>OZ024827.1:24076932-24732500 GCA_964016985.1 Anodontia alba | reverse complement strand
ATTACAAAACTGTATGTTTAGTGTACTCATTAAAATGCGTCATCACGGCAATTTTCCCCAATTTGCCTCCTTTCCTGGCTATGATTAACCCTCAGTAGCTCGAACTAACCATGTCTATACAAAATTTCCATCGTCCCATTGATGTCCGAGCCATTGAAGATGACTGTAAAAGCAAAACTCTACAAATCTAATATGCTATGAGTAGATATAGGCGCTTTTTTCATTCATTTATTTATTTTTGTTTTGTTTTGGTTTCTTACGCATAAATTTGAAAGAATATTAAAGAAAAGCAATCATTTGCAAGCGGTTAATTTTTAGCGACTGAGCCATGCAAAAAAAAAAAAAAAAAAAAAAAAAAAAAAATTGTCTCTGTAGACATCAGAGCGAATATACCTCTCCCTATGCAGGAGAGGCAGAGAGAAGCAATGCCTCGCCGGGCACAGAACAACTGCCCTGGACTCACAAACAAGAACAATTCAGACATAAGGGCGGAGATATTCACCATAGCGAACATCCAGAAATTAATAAACAAAGTAGAGGAACTTAATACTTACCCATGCTAATAATAACTTCTTCAATGTGAAGACCTTCATGGTAATCATGTTAGCCAAGTAAAATGTCGGAACACAATTTTCAATACGGTAAATGTCCTAAAATTTCGAACACTTTGTTCAATCGGTTTTGGCCTAAGTTTTGTTTTTTGTGCAGTTGTTTCCTAAAATACTTCGTGGAATGGCAAACAATGTAGATCCTGAATCAGACTGTTCCTTCATGAGCAGGTTTGTAATGCATGACATATCCGGGTTTAGCAGGACCAGGGTTGCTATATATGTAATCAAGAATGACAAAAAGCAAGAAGAAGAAGGGAACGTCGATAGCTAGAACACTGATGATTCGAACAACATGGGTAACTGGAACTTTCTATACAATGCAACCTTGATAACTGGAACAACCCATAATTAGAAATAGTTCTGATAGTTTACAAATATTCTAGTTGTCGAAGTTATATCATTCTAATTTCAATCTTCTACTTACGTCATTTCGATTTAGTTTCAAAATTCAATGTTGGACTTAAATCGCTTCTGCAACAAGGCCTATCGGAACCTGAATTTTATGGTGACTTAGTATATAAATTCAGAAATATATATATATATGCTGCAATAATTTTAGCACTAAATTTCGTAAAATCAATCTTCGATATATAAAGATTGGATACAACATAAATGTAATACGACTGACTGCATTCATGGTAGTTAAACCAACTCCGTTAATAACTTTGTTTCCCTCTTTGGTTGTACGCCGGCGGGTCGGGCCTCAGACTCTATGGCAACTCCGGCCTAAAGACGTTTAAGTAAGTCGGTTGGTGCCTGATGCTCTGGCTCTGATCGGACCCATCGGAGTTATACTCTTGATTTTCGTTTGCTTCAGCATTTAAGTTAGTTCTTGCTGTCGAGCCCTCATCGTTGTTTCATCTCTGTATTCGTTTGATTTTTATGTTCTAGGAGATGTTGCACTAATAAGCCAGGAACCCTCCACGCGCACTGAACAAATGTACGAGGGATGTTCGAAATGAATTGCTTATTGTCCTCTAGCTCGATATCCACGTGGGGCACGATAAAAACCAATACATACCTGTATAGGGTTATTCAATATCTACACAATGATGTATAAATGTACATGTTAGACTTAGTGTAAGACATAACATTTGCCATTTGAATACACGCAGTCATTGACCACTGCAGTAAAAATGGTTGGTAGAAGCGTCGACAAAAAAGATGAAATACGGGCTTACATCAAAGCTCGCTTAAAACTTGGTTGTTCTTTGAAGAAGCTGATGACTGAAATTTCTACTGCTTTTGGACCTTCTTGTGTGTCTTATGACACAGTTCGGCGGTGGAAAAAGAAATTTGAGTCTGGTGTAGAGTCCATCAAAAATGCACCGAAATCAGGTAGGCCAAAATCTGCATCTCGTAAAGAAATCGTTTCCAAAATAAAGGAAATCATTGAAGGGGATGCCAGATTTACAGTTCGTGATATTGCACGAAAGGTAGGCATATCACTTTCAACGGTTCACCTTATTTTGAAAAAGCATTTGAAAGTCAGAAAGATTTCTGCTAGATGGGTGCCACATCTGTTGACTGACGAGCAAAAGAGGCAACGGGTTAAAGTGGCCAAAGAGCTGCTTCAAATGTTTCCAAAATATGACAAAAAGCAGTTTGCCAATGTCGTCACAGGTGGTGAAACCTGGGTCCATTATTTTGAGCCCGTCAGAAAGGTTAGCAATAAGATCTGGGGCAGTAAACACAGCAAACGCCCAATAATTGCCAAACGTTCTTTGAGTACAAAGAAGGTTTTGTATGCAGTATTCTTCTCTGGTGAAGGAGTCGCAATAAAAGTGCCAGTGAAAAAGGGCAAAAGCATCACCGGAAAGTACTACAAAGACGTAGTACTGAAGAAACGACGCCCTGCCACTGGTTTTAAACATGTCTGTCTTCTACATGACAATGCCCCAGCTCATACCTCCGCAACAGTTACGGCGTTTTTGAAGAAAGAAAAAGTAACTGTTTTGCCTCACCCCCCGTATTCCCCAGACCTTGCCCCATGTGATTTCTTTTTGTTTCCGAAATTGAAAGCTTTCCTTGCTGGGCAGAAATACCAGTCCCTACAGGCACTTGGATCTGCCATTCATCAGTACCTCATTATTGTGCCCAAATCAGCGTACCGTGACGCCTTCAAGAAGTGGATACATCGGCTGAAACTTTGCATTTCTAGCCACGGGGAGTACTTCGAGGGCATGAAATGAGTACTTTTGGGCTAACTTGAAATGTGAAGTCTCCAGATAGAAATAAGCAATTCATTTCGAACATCCCTCGTATCGTGTATACCACGGCAGAACTAAGGGCGAGGGTTGTGGCCAAGTAAAATTGATTTAAACCCACCCCACCCCCAGTAATATTTTTACTGACCGTTCCAAGGCGGTGCTTCTGCTGTGGATTACTATATTTGCCATTGTATGTCTTTGCATGTTTGTCTTGGATGCAACATATAATTTTGGAAAGCCATTTGACAATTTTTGGGGAAGAAACTATCCTTTTGGCATTCTCCTTGTAGTGTTTTGATTGTAATGCCGTACTTTAAGTGTGTCCTTCTTTCCCTTTGGTGTCTTGGAATCTAAGATTTTAGGTAATTGTATTGATTTCTGATAAGTGCCTTCCTTTCTATTCACAAAGTAGTGTGCGTTGTTATAAACTTTTTTTTTTTTTTTTCTTTTCCTTCACGAAAACATACCTATATAATTTTGACCCCCTTAAACCCCACTTTTTATATAGTAAAACAAGGGTTTACAGGGGTATATATTATTTTTTTCTTATTTCTGCTTAAAACATAAATTGTGGGTACTCGTTAGAACCGTCTTGGCGAGGCGGTTCCAACGAGTACCACAATCTATGTTTTGAGCGGAAATATGAAAAATATCAGAATTTTCATCGAAAACTTCCAGTTTTTAATGGTGAAATTTTCAATATATTTGAATAGGCGTGTTTTCGTAATGCAGTTCTGTTAGCATATTTATGACATTAGCCCGATCGAGACTCCATACGCTTGAACCATTTTTTCGTTGTATCTGCAAAGGGGAACACCATTTTTTGTGACGCCTGTTGAGAGCAAATGATTTCCTTTTAAAGTAGACCCATTTTTCAGAAGAGATGCAAAAGAAATTCACGGTGTTGCCTGTCCTGAAAGCGATTCTACTCCCCTTAAATAGAAGTTCATTTTATCATTACAGACTGGATGTTGATGTTTCGAGGCACCGCCGGAAACCTAAGTGATGTGTACGAAGCCTGGATAAATGGCAGTAATGCTCTATTTAATGATCCTGACTGCATGCATCTTGGTTCGTTGAACTGCTACGAACATTACAGAAATACACATGTTACTAACTGGACAAGTCTTGGTATAACACAGGTAAATTATATAAACGGGACACGTGTCTCAGTTTGTACACAATCAGAAATGGTCGATCCATTTATTAAAAACCGGATTTCATGTCTTCTGAATTCGTATTTAGCACAGCAAAAATATGCACAATAGTAGCGTTTCGACGTCATCACAACGCCACATCCTTGCATCGCCATCAAAACGTCGTTATTTGCGAGATATAGTATTTCCTAGATGAAAAAATCGAGAACTTTTTTTGCTTTCAAACGAGAGTATTTCGCATAAACTTGTGACGTGACGTCATCGTCTTCAGCGCTTGACGTCACGTGAGGTACGTAAAACCGTTACCGTTTTGAAAATATTATCATAGATAATTTGTTTACCAAATAATGATAATTCTGTTTTGTGTACGCTTCACTTCTTCAATTACACTGCCAACTCAGTTCGGCTGGACATATCACAACTGAATTACATGCAAAAACGTAACATTTTTTTGGCCCGGAATTTTGAGATACTAAACTTGCAATACAAATTTCGGAGGTATATAAACAGGTACCCTGGTTTGTTTTGACATGCACAAAATGTCCCTTTATTGGTTTACATATTCATTTCCTATGGAAATACATTCATTTGAAATTTGATTTAGATTTTTTAGATTTCAAAAAAAAAAAAAAAAAAAAAAAAAAAAAAACATTAGAAGAGACCATCGGTTTCGCTTCTTAGTAAATATATTTCAGACATCACTATATATTTCGTTTTAAATATTAAATGGACACATGCTGCATTTTTTGTCGTATATCTCTGGAAAATTTTTATTAAAATCGGTTTAGCAAAAAACAATTATTAGAAGAAAAATTATTTTTAGATCATGTCTCGGGGATGCTACGCTCGTACACGATCGGCGACACATACTCGACACACGCGTCTCGTATAATCCTGAGATCTGGGAACATCCACAATATCCCGAAAACTCGCCTATATAATTTTGACCCCCTTAAACTCCACTTTTATACAGAAAATGTCATGGCATTCACTGAAAAATAGTAAATTTTGTTTTTTACTTTATTGTTAACATGCCAATGCACCTTTCTGACGTCATAACTAACGTCATCAAACAAACCATGAACGTCATGGCGTCGACGTTTAGTGCTTAACATGTGAAGTGCTGGAGTGACAAAAAAACAAAAAGTTTCGGCAAATCAAAATAATTTTGTTACTAAAATTTTCCTTACATTCTAGCTTAGAAAAAAAAATGCATACCAACACATGGTAGTTTAGTTCAGAAACAAAGAAGTTAGAGGTGTTCAAAAATCTGAAGTGGAGGTAAACAATGAAGAAAACCGAAGTCATCCAAAGCGAGGAGTGAAAATATAAATCGTATCAGTCACTAGTGAAATGATACGATATCATTTCACCTGTGATTGATACTACTTTTATTTTCACCAGATATAATTAATTTCCTTATTTCTGCTTAAAAACATGGATTGTGGGTACGGCGAGGCGGATCTAACGAGTACCCACAATCTTTCTTTTGGGCAGAAATGTGAAAACTACCAGAATTTTTCATCTGTAAGTTTTTTTTTTTCAGTTTTTGATAAAATTCTCAATATATTTCGAATAGGCGTGTTTTCGTAATGGACGTGATACATGCGTGAATCTTACCAGCACACGCCGGCCTCGTTGGCTCAGTTGGATGCGCCGTCCGACTGGAAAACCAGGAGGTCGCGGGTTCAACCCCCGCCGAGGTCGGCAACATTCTTTCGTGGAGATTGATCATGAAATATTTTCTAAGGTTATTCTCTCCCTTCCGCTGATTCAAGAAGGGCAGTTGTCAGTTTCTGGTGAAAGAATGTGCACAATATTGGTTAACCGCTTACAGGACTAAGTCTGCCCATTAAACGTGTGGCTAGGTAAACTGACCGCGCTCGACATGACCCCACTGGGTTGACTGGGCCGTAAAACCTCAACACAAACAAACCAGCACACGCGTCTGGCATGCTTCTGTAATCTAGGCATATCCATTAGCGCCAAACAGCAGCAGAGCGTGCTACTGAAGTTAAAATGCATGCATCTTTTTTTTTCAGGTGAGGTTCTCAATCTATGAAAGATTCGACGAAAAGCAGTATATTATATTTAATGGTACTGGATCAGACTCCAACAACTGGTTCCAATCTGACAAGATAATAGAAAGTAGCTGGGCGAACCTTTCCACGGACACATTTAATTTCTTTTCTATAGAAGGGTAATTCAGCAATTTTCTAATTATAACCTTTTCGATAGATCTGGCACGTGAGTTTACTCTGAAATGGCAATACTTAAAGGTGTTGCCAGATTTGAATCTGTTATATTGTTTGTAAAGGTTACAGTACTGTATAGGATTTTTTTTTTCACAAATGTATTTCCCTGAACACGTTATGATGAGGTTTCGTGAAAGTAAAACTAGTTAGACTCCTCCTCCCTACTAGTTGTTTGGTTCTGTAACAGTTTTTTTTACACATTTATCTCCTTGGTGGAAAATGTAGAAACAAAGAAATAATATTATGTAAAATAGACAGTTTATTCAACTAATAGTCTATTATGCTTGTTGAGCTCACTTGTATCAAGAATTCACTCCTTCTTGAAATGTTGACCAACATCTCGGAATAAAACTTATTATGAAGCCGGAAAAAATGTTAAAAGATGACTTTTGAGAGCAGAAATCTAACACGCATGTACGTTTTAAAACTAGTACAAAAGATATCCTGGAATAAACACAGTCACAGAACATAATCAATCAATGACACAAACAGGAAGATGAAAATCAAGTACGACAGACAGCACACGCGTTACAACGAAAAGCAAAGTAATTGGTTCCCTTTTCCCCGACGCGGTGATCTGGGCCCAGTTGTTCAAAGCGTCGTTAGCTTAATGAGCTGGTTAAGGGTCATTTCGTTAACTGTTTTAGCGGATTCCATATACAATATTCTGATATTTTTTTGCTGAAAAAAATGTGAGTAGCTTTCGCACTGCAAAAGCTACTCACATTTTTTCAGCAAAAAATTTCAGCATATTTGCGTATCACTCGATGTAAATTTTAACAAATCGTTAACTAACGACATCGTTAGTTTTGAACAACTGGGCCCTGAATGCCAGACTAGACCCACCAAACACAACAAAAAGAAAGTATTAAACATGATAAAAGCTTCATCGTGAGCAGCATCAATACCTACAAAGAACAAACAGCACCAAACCAACCGCCTTAGAATGGTCAGTAGTACAATCTAACGCCAGGAGGGGTTCTCAATCTTTAGGCCTCGTCTCGTCAGTAAACCAACCGCCTTAGAATGGTCCGTAGTATAATCTACCGCCTGGAGGGGGTTCTACATCTTTAGGCCTCGTCAGTTAACCAATGCCTTAGAATGGTCAGTAGTATAATCTATCGCCTGGAGGGGGTTCTAAGTCTTTAGGCCTCGTCAGTAAACCAACCGCCTTAGAATGGTCAGTAGTATAATCTACCGCCTGGACGGGGATTTAAGTCTTTAGGCCTCGTCGTCAGTAAACCAACGCCTTAGAATGATCAGTAGTATAATCTATCGCCTGGAGGGGGTTCTAAGTCTTTAGGCCTCATCGTCAGTAAACCAACGCCTTAGAATGGTCAGTAGCATAATCTACCGCCTGGAGGGGGTTCTAAGTCTTTAGGCCTCGTCGTGAGTAAACCAACGCCTTAGAATGGTCAGTAGAATAATCTACCGCCTGGAGGGGGTTCTAAGTCTTTAGGCCTCGTCAGTAAGCCATCGCCTTTGAATGGTCAGTAGTATAATATAGCGCCTGGAGGGTTCTAACTCTTTAGGCCTCGTAGTCAGTAAACCAACCGCCTTAGAATGGTCAGTAGTATAATTTACCGCCTGGAGGGGGTTCTAAGTCTTTAGGCCTCGTCGTCAGTAAACCAACCGCCTTAGAATGGTCAGTAGTATAATCTACCGGCTGGAGGGGGTTCTAAATCTTTAGGCCTCGTCAAAAAACCAACGCCTTAGAATGGTCAGTAGTATAATATACCGCCTGGAGGGGTTCTGTCTTTAGGCCTCGTCAGTAAACCAACCGCCTTAGAATGGTCAGTAGTATAATCTACCGCTTGGAAGGGGGTTCTAAATCTTTTGGCCTCGTCGTCAGTAAACCAACCGCTTTAGAATGGTCAGTAGTATAATCTACCGCCTGGAGGGGGTTCTAAATCTTTAGGCCTCGTCAGTAAACCAACGCCTTAGAATGGTCAGTAGTATAATCTACCGCCTGGAGGGGGTTCTAAGTCTTTAGGCCTCGTCAGTAAATCAACCGCCTTAGAATGGTCAGAAGTATAATCTACCGCCTGGAGGGGGTTCTTCATCCTTAGGCCTCGTCAGTAAACCAACGCCTTAGAATGGTCAGTAGTATAATATACCGCCTGGAAGGGGGTTCTAAATTTTTAGGCCTCGTCAGTAAACCAACCGCCTTAGAATGGTCAGTAGTATAATCTACCGCCTGGAGGGGGTTCTACATCTTTAGGCCTCGTCAGTAAACCAACGCCTTAGAATGGTCAGTAGTATAATATACCGCCTGGAAGGGAGTTCTAAATCTTTAGGCCTCGTCAGTAAACCAACCGCCTTAGAATGGTCAGTAGTATAATCTATCGCCTGGAGGGGGTTCTAAGTGTTTAGGCCTCGTCGTCAGTAAACCAACCGCCTTTGAATGGTCAGTAGTATAATCTACCGCCTGGAGGGGGTTCTAAATCTTTAGGCCTCGTCAGTAAACCAACGCCTTAGAATGGTCAGTAGTATTATCTACCACCTGGAGGGGGTTCTAAGTCTTTAGGCCTCGTCAGTAAAACAACCGCCTTAGAATGGTCAGTAGTATAATCTACCGCCTGGAGGGTGTTCTCAGTCTTTAGGCCTCGTCAGTAAACCAACGCTTTAGAATGGTCAGTAGTATAATCTACCGCCTGGAGGGTCTACCATTTTAGGCCTCGTAAGTGACTCACATATAATTTGTTTTAAACGTCCCGGAATGAATTCAGTAATAACAATGGTTCAGAATATAAGTGAACTACGAGGGGGGCGTGGGGCGTGGGGGGAGGAGGAGGAATGGAGGTCCAATAATCCTGACACCATATATTGAAGTACGGGAAGACGTGTTATGGCCACCAACAAAACTCCAACACCAGTTGTAATGAACATTATAGATTTAAACGGACTGAAGCGTGAGAGCAATGAAAACACACACACACACACACACACACACACACACACACACACACACACACACACTCACTATATATATATATATATATATATATATATATATATATATATATATATATATATATATATATATATATCAAATTGAAAAGAGGTGAAGTGTCGTTTTTCATTTTTTGTTTTTCCAGACCAGCAAATTTTTGTGAGTTAGGTTACGTCAGTGACCCTAAAATATGTTTTTTTTTTCCAAATATCCCGGAATGATCTCAGAGGCATTTACCGTACTTTCAGGAAGTCGTTTTTGTTTTGTTTGTTTGTGTGTTTTTTTTTTGTTTTTTTTTTTGTTCTTTTTTTTTTTTTTTTTTTTTTTTTTGTTTTTTTTTTGCATGCGCATTAGTCAGAAGAAAAAAAAAACAACTAAATCTTGGCATAATTCAATACAAAACATTTTGTCCAAAAGTTCTGAAATTTTCATAATATTTTTTTAAACATCAATTATTTTAAATCATTGAACAAAAGCAAAACTTTTTTCCAATAGATTGAAGAATGGAAACCGTCCAATTTGTCCCTCTAAATAATCCCCATAAATTTTCATGAACAATGTTATCTGATCCACGGTTTATAGTCCCTTTATGAGCAAAATGAATACAGTGAACCCTCGTTACAACGACAGCATCTGTTCCCAAAACCGTCGCTTTTAAAACAAATTTGTTGTTGTACAGAATACGTATTGAGCAGATTGATATGTGAGAAAGGTCTTGTTTTGTTCTTATTTTCTCAGGGAACATATGTTTTGAATATTTGGTAGAATTGCCTAACAGAGAAAATTCCAATATATATCCAAAACATATGTTTCTTTAAAGTATTAAATACAATATTCTTGCATAATTTGTGACTGAATGTTACCTCTTAAGCGAAAGTTTCGTGACAGTCAAATCTTGATTATAACGAATTGTCGTTGTATCGATTGTCGGTATAAAGAGGGTTGTCTATATCAGTCATTTAGAAATTCAACATATAATTTAGAACAAATGTCTAGTGGAACTTTCTTCAGCTTAACTAGCCCATGCCAATTTTCTTTCTCCTGATTTATTATCATAGAAAAGACAATAGTTTTCCAGAGAATGAATTTGCGCATATGCTAAAAACAGTTTTCTAGAAACTGCTTATATATTCTAAAATATTCTGGAATCTTCAAGCTTTAACCATTGCCTTTAATTCGCAAAGTTATAGATTTCATTAGAAACTCCCGTATTTTTGTTTTTTTTTCTAGAGTTTTCCACAGAGACGAAAACACATTTTTACCACACCTCTTCTATTTCCTGAAACCTTCTTTCCCCAAAAGTATAATTTAAAGGAACAAAGTGTCTAGAAGAAGGTCAAACACGCAAATAAAATCAGTGAATATATATATATATATATATATATATATATATATATATATATATATATATATATATATATATATATATATATAACACTAAGAAAGAAAAAAAATGTTCTTCAAGGGGGACCAGTTTCCAAAGAGGAGCATTTTTTTTTTTTCATTTTTTTCCTTTTACAGAAGAAAATTTCTCAGAAGGGAGCTAAATCTATATTACCTACCTTGATAAACTTATCAATTCCCTTTTAACATGAGATACGACCAAATCAGATGAACTCGCAACGTGTACAGGAATGTAGCAGAGACAAGGACAGTCTGGTCGACGTACTAGCTGATCAGGGTTATTATTTGATATCGTAATATAGCATTCAATATGCCCAGGAAGAGCCACAATCACAAGACAAAAAGCTGATTTATTCATCTGTTTTAGATGGGCGCCCTCAAGACGGTTTTACATCAATCGTAACCATGATGGTTGTGAAAACGACAGAACCTACCTGGCGGTAATAACCTCAGATTACCGTAACTGTACTTACGACAAAGTGTCATACCCGTGGCTTGGTTATCCCGTTATTCTTTACGCTGAAGGTACAGAAGCAGTTGCATTTGAAACAGATAATGGTGAGATTATACTATTTCTGAAAAAAACAAAACAAAAAAAAAACGTTCTCAGCTCAGCGTTTATTCCCAATGAATACTATATGAGCGGGTGCACGAAAAGGACCTCATGGTTATCCAGTTTGTGGTTCCTCTAATGCACAGCCCCCAATGAGCAGTCCCTTGTTTGGGCTACAGACGTACATTGTTTGCCTGATGCTTCCTCAAGGTCTCTCCTACATGTCTGCGAACAGCAAAGACGTTTTGCTGGTCGCTTATGTAATAAGTATCTTTTCTCAAGTGCGGGCTCATATTTGTGATTTACAAAATCGTATTAGGAATGATGTATCATTCTTTGTTTCTGTGCTTTGTCTTTTTTCAAATATGAACTTTATAATTAACTATACGGCCAAAGTAGATATGACTTCTGTATTTCTATAGTATAATGAATAAACGAAAATTAAAATGACTTCAGATGCTCATTTTTAGCTTGCCGGGACTTTGTCCCTGGAGAGCTTATGCTGTCACCCAGTTGTTGGCGTCGGCGTCGGCGTCCGTGTCCGCGTTAGCACAATGTTTAAGTTTTTTCAAAGGTGTGCATAGTTTTTTTTAACTGTTTAAGGTACTGCTTTCATATTTGGCCTACACCTACCTTAGGGTAAGACCTTTCAATAGCATACACCCCATCCCCAAGTTAGACCCTTTATATAGTCAAGGTCAGTTCTTACTTTGTCATTTACACCCATGTTTAAGTTTTGTGTTTAAGTTTTGAAAAGTGTACATAACTGCTGAAGTATTCAAGATAGATACTATTTGATCCACACCAGCCTAGGGTTAGATCTTTAAATAGCACACACCCCTTTCTCAGTTTGATCTTCTGCCTAGGTCAAGGTCAGGTCATACTTTGTCATTTGAACCCATGTTCGAGTTCTGCATTTAAGTTTTGAAAAGTGTTTGTAACTGCTGAAGTATTCAAGATACCGCTTTAATATTTAGCCCACACCAACTTTAGGGTAAGACCTTTTAATAGCATACACCATTTCCTCAGTTTGACCTTCTGCCTAGGTCAAGGTAAGGTAATGTTTGTCATTTGAACCCATGTTTGAGTTCTGCGTTTAAGTTTAGAAAAGTGTTCGTAACTGCTGAAGTATTCAAGATGCCGCTTTAATATTTGGCCCACACCTACCTTAGGGTAAGACCTTTCAATAGTACTCACTCCTTTCTCAGTTTGACCTTCTGCCTAGGTCAAGGTCAGGTCATACTTTGTCATTTACAGCTGTGTTTAAGTTTTGAAAAGTGTGCATGACTGCTGAAGTGTGTAAGCTATAGCTTTCATATTTCGACCACACAAACCTAAGGGATTCAGCGTGTAAGATATAGCTTTCATATTTTGTCCACACCAATCTAAGAGTAAGGGAAGATATTTCAACGGCATATACCCCGTCCGTCAGTTTGACATTCGCCCGACATCAAAGTCAGGTCATACTCTATCATTCACAGCTATGTTTAAGTTCTGCATTTAATCTGTAATATTTAAAGATTGTTTTCTTATCCGACCAGCCCTGCTGCGTTGTCCTCTGACAACTCTTGTTCCTTAATTGTTGCATAATGCATTTCGTTAGACAACTCTTCAGTGTCAACGTAACAATAACAATGGCGGCGTTATCACTTATCAACTGTTTGGATGTAACGTCACGTGATACCGTAATGGCGCCATGTATACGTTAACAATGCAAAGCATTTGGTTGAGGTTTAAAACACTTTATAAAGTAATGTTCTTTGTTTAATCTAGTGGAAACGCTATCGGAGTTCATTTTGAAAAACGGAAACATTTTGAATTTAAGTTCGTATTACAGCACTCATCCAAATGTGCGCTTAATCGAATCCTTCTTGTCCCACTTCTTGTCTTCTCGTATTTGGTGTGCATGGATCATGTGCCTTTACGTAAATTTTCCGCCTGTTTGACCAATGAAGCATTGCCTACTGCCGTTACAAGTGATGACGTTCGGTACATTCTGTACATCAAATGACATATTTTGATTTACGAAAAATATTTTTCCATTGAAATCGAATTAATTCGACTATTATATGTTGACATAATGAACAGTTATTTCTACCGCATTTCGTCTCTTTGAAGTTTTATAGACTCGGTTGTGTACTGGTAAAACTTGCTTTAGTTAAAAGATATCCGTTTCATGTTAAGGTTTTGTAATATGAAGTTCGAACCTGGGAATTTTAAATGCATTCTTTATTCCATTTTCAATTAGCTGTTTTGGATAACTTCGACTAGTCAGTGACGCGAAAAAGTTTCTTAACTCTTGAATGTCTTGTTATCGTATTGGAAACAGTAGTGCAACTTCTTCTAGCCAGATTGTAGGGAATACTTCTTTTTGTGTGACTTATATGACATGATTTAAAGTTGAGGTATTGCTTTGAATATGTGTCTTTGAAAAATATATCTGTGCTTAATATATCAGTCTGTTTTTCTTTTAAAATGTTTAAAAACGGTAACTTATGCTCATTTTTCCTGGAGTAAAATTTATACCATCATGTAAATTATTTAGAGTTTGATTAAACTGGTCAAGGTCTTCATATGATATTGTCCATAATGTAAGCAGTTATCTAGAAAACGTTTCCATTGTTCTTTTTAGTTTGAAAACTGTGTGTCTGTTTCGGCTAACTTGCTATATAACTTTTACTCTGTACGCAAGGACGAGAGTTGCTTATGTAGGGGCACATTTGGTCCTCATACATGTAGCAGTGACTGTAGCGGTGAATTTTATCTGGCTATAATACTTTTCATCGAATTTGAAGTTATTCCAGTATTGTTTTTATGCCTTCTAAAATAAATGAGTTTAGAAACCGTTTGTGCATTAACTCAGGGTATTTATTTAGCCAGTATTCTATTGCTTCAAGGCCCAGTGATGTAAAATGTTTGTGTACAGACTCTCACGTCAAATGAAACTAATACGCAACATACTTTTTCATGATAAATAAGCAGATTTTCTAAACTATTCCTGAATACTTGTTTTCCTAGCTATCTGAATAATTTCATAGGAACTAAAAAACGATTTCGAATCAGCCGCGGTAAACAAGTAATCTCACTGTATGTTGAACCAAAACAATTTTCGTTTAGACACGACTATGCCTCTAGGGAAACATCCCTGGTATGTTTCGAGAAGATCATCCTGTAGGCTCGGAGAAGATGCGATAACAAACCAAATGTTTACGGGTGGACCCCTACCATCATCACATATCAGCAACTCTGTTTGACTGTCGTCTAGTAGAGCTAATATAACGTAGTTCTGAGACAACCTATTTACCTGCAGTAATGATAAAACACTGCGGGCAAACGAACTCTGGATCAGTAATTTCATATAACATTTGGTAAGACAAATTAATGATAAAAGTCTCTGGCAAGGCAGAATATTGGCTTATAATAATGATAAGCGGTTAAAGCAAGACCAAATGGTTACACACACTCTAAATAGAGCTTTTGCTGCTCGCAAATATATTCTATAACATCTAATGATTTTTTGCTCTCTGGTTCTTTCTGTTTGTGTTTTGTTTATTTCATATATATTGGTGATAATATTTGGATGTTATTTTGTGACAGTAAAATAAAATTAAATTGCTCCCTAACCCCCTCGCGTTCTTAACTCTTTCAATCCGGCAGACAAGAACCACGCCGGTTACCGCGGTACAACGAACGCGACTGGGTACAACGAACGCAGTTGAAAATGATGACGTCACAAGAATCTGTTCGGTAAGAAAACAATTTATTTTAGCCATATTCCTAATCTTTTTGGATGGTTATTTGCACAGCTGCAGGAAAGCGGTATTACCTTTTATAGAATACAGTTGCAGAGAAATCGGTTCATGATAAATAAAAATAAAAACATTTTTTCTTTCGTCAAGCATGTTTTCACCACCCCCAGCATACTTCTGTCAATGTTTTCTGACCGTTACAATCTTTTGTGCAAACGTTTTTTTTAATTAATATATTGTTGGGACTCTAGAGCCTCCATTGATGCATTTCTTTGAGCCCCAGGTAGTGCCAATGTCTTGAATTTTTGTTAGGGTACAACTTACCACGGGTTACGATACGCCAAAACGCGGTTAATCAGCACCGTTTGGGAACAACAAACACGGATTATGATACTTATGCACTGAGACAAAACTCTTTAATCCGCCTGTGAAGTCCCGATAAATAATGCTGTTTTCTTTTTTTAATTCCAAACGATCTTTTTGACTGTTATATACTCTTTAACGCCTTTCTGATTCTCAATTTTATGATTTCTGTACATATTCATGACATTGTTTCTGAATTATAAAGTGCTCACTTGCATTTAGAATCAGAATTGTTACTAGTGACACGTCAAATGACAGTCACTTACAAGGACGTGATGTGGGGAATTAGTTCCTAGCATTCACAAAAGAGGTACCCAGACGGCATCCTATCGTTGGGTCAACGTTGAATAATGGTTATCCATTTCGCTGGCCCAATGTCTGCTTTACAGAAGTCGTTACTTCCTCTGTCATCGAGACGTCTAATGAGGACCCATTTTATTGCTTCATTGGGACCATCTTGAAGACCAGCATCGCTGACATCAAATGGTATTTCAGTCATAGTGTATCTTTCTGAAATAAAGAATAAATTACTCTTCAATGGGTAAAGTCGTAACAAAGGACGGAAGCATAGTTTATAATAATGATAATAACAATAATTATAATAAAAACATCCTGTGGTCAGTTTCGAACACAGGCCGCCCGGGTAAACATTCACTGTTCCAACCACTGACCCAAAGAGTAGATTTACCGATGCTGTGTCAGATTTGTTATAAACCAATACCCACCCTTTTTAGGAAACAGTCTGACGTCGCAAGAGGAATAACGATGCTATTGATAAACGTTAACTGGATGTATAATCAGCAAAGGTAGATAATTAAATTTAGGAGTTGCGGACCGTAACACTCTCCCCACACCCCCACCCCCTCTCTCCCCTTCAAGGGTCATCATTTATAGTTACGCGACGCCTTTTTCGCCGGAGAAAGTCCAATCCCGGACGAGCCACCATCTTACTACATGACAGTCATAACGAAGATTGGAAACATGGCTTAAATTCAAACCACTGACAGCTCTGGTGGGTCAATTGTCTCTTAGTGTAGGCCGGGAAAATGGACCTGAACGGTGAATAAGACAATTTCGTTCATCCCTAAAATATCTTTACTTTAAGTAAACAGTGACGACCCTGATTAGACACCGCGTTCTGTGGCGTTTGATCTGGGTCTACACTGTTTGCCGGTGTCCAAATACACGAGCCCAGTCCAGGTTTTCCAGTTTACCCACGCATTCAACAAAGCGCTCGACGACACGGGAGGAATAGCGTTGCTATAATTAACCGTTACTGGGTCTGACGTGGACAATAGCAGGCGGAAAACTTCTGTAACTAGTAACTTTGAGTAGATTTAAAAACAACTGATTAAAAAATTCCGGCTATGGCGGGATTCGACCCTGAGCCGCTCGGGTGGACATCCAGTGCTTTAACCATTGAGTCGTACCCCTTACGAAGTTGTCAGAGATTGGTTATAAACCTGTAAGCTATATAAGCTTCCAAGGTAGATAGTTGAGGTTAGGGGTCTATTTATTAAAACGGGGATATTAAACCAAATGCACATTTCTATAGTTTAGATGTACAAGTTGGTTACATGCCATAAACTATATGCTCTGGCGCTCAGCTAAACGAAATGCCAGCGATTTCGGAATGGCAAGCTCATCAGTTGATGTTGCAATTTTACAACTTAAGGGGCAGATATGTGCCGGTGTTCTCGGCTAATTCTTGAAAACTGGCTCTTGTAATGGGGGAAAAAAGGCCAAATTTCAAGTTTACATTATCCGTTTTCGTTGTACCATCTGGCCCATGGTAAGTTGTACCCGTGTTTCAAGATAGTGCGCTAGAAAAAATCGATATAATTCTTATTCTAAAGATTTTTATGAATTACCAACAATAGTATATTTACTTCGATACCTAGAGACATGAAAAACCCTGGAATGGCTGTGTACATGCCTTTTGATTTTAACTGATTAATCCTTGAATCGAGAAGTTTTGTTTTTTTGCCTATTGTGACCTAATTTCTAGCTTTTCTTTTTCCTTCTCTGGCATTGTCATAACTTAAAATTTGGACAAAAATAACAAAAATACAACCTCTTGTAATCACATAACCACAAAAAGACGAAACTCGCGATATTTCCGTCAAAATAAAGGAAGCATTGAACGAACACTTTTTCCCTCGTCATCAAAATATCAACTGCGTTCGTTGTACGTACCCAGTCGCGTTCGTTGTACTGCGGTAACCGGCGTGAAAACAGACATTTGTGCCAACAATGTAGATCCAAAACGACTCGTTTCATCACTATCAAAACTGCTCGCTATTCCTTATTTTTGTTTTATTATTATTATTTTTGTTGTTGTTGTTTTAATCTTAGACCGAAACCCCTATTTGTATCAATGGAGTCATGGATGGATGAGTTAATTATTAGAAAATAATAAATAGTACATACTGATTCATTTTCTATCCATTGTTTACGCTAATAACATGATATACCATGAACATTAGTTTATGTGGCCATGACCACTGCTCCATTCTCATACTACAGCAAACTCTTGTGTACTTCAGTTAGCCACATTTCTCTCCTTGACCCTTTCAGCCCTGCAAACCAAACCAGGTACCTATGCAAATAGTTGTAGATCCAGATGAGACGGCTCATCTCATCAGGACCTGAACTGTTTGCCATTCTGTTTTAAATTTTGACTCACACCCCTACTTGCAACAATGGACCTGTCAAAATCCATTAGCGGTGAAGGAATTTATAGACAGGCACCCATTGTTACATGTATAACTATAAGATATTTAATGCGGTCAAACGGCCATTACTGACACACACACGCTTACCAATGTCTGAAGCATTAAACAAATAAAAGAAATGCCATGGACGATATTGCACATGATCATCATATACCAGATTACCAAATCCCGGTCATTGTACCGCCTTATCGATGTCAGAACTTTTGAGCCGGAACACGACGTTTTCCACACAAAATTGCTTGTGCCAGCGAAGACGCAGTTCATTATCCGCTGTCATACATTCTAAGCAGAATCTCCATCGTCTGCCTAAAGAAAGCCTGGATGTTTAAGTACCCAAAGAGCGCACAGTAATGAGGCTGGGCAGCCTGTACATTTGTTCAGTCATTGCTAAGCGAGCATGTGATGTTATAGAAAATGCTGTGCCCCGGTCACTTTTGTTTTTCAGCCAACTATTGCTTAGGTGTGTATAAACATTTCTCTGTCAGTATACTAAGATAGGTATGAACGCTTCTCTGTCAATATAATTACTTTGATTTGTATGAACGTTTCTCTGTCAGTATTATTTCTTAGATACGTATGAACGTATCTCTGTCACTATTATTAATTTGATACGTATGAACGTTTCTCTGTCAGTATTTTTACTTAGATACGTATGAAGGTTGCTCTGTCAGTATTATTACTGTGATACGTAAGAACTTTAGTCTTCTCTGTCAGTATTATTACTTGGGTACGTAGGAACATTTCTCTGTCAGTATTATTACTTTGATACGTATGAACGTTTCTCTGTCAGTACTATTACTGAGACACGTACAAACGTTTCTCTGTCAGTATTATTACTTGGGTACGAATGAACGTTTCTTTGTCAGCATTATTGCTTAGATACGTATGAACGTTTATCTATCAGTATTATTACTGAGATATGTTTGAACGTTTTTCTGTCAGTATTATTACTTTGTACATTTCAGGTGTTGGACGGGCGGATTGCTTCGGTATTTCTATCAGAGTAACATAATTGAGAAACATCGACGCCGCCGTTTGACAGAAGAAGTATTTTACCTTTCACATATATTCGTTTAGCACTTAAGTGGAATAAATAGAAATAAGTCGGATATAATATATTAGTTTAGTACTTTAAAGACAACGGATATCTATCTCTTCAGTGGAAACAATGCGGATAATAAATATTAGTTAAGCACTTTAAGGGGAGAATGGATAGATCTTCAATGTAAATAAGTCAGATATTAGATATAATTACAACACTTTACAGGGAATGGATAGATATACAATGGAAATGAGTCGAACATTACATAAAATTACAGCAATGTATGGAAATGGATAGATTTTTAATGGAAATAAGTCGGATATTAGATATAATTACAGCACTGTAAGGGCAGTTGATATATCTTGAATGGAAATAAGTCAGATAATTGATATAATTACAGCACTATAAGGGGAATGGGTAGATCTTCTATAAAAATAAGTCGGATATTAGATAAAATAACAGCACTTTAAGGGGAATAAATAGATCTTCTATGGAAATGTCTGCTATTAGATAAAATCGCAGCACTGTAAGGGCAATGGATATATCTTGAATGGAAATAAGACGGACATATATATAATTACAGCACTGTAAGGAGAATGGATAGATCTTATATGGAAATAAGTCGGATATTAGATAACATTACAGCACTGTAAGGAAATCTTGAATGGAAATACGTCGGATATTAGATAAAATTACAGCACTGTAAGGGGAATGAATAGATCTTCTATATGTATGGAAATAAGTCGGATATTAAATAAAATTGCAGGACTGTAAGGGCAATGGATATATCTTGAATGGAAATAAGTCGGATATTAGATAAAATTACAGCACTGTAAGGGGAATGGATTTATCTTGAATAGAAATAAGTCGGATATGGGATAAAATGACATCACTTTAAGGGGAATCGATAGACCATCTGTGGAAGTAAAAAAGGGTTAGAGAAAAGTCCAGGGAACGCCGCAATCACAAACCGCAGCCCTTCTCAGGCACCAAGAGGAAGAGGAAACCGACAAAACCAAACAAGCACAAATAAAACAAACGCACGAAAAGCACAAAGATTAGCTCTCTCTTCCCCAAATGAGGTAATCGCAATGCTGAAAGGACTGAAAAACACAAGAACAAAATAACACAAGGTGCATAAAACAAATCGCCTCGTAGAATAAACCACAAAGCAACAAAGAGTAAGACTAACACCGGGACCACAGTCTTAGAACCGTCTCGGATATTAGATAAAATTGCAGTACTGTAAGGGCAATGGATATATCTTGAAAAGAAATAAGTCGGATATTAGATCAAATTACAGCACTGTAAGAGGAATGGATAGATCTTCTATGGAAATGAGTCGGATATTAGATACAATTACAACAATTCAGGGAAATTGATAGACTTTCAATATAGATAAGTCGAATATTACATAGAATTACAACATTTTAAGGGGGATAGATCGTCAATGGAAATAAAGTCAATTCTCATTAGGCTTTACCTCGCTTGGGGAAGAGAGAGCTAATCTTGGTGCTTTTCGTACGTTTGTTCGCTTTGCTCTTGTTTGGGTTTGTCTGTTTCCTCTTCCTCTTGGTGTCTGGGAAGGACTGCGGTTTGTGATTGTGGCACTGCCTGGACTTTTCTCTAAACTTTTTTAATGGAAAGAAAAGAGGTTGCTTCCTCTGGGAAATTTAAGTACTATGAGGAAAATCTCCTGTCAGCAAGATTTGACTTTCTTTGCAAAGTGGCGGCAAAATATTTTAGGTGCATCCATTTACCTTAAGTTAGTATTGTGGAAACAAAAATACATTCCTGGATGATACGGTGATTGTCATATAGTGTCACTACATGCAGACAGGATATCAAGTATATCATCAACAAGCCTGTCGGTTATATACGCCCCCATAATATATAGTGAATATAGGGTATGAAGAATCTACATTATTAGGGTGACTTTCAGAATTTGCTGCATTTTTAACCAGATTTTGAATTATTTCTTATTTCTAGCAACTTTAAATGACATACATCTGTCTGAATTGGCCTACAATCCAAAATATTTATCATGATCTCTATTATATGGTATAATGCAATGGCTTTCTTGGCTTCCTATTTCTCCCCCAAAATGTATGTTATTAGAAGCACCTCCGCGAGGCGTTTCTCATTAATACCAACTTGGTTTTGTGTGGAGAAATAAGAAAAGCATTAGCATATTGTGTATTGTGTAACATTCTGTAATCTTTGAATTGAGAAGGACTTAAACAAATTAAATCATTGCAACTGATTAATTAAAAACGTGCAAACTTCTGCAAGTAACTCAAATTTAGTCTATCAATGCAAATTTATGAACTGTTGTGGTGACATTTTAAAATTTTGAACTTACTAACGGCAGAGAAATGTTTGTCGTTTAACTTAGGTAAAGACCATGTAAAATATTCGTAACGCCTATGTAACAAGCAAACATATGCAAATAGAGTATATACGATTGCCTAGTAATTAGATCTTACTGTAACATTGTAACTCTTTGTTCAAACTAATACACATTAGTCCCGTAACTTAAGAAAGAAAGACTACAGGACATTTTCGTAACGTCCAAGTAACTTGCAAAAACATCTGAATACAGCGCATGCGACTGTAACATTGTACCATTTTGATCTGACTAACAACACATAAATATTAGTCGCGTAACAATAAGTAAAGTTTATGTGATATGTTAGTAACATCCGAGTAACAACCAAAAACATGTGAATGCGAGCGCATATTCACGAGATATCGCTGTAACAGTGTAATATTTTGTTCCGACTTAAAGCATTTAAGTTATTCACGTCACTTCTGAAGATCATAAACATAATGCTTATTGTCTTGTCAAAAAGATTGTGAGATTCTTTTGTGTCTATTGATAATAACTTAATTCAGTTTTGTAGTAAAATATACCTATAAATAGTGGGTATACCGATGATTAACCAATCCACCCTCATTAGCAAATCTGTTTCTGTTTTTTGCTACGAACGAGACCTTATGTTGTCCTTTTCACTCGAAACTAGGCCAATGTTAATGAACCATAAAAATCAACTTCTCGATATTTGAGGACTTAACACTGATAATTACTTGATAGTACGGACTATAGTACTCAATATTTGCTATCCCTAGCATCGGAAAGATATACGATTAATTTCGGTATTGGGAGTCAATGACTGTGTGTATTCAAATGGCAAATTTTATGTCTTACACTTAGTCTAACATGTACATTTATACACCATTGTGTAGATATTGAATAGCCCTATACAGGTATGTATTGGTTTTTATCGTGCCCCACGTGGATATCGAGCTAGAGGACAATAAGCAATTCATTTCGAACATCCCTCGTATGTTGAGGGGAATCGCCGCGCATTTCTTCATGTCCATAATTTCAAAACCTTTGTTGGTGAACTATATTGGGCAAGAACGTATGAAGACCAAACATAATAATTGACGTTATTTCCGCATACTAAAATGTTGATCAATATTCCATAAAATACACGCCGTTTCACAAACCGCGGCAAGAATTTTAAACAATCAGTGTATCTTCAGATATCAACTGTACATATTAATCTATCGTGAGTTGGGTGTATATTGGGTGTATTTTACCTGTTAGTATATACATGTGTACTGTACGCTTTATAGAACTTGCAGTTGCCTGGCAAATCTCTAAATTATTATCATGCAAAATGCATGCACTTCTCCGAAATGCAGTTAGCTTCGCATTGCTATACAGCGGTTTTGTATGAACCAATATCCAAGCTTTATATCTAAAAAAAACAGCTTTCCGCTGCTAGGGTTACGGTTTTTTTTTTTTTTTTTTTTTTTTTTTTTTTTTTTTTCTGCAAGATACAGAAATTGAGAAACCCTACTATATAAATAAATGGTTCATAAAATTTATCCAAAATCGTTTCAGTTAAATAAATGTAATACCTCCGATACACCGATGCAGCCGTTCTCGATTTAAATTTAAGCAATATCTAAAGATGTAATCTGCACTAAAATATCTGATATTGTAAATGTTCCATGTTTTATCGCAATGTCCCTCGTGATACATATTTGTGTATATATTAATAATCAAAATAATTAACTGCGAAACTTCTTAAGCAGGTATAGCACTATCATAACTTAAGTAAAGCATTTTCGAAGTTTTGTGACAGCCCCCGCATCCGTACTCACAGACCCCCATCCGCCCACCCCCAGCCCCGTAGTTTTTATATTGACCTTTCTAATTTGCTTCCTCTGATGCAGTTCTATTTTACTTGTTTACTCGTGTGTCGACGATTTCATATGTAGTATTTGTTTAGTTATTGTTTATTTCTTATATTGTCCTCTTTCGGTGCCTCGAGACTGTGAAATTTCCTGTCTAGCTTACTTATATGGTACTTGAAAGTTTAATAAGCAGTTCTTATTAGATACTCCCACAAGGACCAACACGTAAAGGACGGACGGACATAGAGACGGAAATCATGAAAACTGTATACCCTACAAATACAGTTTGCGGAGCTGAAGGTGGGTGGGGTATATAACTATAAGGCAAGAAACCCCAAAAATGCCACACTCACGAAGCAGAGCTTTCCTGAGGTACCAAGAAAAGGGAGATAAGGAACAAAGAATGACAAAACAAACACCACATATGAAACCACAGATGCATAAACAAATGACCAGCAACAGAGGAACCGCTTTGGAATGGTCAGTATTTGGGGTTTAGGGGCTTAAACCGGTGTTACTCGCGCGAAACACGTATATTTCTGATGCAGTTCTGATATTTCTGAAACATATGGTCGGTCTGCATGGAGGTACTGTACTGCATCTGTGAAACATAAAAGTGAAATACATATTATTGCAAACACTGTGATGAAATAAGGCAAAGATCTCAATGGCGATCTGAAGCCAGAACACAGGAAAACCACAAACGGGACCATAATGGGGTACTTTACCAACATCAAATATCGCGCTTTGATTTAACACAAGAGTAATCGCACCTTTGGAATCACAGAATAGGCCCCGAGCTTATAAACTCATTTATGCATGAAATTTTTTCTGCTACTAAATATGAAAATGTTGGAATTTTCATATTTATAAGCAGAGAAATGTTCAGTTCACCTATGTTTATTTAGCAAGAAAATTTTTTTATTGTCAGTAGTTTGAGATTTACAAGCAGGACAAATTTCATGCTCAGGTGAGTTGAGAACGAAAAATGTTTTATAACCTGAGGCCTATAAAAGGGTTTTATATGCTCAGGGGAGGTAACTATGTCATCAAGATTAAGCTTTCGAAAAGATGGTCTATTCTACAGGAAAGCTTTTCCTTTTAACGTAAACCTCTTGATCGAAGGACCTCGGTGTGCAGAAAAGCAAAACAGGAAACCACAAATGTTAGTTTCCTTATAAAAAATGGCAGAGCATCAACAAAGTGTATTCAGTCCCGTTAAGTACCGAATGCTGGTCTTAACAAAGATAATGTCTGTCGCACATTCTGAATCACAGATCAGACTCCGAGGTTAAAAAACAACAACTTTTTTATGCTCAACTCAGCTGAACAAGAAATTTGTCCTGCTAAAAAATCTCAAGTTACTAATAATTGCAAATCAGTTCTTTCTAAATATAGCTTATCATGAAATTTTCTCTGCTAATAAAATGAAAATGCCAACTATTGTTGGCATTTTCATGTTTATAAGCAGAGAAATTATCATGTTCAGCTGAGCTGAGCACATAAAAGTTTTATAACCTTGGGGCCAGGTTTAATTCATAGTAGAGCACAATGATAATTCTATCAATTTAGAGACATTAACTTTATTTTCGCATTCCGAGAATTATTGATGCAAATACCTTATATACTGACCATTTGAGAATTATCAGTTTATGAATCTTGAAATGTTTATGCTTTATTGGTTTCTCATTCAATAAGCTATTATCTTATTAATAGATATAACTATTACTTTAGCATACTATTGTGAATTAGCTAGCAGACACCATAATGTACGTCTTTGCACGGGAAAACCTACCGAATGCCGCACGTAAACTGACAAGGCCAGGGTGTATTGTATTCTTAAAATAGAATCTGACAGTTTGCATTGAGTTTCAGCTCCTTTTTGCCAGGAAAAATAAGAAACATCAGTAAGTCATCTGCTAACTTAGCCCAATGCATAGTAAGTGCTATTTGGCATATTTGGAACAGAACCTTCGAAGCTCCTCTTTTCTAGCGTTGGACTTCGTAGAATCAAAAATACAAAAAGAAATGATCTTGACAAGAATACGCAGTCTTGATCTTTAACTGTTTGCAAATTACAGATCTGGTTGTGTTCCTGTCAAACATCATTGTATAACTTGACCATAGATAAGTGTTAATTCAGACATACTTTGTCAAATACGGTCTGAATTGAACACGTGCGTAACCAGTAGTATACATCTTTAGTACAGATGACCTCAGTCATTTAAATATTCTGTTAATACCAAAGGCTTATTATTTCCAACAAAAAGAAACGGGTGCATCACGAAAACATGCCTATACCCCTCAAACCCCACTTTTATATAGTGAAACTGGAGTTTACAGAGGTATATATTTTCTTATTTCTGCTAAAAAATATAGATTGTGGGTATTCCTTAGAACCGCCTTGTCGAGGTGGTTCTAACGAGTACCCACAATCTCTGTTTTGAGCAGAAATATGAAAAATATCAGAATCGTTTATCTGAAAATTTTAATTTTTTGGTGGTAAAATCTTCAGAATATTTGAATAAAAGTGTTTTCGTAATGGTTGTTCTATGTATACGCCAGAGGGCGTAAGCAGTGTTGTAAACTTCATTACTGCTTATGAAGAGTCTCAATGAAACCGAGACTGCCATTTTTCTAATCCGTAGTGTGTTCTTTGTTTCCAAAGGCAATCTTTTTGCGTTTATTGTACTGTCTAGAGCTGTTGTTTCTTCATGTGGCTTTCTGGGTGTTCGCTTTCGGGCTTTTTTCGTGTTTTGGTTTCCGTTTTAGTGTCCTACTGTCATGTTTGTTGGGTCCTGTTTGGAATTATGATCCCCTCAATGGGTGGAGAAGAGGGAGTTGGTCAATTTTTTTCCCTTGATTTGTAACGTGTACTCTGACCCCGAGGTTATAAAACGTTTTTCGTTGAGCATGACATTTGCTCTGCCTATAAGTCTGAAAATGCCAACAATCGTTGTCATTTTCATATTTATTAGCAAAGAAAATTTTAAAGCTCAGCTATGTTTAGCAAGAAAGAACTTGCAATTGTTTATAATATGAGATTTGTTAGCAATACAAATTTCATGCTCAGCTGAATTGAGCTCCAAACAAAAAAAATAAATAAATAAAATACAGTTGACTCTCGTTATCTCGAACTCGCTTATCTCGAATAACCGCTTATCTCGAAATGAAAATCTGGTCCCTGCTTAAACATGAAAATCTAACAACAGGAAAAATATATTGTGGAGAAGAGAAATTGCTCCTAAGAAGCAATTTCTCCTCTTATTCACAATATTTTCAATATATCTCTGTAATTTCAAGAGTCAAATTACACATATATTTGTCAAATGTGGTTGTTCGAATTATTTTTTCCTCAATTCTGCAAATCTGATATGTCGAGGTACGGATATCACGAAGTATTTTAACCCCTTAGAATTCGAGATGACGAGAGTCGACTGTACAATGATTAAAATAAAATAAAATAAAATAAAACCTCGGGGCATGGTTTTATAATTTGTTTACTCTCGCTCTTGGTGTCTTTAGTAGGCTATAGCATATGCTTGGTGCTTTTTCTGATTATCTTTTTTGCTATTATACAGGCCCGAGGTTATAAAACGTTTTTCATACTCAACTCCCTAGAGCATGAAAAGTTTAGCAACTAACAAATCACAAGTTGTTAAAAATCATAAGTTGCTAACAATTGCAAATTCTTTCTTGCTAAACATATCTGAGCATGAAAATTTCTCTGCTAAGAAAATGCAAAGTATTGTTGGCATTTTCACATGTATTAGCATAGAAAAAAATATGCTTAGCTGAGCTGAACATGAAAAGTTTTATAGCCTTGGGGCCTGATCGTGCATGTATCCACTTTGTATTTTTTTAACTTCTAATAAAATATTTTAAGACAGAAAAGACTTCTATTGTTCTTGTCTATTGTTCTTGTTAACATTATTGTATGACTGGTTAATATAATAGCTCAGTACAATGAACCCTCGTTACAACGACAACATATGTTCCCAAAGACGTTGCCATTAAAGTAAACTTGTTGTTGTACAGAATACTTAATGAGCAGACTGATATGTAAAAAAAGGTCGTTTTGTTCTTATTTCCTCACAGAACATATGTTTCTTGAAAAGGGAGGCGTCCACAAGGCCCTTTTTCTGCCCCGTAACAAAAGTCTTCATTTTTGCTGATACATTACTTGTAGTGTCCCATTTACTAAAACAGTATTGATTTTGCAACGTAAGCCCTTAGTTTGGAGTAACATGATTATGGAAGTGGGTGGGGTAATTCAGTACGAACCTGAGGTACCATATTTTAAATACTGTTTCTTTTCTTTTAAAATATTTCATATCTAGTTATATCTTCTTTTGTTTGTTTGACAAATGTCATAGGTAATATCCTATCTCATTAACCTCTCTGTAAAGATAAATATTACATCTGCAGCATCTCTTTTATGAAACTCTTCATTTTTTGTTAATTTTGCATCTTGTAATTCAATAAAATCTAGTCTTTCTCCGGAACTAAAAGGTTAATTATTTCAAAACTTACCTGAATACAACATTGGGACAGTGATCCAAAGAGATGACTAAGTTTTGGTGACCTTGACCTAATTTTTAATGTCTCATTGATTGTCAAAAAGGCCGGTGCCTATCAGGCTATTTTTATGTTACTAAACAAGTCTTCATTTCTCCTTATATATTACCTATAATATTAATTTAGCTCAACAGAGGACAAGAGGTCATTGTGAGCTATTGTGTTCGGTCAGTGTCCGTTGTGCGTCGTCCGCTGTCCGTTGTGCCTTTGTGTTGTGTCAACAATTTGCTATAAATGACAACCTCCTAAACTCCTGAGCCAGTTTCAATCAAACTTCATATAAATGTTGCCTACGTGACTCTCTACTAAAAATGTTAAAATTGTTTCACATAAATGAACAAGATAAATGAACAAGATGCCAGCCAGAGCTAAAAATAGAACAATCTTTAAATGACAGCTCCTCCTATATCATTGAGCCAGTTTGAATCAAACTTTACAGGCATGTTTCCTATGTATCTTACTACCAAATAGCTAAAATTGTTCCGCAGCCATGAACAAGATGGCCACCAGAGCTAAAAATAGAAAAATATGCAAATGACAGCTCCTCCTATAACATTGGACCAGTTTGAATCAAACTTGACAGACATGTTGCCTATGTGTCTCTCTACCAAAATAGCTCAAATTGTTTTGCTCTAACGAACAAAATGGCCACCAGAACTACAAACACAAACATCTTTAAATGACAACTCTTAAACCTTTTGGCCAATTTCAATCTAACTTGTCAAGAATGTTGCCTTAATGACTATCTACCAAAATAGATAAAATGGTTCTGCTCCAATGAACAAAATGGCTGCAAAGTGTAAACCAGAATTTTTTTTAAAAGGCAACTACTGCTACACTCTTAGGCCAATTTCAATCAAACACTTAATGCAGCTTAATAACGGTCAAGTGAAGTCAGACCATGAAACTTTGGTGAGTTATTTTGGACTATTAGCCCTCTAGAAGCATTTTGGTTTTACAGCGTAAGTAACAGACCTGGAGTAACATACTCATCTAAGTGGGTTGGGTGATTCAGGAAAAACCTAAAGTATCATACAATAGAAATGTTAAACTATAATACCCCGCCATTATCGTGTCGCGGGCAGACAACTGTCAAACACTGACGAAATTTGTCCATTAGCAATCCCAAACCAGATCTCCTTAATATCAATGCATGTACCAAGTTTGGTTAAAATCTCTTGACATTAACACAAGTTATCTTCCGAGTATGAAAATATGGGCGTGTCTCGGGCATATAACTCCATCAAAATTTGACGACATTTGTTCGTTAGCAATCCCAAAACTAGATCTCTGCAATATCGATGCACATACCAAGTTTGGTGAAAATCCATTGATGTTTACTCAAGTTATCATCCAGAAACGAAATACGGACGGACAGACGGTCGGACGTAGGACTGAGGGACGGACGGACAGACACACGGACGTCCAATGTGAAACCCCGCGACTATCATGTGGCGGGGTATAAAAAGTAAGAATCTAAAGCCTATAAACTGTGTGCCTCTTTATAATAAAAAGTTGTCACATCCAATTGTACCAACTTCCATTTGTTGGACGAATTCCTCAGATAGTATCCTGTTTAATATTTTCGTTTCGAATGAAATTGGCCAAAGGGTTTAGGAGGAGTTGTCATTTAAAGACTTTTTTTTTTAGCTCTGGTGGCCATTTTGTTCATTGAAGGGGAGCTGGTTTAGCTATTTTGGTAGAAAGTCACCTAGCAACATTCTTGTGCAGTTTGAGTTAGCAATATTCTTGTGAAGTTTGATTGAAATTAGCCAAAATGTTTAGGAGGACTAGTAATGTATTTTTTTTAGCTCTGGTGGCCATCTTGTTCATTGGAGTGAAACCGTTTTAGCTTCTTTAGTAGAGAGACATCTTGGCAGCGTTCTTGTGAGGTTTGATTAAATTTGCCCAATGATATGGGAGGAGTTGTCATTTTAAGTGTTTGATTAGTTTTAACTCTCGCAGCTGTCTTGTTTATTGGAGCAAAACTGTTTCAACTATTTTGGTAGAACGACACCTAGGCAAGTTGCCCGGTGAAGTTTGGCTCAACGAAACAGGAGTTGTCATTTATAGATTTTTCTGCTTTCAGCTCTGGCAGCCATCTTGTTCATTGGAGCAAAACCATTTTAGTAATGAGTCACGAAGCAACATTCCTGTAAAGTTCAATTGAAAATGGCTCAATGGTGTAGGAGGAGTTATCATTAAAAGATTTTTTTTTCAATCTTTAGCTCTGGCGGCCATTATGTTCATTGGTGTGGAACGATTTTACGTATTTTCGTAGAGAGTCATACAGGAAATATTCCTATGAAGATTAACTGAAATTGGCGGGTGTAAGATTTTTACAAGCCAGGCGTAACGAAAAAGAAATGAAAGTGAAACCAGCAACAAGCTTTACATTATTAACAATATTTATTCACCAAAAAAATAAGACAAGATTCAAAACAAAATAATGTAAGTAAACAGTATATTATTGTAAACATGTTGTGCCAGAAAGTTATTAATGGAAACATAATAAATAAAGCTATTTATGGAAACACAGTAAACATGATGCTTAAGATAATTGAACACCCTATATATAACAAAGATAAGTTGTCATTTATGGCAAATTGTTGATGCAGCATGATGCACGACGGACGACAGACTTTTACTCATCACAATTTAGCTCACAATGAACACTTTATGCTTGGGAGAGTTAAACAGATATTATAAGCAATATATTAGGTGAAAATGAAGACTTTTTGTAAGTAGCATAAAAATAGTCTCATAGGCTCCTGCTTTTTTTACAATTCTACAGCCCATGTGACCCTGAAAATAAAGTCAAGGTCACCAAAACAAAGTCATCTCTTTGCCTTATTCCAATGTTGTATTCAGGCAAGTTTCGAAATAACTGACCTTTTAGTTCCGGAAATAGGCTAGATTTAATTGCGTTGCAGGATGCAAAATTGACAAAAAGTGAAGATCTTCATAAAAAAGATGCTGCAGATGCAATATTTTTCTTTAAAGGTAAGTTAGTGAGATAGGATATTACCTAAGGCATTTGTCTAACAAAAAGAGGAAGGTTTAATTGGGTGTGATATATTTTAAAAGGGATATAGTGTTTAAAATATGGTACCTCAGGTTCATACTCAATTACCCCACCCACTTTTATCATAATGTTACTTCAAAACTAGGGCTTGCGTTGTAAAACCAATACTGTTTTAATAAATGGGGCAGTATGGGTAACGCATCAACAAAAAATAGAGATTTTTGTTACGGGGCAGGAAAAAGGCTTTATGGACACCTCCCCCCCCCCCCCCGACCCCCCGTCACCCCACACACACACCCTTTGAACTGCAAACAATGTTTGAAACGACTCTAAAATAAGTTCCTTTTGTGCCTTCTGTTCCATTTACATTTAAGCTTTTTTTGTATTGAAGGCTATATAAGCAACAAAGAAAATAATGTTTTTTGTTTGTTTCTTTTTTTTTCTTTGGTTCTGTGTTTATGCGTCGGTGCTTACGTGTGTTGCGTTTTTTTTTTTTTGTTTTTTTTTTTTTGTTTTTTTTTTTATGCTGTCTGATCTCGTCTCTCCTCCTTTTTGTGGCTCGGGGAGTGGGTTAGGTGGGGGCTGTGATTCATGGTTCTGGTGTTTTCAACGTGTCCTTGCTTATATGTTTAACTCCTAAAAACGAAAACAAAAATAGTTATAATGAGCCTCAACATGAGAACACGTGCCTGCTACATTTGTGCCCAATGAAGATTCAAATCAGCCTGCGCATCCGCGTAGTTTTCGTTCAATGCATGAAAAAAGTGTGCGTCCTTTGCTATTCAAAATGAACCCAGTGAAGACATAGATCAGACTGCGCAATCTGATCTTATATTTCTGTGTGAACAAACGTCCGAAGGTACGTTTTCGAACACTGCGGCTCAAATTTTGTCTGTTGCTAATTAAATCGAGCTGGTTGAAGGTCAATAGACAGGTGGACTGCTTTACCTTCGGATATTGAAGAATCAGGCTCTGTCTCTTTTCTTTGTATGGCCTAATAGATTAACTCTTGCCCTGCTGAATAAATTAAGATGCCGAGCCCAATTCAAAAATCAGAATACTTGATTCAGTTTGTTGATACAATTTCACAAACTTAATGACAAACAGTGCAGATTCAGATCTGTAAGATTTAGCCAAGTTTTGAAAAAGAGGACGTCAAATTCCGACAGTTCTGGGCTGAGAATGTCTATCTTTCAATTGATACTCTGTACATTGTAATGAAAAATTGATAAATGGTGGGTTGTGAAGAGTGGCCAGGTTCATACAGGTGCCCGATGCTTAGGACGAACTATTGGCAGTGCTAACTGTGGAGCTTGCGGGCGGACCTGTTTAATATCCCCGGCCTTAAAAAGCAGTATAGATCCAGGCGACTGTAACCAATATGGGTATAAATACTAATCCATGTTGTAAACACAGTTTTTCCGTATAGTGCTTACCAGTAACAGTGTGTCTAAGAAAATTTTGAAAAATTATTTCGTGTTCTGAAAGGTTCTGTTTAACAACTGATAGTAAAGTAAAAGAATTGTCTGCTCTATTCCAGATATATACAAAACAAAGATTCGGAAAACGATCGGTAAAAGTTTGATACGATATCCATTTGTGTGTGAGTCGGCGAAAAGTTCGTCTGATTTTGTTTTCATGAAACCGAAGATATCAAAGTCAAGAAAAGAATACACGCCATCACACATAAATAAATATCATTGTACCAAATGCAATCAATATGATCATGCCCGTGCACCACCCACAAACGTTCCGCTCCAGAAGCCCTCAAGAAGAAAGATAAAGACAAGAAAAACGTAGAGTAAAAAATCATAATCAAGAACAAATGCATAAATAGTAGAAGTAATGTTCTATAAGGGTAGCAACACTACACTTTCAAAACAAGGTATACAGTATGCAGGATTATACAGCGAAATTATAAATTAATGTCATATATTTTGCAGCACGTGATCTTATAAGATATTGTTCCATCCAAACTAGTAGCAACATTATGTATGTGGACTGTTAAGTTTAAAATATAATGGCGGACTGAAGGAGAAATTGAAATTGGAAGAAGGCAACTTCCCCAACTGTTTTGTTTCAATTCTGTAAAGGGGTTCAATAGGAAATGATTTGCTCTCTTTGGGAGCAAATTCTTTCCTTTAAGAGTTGAGAGCTTTTCAGACGGGACAAAGGGAGCATGTTTTTTCTGTTGGAGTAGATCCTTTTCAGAAGGGACATGGTATGCAGAAATACACAGGAAATCAGAAAAGTAGCCCCCATTCTATAAAAAAGGTGCGAACACTCTACCAGGAGTATCCAGTCCCCTTTATTATTTTTTTTTTGGCTGTCAACAGCACTTGCTTACGTATGACTAGATCGCTGATATGGAGTCGGTTATATATGCACAATCTTAACCCATTAATGCCGAGTGGATTCTTCTACCTTAACTCTTTGGACCAGTCCATTTCCAGTAAAAGGGGTGTCTGGTTAGTATTTTTATTATTACCATGTTTTAATGAAATGCCTGTACTTAAATGCAAACAGTGTTCTGTGGCGTCTGATCTGGGTAGACACTGTTTGTCTATGTCCCTTTTATGGGACGCTAGATTTAAATGGGTTAATATGGGGTGTGGGTACATTGATTTTCTTCTTATAGAGACGATGTAGGCTAACACCACGTATATAAATTATCAGCACATCTTCAACTTTATTTGACACGATAACGGGTGACTAGTGACGTGAGAAAAGGGTACTTTGGGTATAATAACAGCAAGAAACGGGCTCATATGCCACACAATGCCATATCAGACAACGCACCGCATTTTGGAAACATTACGAAAACAAGCCTTCAAATATACTGAAAATTTTACCACCAAAAAAAAAAAAAAAAAAAAAATGAAAATTTTCAGTGTCTGGGAAGGGCTGCGGTTTGTGATTGTGGCACTCCCTGGACTTTTCACTTTAAGTCTGTCGCCAAAGAAATAATATTTAGGAATTTTCGGGGGTATCTCTCTTAAATTTATATTTAAAAGACGTCAGAGTCTTAGCTAATTTTATATCTCGAATCGTAGAAGGAAGGAATTAGTCAAAATACAATCTAGAGGTTGCATAAACCTGTTGATAATTATCGGCATTACGAAGGCTGTAGGCGTCTCATTCCCTACTCAAGGCGGAACAAGATCTACCAAATAATCTGGAGCCAAACCATTCTGCATTTTGTGAAACAAGAATAATTTGTGAAGTGTTTATTTTTTTCTTTCAGAAAGTTTGAGCCTCCCTAATTCTCTATAAAGTTTATCAATTGCAACCAGTTTTTTCTTTGGTTCCTGAAACGATCTTTCCCGCTTCAATTTGTATTTTTTTCTAATTCATTTATTTGTTGTTGGGTACAGTTGTCCCATACAACGTCTGCGTATTCTAAAAGTGGCCTTATAAAATGAAAAGTAAATAGTTTATAAAGACTTCCTGTCCATTGTAAATTTCATCGATCTTAGCAGGTGTAAACGAGACCAGGCTTTTTCTTGAATATAGTTCAAATGTACCTGCCAGTCATATTTATCTGAAAAATAAATTCCCAAGTGCTTGTAAGACTGGACTTTTGGAATTGGGACATGACTGAAAGTAAAGTACGATGATTAAGTCTAACTAGTCTTCGTGATATCAGCAATGTTTCGGTTTTCTTAGCATTAAAACCTACTACCCATTTGGCGGCCCAGTGTGCAATACGTTCAAGATCTATGTTCAAAAGTTGTGCAACTGAATCAGGAAATTCAACAATGATATAAATCGTAGTATCATCTGCAAATAGTCTTATGTTAGAATGAATTTCATGGACAATGTCACTGAAATACAACAAGAATAGAAACGGTCCAATAATGGAACCTTGGGGAACACCAGCTTTGATCTCTACCCACTCAGAACAATCACCAGGAATAGTTACCCTCTGGAATCTGTTAGAAAGATAACTATCGAACCACTTATTTAATTGTCCAGTAATTCCATAGTGATACAGTTTTGCTAAAAGACCCCGATGCCATACCCTGTCGAAGGCTTACTTATGTCGCAAAATACCACACGGACTTCCTTACCTTCGTCCAGGGCATGACAAAATGTATTGTACAAGTCAACTAACCGGTTTACTGTTGAATCTCTGCGTGTTAAACCCGACTGAAATGGTGTTATTATATTATTCTCTAAGACAGAGTTATGAGCGTGCTTGTGTACTAATTTTCTAATGTTTTACCGACATAGCTTATTTACAAATTAGATCTTTAATTTACAATATCTGTTTTATTGTCTTTCTTATGAATAGGACTTCCATTTGCTCTTTTCCATATATTAGGTACTTGGGCAAGTAATAATGATGTATTAAAAAGTTCCGTAAGAGCTGCTGAGAAAGAGACAGCAATTTCTTTCAATATTCTATTGTTAATGAAATCTGGGCCACTAGCTTTGCCTACTTGAAGTGACTTAAGTATGTTTTTGTGATGAGGGCCTTCGCTGTCCGCCTAAAAAATCAATGAATACTGCAGACCATATAAAAACAGAGAAGACATTGATCAGACATCGTGAATTTCCAGCTCGCACATGGCGTAAGGTTCATTTATCATGCGTTGTGCATCAATCATATGCGTACCGCGGACGTCAAAACACAATACACAACCGCGTTTCTGATCAAATCCTTCTTTGCCCAGTTTAACAGAACACTAGATAACGTAGTATTTATCAATGGACAAATGCGCAAGCTAATGCAGGCTCTCGCTGTTCACGTATTCTCTAGATACATGTTGGCATGTATGGTCTAATAGTTTTACAACAGTCATACCCTTTTTCATAATACAACTGCATGACTGTTTAGATATACTTAAATATTAATTTTGAAATTTTCGTTTCAGCAAGCCATAAATGAATAAAACGAAAGCCGCAATTCTCAGCATTAATTTTTTGTCTCAAATTCTCATAAAATGGTCAAGTCGGTCGGTGCGCGCACAAATTAAGTCAAGATACCCTGGAAATATCACATGTTTTTCACAAAGCGTAGCCTTCCCGAGACATAACAGGGAGGGATAAGAAACAAATAATGGCAAAACACATCACGAAAACATGCCTATATAATTTTAACCCACTTAAACCCCACTTTTTATAAAGTAAAACTGTGGTTTATAGGGGTATACGTTATTTTTCTTATTTCTGCTCAAAAAACATAAATTGTGGGTACTCGTTAGAACCGCCTCGTCGAGGGGGTTCTAACGAGTACCCACAATCTATGTTTTGAGCAGAAATGTGAAAACTATCAGAATTGTTATCTGAACATTTTCATTTTTTTTTTTTTTTTTTTGGGGTGGTAAAATTTTCAGTATATTTGAATAGGCGTGTTTTCGTAATGAAACATCACATATGAAACCATCGACGTTCAAAGAAGAACTGCAACAGAGGAACAGGTTTGGAATGGTCGGTATGATAACAACTGGGAGGCTTAAACTAGTTTTACTCGTGCGAAACCGCGACCCCCTTTATTTCTCATGCAACCCAAAATTACAAATATATGTTTGGTCTGCACTTGGGTACCTGTGAAACACCGCAGTGAATCATAAAAGCATAAAAAAACACACTGTAATTAAACAAAGCGCAGTGCTCAATGGCGATCAAAACACAAGAAAACCATAAAAGGACCACGATAGGCCAGACCACAGACATTGATAGAATGGCGCCAACAATCTGAAACAGATTGCGGAGGAGGCCGTTGTTTAGTCTGAGGACTGACCCACCGTCATGCAATTAAAAAGAGAAGCAAAAGCAAAGGTAGCAAGCATACTTAGGTTAACAACCAGGTAAAAAGTTTGCCGCAGATTATCCTTGTTGTAACCTATATTTTTGTTAAAGTTTACACGTTTAACCCATTTATGCCGAATGAACTCTCCTACCTCAAATGTTTGGAAGAGCTAATTTCAAATAAAAGGGATGTCTAGTTACTGTCCTTTCGACATGACTCGGAAAGACGTTTTTTGCTTGGCGTTTAATTTACGGCTAAAATTGGTCTGACCTATTCAATTTCTATAGTAAAGTGATTTGTTTTTCGAGTTTTTGTCTAAGGAAATATTTTTACGTTTCTTCGCTGAATTTGAATTATTGAAATATTGTGAAGATTTTAGAACAAAATGCACAGGCAGAACTTGTTTAACATCTGCTTCCAAGATACCTACTCTACAGATTATTGCATAATTTGCATTCATTTTTACTATGGGAAAAAGTGAAATTATTCGATTTTTTGAAAACCAATGACTAGAATAAATTTTTTTGTACATTAGCAGTTACGACAAATGGTTTTGCATTAAATAATGACAAAAGTTTGCAAATTTACTTCTTCTGGGTAAAGCGAAAAGCGAAAATCGACATTCCGAAAGATGTCGAAGGCATAGTAGTTGTTATTAATATCATGTTTTACAGAAATTTCTGTATCTGCGGCGTCTGATCTGGGTCTACACTGTTTGCCAATGTCCCTTTTATGGGACGCTAGGCATAAATGGGTTAAAGCGAATAATTACACCTATAAAGTGACTTTTCGGAAGAGATACGCTCTAGTCATCAAAACTCATATTTTATTATTTAGCTATAAATATTAAAATATCAAAAGTGTACGATAAAATCCAAGGAGAGAGCGTGCAGGTATCGGCACTTTGATGCCTTTGAATGTGTTCTTTACATGAAGATATTGTTGATGAAATCTTGTGGCAATCACGTCGTACTCCTTAATTGGTCACGTATTTGTGAAGGGTCTGTATTTTATTATCTAAACTTCGGAGCCTCTACAAATGCTTGACAAATCTTCGGATTTTATCGCACGTCTTAACCAGTCAATATTGCAGCTATATAATACAAGAAGAATACAGACTGAATTCAAAGTGCAAGAAATGTGAGTTATGGAAATGGTTGTTGATCGTTTTGCAGGAGCAAAACAACCATCAACAACCATTTTCATAACACGCATTTTACACTTTTAATAACGGTTTTAATTCAAATCGTTTGTATACTTTACCCTTTTGGAATCAGATAGTTAGCTGATTTGATAATGAATACAGAAAGAAAAAAAAAAAAAAAAAAAAAAAAAAAAAAATTCAATGACTCGAACACCGATGGCACGTTAACTGTGGTTGATTCAAACTCGTGTTTTGAATCCCTGTGAAATTCATCCGATAGCTCAAAAAACAATATTCTGGAATATTTTAGGGAATTTTTCTTATTTTAGCGTGAACCTGTATGTCATGTGTACTTATTTGAATCATCTCTTCAAGGCGATCTTATGAGTACATTCACAATACCAGTATTTCATAGAAGATCGAAAAGTCATCTTTAAATTATCCCCATTTCCCTCCTGAACTGGTGTTAGGATATATCCTCAGTGTCTTGAAATACCCATGTTTAGCACAAATTTGAGATATTAAAGTTCGATTGCATGACGATGAGTCTATTTCAGTTGGTCGGTGCCTGACTATGAATGTCTGTAGTCTGGCTTATCGGGGTCTTGTTTGTGGTATTCTTGTGTTCTGGCTTCAGAACACCACTGAGCCCTTTGCTTTGTTTCATCACAGTATTTTTGAATATATGTATTTTACTGTGGTGTTTCACAGATGAGGTAGAAGATCTATATGCGGACTGTACATATATTTGTAATTTGGAATCGCATGTAGGGATCAAACATGGTTTTTCATGCATTAACATTCGCCAGGTCCCGTGGGAGGTGTTGAAAACCGAGGCCGAAGGCCGCGGTTTTCAACACCTCCCAAGGGACCTGGCGAATGTTAATGCATTGAAAAAAACATGTTCGATCGCTATAATTGCATACAAATTGAAAACATTTGCTACATTTTGCGTTATATCTTGCACTATTTTGTTTCATCTTTTCACTGATGTCTCGCGAAGGAAATTTCCACGGACTATGCTCGTTCTAGGGCCGGGCAGTACACGTCTCGTGACGGCTTCAAATCTGGGGCCCGGTACGAGCATATTGAAAATTGCGTAGCCGTGCATTAACAGCGCGTGAATTGCCTTGTTAATACAGAGCTTTTCGCCGGTTAATGCACGGCTGTTGATAATTTGCGGCACTGCTTTTTAAACAATAATCAGAATTAAAGTCGGTGTTTCACGCGAATAAGATTAGTTTAAAACCCCAGCAGTTTTCCTACTGAACGTTCCTAGGCGGTTTCTTCTGTCGAAGTTCTTTTTTTTTTTTTGTTTGTGCGTCTATGAATTCATATATGGCGTTTGTGGTGTCCTTATTTGTTCCTCACCTCTCTTTCCTTTGGTACCTCGGGAGGGCTGTGTTTCGTATTGCGGCATTTCCTTGGTATCTTCACTTATATTTGTGTATGTAAATGTATCTAATACGAATAATGTCACACATAACAAAATCTGTTAACAATTCACGAATTTAAGATAAACTGACGTTGCCGAACAATGCAATTACTTCACACAGCTTGCTCCATGTTATCGCTGCAATAAATCTGATTTTTAACATGTATGATTTTAATAAGGCTAAAATTGCCATGGCGTATTGTCGGCATCACGAAACCATACCTATATAATTTTGACCCCCTTAAACCCCACTTTTATACAGTAAAACTCGCGTTTACAGGGGTAGACATTATTTTTCTTATTTCTGCTCAGAAACATAGATTGTTAGACACAATCTGTGTTTTGAGCAGAAAAATGAAAAATTATCAGAATTTTTTATCTGAATTTTTTTCATTTTTTTGGTGGTAAAATTTTCAATATATTTGAATAAGCATGTTTTCGTAATGGTGAAAAGAAACACTTTTAACCAATGTACATAACCATAGGCTGACATTTTATGAGACGTAACATGAGTAAACGTACCTTCTAACATGTATTCCCAACAAAGATTCAAATCAGACTGCATATCCGCGCAGTCTGATCAGTCTTCATTGTCCGCATGAAGAAACTTTGCATCCTTAACTATCTAAAATGCACCCAGTGAAGATTCTGATCAGACCGCGCAAATGCGCAGGCTGATCTGAATCTTTACTGGGTGCACATGTCCGAGGGCACATTGTCTCAGCTGCGGCTCTTATGTATGTAATCGAATGTATGACACAGTGACGATATATAGAGATAACTCCCATCCCTCAAACTAGCTCATCCTCTGAATCATGTTTTAATGAGCTCATATTGTGCGCGCAATGTATTCTGGAGCTTTCACTGACCTCGGTCTTTTACTGACCTTGCACATTGCGAAAACATTCCTATTCGAATATATAGAAAATTCCACCTCCAAAAACTGAAAATTTTCAAATAAAAAAAATCTGATATTTTTCATATTTCTGCTCAAAACATAGATTGCGGGTACTCGTTAGAACCGCCTCGGCGAGGCGGTTCTAACGAGTACCCACAATCTATGTTTTTGAGCAGAAATAAGAAAAATAATGTATACCCCTGTAAACCCCAGTTTTACTATATAAAAATGGGTTTAAGGGGGTCAATATTATATAGACATGTTTTCGTGATGCAGGTCTTTTAATATGGTCTGTTTTGCTATTGTTTAGCGGCCTCGATACAGATACACGACAATAACGTGCAAAAACGTACCTTAGGACATATGCCCCTAACGACTATTCAGATCAGCCTGCGCATTAATGCTGTCTGATCAGAATCTTCACTGGGCGCATTTACGGAAGCCAACGATAAACATATCTCTAAGCGGACAACCGATATAAAAATCTAAAAGGTTGCCTTGGATACAAAGAACGCATTACAGGTAGAAAATGGAAGTTTCGATTTTTATTGAGACTCTTCATAAGCAGTAATGAAGTTGGCAACACTGCTTACGCCCTCTAGCGACATGAGCAGATCTCCATTTTCAAAGATACCACAATGGACCCAATGATCCCAAAGGAAATGAAAATATAATCTGAAATACGGGGAAACGTTCTACGGCCGCCACACGGCACTTATACCGGGTTCAATGAAGTAAAACAAAAATCTAAAAGGTTGCTGATCAGATTGCGTGAATGTGCAGCCTGATCCGAGTCTTCGTTTGGCGCACATGTCCAATGGAACTTATGTTGCGGCGCACATTCCAACACATCAAGACTGTTTCACTGACCTGTAGGTTCCGTTCTCTGCAAAATTGGAAGATATCCAAATCATGTGGAAAAAAAAAAACTGCACGTGCATATCAGCCATTGTAAAGACGTGTCATCAGCAAGAATAGCTTATTTATCTTAAATATTCAAGACATCTTAATTCCTCTCATCTATACTTTTACCTGGGCCTAGTTGTTCAAAACTTAATTTTCCGTCCGAATATTTAGAGTATTTATGGTAGTGCTGGGAATGGGTTAGATCATCGGTTTTGTAAAACCGACCGACAATCGACCAAGAGTCGATTTGTAGAAAATAAATTTTATATTGTTGCTCTCTTCCAGGTGCTTATTCATAGCTCCAGATAAGATGGGACATCCACATAATATGTTTTTTTCTATTTCTCCATGAGAACATAAGTTGTGGGTTCTAGAAGGCCTCGCCAAGAAAAGAAAAATATCAGTATTTTAGGTTAAAAAAATATCTGGAGCTATGCTTATTTCTTTTTTTTTTCTTTTTTTTTTTTTATTTATTTTATTTTATTTATTTTTTTCAAATCCTCCACTTTATTCACCACAAATCTAAAATTAACCAAACAGACAGCTTTGTATCTTTTGTTTTACAACTTGACTATTAAAATAAAAATAAATGCGGAAAAATGTTCCTAAAAAGTAATTTCCGATCATGCTAAAGTGACTGATGATCGATTAAGAGGACAGCGCTAATACATGTATATGGTGAGTGTGATGTGCTTGGCTATTGTTTATCCTAGTGGTTTGAAAGAGAAGAAAAACAAGCCTTTACCTCACCATAATGAAAACACGCCTATTCAAATATATAGAAAAGTTCAGCTCCAAAAACTGAAAATTTTCAGATAAAATCTCTGATATTTTTCATATTTCGGCTCAAAACATACATTGTGGTACTCGTTAGAACCGCCTCGGCGAGGCGGTTCTAACGAGTATCCACAATCTATGTTTTTGATCAGAAATAAGAAAAATAATGTATACCCCTGTAAACCCCAGTTTTACTATATAAAAGTGGGGTTTACGGGTGTCAACATTTTATAGACATGTTTTCGTGATGATAGGTTGTCATGTAATATTATTGATCACATTTTGTTTTCAGCATAGTATTTTCCTTTTTTGCCAAGAGTGTCTAACGACTGATTTTTCAATCATTAAAGCGCCAAACAAAATTTGTAGCAGATGGAATTCTATTGTTTTTTGAAAGAAAATATGTATTGATATTTCATTTAAACATCTGTTTGGCAGATGTTTCACAGGAAGACATTTATTCTATTTGAAAAATAAAATAAAATTAAAAACGTCGACTACTGCAGTGCCGATTGACGTTAAAATGATGATAACAATAAAATATTCTATGTGCTGTATACTTCTGATCTGACTCTGTAAGTTCCCAATGAAAAAATCATTTTTTTTGCTTCTTTTATTAACTCATATGACATGTGTCATACAGTGCGAGACCGGTCTTGTTTACACTTGAAGATAATGCAGACTCAGATCAGTCTGAACATTCGCACAGTTTTATCTGGACTTTCACTTACCGACTATGAATTCCATTGGTAGTGTAGAGCACAAACCGTGCATGCACATTCCTTCGGTGTCGCATATAGCACGAGAGTTGTTTTCTCACCCTTTCTCTTACCCCTCGCTGCCCCCAATACACATCGATCCAGGTTTTACTGTAAAAAGTGGTGATTTACCTGTTTTGAATAAATGGAGTATTTTTTTATGACTGACTTAATCTCGGAGATAAGAACTAATTCATGAAATACATTTGTTTATTTAACTGCCCAATAAAGGAGCGGGCGTAACTTTGCACAAGCATATTTGAGTGGTTAAGAAGTTGGAAACTTAAACTTCAACCTGCTGATTATAAATAAAGCAGACAATATTTATATTAATATTTTCCTTTTATTACATAACACATGATCTAACATATTCAAATCGTCTTCGAAAAATTTATTTTTCTGTGGAAAAAGAAAATAAAGTAATAACATATCTGCTGATTTAACCTAAGAGTACAAACGCTTAAACTTTATATGAAACAGAAGTATAAACATAGCATAAAAGGTGGACTTTCACTGGTAAGAATACCATAAAATATTTTATTTGTCTTGTGACATCAAGGCCACTGCAACATATCATTGTCTATTTATTACCTACAATATTAATAGATATATTACATTTTTGAGCCGTACTAGGAGGAAAGGTCTTTATCGCATATGCGCAAAGCCTAACTGAAGGCCCTTATGAGACTGCGCAAACGCGTTTGCGCAGTCTGATAATGGCCTTCAGTTAGGCTTACTGAATCAATGGACACGGACAAATACTTTGACGGACAGTAGTTATCCCGATGTGCAGGCTGATCAGAGCCTGTGTTAACCCCCTATACGATGAGCACCCTTTTTTCATGACAAGGTTTGGTTTATTTGTTTGTGTTCTCCATTTGTTTGTAGCCTTGTGTTTCACATCAAAATGCGTTTTACTGTCAGCAACAGTTGTGAGAGAATAAAAAAGTTTGGATATATGTAACTGTATGATTCCATAAGGTAAGACCCAAACCGCTTGTTTTAAACCCTTATTTAGCTGGCTGCATTGCGTATGTAGATTACTTTCTCTTGAAGTCTGTTATCTAGTGTTTTTTCCAATCAAAAATCATCGCATACAATCAGATGCACCTAATTCAGTTCACAACCAGATGTTCAACATTATTCGTTCGCTTACAAATGTACATGTACTTGAACTGTATAGACATACCAGTGTCCTGTTCCATCACGAAAACACGCCTATATAATTTTGACCCCCTTAAACCCCACTTTTATATAGTGAAACGGGGGTTTATAGGGGTAAAGCTATTTGTCTTATTTTGCTAAAAAACATAGATTGTGGGTACTCGTTAGAACTGCCTCGGCGAGCCGGTTCTAATGAGTACTCACAATCTACGTTTTTAGCAGAAATATGAAAAATGTCAGATTTTTTAACTGAAAATTTTCCTTTTTTGGTTGTAAAATTTTCAGTATATTTGAATAGGCGTGTTTTCGTAATGAAAGTTGTGTCTGACATGACTTACCGAGGTATTCCCATCAGTATCTCACATTCCTACACTGTGACATTTTTAAATACGGTGGGGATGTAATCCTTAAAAGCATGGTGTTTTTTTTTTTTTTTCTTTGAAACGAGAAAATGCTTTATATCTCAATATCGGAACAAATGTATGTGACGCTGGTTTTCTTTTCTAAGTTGTCCGAACAAGATAATATATATTGTTCGGATAACTTAATATCTTGTCCGGACAACTTAATATCTTGATTGCACAACTTAACATCTTGTTCGGACAACTGTATATCTTGTCCGCACAACAATTGGATACGCACCTGTACATGTATAAAACAATAAAGCAATTTACGTTTAGCATGCAGGGTAAAAAAATAGCAGACGACATTTTGAAATAGTTTTACTTATTTTTCCCAGAAAATAAAGGAATTGACATTTCATGCAAATTGTCTCCTAAATGAGACAATTTGCTTGAAATGTCAAAGCTTGTTTTCGGGGGAAAATAAGCAAAAAGATTCAATGTGTCGTCTACTGAATTTGCCTAGAGAGTGGTAACGGTTAAAGAACTATTTCAGCGCCCTATGACCCAACAAGTACTTTCTCACTAAACTGATACGTAGAAGTAAATTTTTAATGTAGATTCGGTCAAACCAAAAGCTGGTACCATTTACTGGTATAAATTGAAAAGGATAGAATATTTAATCAAGAAGCATTTCTTCACTGTTTTTAGAGAAAACAAAATATCCCGTCTTTGTGCGGCAAAAGTCCAGCGAAGCGCTTCTTGAGGAAAAAAAAAAAAAAAAAAAAAAAAAATGTAGTGCGCAAAGCCGGATAATTTTGTTTAGCTTCTACTGCAATTAAAACTAGGGTGAAGATTTTATATCAGTAAGATCGATTTTAAATAAAAATCTAAAAGGCTGCCTTTGGAAACAAAGAACACATAAAGGAACGAAAATCGGAGACCCGGTTTTATTAAGTCTCTTCATATGCAACAATGTATTTTGCGAGGCAGCATATGCCCCCGCCCCTTCCCCTCCCTAGCTTCAGCTTAAGCGGGATTCGACTTTCAGAGTAATCCGAATGGGCCTTATGATCCCAACGAAAATTAAAATATAATCTGCAGTATGATGAAGTACAAGGAGACAGTTTACGGCCGCCACATGGCACGTAACAACACCAGCTGCAGTGAAGTAAAATATATTCTAAACGGTTGCCTTTGGAAACGAAGAACAAACAAAAGAACGAAAAAAAAATCAGAGACTTGGTTTCATTAACTCTTCATATTGTCCGTTTCAAGGCGCTGGTTCTTGTGTTGTTCTTTCTCTGTGGGGTTACTTTCTGCTAGGTTTGTCTGCGGCCCTTTTCAGAAAAAAAAACAAAAAAAAACCTTATTGTACTTGAACGCAAACAGAATTTTGCAAAACATTACGAAAACATGCCTATTCAAATATACTGAAAATTTTACAACAAAAAAAAAAATGAAAATTCGCAGATAAAAAATTCTGATATTCTTCATATTTCTGCGCAAAACATAGATTGTGAGTACGCGTTAGAACCGCCTCGCCGAGGCGGTTCTAACGCGTACCCACAATCTATGTTTCTGAGTAGAAATAAGAAAAATAATGTATACCCCTGTAAGCCCCAGTTTTACTATATAAAAGTGGGGTTTAAGGGGGTCGAAATTATACAGGCATGTTTTCGTAATAGTCTGCCATGCAAACGATTGCAGAAAATCCACCAAGTGTATTAATTCCTCTTAACCCTTGTCCTGTTGAATAAATTAAGATGCCACGCCCATTTCTAATTTTCAGCCAATCAGATAACTTGATCCAGATTGTTGATATAAATTCACATGCATAATGGCAAACAGTGCAGATCTATCAGTTGGCTTCTTCAGAAGCCAACTGATCTGGATCTACACTGTTTGCAAAGGCAGGACAGATCCGGGTTCAGCAGGACTAGGATTAACTTCTGTTGAAATAATTAGACTAAATGTATCATTTTATACTCTACTTTGTATATCAACTGTGACGCGCCATGCGGAAACGTGTCTTTAGGCATATGCGGACAGTGAAGGCCCAGATCAGCCTGCGCATCCGCACAGTCTGATCAGGGCCTTTACCGTACGCTAACAGAATCTTTGGATACTACAGTATGAATGGTGAGCAAAGGCTCGGATGATACTTTGCGGGTGCGCGGAATGATCTATATTTTCGTATCTGCGCATGTTCGAAGGCACTTTTTCGATTGACGCGGCCGATATAACGCACTATTTTGTGTGTGATCTGTTTTTGGTGGAATCTGTTATTGCTTTTAAGAATAAACTGTATTGATAGCAATAGATTTAACGTTTCTCTCATCAATACTTTCATATGTACAATCAGAATTACCTCTTAAATTATATGCAATAGAAAAAAGGTTGCCTTTGGAAACAAAGAACACATAACAGATAAAAAAAATTGGAGTCTCGGTTTTATTGAGACTCTTCATAAGCAGCAATGTAGTTTGCAACACTGCTTACGCCCTCTAGCGTATACATGAGTAGAACTCCATTTTCAACGATGTATCAATGGGCCCAATGATCCCAAAGGAAATGATAATATAATCCGCACTATGGTGATGTACGATGGCTCCGCGCTTCTAAACCAGGCTCCGCGCATATAAACAAAAATATAGATATGTCCAGGACGAGTCAAAATCATAGAACATGGCCTACTAAACACACCAAGACATCACGAAAACATGTCTATATAATTTTGACCCCCATAGACCCCATTTCTGTATAGTAAAACTGGGGTTTACAGGGGTATACATTATTTTTTCTTATTTCTGCTCAAAAACATAGATCGTGGGTACTCGTTAGAACCGCCTCGGCGAGGCGGTTCTAACGAGTATCGATAATCCATGTTTTAAGCAGAAATATGAAAAAAATATCAGAATTATTATCTGAAAACTTTCAGCTTTTGGTGGTGAAATTTTCAATATATTTCAATAGGCGTATTTTCGTAATGGGAAAAGAAAACACAATTTGACAGACAGTACACAAGCAACAAACAAAAGAAAAGCAAGGCAACCAGCTCCCTCTGTCCTAACAAGGTGGTCACAATGCTAGACAGGCTCCACTAAACCACAACACAGTACGACAATAAAACAGGACAGATCACGACAAAAGCCCACCCCATCCCACAGCGACTAGCCACAAGGACACACAAATAATAAACAATACCAGAACCACCGCCTTAGAACAGTCAGAAGTAAAACTGTCGGGGTTCAAATTCGTTTTACTCGTATCAAATCTTCACCTTGGTTGAAATCTAACAATACTAGTATACAAAATGATTGTTCGGCTCCCTGACTCAATCAGTGAATTATCAAAACAAAACGTGTAAATTAACCCATTTAAGCCTAGCGTCTAGTACAAAGGACATTGGCAATCAGTGTAGACCCAAATAAGACACCACATAACGCGGCGTCTGATCAGGGTCTACACTGTTTGCATTAAGTTCAGAAATGTCTACAAAAGATTATAATGATACAAACTTACCAGACACGCCTTATATATGAAATGGACCTGTCGAAAGAGTTAAGGTAGAAGAGTTCATTCGGTGTAAATGGGTTAAATCACTTTAACGCAGCAAGGATGAGGGCTCGTGGCAATTACCTTAGATACTGGCAGCTAGGGTCCGATTGTTCAAATCATCGTTAGCTCAACGAGCTCGTTAGTGGTCAAAGTGATAACTGTTCTAGAAAGTACAATATCTAATTCACAGGTATTTTGCTAAAAAAATGTGAGTAGCTTTTGCAATAGCTACTCACATTTTTTCAGCAAAAGTATAAGTGTATATGCCATATTTAATGATCAAAGTTTTAACGATAAGTTAACTAACGACATCGTAAGTTTTGAATAACTAGGCCCAGAACTAAATCAATCCACTAGGTTAACTGAGGGCCCGAACAAAGACAAAACATGCGGCATCAGCCGTCTAATGAAGCACATTCATAGAGTCTTCATATAAGTCAAAAACGGACAACCATTTGCATACATCTACATAATTTAAAGTGAATACGTGCTCAGTCAGTGTTAAAATATTATATTGTTAATAATCAGGATCTGCAGGATCTGGATACAAGTGGTTGATTTTCCGCCATTTATTTACAAGGTAGACAACTATTGTGACTCCCTCTTTGCATTCAAGCACACTAAGTCCTTTCGGAAAAGGGATCTACTCTAAAAAATGAATTTGCTCCTCAGTGGAGCAAATTATTTCCTTTCAGAGATTATCCCTTTTCAGAAGGAATAAAGAGCAATTTTGACAGGCTTGATTCTCCTGAAAGTATATCTAGTCTCCTTTATGCAGGATCAAGTTTTCAGGAGAGATAACTACTACTATTATACTGCCTTTTGACGTTTACAGTTCTGTACCAGTTTCAATGTTTGTGTTAGGATGTTGTTATGTGAGCGAAACATGTCTGTTGTTGTTGTTGTTTTTTATTATTTTTTTTTCAACCTTTGAACCTAAAGTGAAAGTTTGGGGCCAATAATTTATTGAATTTACCGGTTGTTTTTACTACTGATCATTGTAAGGTGGTAGTACTTGTGTTGTTCGTTCTTTCTGATGCTTTGTGGTTGCTTGCCTACGGCCTTTTTTCAGAGTTTTGCCTTGTTTGTTATCTCATTGCTATGTTTTGTGGGTCCTGTCAGGCACTATGATCACCTCACTGAGGAAGATGGAGCTACAGTCGACTCTCGTTATCTCGATTTCGCTTATCTCGAATAACCGCTTACATGTATCTCGAAGTGAAAATCTGATTCCTGTTTTAACATGGATATCTAACAACAGGTAACACAACATTGTGGAAAAGAGGAGAAATCGCTCCTCAGGAACAATTTCTCCTCTTTTCCATAATATTTATCAGTAGTATAGCAGGCACTATACTACTTTTATCCCCGCGCTTTTCGAAGAGAAATGGGGGATATTGTGATGACCCCCGTCCGTCTGTAATGTCACACCATTGCTCCTAGACCATTTTAGCTAGAATCTCGAAACTTTCACAGGCGATAGCCCTATGGATGAGGACTAGAGGAACAAAGTCGGAAGCTTTATGTAAACCCTGGGGGCAGGGCCGGTGGGGGTGGAGGTTGGGGCTGTGGCCCCGAAGGGTCAAAAATTCATTTTGTACAAATATAGGCTTGTTGCATATCAAATCAAAGTAATTAAGAGTAAAATACAGTGGTACAAAACGTTTGCCCCCGGGGCATGTCTGAGGGTCACCAGAGATCAAAACGTAGGATTTGGGGTCCTTTATTTGATTGTCACACAACTCCTCCTAGGATTTTTGAGCTAGAACCTTGAAACTGTCACAGGTAATAGCCTTATGATTGAGGACTAGAGGAACGCATTTGGAATGTTGATGTGGGCGAAGATTGAGATGGCGCTAGCGCGGGGATATGCGATGGCGCGTCATCGACTTGCTTTAGTTTCAATATATGTCTAACTTAAGGAATCAAATTACGTATGCATTTGTGAAATAAGGTTGTTCAATTTATTTTTTCCTCATTTCGGCAAATCTGATATGTCGAATTACGGACATCTCGACTCGTCCCTTGGATATATATATATATAACATGCCCGCGCATATACCACATGCAATTGTAATGTTACTATTACCCGTTGTTTATATTTTAATATACATCGGTGAATTCCGTTGTCACTTTTTTAACACTGAGACTTTTTCAGCTTTAGAACCATTTAATATAGAAAGCTGATGTTTGGTGCATTCTTAGCATTTGTTGTGGAAACTATTTGTGTGAAGGATAGGTTATGCTGTATTTATTAATGACAGAGTTACGATTTGATTCTTTATTATACAGCTAATTCATACTTAGGTTCGTATATTTACCCCCACAAACTGTGTTTATGGATATGGGGTATACTATTTTCTCATTGTCCGTCCGTCCGTTACGTTCAGGTTTCTGCTTCTTGTCGTGCAACATAATTTATCAGAAGACAGTCATTACCTTGCGTGGGATATCTAATAAACACTGCTTACTGACACGTCTTATTGTCTGACAATGTGTGTATCAGTTGAACTATGAAAATAATCTACGCTTTTCGTTCTTTTGTGCTTTCTCTGTTTTCAAAGGGAACCTTTCAGGGCCCAGTTGTTCAAAGCTAACGACGTCGTTAGTTAACGATTCGTTAAAATTTACATCGAGTGATATACAAATACGCTGAAATTTTTTGCTGAAAAAATGTGAGTAGCTTTTGCAGTGCAAAAGCTACTCACATTTTTTCAGCAAAAAATATCAGAATATTGTATATTGAATCCGCTAAAACAGTTAACGAAATGACCCTTAACGAGCTCGTTAAGCTAACGACGCTTTGAACAACTGGGCCCAGATGTTTATGCCCATTGTTTCATAAATTACAAAACATATGGACATGGTTAATCTCGGTGCAGATGGATACTTTTTACTTGAAACTGGCAAGAAACGCAACATGAAATATACAAAGGCCAAACCTAGTTGAGTTCAAACTTGCTTAATTAATAAGTGGGCATTCTGTATATATGCAAAGCAGAGTTCCTGTAAACTGGTTTGTCTCTTGGTTGTGGGGGCAGGAGGTTGGGGGTTGAGGGGGGGTGGGGGGTGAGAAAGACTGAACGATGCATTTCCTTTCAATGTCTGCTATCACTATATATAATTTGAAATAAATACAGTTGACTCTCGTTATCTCGAACTCGCTTATCTCGAATAACTGCTTATCTCGAAGTGAAAATCTTTTCTCTGCCTAAACATGAAAATCTAACAACAAGTAAAAATATTGTGGAAAAGAGGAGAAAATGCTCCGCTCCTAAGGAGCAATTTCTCCTCTTTTCCACAATATTTTAATATATCTCTAACTTCAAGAGTCCAATAACACGTACATGTATGTTTGTTAAATGTGGTTGTTCGAACTATTTTATCCTCATTTCTACAAAACTGATATGTCGAAGTACGGATATCTCGAAGTATTTCAGAGAGTCCCTTGGAATTCGAGATAACAAGGGTCGAATGTACCATGAAAAGTTCTTGATTCATATATATGGCAAAATAAAACTGAAAGTGTGTAAAAAGGGAAAAAGTACTAAAATTAGGCAAGATAGAGTTATGGTTCTTAGATCTTAAACTTCTACTGACTGTTCTTTACCTTTACCTTTGTATGCAATTTGAATTTTTTTCCCATTCGGCACTTTCGGAGTTATGCCTCAGACAATAAAGTTTAATGAAGAGAAATAATTTATACAAGCAGCATCTTCAAAAAAGAAGATAAGCGACGAAGAATAGCAGACAATTGATGGCATTTTTATCTTTCAGTATTATAACAGAGGTTGTTAAAACGAAGCCCACTTCACACCCGAAACTTTGACAGTTTCCTTGTCAAAAGCATATCCCACTCTATATAACGCCGGATAAGAAGTTGATATCTAATTGCACCGCCGTACGCGCCTTTCTTTGCACGATAACTTCTCATTGTCATTTTGACATACGAGGGTCCTGCAAAAAGTTTTGTTACTGAGTTCGGATTACTTCAGTGTTACGTTTTACCAAACATATATTTATTACAAACCTTCATTGTACTGAAACACATTTTCGTAACCTTTTTACCCAGTCGCGAAAAGCAGATAAATAGTCTTCTTTTGGTATCTGTTGGAGACACTGATAAATAGCGCTGCCAAGAAAACTTCTAGACGTATACTTATTTCCAGAAAGCATTTTCTTAAGCATTGGAAAGAAAAAGAAGTCACAGGAATTCAGGTCAGGTGAATAAGGTGGATGATTTAAAACTTTCACCTTTTCAGAAGCCAAAAAAGACTTAACAACCTCACACTTATGAGAGGAGGCGTTGTCATGTAAAAGGTGGACTCCTGACCATCCTTTGCTTGGTCGTTTCTTATTGTAACAAGTAATTTGGTCAGTGTATATGACTGCATCTATTTCAATTTGACATAATTCGGTCATTTCGAAAGCAATTTGCACGAAATAAACGGGTATCGTTAGCTACTGAGTCAACACACCATTCAAGTGCAGTGAAGCATTTTAAAATGTACCTTGGATAAAACTTAGAAAGCCTATTAGTGACAGAACATTTTGCAGGACTCTCGTACCGCAATTTTAATCTATGGAATGACTGTCGCAATTCTTAAATTCCTAGGGCGCCTAGTTGATTCACCCTGTTAAACGTATACGCCGGCCATACGGTCGTAACGCATCATTGACGGTATTTTTCGATGGATTTATATCGCAACAGGTAAGAAAATACATTCGTTTTGAAGTCTGACGGCGCTTTGCAACACAAAACAAAGCGCATATGGTGGAGAATAAACACGTTTTCTAAATATATATGAACGTTACCATAGTTTGTAGTGTGTTTCTCAAACATTCAAAATGAAGTTGAGAAATATGTTCGGCCATTACATCCGTTCTCATGACGGTTCGTACAGTTCAAACTTTTTCAAAATAATGAACGTGTGCGATATTTTTCGAGCATTATTAAACTCTTTATTTGACAATTCTATCGAATTTAATGAAAATATATCGTGTTAACATGTTAAAATAAAAATTTTAGCCGAAAATTATAATAACACCGGATAAAAGGGTACTGTTTTGCTTTTGATGTGTGTCCACAAATGCTGAAAAAATGCAATTTGCTCATTCTGACGACTTATTATGGTACATATATTGACCAACGTCTTGTTGCATAATTCGCATACTTTTTACTTATGCATAACAAATAATGATGCCAAGAAAGTAGCAACTTTGAGAATACCAGAGCGAAAAGTTGGTAACAAGTCTCCTAACACGCGAACTGAACAGTCTCGTGTCAGTTCGTGTTAAGCTGAAAGCTTCTTCTGCGAATGGATACTTACGAGCGCCGGCCGCAAATTTTTTAACGAAAACTGTTCCGCAAGTAGAAATAATCCTAGCAGTGCACATAAGTGTTTTTTTTTTTTTTTTTTTTTTGTTTTTTTTTTTGTTTTTTCACCATCTGAATAAAATCAAATAACTGAAGTTAAAACTGAAACAATCAATATAAAGTTTACATACAATTTACTGAGTTCCATTTCAAAAACTGAATTCAAAATTCCAGGGTCAAATTCCTTTCTGAATATCAAGGTAGCAACGGATAAAATGGTCATCTCGTGTGACTCTTTCAGGCTTTTTCCCAAGACAAGTTTGCATTCAGTGAATATGGTCTTTTGCAGCGGAGTCTTAGAAAGCAATCAACACATTAAATGACTAAAAACTGCCCAGTGGGCCAAACTAGCTAGCTTCTGTGGCCAAAATCAATAGATTAAAAATGATTTCTTCGTAGGTCGCAACTGATGCATCTGTTAAAATACTCGATGTGGCTTGTCAACACCTAAGCAGCGTGCGCAAGCACAAATGAAATCATATGCCAATCATATGCGAAACTTCAAACGATCACTTACCTGGTTTCTTTTAATCTGTTAATCCTATTTAGTCAAATATCACAGTCATTATATAGTCCAACAAAATAGTTTCGGTATGTTAAATGGGTTTCTCAGTTATCTATAGGTTTTTTTTTTATCTCGCTCTGTCAAACAGGAACACATCTGGACTGTTGTTACAAAATGGTGAATTGAAGCTGCTGAAGAAAGCCTAGAGGCAAAAATGACAGTCTTCCTAATAAGAAACTCAACCATGTGAGATTACGTTCTCTTTCAAGTATAACGTTTGCTCGTTGTCTAGAACATATGATGTGGTTGTAACGAACATACACAGTCTACGTCTGAAGCAAAATGAAGAAAATAAAATACAAAAAAAAAAAAAAAAAAAAATCATTTGTAAAGGGCCAACTTTTTTTCTACTGTATAGACCCAGAGAAGACCTTGATTAGACTGCGTAGATGCAAATGCACACACATGCTGATCTAGAATTTGCTGGTCAGATGTTAGACTTTATGTTGCTAAAGTCCTGATCGGCCCATATTTCGCTTACGTATATCTGTTGCAAAGACCCAGATCAAACTGTGTGGATGCTCATTATACTGAGTTATCAATCACCTTTGATACCCCATTCCACTTTAGATAATAAGTAAACAAAGTAATTAAGAGTGAAAATATATAAAGTAAGTGGTTTGATGTGAAACGGTAAATAAATAAAGTGGTTTAGGTTATTTCGGGGTTGTTTGCGGTGGTTTTATGTGTTTCAGGAGACTGATTGTTTTTTCTTTTTTTTTTTTTACGAAAGAACCTTCGCGCCATATACACCATTAATTCTATCAAATTGTTATTCCAAATAGAGGAGCTTTTCTTTGATTTTCATAACTTGACTTTTGCGTGAACTGGAACATCATATTGTAAAGATGATTTAAAATGCACACAATGGAAGATGAATCAAAGAATTTGACAAAAATAACCGTTTCACGAGAGTTAACATCGCTTCAAGGGACGTACATTCTTCCAAACAGAGGCCGAAAGGCTTAGGTCACATTTGAACTTATAAGACTTCGTCTAAAAAGAAAGTAAGCTAGCTAGATGGAAGGTTCTTGTTTATTGCACTTCCTTTCAACGTTCTTGTTCATTTTTGTTGAAGTTTCAATAAAATCCCTGAAATAATTCTGGATCTATGCTCCGGACAAAAGTGTGATGGACAAACGCACGGGCTCACGGACATAGACGGACGGAGACCATTACCAAACCCGCTTCGCCATTGTGGTTTATACTGCTGTTTGCCTCGAGACGGATATTGCTGTCATTCTAAAATTATGGTTATCCGCTTTACGGTCGCAACCTTTGCTTTCTATTTAGTTTTCATGTTCCTTTTTATGTTGTCTTGATGTTAGAATTGAGGTCACCTTCGTCAATGGCTGCCTACTTTGCTCCAAATGTTCTTTCAGTTCGTTCTTCCAGTTGTTACGTCATAACAATTTTAGTTTATTTACATTATCATTTTCAATGATTATTCACTGATTGCGATAGGGAGCCTCTAAACGGACCGAACAATTTTATTTGCATTTTTATAACATTTGAGCCTATGGGTGAACATTTGGCGACAGTAAAATCAATTGCAACTCCCGTAGTTTTCAGTATTGGTCATTCTAGTGTTGTTCGTCTTTGTGGCTATGTGTGTGTGTGTGTGTGTGTGTGTGTGTGTGTGTGGTTTGTTTTGTTGTTTTTTTTCTGTTAAGTGTATTGTTCTGGGCCCAGTTGTTCAAAGCATCGTTAGCTTATCGAGCTCATAAGTGGTCAAAATGTTGACTGTTCTAGTAAGTACAATATCTAATTCACAGTTATTTTCCTGAAAAAATGTGAGTAGCTTTTGCAAATCACATTTTTTTTCAGCAAAAATATTAGCATCTATGCAATATTTAATGATCAAAGTTTTAACATCGTTAGTTTTGAACAACTGGGCCCTTGGTGTTTGGATAATCATTTCCTGCACTGTGATCAACTCGTTTTGGACGAGGGGCTGGTTGCTTTGCTTTCTAACGTGTATGTATGTATGTATGTAAGTATGTATGTTAAAGATAGGTAAGAGAAAAGTCCAGGGAATGCCACAATCACAAGCCGCAGCCCTTCCCAGACACCAAGAGGAAGAGGAAAGAGACAAAACCAAACAAGCGCAAATCGAACAAACGTACGAAAAGCACTAAGATTAGCTCACTCTTTCCCAAGCGAGGTAATCGCAATGCTAAAAGGACTGAAAATACACAAGAACAAAATAACACAAGGCAAGACTTAAAACTAATCGCCTCGTAGAATAAACCATAAAGCAACAAAGAAATAAGACTAACACTGGGACACCGCCTTAGAACGGTCAGCAAAATAAACTACCTGAGGGTGGGCGTGGAGTGGGTGGGGGGAGGGGTGGGTGGGGCGGGGGCAACTACAAATATATTTGTCAGAGATATATTGAAGTAATGTATTATCTTCTTTTGATTTTATGAACGTCACAAGTATTCTCTCATCTGACATTCTGAAAATCAATACTGAGTCAATGGTATATTAATTCCACATTAAAAATCAATTGCGATACACGGCCTTTTTATGTTGGAAGACGATTAAAACGAAAGTATGTGTAAAAACAACAGTCAACATCCAACACACACCAAAGTGAAAGATTTAAACATGATTATTGATACGTATTAAAAACGCATTGTATGTTAGAAGAACCGTAAAGTTTTGTATAGACTATGAGTTAGTACTGATTAAATTCATCAAGTGGTCCCTGATGAAAATCAACTGACGGCACGTTGTCCCCTGAGGGCACTTTTTTTCTATTAATGACAATTTAAAATCATGGTTTCTCAACAAAATACGATTTTTGCAAGGGCACATTCATTTGTCATACATACTAATTATTCTGTGTTAAAGGGCACAGCCCATTCTCTTAGGATTATTTCTAAATAAAAATATTAACAAATACAGTCAAAAAAAAAGGTAAGAGAAAAGTCCAGGGAGTGAAACAATCACAAACCGCAGCCCTTCCCAGACCCCAAGAGGAGGATGAAGCCGACAAATCCAAACCGACGAAACGTACGAAAAGCACTAAGATTAGCTCTCTCTTCCCCAAGCGAGGTAATCGCAATACTAAAAGAACTGAAAAACACAAGAACAAAATGACACACGGAAAGACATACAACAAATCGCCTCGTAGAATAAACCACAAAGCAACAAAGAGTAAGACTAACACCGGGACCACCGCCTTAGAACGGTCAGTAGAGCAATCCACCGGGGGGTTTAAAGCACTTTTACAGCTAGCTAACTTCACCCTGGGTCCCGATGCTACTCTTAATACAGAAACACATAAAAATTCGGTTCGCATAAAGGCTCCCAACTCAGTCAATGCATCTCGCTATCTCGACTTCGCTTATCTCGAATAACTGCTTATCTCGACGTGAAAATCCGGTCCCTATTTTAACATGGAAATCCAACAACAGGTAACAAAATGTTGTGGAAAAGAGGTGAAATTGTTCCTTATGATCCAAAATCTGTTTTAGGTAAGCATGACTAAAAATAGTATCTCGAGCGAGTTCGGACGTCCGTGAAGCGTTCGGCGATAGCGCTAAGTGTATAGCAAATATATACACAATACTCTGTAACAGCGGACGGCGTGTAGTGGATACATTGGCCGTCTTGAGTTCAATTAAAGTAAAATATACCAGTGTAGTCTCTACATACCCGTGCGTTTACTTAACGTATGTTGTGGAGAAATACCAGGGTGTACATTACACACTTGTTAATTTCTTTTGCAATCAGTCTGATACTACCTGTTATTCACACCCGGTACGTACCTAGTGAACAGTTTGCATTATGAGAAAGCAAAATGGTTGAAAATGCAGTTAATGAGGTAGTATTGAACTGAACGATACCGAGAAAAAAAAAACAACTAATGCATTTTTTACAAAAAAAAAAAAAAAAAAAAAAAAATCAGACTGTTGCCAAACAATTTCACAAAATATGCTGAACTATATATAATTAGTTAGAATTTCTTTCAATAATGCCAAGATTTACGATTTCTAGTGCCAAATTACCTGTCTTACAGATCGTTCTGTCTTTGTATTGATCAGTATAGATTTGTATTGTATTATTTTCTATTGGATTTATATAAGTTTTGTCGTGTTAATTACCACGATTAACACATAAGAGTGATTCCAAATCAATATAGATTATGTTACGTATTTCTTGGAAATTATTTGTTTATACGCAGTTAACGTATTGATACAGCTGAGTAGTTGATAGAGAAAGGTTTGTAAATGTTTATCTTTCTTAATGAGAAATGTTTAGATATGTGTGTGTCATGTGTTAGTATGGAGTGGCAATCATTAACAGTGCAAAAAAAGATAAGAGAAAAATCCAGAGAGTGCCACAATTACAAGCCGCAGCCCTTCCAGGACACCAAAACAAAAAAAAGGTAAGAGAAAAGTCCAGGGAGTGCCAAGTTTGCATTTTACCTGGGTAGGTTTCGCCTTTTCTTGAGCTTTTTTAGAAGTAAAAAGGGAACTTCAGAAATCTAATGAAAGATAAGCAAACGTATTTGCACTAACTGATATTCCTCCTTTTACGCCCTTATCTATACGACGGGGTTGCGATTAAGCATTATGCAACGTCATGGTATCAATAAGGATGACTAAGGAAGACATGCGTCCATTTTTTTTCTTATTCGTCTTTGCTTATATTTCTGAAAGTCTCCACATAAAGTTGATGATATTTGGTAAGCATTCCTACTCGATGAATACATATCAGTAGACATGATCTTACTCCTGCTACCGGTCAAGGTCAAAAATTTAGATTTTTATGAACATTTGCTTTAATAATTTGCGTTAAGATTTTTTTTTTTATATTTCTTTTTAACTTTATTGTTTTAAGTCTTCATTTTTTTCACATATTTTCACTTGAAAATGTATCAGTTGGTTAATATTAAATATGAATAGATATTAGCTCGCTTCACTTATATCTTTATTCTATTCTGTTCGCCTCTGAGGTTTTCTTGTGTTCATGGTTTTTACTTTTTACCTGGAGAGCTGAAAAAGCCGAACGGCGAAAGAGCGATCAAGTGAAATACAAATCGTAGAGGCCGTAAGTTATCATTTTGAAGGAATATGACATTATCTTGCAGGAACAAGATAACTATCCTGAGCTACAATAGATATTCTTGAGCCCTTCCGCCCACCCATATTAGATATTGAAGCCTCAAGTCTTTGTCTTCAGGGAACTAAATGTTATCCACAGGTAACAAGGCAGTACCTCATGGTTGCAAATTAATATCTTAAGGGAGACCGAACAATACAATACTGAGGCCACAGGATATTATATTTGTATCTGGTGCACGCAAGATATCATCATGAGATCACTAGATATTACGTAGTCACAATATATTATCATGAAATCAAAAATAATATCATGACGTCACAAAATAATATCATGAGGTCACAAGATATTATCATGAGGTTACAAGATAATATCACGAGGTCATTAGATATTACATTACGAAAACATGCCTATATAATTTTGAACCCCTTAAACCCCATTTTTATAGAGTAAAACTGGGGTTTACAGGGGAATACATTATTTTTCTTATTTCTGCTCAAAAACATAGATTGCCGGTGCGGTTCTTACGAGTACCCACAATCTATATTTTGAGCAAAAAAACGAAAATATCAGAATTTTTACCTGAAAAACTTATTAACCGTTATAAAAGAATTGGCTATAGCCTGGGTATTATGCGGCAGACTGCATGCCTATTTGTCAACCCAATCATTGTTGATGGCTATGCTTCACTCTTTAATTGCACGACGGTGGTTCGGGCCTCAGACTCAATGACGGCCTCTTCGTAAAACTTTAATCAGTGGGTTGGGGCTTGACGATATGTCTTTGGCTTGGCCGGCCGTGATTCAACTATTGGTTTTCATTTAGTCTGGCATACAGTAGAATTAGCCATGAGTACTCGTCTTTGTTTATTAAAGTGATTAATTTGATTTTTATGTTTTCGCTTTGATGCATTGACTGAGTTGGGAGCCTTTATGCGAACCGAATTTTTATGTATTTCTGTATTAAGAGTAGTATCGGGACCCAGGGTAAAGTTAGCTAGCTGTAAAAGTGCTTTAACCCCCGGTGGTTTGCTCTACCGACCGTTCTAAGGCGGTGGTCCCGGTGTTAGTCTTACTCTTTGTTGCTTTGTGGTTTATTCTACGAGGCGATTTGTTGTATGTCTTTCCGTGTGTCATTTTGTTCTTGTGTTTTTCAGTCCTTTTAGTATTACGATTACCTCGCTTGGGGAAGAGAGAGCTAATCTTAGTGCTTTTCGTACGTTTGTTCGGTTTGTGCTTGTTTAGATTTGTCGGTTTCCTCTTCCTCTTGGGGTCTGGGAAGGGCTGCGGTTTGTGATTGTGGCACTCCCTGGACTTTTCTCTTACCTTTTTTGTTTGGAAAAAAAGTGTAGCATATATGAATAGGCTTGTTTTTGTAATGATCTTAATTTCAAATGATATCGGCTTGAAAGAATAAAATAATATCTTGAGGAACCGGATATTGCCTTGAGGGAACAATGCCTCATCTTAAAAGAACGATTTAAAGTGATCAATGTAATACCTTGTTCCCTTGAGACAATATTCTGTGACTTCAACATAAAACCTGGTGGTTCGAATACATTATCTTCGGTGTCTAGGTATGTTTTCCCTCAAGATAGTATCGTTTTCTCTCACCATAATATTTAGCTGCCTCATGATAACATTCTCTTGCTTCGTGGTCTTATTTCAAGAGTACCACTTTAAACAAGAGACAAACTGTGTCATTTGTAGATTCCGTATATCATACTTTTATGTGTGTGATGTTTTATGCTCGTATAATATATTATTGTAATGCTCGATCAAGTAAAATAAGAATAATGGAAGCCATCATTTAGACTTGCGCTACTCGGACCTACTGACTTTTCTACACCACGCGGAAAGACTGTTTTGTTGGCGTTTTCTTTTTTTAATTGATTGATAATATTTTGTTATGACAGACCATATCAAAGCACCCCCTCCCCCACCCCTTCATTACACTTGAAAGCAGCTTCCTTCCTTCTGAATGGAAGCTACTTTGAGAAGCCCCCTTCATTACTTAAAAGCAAAGGAAGCTACTTTAAGAACCTCCCTACATTAGATTTTAAAGCATCTTCCTTCCTTTTCAAGGCAGGCTACTTTAAGAAGCCACTTTCATTAGACTTTAAAGCCTTTCCTTCCTTCTCAAGGGAAGCTTCTTTGAGAAGCCCCCCTTCATTAGACTTGAAAGCATGTTCCTTGCTTCTGCGAAGCTTCCTTTATTAGGTTTGAAAGCATGTTCCTTCCTTCCCAAAAGATAGCTACTTTTTTAATAAAAGACAAAAAGGATTGATTTGGAAACAAAGAACACACAAAATCATCTCATTCATTAGGCTTCAAAGCATTTTCCTTCCTTCTCAAGGGAAGCTTCTTTGGGAACCCCACTTTAATAGAATTCAAAACATTTTTTTCCTTCTTAAAGGAAGCTACTTTGCGAAGCCTCATTCCTTCGGCTTTAAAGCAGTTTCCTTTGAGAAGCCACTTTGAGAAGTCTCCTTTAAGAAGGGATTCATATTCAAGGTAATGGAATTCTTTTTCTGCTGGATTGATCTGTAATTAAAATGGGTGGCAAAAACGTTACTTAAAATTATGTCTCTTTGAGGCCTATCTATTTCCCTTTAACCCAGGACTCTTCTACAATAAACCTTTGGACTGGTCTATTTCCGATAGAAGGGGTATTTTGTTAGTTTTTATTACTACCATGTTTTATAGAAAGTCTTGAATTTAATTAAAAAGTGTAGACCCTGATCTGCGTCTATACTATTTGTCACTGTCCCGTTTATGGGACCTTAAGCATGAATGGGTTAATTGACGGCATTGTTGTTGTGCTTTTAGGCAGGGACCCAAATGGGTAGATTTGGCCTACCCTAGGAGACGTACAGTTTCTTTAGTTACTGAAAGAAAGCGTATACAATGTTGTAAGTAGTTGCGGTCATGGTAACTAAGCCGTAATCCAAACTCATAAATCCATAAACGAATGATGAATCAGAATGTTTAGACCAACAGACATGGACCCCAGAATAAAGAGAACAAAACAAAACAAAACAAAAACATTGTATACCAGATCTGCATGAATTGTGCATGAAGTTTTCAGGGAGGACTAGACGATACTTGACAACTTCCAGTACAAAATTACATGGGAATAAACCCAGGAAATGCCCCAACCACAAAGCAGAGCCTTTCTGAGAAACCAAAAGTAGGAGAGGTGAGGAACAGATAATGAGAAAATAATAATGTGAAACCACCGACGTAAAACAAAGAAGAACTGCAACAGAGGAACGGCGTTCGAACGATCAGTATAAACCCTACTACGGGGTGTGGGATGGGGCGTTTTTACTCCCGCGAAACCTCTGACATCCCTAATTCTGATTCAGCACAAAATTGCAAATATATTTTCAATCTGCGCAGGACTGCTCTCATTTTGCTAATTACCATTGTTAAGAAGGAGGTCCGTTGTGCCTGCATTAAAATTTACCCATAAGCATACTTAAAGGCATTGTTTTATTCCCAATGAGGTTACCGTTTCTTTTTTTCTTGAGAGTTATTGTAAAGTATATTTCGTCCAGAAATGCTTTTAAAAATGCGAAATGTACACATTTCTATTAAAAAAAATAGATGAACGCTGAAAACAGTTTAAATGAACGGCGCGCAAAATGGATTTTTACAGATGGGAGCGTGTTCGACTAGCTCACTAAGGACTTTTCTTATATTTGCCGGGATCGTCGGTTTGTGACGATCCCGTCAAATATAAAAATCTTATTACAAACTGTGTTATAAACACATTTATGTCTATTTTATTTTCATTTAAATCAAGAAAGTTCATAAAGCTTAATAAAATCGAAAATTAACTCTTTCGGTGCCAAATTTCAGACGGCATTGTCGTCTGCGTTTCTTTTTTAACAAACTATGAAAAGAAGTTCATACGTAAAGTTGAAAGACTGAATGTCAAACAGCGTAGATCCAGATGAGACGGCTCATCTCATATGGATCTATGCTGTTTGCAAAAGCCTATTATTATCGCCTGTGGCAGTGAAAATTGAAGAATCATATTGTTGTTCGATTTTACCTGTTACATTGAAAATTTATTAAACTTTAGTATACCCTTGTCCCATATCTCTATGTAAACATGAACAAATTTTGCGCCGGTACTTAGACGTTTACGTCTAAACATGTGAATATTTTGTCTTGTTTTGCATCTAATATAGCCGCTGCCATACCTATTGAGATTATGTTTAGAATCAAAGCACTGATATCATTGATGGATCGACTGTCTTTGAGTGTAGGCTGAGAAAAAGATCCTGAACGGGGACCTAATACTTTTACATTCAACCCTTAAAGAAAAAGACCAACTAAATGCAATATACGCCTTAATTACCAAGATTTAAAACATAAGCATCTTGATGCATATTTGAACAAAATCGCTAAAGAAATAACAACATTATTGTAATTTATATATTATATAACCGGGAGCATGAGTGCCGCCATTTTGAATATTTAATTAGATATTTATTTTTTAAGGCACGAAAAAAGACACCTTTTGACAGGAATATGCTACTTATGTAAGCTTGTTGATCGTTTGTATGCAAACGAACAAATTCAAAGGGATATAACAATAAATAAAATCTTGTTTCGAATGTGATTCATTTAATTCTTGCATATTTAATTAAGTTTTTTTGACGTCATCAACTCACAAAAATGGCGGCTTCCATGACAGCATTGTTATTTGCTGTGTGTCTCCCAACTAGTTTCCTGTAATTTAATCAAACAGGGCAGACCCTAATCAGACGCCGCGTTCTAAGGCGTCTGATCTGTGTCTGCGATGTTTACCAATGTCCCAGTCCAGATTTTACAGATAACCCACTTTTCAATGATGTCACCGCGACAAGAATAGCTCGGCTATAAATAAACGTTACCTGGATTCCGTCCAACGCGCGGTATCATTACCTTAGGAAATTTTGGCGCTGATTAATATGGCTCGATTGTAAACAATCGACAAAAAATCGCATTACTGTTTTAAATGACATGGTTGGATTCATAGCATATACTTCTTGGACATTTGTAAACAAAATTCATGTAATTGTATTATTCGCCCTGAAAACATTCTAATATTTTAGCATTTTGTAAAAGTGCAAATTGAAAAGTCTGACACGTACCATTCAAAGTGTTCTTTTCCCAAACTGATCTTGAAGGATAACGCTTTTCAGGAATATTAGGAGATCAAACATACATGTAACAAATACTAATGTTTACATAAGAATTACATACTAGCTCAATTTTCCATAATAAATACTGTTTTGGTAGACACGCTAAAATAATTTAAACAGACAGTGAGGTTTCGGATTCAGACATTAAATGTAATTAGAGAAATTAATTGTGATATAGGCATGGCGTGTCAAGTGTATCTACCTACCCCAACTATGTACACTTTTACGCCAGGTGCAATTACCAGTCAGAATAGAAAATATGTATCATGTAAAGTGCCTGCAGTTTGCCAAATTGCAATTCTGTTTAAATTGCTCTGCAATACTTTCGTATACAACAATATCCAATTTAATATTCCATATACAAAAAATCACCTGTGTAAATTTTCGGTCAAGGTACGATGGATGGCTTTTGTTTGCAAGATTTGCCACCTATATCTCGAGGAACCATTTTCTTCAGACTGAGTACTGCTGTACTTTACTCTGCATGCTCCAAATCCTTAACAGAACATAAAGACACTTCAAAAAGACATTAATCACTGTTTTAACTGGTCTCATGGGATTTCTTTTTTATTATCGCTTTGAAAGTAGAAATTGCTAAATATGGAGTGAATACAAATAAAGCTTTTTAAACCCTTTTCATCGGAAACTATTAATTATACTTCTTCAAACAACGACTGAATGAGGTATGGGTAATTTATTTAATTAAGATTCACGTTGATTAATGATTGTTTTCACCTTTTAACTGAAATCCAATAATTTGTTCCTGTGCGCGACACGACACAAACTTACTTATCTAAAAAATAATACGAACCAGATCAGCCTGCGAGTCCATTCTTCATAATACATATATAAGACATGTCCTAACACTTTATTGGCATTTATTTAATATCCTGGTTTCTAACTATAGACTTATGTTGTTTATTTTATTTTTTTTTTCTTCTCATTTTTCTGATCTTTAAATCGGCCAAAGCGATTCAACTGCTTTAATGATAAATTTCAAGTCATAACAGGTACCTGATATAAAAAATTTAGATTTCATTTTTGTCATTCTCAGAGATATTTTCTTGCAATACTTTTACGTACGACTACAAGCAGACGCATCCCCCAATGTCATCATATATGCTGAAGAAAAAGGCATGTGCGGTGGTGTAAGCAACACTGAAATATTTCAAATGCTTACAGTTATTGAGATTTTAAGTGTTTTGCCCATCGCATCTCATTAGTACTCATAAGGAACCAATTGTATAATTGGTTCTTATGGATAATTCTAAACATTGTTTAAAAAACTTTAACTTGAAAATATTCAGGGAATGTATGCATAGAGACCTGGATGTATGCATAGAGAAACAGATTTCCTCCATATTTATATGTCGGGCTGGAGTGCTTATACATTTTCATAATAATAAAATTTTAAAATTAATTTAAAAACAATTCTCTGAAGTTATTTTATTAAAATCTTATATAATGATCTTTTAGGATGTTATTTTCAACACTTTGTTTAATCTTGGTAAAAACAAAAGTAAGAGAAAAGTCTAGGGAGTGCCACAATTACAAACTGCAGCCCTTCCCAGACTCCAAGAGGAAGAGGAAACAGACAAAACCAATCAAGCCCAAATCGAACAAACGTACGAAAAGCACTAAGATTAGCCCACTCCTCCCAAGCGAGGTAATCGCAATGCTAAAAGGACTGAAAAAATACAAGAACAAAATAACACAAGGTAAGACATAAAACAAATCGCCTCGTAGAATAAAACCACAAAGCAACAAAGAGTAAGACTAACACCGGGACCACCGCCTTAGAATAGTCAGTCGAATAAACCACCGGGGTTTGTTTTCCAGACTACTGATCCGTATCGCTGTATCTTGCATTTTTAATTTTTTAAAAATGGTTTTGTAATTTAATAAAATCAGTTTTCATCATTTAAAAAAGACGCTAGCCTGCAATATACTATCAAAATTAGCAGTCTGGAAAAAATTTGGGGATTTGAATGAAATTTAAATTTCGAAGTAAATTTAAATTTCGAAGTAAAATTAAAAAGAGAATGAAATCATAGATTAGTACATTGTTGGACAGCCTTTTAAACTATAAATAGCAATACCAGTCACAACGACTTCGAAAGCATGTATCTTTTGAACCAATAGGAATTTTTTAATGCAGTTTTCAACATTATTGTCGTCACAACAATATCTTAAATTTGAAATACAGTCGACCCTCGTTATCTCGAATTCCAAGGGGCTCTCTGAAATACTTCGAGATATCCGTACTTCGACATATCAAATTTGCAGAATTGAGTAACGACTAATTCGCTTAACCACATTTAACAAATATATGTGTAATTGGACCCTTTAAGTTAGAGATATATTGAAAATATTGTGGAAAAGAGGAGAAATTCCTTAGGAGCAATTTCTCCTCTTTTCCACAATATTTTTTTACATGTTGTTAGATTTTCATGTTAGGCAGGGAACAAATTTTCACTTCGCGATAAACAGATATTCGAGATAAGCGAGTTCGAGATAGCGAGAGTCAACTGTATTCTGAAATTGGGGTATGCTTCACCTTTAAATGATCTATATTTACATTACGGCAGACTTTCATTGGCGCCATTGGTAGGCTATGTTCTGTATTTGTGGCCCGTCCTGAACATCTTCTGTACAGTTTGTAATGTACAGTCGAAACTCAATGGCTCGAACATCTTTGGGACCATGGAAATTTGTTCGAGACATGGGTAGGTCGAGCCACTGAGGGTTAATCATGGAACTAGTTCAGGAAGCAAATAGCGATAATTTTGGGAAATCTTTTCGATTTACTACACAATGATTTATGTTGAGTGTACTCATTAGAATCGCCTCGATGATGCAATTCTAATGAGTACACACAACATACAATCCCATGATAAAATAAGAAAAAAATCCATAAATATTTGTTTTCTTGAGCTATTGGAAGAATTTTGTAGGGACTGAAAAAAGAGTTCGAATCATCCACGGTAAACAAGCCATCCGTGTTCGAGCCATTGAGGTTATACTGTAATATCAGTCCCCGATTATGATTGATAGAGGAAATTCTGTTGTTGGACAACAGTGTCAGAATAAAACTTTTTTTTTTACATAATGTCCATGAATGACAGCCATATATATTGTTTATAAATAGCAAAATGCATGACTCCTTTGGATGTTTCGGCCATTTTTAGAGATATCATTTTATTTTTCATTCTCAAATATATATAACGTTGGACCGTTTTGTGTGACAAGCCTGTTGTTAGCTTCGCAGTTTTCCCAGCAGCCGATTTTGAGTATGAAACAATTCAAATCAGTAGATAGATGTCCATACATATGGGAACATAGCTTATCGCACAAACTGGCCGACACATACAAAACCAGGAAATTTAATAGATTTAAATAATGATTTTTGCTTCCAAAAAGCTTAAGAAAAAAAATCACGTACAACTATTGCATAACATTCATTACATTAGACTATGAAAAGAGGCCATTCAATCGTTAAAACTAGGTAAATATCAAATTATGATATCTGCTTTAAAAATATTTGCCTGCACATCAGCCTATCAATGCCTGATGTCCGCCAAAAGGAGCATTAGCATAAAGGGTCTAAACGTTTTACATTCAATACGAAAAAAAAAAAAAAATCTGTAAAAATGATAAAAGGTAAGTAAATGATAGAAAATAATCTATCCAGTGTTAAAGAAAATAGTCAAGTGGGCATTAACGGCTTATTGTGTGTTCTTACCATAGCTGATATCAAAACGGAAACAAGCCCCCAGGTTATAAAACTTTTTTCATGTTCAACTCAACTGAGCATGAAATTTCACTTGGTCATAAAAATAAAATAATACAATTCCAAAAATTAAAACTTCTTTCATGCTCAACTCAGCTGAGCATGCTCAGCTGAGTTGAGCGTGAAAGAAGTTTTAAAAATTTTGTCAGTATTTTAAGATTTATAAGCTTAACAAATTTCATGCTCAGCTGAGTTGAGCATGACAAAAGTTTTATAACATCGGGGCCTGAGCTAAATAAAAGGACATCTTAAGTTTAAGGGAAATAAATACACTTTCAGGGGAGAAACCCGAAAAACTGTTTTGCGTTCCTTCACAAAATTGGTCTTCGCTAAACGGAAAGGATTTGCTCCTGTAAGATATTGATCACGACATCTGTCAAAATGGTTTTGCTTTCATTCTGGAAAGGATCTACTTCGTAAGGAAAGGGTATCTTCCCTATGAAAGTATTTTTCCTTTTGTGGTATATCCCATTTAATAATGGGATTGGTATGCGGGAGCACAAATTACGAAAACACGCCTATTGAAATATAGAGAAAATTTTACCTCCAAAAACTGAAAATTTTCAGATAAAATCTTTGATATTTTTCATATTTCTGCTCAAAACATAGATTGTGGGTACTCGTTAGAACTGCCTCGGCGAGGCGGTTCTAACGAGTACCCACACTCTATGTTTTCGAGCAAAAATAAGAAAAAAAGATGTAGACCTCTGTTAACCCCAGTTGTACTATATAAAAGTGGGGTTTAAGGGGATCAAAATTATATAGGCATGTCTTCGTGGTGAACAGTAAGTCACAAATGTTTACTCGCTTGTAAAACACATGTGCAACTATTGCGTTCATTATTTAGACCATGAAGCGACTGAGAAGGGATCCAAACGCGAAATGTATACAAAAGCAATTCAATCGTTAAAGCTGGGCAAATGTCAAGTTATGTTTTCTGCTTTAAAACTATTTCCCTGCACTTTAGCCAATTAGTGCCTGGTGTCCGCCAACTGGACCATTAGCAAACATGCAGACACTGATTATGGTCTAAACGTATTGCATTAAATACGTAAAATGACCGAACTCTACCGAGTGTAGCCAGTCCTCTTAAAGTTTAGAAAGTGATCATAAAACCTGTTTCAGGCCGATTAGTCAACACTAGTACAGAAGATTACCAGAAAGACCCACAATCAGAGAAGATAGCCTACCAGTGATACCAAAGTTCAAATTAAGAAAGCGACAACAATAAACATTTTAAAATGCAATAAAACAAAAGACGATCCTTTCATTTCCTGAAATGAAATATTTGGTGAAGCAATGATAAATACGCGTAGGTCGGAAACGACACGTCTATCACAGCTAGGCACACCCGGTATTCAATATAAAAGTGATTGAAAACAGAACAATTTAATGCTACGGAAATACTTATTCACGAATCAAACGACGTGTTACTCTTAGATTGGAAATTGATATTACAGTCGAACCTCAATAACTCGAACATCTTTGGGACAATAGAAAGTGTTCGCGGTATGGGTAGTTGGAGCCACTGAGGGTCAATCACAGGCAGGTCAGGAGGCAAATGACGATTATTTAGGATTTTTTTTCGATCTTCTAGACTCGATGAGGCAATTCCAATGAGTACACACAACATAAATTTAATGCTAAAATAAGAAAACAATCCTTAATTATTTGTTTTCTTGAGCTATCGGAAGAATTTCGTAGGGACTCAAAAACGAGTTTGACTAAGCCATGGTAAACGAGCCATCGGTGTTCGAGCTATTGAGGTTCGGCTGTAGTAGGATATATAGATCTGTTCGGATACCAGATCTTCTTTACCTCTTAGACATAGAGCCACAATGTCAGAAAACACGCGTTCTTACATGTGTCCACAGCGAAGATTCGAACACCAATAACTCGTTTACCATGGCTAATTCGAACTCATTTTTTAGTCCCTTGGAAATTCTTCCAATAGCTCAAGAAAAAAAATATTTAGGACTATTTTCTTATTTTATCATGAAATTGTATGTTGTGTCGATGAGGCGATTCTAATGAGTACATTCAACATACAATCATTATATAGATTAAAAAGACAGCCCTTAATTACAACCATTTGCTTCCTGACCTAACGCCATGATTAATCCTCAGTGGCTCGAACTACCAATGTCTCGAATAAATTTCCATGGTCCCAAAGATGTTCGAGCCATTGAGGTTTAACTGTAGATAGTCAATAATGCAGTTTCATCATGCGGGCAACGAAGATTGATTGATCAAAGTGCACGGTTGCGCAGGCTAATTTGAGTCTTTGCTCTGCACATGTCAAAAGTACTCATCCTGACGTTGCGGCTCTAATAGGTGAATAGATGTGACTGATATTACGCACTCAGTATATCCGATAAACGCGCTATCCTGCTTATTGAACAACATAAGACAGCTCCCAGTAACAAAGAGCAGTTTTTGAAATAAGCAATATACCAAAACTGTGGACTTTCCTAGGTAAACTCGTTTATATTTAAACGCAGCATATAAGAAGCAACATGTTTTAATCCAGAATTTAGCCGCGCTCCCCTGCCCCCTCCCCCCTCCCCCCCCCCCCCCACACACACACACACACACACACACTACCTCCCTCTCGACCAATTCACGATTCAATCTAGTAAAAAGTAGGACTCACGGAGTGAGGTAAGTCCCTATGAAAGTTAGTTCTACAGAGCCTACGGAGAACATGTACTTCAGAACTTGAGGTATGTCTTCTTTATTATTCACAGTTCGGGACAAAACCCAAGTTAAGGCATGTATGTGGAAAGATTAATGTCTAAATAAGCTGTAATAGGTCAATTTACACTTCGGTAAGCAGAAACTTTCAATTTGTTTTTCATCAGTTTTGGTATTTCGATAAACTCTATAAGTAAGTGATCTTTCACGAACACTTCATTAATTTTAAAAGGTCTACTTATCGAAATAAGAACCATTATTTCTGCTTTGCCAAGTGGGATAAACTGGCATAAAGTTCGTTAACTCAGTAATATTTAGTTTAGCGTTCGTCTGTCTGATTTTGATACGTAAATGACAACTGTTCTGATCATTAAACGCTTGCATCACTGTGAATTTAGTAGGCACCATCTTTATGATGCTAGAGAGAGAGAGACATTTCAGTCAGTCAGAATAACTAGTGTTCTCTTACTAGTGGAAGTAATTAATACTCACAGTCGACTCTCGTTATCTCGACTTCGCTTATCTCGAATAACCGCTTATCTCGAAGAGAAAATCTGGTCCTTGTTTGATATGGAAATCCTACAACAGGTAACAAAATATTGTGGAAAAGAGTAGAAATTGCCCCTTTAGAGAAATTTCTCCTCTTTTCCACAATATTTTCAATAGATTTCTAACTTAAAGATTCAAATTAATTATTCATTACATATCCATTTCTGAAATGTTGTTGTTCGATTTATGTTTCCTCAATACTGCAAATCTGATTTGTCGAGGTACTGACATCTTGAAGTATTTCAGAGAATTTCTTGGATTTCGAGATAACGAGAGTCGACTATATATGGTGAAAACTTGAGGTTTCTCAAGTCAGTCAGTATAACAGCCACGCTCTTTTTTTTTTTTTTTTTTTTTTTTTTTTTTTTTTTGTTTTGTTTTGCTCATACTCAGCTGCTATCCTTCTTGTAATTTATTCTTATTTGTCGGATTTTCTCCATTTCTCTACCTTTGTAAACTTGAAGAATTTCAGGCAAATGCTGACATACAAGAATAATACTTAATAAGAATTGAAACGTTTTCAGGGAAGGTAACTCTGTCATAAATTATTTTGTCTTCCTTCTGGAAAGTGATCAGTTTTAAAACGAAAGAATTTGCTCCCCTCAGGAGCAAATTCTTTCTTTTTAAAGTAGATCCCTTTTTCAGAAATACTTAGTTCTTACTAACCGTTCCAAGGCGGTTCATCTGTTATAGTTTTTTGTTTTGTGTGTCTGTGGTTTAATACGTGGCGGCTGTTTTGTCCTTAATGTTACTCATCTCTTCTACCTTTGGTGCCTCGGGAGGATTGTGCTTCGTGATAATGGAATTTTCTTGGTAGCTTTACCTGTAATTTTGCGTGCAGGAAAGGAAACAGGACTCTACAAAAGTTGTCTTCTTTGTAAAGCATGGCAAAGTATCCACCATTAGTTTCAATCCCCTTAAACCGGTTCCTTCAAACACACGCCTGGTTAGCTCCGAAACAAATTTATAACAAACTTCATGACTTGAAATTTCTTACTATAATTGTTACCGTATTCGACCTAATTACCGTACTGTGCATTTAGGTTTTTTCAAAATTACTGGGAACACTCAGTTGTGGTAAAATATGTATCTACCTACAAAAGATAAACTATAAAAAGATCAGAAAAGGACTTATTTGATGATGATTATGCGTTTTTTTTTTTTTGTTTTTTTTTTTTTTCTCATTTTCTTTATAAAGGCATATGTTGTGGGTACTCATTTGTATTGCATCGACGCAGACAGGTTTTATAGATGCATACGAGTGGTAAAACTATTGACAAGGCTCCGGGGTTTTTAATTTATTTTCATGCTCAACTCAGCTGAGCATGAAATTTGTCCTGCTAATATATCTCAAACTACTATCAATTGCAAATTCGTTCTTGCTAAACATAGTTAAGCATGAAAAAGTTTCTGCTTACAAATATGAAAATGCCGTCTTTCGCTGGCATTTTCATATTAGCAGACAAACTTTCATGCTCAGATGACTTGAGCATGAAAAACGTTTATAACCTCGGGGCCAGGATACTTCGTATGCCCTGGCAGATTGCGGATGTGCGTGGCCTTGTCTATGTATACAAAGACGATATGTTTTTGTCATTATATGACTTAAACAGGACGCGTCGCAGTCTGGTTTATAGATTTCATTCCTAAATTCCATATATAGATTTCATTCCTAAATTCCAAGACTTGTCGTGTCATCCGCACTTTTGGAAAATGTACTTTCAATCCCTAAGGATAAGGCGCCGACCTAGACGCAATTTTATAATGTAAGAATCAATGATTCATAATTATCTCTGGACGCAGTTTGGCAGGATGTATGCGCCTTCTATTGCAGGCATCAAATTACACATTGAAATCAAAATTAAAAATAAAAAGATATAATCAAAGAAAACAGTCAGCCCGAGCCATTTACGGAAGTTGGAAGAGTTAGTAAAATATGATATAGGTTGACAATACATGTATAAGGACAATGTTACAAATGTAAATATCTAAAATACAGTAAACCCTCAATGACTCGAACAGCGATGACTCGTTTACCGCGGCTAGTTCGAACTCGTTTTTGAGTCCCTAGGAGATTCTTCCGACAGGGGTTGGCGTGGGGAGGTGGGGAGCGGGACTCTGTGTGTGTGTGGGGGGGGGGGGGGGTGGGGGGGGGACGGATATTAAGGGAGAATGATACATTTTCAGGAAAGCAACTATTACTATTGTTTGGCCACCCTTCTAAAAAGAGACCATCTATAAAAGGAAAGAATTTGTTCCCCTTGTAAGAAGGGTCTTGGTGTGCAAGAAGGTAAACAGGAAGTCACAAAAGTTATCATCTTCATCTCAAAAACATGCCTATATAATATTGACCCCCTTAAACCCAATTTTATATTGTAAAACTGGGGTTTACAGGGGTATACATTATTTTTCTTATTTTTGCTAAAAACAGATTATGGGACTCGTGAGAACCACCTCGCCGAGGCGGTTCTAACGAGTACACACAATCTATATTTTAAGCAGAAATATGAAAAATATCAATATGTTTTATCTGAAAATTTTCATGTTTTGGTGGTAAAATTTTCTGTTTATTTGAATAGGCGTAAAAAATGTTAATCAAGTGTATTCAGTCCTAGTTCATACCGGAATTTTACAGGTAGCCAATATCGTCCTTATTTCTGATACAATCTGATTTCGATCTGCCTAATGTAACATTGAATCATCATAGCATAACATACATGTACAAATAAAGGAAAAAAATCTTTTGAAACAAGGTTAAGGCCTCTTTGGAAATATGACGTCTGGGCAGAAGGAAATCATTAGTAGGCCAACAGTTGATCCGACCAAAGACAACGTATATCAGATATAATCCATCGGATACAAATTAAGAAGCTGTCAATTGGTCCGAGAAAAAAAAAAAAACAAAACATAAATGTCCTTTGAACCAAAGAACACATAGTACGGACAGCGGAGGAGTCTCTGTTTCATTTAAGACTCTTTATATAATAGCAATGCCTTCCCGCACCCACCAACGCTTCCAGCACTTGATGAGGGGAAACCGATTTGCCTATACACCAGAGTGGGCTCAATGATCCCAGGGAAATAATAAATAATTACACTATGATGAGGCGGGAATCACCGTCTTGCAATTCAAGAAGGAAACAAAGATGCAGGTTGTAAAAGGATTGATATCAAAGTATGTTGTCCGTGTCTGCTATATAACATCCATGCTTTAATTAATCTTTTTATATTTAGTAAAGCCGAACTTCAATGTCTCGAACATCTCAAGGTCCATGGACATTTGTTCCAGATATGGGTTGTTCGAGCCACTGAGGGTTAATCATATCGCTAGGTTAGGAGACGGATAATTCAGGGATGTCTTTTCAATCTTCTACAATATAATGGAGCGTACTCATTAGAATAGCCTCGATAAAATAACCAAATTTCTCTAACATATAACTATTTTTTGTTTCCTTGGGCTAACGGAAGAATTTCCTAGGGACTCAAAAACGAGTTAGAATTAGCCACAGTAAACGAGCTATCTCCGGTATAACCTGCTCACATTGCGCGGTAGCACAGTCATTACGAAAACATGCCTATTTTAATGTACAGCCAAACATCAATAGCTCGAACACCGATGACTCGTTTACCATGGCTAATTCGAACTCGTTTTTGAGTCCCTACGAAATTCCTCCGATAGCTAAACAAGAACAAATGTTTAGGGAATTTTCTCATTTTATCATGAAATTGTATGCTGTGTGTACTCATTAGAATCGCCTCACCGAAGCGATTCTAATGAGTACAAACAACATACAATCATTGTGTAGAAAATCTAAAATATTGCCAGAAATCGCTATGTGCTTCCTGGTCTGGCGCCATGATTAACCCTCAGTGGCTCGGACTACCCGTATCTCAAACAAATTCCCATGCTCCCAAAGATGTTCGCGCCATTTAGGTTCGACTGTATTGAAAACTTTCAGACAAAAAATTCTGATATTTTTCATATGTCTTCTCAACACATAGATTGTGGGTATTCATTAGAACCGCCTATGAACCTTGGCTATAAAAAAGTGGGGTTTAAGGGGGTCCAAATTATATAGGCATGTTTTCGTGATGGAGGTGATAACTTTTGTGACTTCCTGATAACTTTCTTGCACACCAAGGCCCTTCTTAAGAGGGGAACAAATTCTTTCCTTGTACAGAAGGTGTCTTTTCAGAAGGGTGGCGTCATGCTGGTCTGAGACTTACTGGGCCACACATTTCGTAAGGCATATTTTCTCGTTGCCGTTCACATGGTAGTTTGGATCCGTCAACATTTCGTGTTTCGTCTCATATGCTTTTTAAGCTTAAGCCCTCGTTGTACTAAATCCCCAGTAAACACACAACGTCGTAACAACCCAGTAAACACACAAGGTCACAACAACGTCATTACAACGTCGCTGCAACGACATGACGTTGCAGCGACGTTGTTTCGATGTTGTAGCGACGTTGTATGTGTGCTTGGAATGTCGCTTTAACGTCGTCGCAACGACGTCGAAATGATGTTGTGACGACATTGTATTGGCTGTGCAATCAGATGAAAACTGATACTATGTTTTTATTTTTTCACAGAAAATAAAGCTTGACATTTCAGTCAGATTCCTTCGAAGGCAATTTTAAAACGAAATGTCTAGTTTTATTTTCTGTACAAAATATGAAAAATATAGTTTTACATGTTGTCTGTCTTCACTTATAGTCATTATTGTCGTTAAAGGTTCAGCTTTCGAATTTGGAATCTAATTGGCTTCTGTGGGCGGTTTAACAATATAAAAGTTTCTATAACTATTTCTGGCCTTATCAGATACAACCGTCAGAAGAAACTTTCCGTTTATTTATAATTCCGGTAAACCCACCCACGTATCGCCACTTTATGTAGTAAAAAGGGTAACCGCGGGGTGGGGTCCGAAATTGTAAGGCAGTTCACATGATGTGCTTCCCACACATCTCTCATATTCATTTTCACATGTCATAGCTCAAATACTGATTATTTGCAACTATTTTATGATTCACAGTGCGTGATCTTTCCATAACACTCGCAATATGCCTTCATTAACAATAGCAGGATCATTTGTTAATCTAGTACCTCTCTCTATCTGCCAATAAGATCAATCACAGAAGGATTTGTGCATTAGTATATTTTATTATGAGCTGATACAATGAGATTAATTAATGTGATATGCTAGCAAGTGCATTTTTAATGGCTTGTGTATTTGCCCTAAACAATCAAAACTAATGATTTAATTGAAAATACAAATATGATGGCTTTGGTATTAATTTTGTAAACAGCTATATTAGATATGTTGTGAAAGTTTCACTCGGAAAAAGCATACACTGGCCAGAATTAAAATGCTCTTGCATGTATGTAATAAATTGCTTTGAATGACCATTACCAAGACTTCATACTTACACGTAAAGGAGAATATTGCCTTATATTATAAGGGCTAAGCTTCGTGATTTTGGCATTTCCTTGGTATCTTCGTTTATACTTTTTATGATTGTTTTTTTTTTTTTTTACAAAATTAATGAGGCCGAAAAAGAAAATTCAGTTTGCTAGGTTTAGTTTAAACATACATTTATTTCACAGTATCTCTATGACATGCAAAACATATGTACATACAAAAATACTTCAAAGGATTGGAACGGAAGCTTAGTGCTTAATAATAGACTTCCTTACCCAATGGAATATTAGATATAGATTGCACAATCGTGCGAGGTCGGAAACTAAATTACGTAATTGCATATGGTCTGTAAACATGTTAAAATATATAAAACACATACCATACAGTACCAGAGCAAGCCTTCATATACTATTATTATGTTTAAGCTTATCAACTGGAAATGAATTTAACACCATTGATGGTAAAATGATATGCATACAGGACAGGAGAAAACATATACACATCTTAATTGGAGCATAGGATGAGAAGAAACAAATAATAGAAAAATGTCGAGCAGGAATAGATTGTGGGAGTAAGGGGCATCAGATAGGTCATAGTCTTGGTTTGTTCTTCCCATTAAGAGGCGTCTAAAGCCATACATCCTTACGAGTCCTCTCATCGAGGTTACCAATTTTGTGCTTTTAAATGGTCTACTAACTTAGTGTGGCAAAATAAATAATAAGCCACTGTTACGCATTTAGAAAAATCACGAAGAATATTAATGAATCGCTCATTAAAAACTAACGTGGCTTTTAGAATCGTTTTGAGTATTTGGTGAACTTCGGCACTGTTAAAAAATTGTATTGTTTGTGTCAAAAGAAAGTGAACTTAGAGTTTCGGTATGAAAAAAATAGGTTGATTTAGCTGATATTTAAAGGAGGTGACAGTTGAGGAGTTTTTGTGCTCTTCCGGAAGAGAGTTCTATTCTCTTATAGCAGATGGTAAGAAAGAATTGAAATACTGGCTTTTCCCTGCGTTAATTGACATTAAAGTTTCACAAGTTATAGCGAGATGATTCCGTAACGGTCGAGGGGAAGAGGGAAGATAAGTAATACGGCGTCAAATTATTAACCATTTTGTAAAAGAGAGTAAGTAATGTTTGTTCCTCCTACTTTCTAAAGTAGTCCCACTTTATTTCGCTGTGCAAGCTTTGTTTTCAGTAAATACTGATTTTGTGGTCCCTGTTGCGATTCGAGCTGCTTATATTTGACTCATTTTTTTTTCGTGGTCATCTTTTTCATACTGCGTGCAGTTGTCCCGACTTTCAATACCATACTCTAAGATAGGTCTGATAAAAGAAGTATAGATTATTCCTAGTGATTTCCGATCTAACTGAAATTTAAGTTTGCACATTATGTTAATTCTATTCCAAGCCTTTTTTTATGTAACTTACATGTGTGTGGTAGAGGCATCATTACTGAGGCATATGCCAAGATGTTTATGATTTTCGGCTGGTGTTGTGCCGTTTGGCGGCCGTAAAAAGTCTCCCCGTACATCATCATAGTGCAGGTTATATTTTATTTGCTTTGGGATCATTGAGCCCATTCTGGTTACTTTGAAAATTGAATACCGTTTAAGCCGGCGCTATGGGACGTAAACAGCCTCGCAAACTACAGTGTTGCATATGAAGAGACTCAGTCAAACCGAGTCTCCGATTTTCGTGACATTGTGTGTTCTTTGTTTCCAAAGGCAATCCTTTTTGACTTTTATTTTACTCTAATGTATCTGGTGTTGTGCCGTGTGGCGGCCGTATAAAGGTCTCCCCGTACATCATCACAGTGCAGGTTATATTTTATTTCCTTTGGGATCTTGAGCCCATCCAGGTTATTTTGAAAATCGAAGACCGCTTAAGCCGGCGCTAGGGGGATGGGGGGCGTATGCAGCCTCGCAAACTACAGTGTTGTATATGAAGAGACTCAATCAAACCGAGTCTCCGATTTTTGAGATTTTGTGTGTTCTTTGTTTCCAAAGGCAATTCTTTTTGAATTTTACGAGTATTCCTTAATGTGCTGGTTAAACATATACAGGGGCGGATGTACTGGTTTGATGAGTTTCCTGCTTATTAAAAGAGATTCAGTTTTTGCAAGGTTGAATGTTACAAGCCAAGTTTTGGCCCACAGCGCATTTTGTCGTGATCAGAATTTATTGTTACAGCTGCGGTGTCAGGAGTTTCAACGACAAGAGATAGACTGGTGTCGTCACCAAAAGTCTTATATTTGATCCAATGTACTTTATAATGTCATTGATATATAGAAGAAATAAGAGCGGACCAAATATAGCCCCCTGTTGGACGCCCGCGTGGATAAAGGTCCAGTAAGACTTTGTGCCTGGAAGAATTACACTTCGTCTTCTTTCAGGAAGATAACTGCTTAATCAAGATAGGAGGCTAACTGACATTCCAGCTGCCCTTAATTTACAGAGTAGACCCTTGTGGCAACCGCTATCAAACACCTTGCTGACATCGGATAAGACCATGCATACTTCTTAACCCGCATCCAAGGCTTGACAGAAAGTGTTGTAAAGGAAAGTGAGTTGGTAGGTTGTTGAGTCGCCGAGTATGAAGCCAGACTGAAGGCGGGAAAGAATGATATTGTCTCGAAAGTGATTGTACAGATAAGAATACACGTTCAGAAACTTTTTCTAAACAGCAAGAAGAGTAAGAAACCTGTCGTCAGAGACGGAAACTGCATCTGCACCTTTAAAGATAGGACAGACTAAAGTGTATTTCCATATATCAGAAAATATTCCTAGTTGCAAGGAGTAGTTAAGCAAAGAACATATAGGGTAGGATAACTCATGAGCACTTCTCTGAGAATACGATCATTGATGTCGTCCTACCCTACAGCCTTGCCAAGGGGAAGAGTCTTTAAGACAGATTCTATTTCAAGTGGTGTAATAACTAGGTAAGAGAGTATATTATTGGCATAAAAGCCTATGTTAGGTACGCGTCCATTACTATCATCTGGTAAGGTTTGGTCTCGGAAAAAGTTGTTCATTAGGTTCGCTTTATCGGTGTCGTCAGAGTAAATGCACCCTTCCTTTTCCAACGTCGGAGCAGAAGATTTATTCCACAGCCTGATGTATCAGTTTGTCTTGTCTTTTGATATGCTCGTTTGCGTTTCCGTATTAGTTTACGAATGGAAGTAGTTCTCCAAGGTGGATCAGAGAGTCTTATTCTTATGGCTTTGTTTGGTTTACATTCTGCTGTTAAAGAATTCAGGTGGTCCGTGATGTTACTGGCATGGATATTAACATCCAGATCTGATAGTTAGTCCCAGTCAGTACCAGCGACTGATCTTAACTGGTCATAACCGCCTCTGTCGAAACTCTAAATGCGACGTGTAAAGGATTTTCCTGTGGCCTTAGAATACTTGAAGACACAATAGACAGGGCAGTAGTAACGTATGTCCTGGTGGAGAAACGTATCTGCTACATCACTATTAATAAGGTTACTTTTGTCGCTAGTAAGAATTTTATCTATGAGGGAGGACGAGTTTTCAGCACAGTGAGTTGGTTCTGTAATAGTCAGTAAGAGAAGGAAAAGTTCACAGAGTTCAGAGATATTACGGGCGGTCTGATGGCTGTAGCAAATTGTATTACAGTCAAGTCCCTTTTCTTCAGCAGTGTAGTAAATCTGCTAAACTTTTATCTGCATTGACCATTTAATTTAATTACCTGTACATGTTTCTAGCTTTGAGCAGTAAAATCAACTCATTTGTGAATGGTATCTTTTTCCTTTGTTTGAGTTCACTATGTGAGATGATCTAAGGGCAGTTTTATAAAGAGACTGGTGATTAAGATATTTGATATGGAAGTTATATTTATTTATTACGAACTTTATTATTGCTGTTTCTAAGAAGTCAGTTACATTGGAATTTATGATAAGGAGTTGTCTTTGTATTATTTGAAGAATTTGTTCCTGTATCTTTGCCTATGATGAAACGTGCTTGAATATACATTCTACAAGTACCCATGATGAAGTCCTATGGCATTTATTTGGAGTGGCATTATGAGTTCCATGTCATTATACATTATTGTTCCATATAAGAGCACTGTATATGAACAACTATACTTTGAGGTGTATCAAATCTATCTAGTGATTTGTTAGTAATTGACAGCAGTGTCATCAATGGGTGCTATGAGTACACATTTCAACAACTGATACTATATCTACAAACTATATGATCGGTCTATCCCTATGTACAATAACATCATTGGTGGATTTCATTTATGGTAGCTGGAAAATATAAATAAAACTGTGTATTTTGAATAATGATCAACTCATAAATGAGACTTAGATATAAAGAATAACTTGATGACTTTGTGACATATCTTTTTGATAAGCTGATCGAAGTAGTTTATAGAATGTTATATCGGAACTCGTATTTTACGGTGACTTAGTGTACAAATTTGGAAAAATTGTAGGCAAATCTTTTCGGAGCAATTCAGAAAACTTATTAACCGTTATAAAAGAATTGGCTATAGCCTGGATATTATGCGGCAGACTACATGCCTAGTTGTCAACCCAATCATTGTTGATGGCTATGCTTCAGTCTTTAATTGCACGACGGCGGTTCGGGCCTCAGACCCAATGACGGCCTCTTCGTAAAAACTTTAACCAGTGGGTTGGGGCCTGACGATATGTCTTTGGCTTGGCCTGCCGTGGTTCAACTATTGGTTTTCATTTACTCTGACATACAGTAGAATTAGCCATGAGTACTCGTCTTTGTTTATTATAGTGATTAATTTGAATTTTATGTTTTCGCTTTGATGCATTGACTGAGTTGGGAGACTTTATGCGAACAGAATTTTATGTATTTCTGTATTAAGAGTAGCATCGGAACCCAGGGTTAAGTTGGCTGGCTGTAAAAGTGCTTTAAATCCCCCCGGTGATTTGCTCTACCGACTGTTCTAAGGCGGTGGTCTCGGTGTTAGTCTTACTCTTTGTTGCTTTGTGGTTTATTCTACGAGGCGATTTGTTGTATGTCTTACCGTGTGTCATTTTGTTCTTGTGATTTTCAGTCCTTTTAGTACTGCGATTACCTCGCTTGGGGAAGAGAGAGCTAATCTTAGTGCTTTTCGTACGTTTGTTTGGTTTGTGCTTGTTTAGATTCGTCGGTTTCCTCTTCCTCTTGGGGTCTGGGAAGGGCTGCGGTATGTGATTGTGACACTCCCTGGACTTTTCTCTTACCTTTTTTGTAGATTATGAAAATCTCCCTTTTCCATGATTTTGTATATATCAGTCTTATCTTTCTTTCACTCTTTGAATTTCCTGCTATCTTCTTTTCGATTACTTTTTGTAAATAATAAAGACAACTAATTGTTCACTTGAAATGCAGTTAAAGTTGCTATCTAATGAACCTTAATTCCTTACAGTGGCTAAGCATGTCAAGGTTGAAGTCACCTTCTGCACCAGCATACAGCGTTTATGTATCGCAGTTAATCCATTATACCAAATTATCAGGACTTCATGGAGCGTGGGAAAGTGCTCACTACAAGGTCGTTGAGCCAGGAGTATCAAAAACCCAAACCGTTTGCAACATTTAAGAAGTTCTATGGGAGACCTCTTGATCTTGTCAATCCTTACAATGTGGCAGTTTCCAGATTTTTTCTGATGTTTTTGCCAATGATGAGCCATAAGTAGACTTTCAAAATCTCTGACATACGCTTCTACCTACATTTCCTTCGTTCAGGCCTATGGGAATGATGGGCGAAGCTTACTTACCAAGACATGCTTACTATCCGCGGACGCCTGATTACATCCTTTATTCTGGGGTCCATGTCTGTTGGTCTGATGATTCTGATTCGTCATTCGTTTACGGATCCAGAGCAAGTGATATGGAAACTTCGATGCTAGAAAAGTATGCCATGTCGGAATTTGGAGGACGATAGAAGAGACCAATTAAAATTCGTGCGCGTTTTAGTTGGATTTCTATTCATATGCATTCTACTTTAAGTGGTTCCAAGTCGGGTCTTCTTTTGTAAAATACAGAATCTTTAACGTATATCATAACATCACCATGGCGGTCCCGTGCTCTTGATTTACGTTAAAATTATTACGATTTAAAATCTGGTATATGTGAATATAATCTCTGAAAGTTTAGATAGAGCCATGTCTCCGAAAAGGCTAAGATATCAAAATCAGATAGTTCAGTAGAAAGGATGTCTAGTTTGTTTGCAATGCTTAGTACGTTGCTGTATACAAACGATAGGTGTTTGGAGATGTTTAATGTATTAAGGAAGGAGAAAGAGTCGTGTGATGAGATGGACGAACTAGAGAAGGAGGAGGGTGAAGAAACCGGTCCTAGGGTTCGGGTGGATATCTCCAGACATAAGAAGAAGAACCCTAATCCAAGTTGAACAAAATCGTTACTGCGCCTATTACTAAGCAGTAGTGGAATATGATAATATACATACTGTTGCACAAGTTAACAGTACTAACTGGTAATTTTTTCTTGTTATCATGAAACCATTGCTGTAGTTGTGAGTCTTAGCAGTTAATTTGATTTGCATGTAAAATGACAATATACATTATGCATCAAAGCAGATGGAAAGAAGAAAAATTGGCTAACAAAATAATGGAAAATTATTGCAGGAGAGTACGTATGCATCACATAGTCAGTGCGTTTTATATCATTTCTCTGGAAACTTTATTGTTTTGAGGAATATGAACAACACAGACAGCGCAATGCAAACATACTCGTTCTCCCTGGTAGAAATGTATTGAAAACCAGCGTGAGTTGATGTCCCCGCACCCCACGATCTGATCCCAGTCTTTCCTACAGTAACGATAAGGACATTTTCAAAGCGAAATGCAACAAAGAATAACGTAGTACAGAAAAAGAGAGAAAAAAAAACAATTTCTAGGGATAGCTTAGCAATAAAATTCATATAAATCAATTTTGAATATGTAACTTTTAATGAAAACTGAAAGAACCTAAAAAGGAGAAAATCCAGTAAACCAGTTCTAAGTACAAGAATTGGTTATACAAGGGCGACTCGAACAACTCTACTGCAATCATTAACTCTTAACTGATGGAGAAATCTAGGTCAAGAGACTTATCAGTATTTAACGCATCGCTAGCTTTCAATCCAATGATTAATTAAGTTGCGGTAATACATTTACTATTCTTATAATACTCACATGAGCCACGAAATGACAAAGGTGTGCGACACTAGCTGGTCCCCTCTGTCTCACAAGACCTTCGCAGGCTTACTGTTATTGCCACAACTTAAGTAGTTGTATTATCCAAGCAGAGAACATCAAAAGCGCCCCGCAATCCGTATAAATTGCAAGATATGCCTCCTCACGATGCCGCTCATGTCTTCTTGTAGTTTAGCAATGGATTAAACCATTATGTAATATGCGAAAAGCATTTTAACTATATACATATAGTCTAAATACTTCCGAAGTCCCAATGCAAGTCAGACAATATATTGAAGAAGCATAACTCAAAACAGTCTCTGATGCTGTCATTAAATATGCGGTATGTCATTTTAACATCATAATTGAATCAAGTAGGAGAAAACAATAAATGCAAATTTTCAGACCAGAAAATTCATAAAAGCAATTAGTGATTATTTGAAAAAGAGGTTTTTCAAACTTTCATACCATTGGTTAGAAGCACCACACTTCTCACAAGTTACTCGTGTGGCCAGCAAAGTCCCCGACTAGTCGCGGTGTGGTCAGAGTCCTAACCGCACACACCATGTACGGATCTGTCAATCATGAACACAATGATTTATGCGGCCGTTGAAGACCCCGATCATACCGTGCACAAAAGTATGCTGGTCCGAGTTTTTACTGCCGCTCATGTTGTTATGGAGGGTATTGCTCCCGCTCGTTACATTTCGTTTGAAGCATTTTTCCTCTACACGTATATGCGACATCATTAGAGCCACGGCGCTAGAAAACCCGCCTTGTGGTATCTGACAAAGAAAGACGGAAAACAAGCTGCTCAGTCACACAAGGCCCTCAAAGGCATAAGTGTCGGTATAGAGCAGCTTTAGTAATAGTAACATGCAAACAGCAAAGGCGCCGAGCAGACTGCCTGGATGCGCAGGCCGATCTATGCCTTTGTTCATCACGAAAACATGCCTATATAATTTTGACCCCCTTAAACCCCACTTTTATATAGTAAAACTGGGGTTTACAGGGGTAAACATTATTTTTCTTATTTCTGCTCAAAACATAGATTGTGGGTACTCGTTAGAACCGCCTTGTCGAGGCGGTTCTAACGAGTGCCCACAATCTATGTTTTGTGCGGAAATATGAAAAATATCAGAATTTTTTATCTGAAAATTTTCATTTTTTGGTGGTAAAATTTTGAATGTAGTTAAATAGGCGTGTTTTCGTAACGTGTTCACGTAGGTCATAAAGCAGTTTGTAAGGTTGTTTGGTTCGGCTCAATGCATATTTAGATTGCTTGCTTACAGTTAAGGATACAATCTATAGCCTTAACCGTAAAACACGATAAGTAAACAGGCCGACATCTGCAACAATATTAATAATCAAAGCATAGACTGCACTGATGGGTCGATCATTACGAAAACATGCCTATACAAATATATACAAAATTTCACCTCCAAAAACTGAAAATTTTCAGATAAAAAAGTCTGATAGTTTTCATATTTCTGCTCAAAACATAGATTGTGGGTACTCGTTAGAATTGCCTCGACGAGGCGGTTCTAACGAGTACCCACAATCTATGTTTTGAGCAGAAATAACAAAAAATAATCTATACCCCTGTGAACCCCAGTTTTACTGTATAAAAGTGGGGTTTAAGGGGTCAATATTATATAGGCATGTTCTCGTGATGTGACTCTCAGCGTAGGTTTGGAAAATGGTCCTGAAGGGAGATTTAAGACTGATTCATTCAACCCTTAACTTCTTGTAATTTAAGCGAACAGTGCAGTCCCTGATCAGACGTTGCGTTCTGCGGTGTCTGATCTGGGTCTGCACTGTTGCCAATTTCCCAAATTTTACAGATAACCCTCTATCAACAGCACTCTGACGCTACAGCGACAAGGATAGCGCGGCTGTAAATAACCGTCAAAGCAGCGCGGTTTGATTTCATTATCACAAAGGCAACTACCTTAAGGAAATTTTGGCGTTTGTATACTATGCCTCGATTGTAAACAATCGACTCAGTAATAATAATAATGGCATCAAAATTAACAATTGTAGCTTTGTAAGTGAGTTAGATATAAAATCAAACTAACAATTGTAACAAAATTGTAAACAGTAGCAACATGTTATATTCATATATCATGTTTCACTTCGCTGTAACAGTAATGTCCTTAGGAATACTGATAATACGAGTACATGCTGTTACTTAGCTTGCTTTTTAGTTCTAAGGTAGTGTTTGTAGTATTGTTCGTTCTTTGTTGGGCATTGTGACTGCTTGTTGTCATTATGAAAACGCACCTATTCATATATATTGAAAATTTCACCACCAAAAACTGAAAGTTTTCAGATAAAAATTCTGATATATTTCATATTTCTGTACAAAACATAGGTTGTGGATAATGTAAATATCAAAACTAACAACTGTAGCTTTGTAAGTAAGTTAGATGTAAAATCAAACTAACAATTGTAGCAAAATTGTAAACAGTAGCAAAATGTTATATTCATATATCATGTTTCACTTCGCTGTAACAGTAATGTCCTTAGGAATACTGATAATACGAGTACATGCTGTTACTTAGCTCGCTTTTTAGTTCTAAGGTAGTGTTTGTAGTATTGTTCGTTCTTTGTTGGGCATTGTGACTGCTTGTTGTCATTATGAAAACGCACCTATTCATATATATTGAAAATTTCACCACCAAAAACTGAAAGTTTTCAGATAAAAATTCTGATATTTTTCATATTTCTGTACAAAACATAGATTGTGGATACTCGTTAGAACCGCCTCGCTGAGGCGGTTCTAACGAGTATCCACAATCTATGCTTTTTATCAGAAAAAAGAAAAATAATGTATACCCTTGTAAACCCCGGTTTTACTATATAAAAGTGGGGTTTAAGGGGGTCGAAATTATATCCTAGGTATGTTTTCGTGATGGTGGAACTTTTTTTCATGTTTTGTCCTGTTTATTGAGTATTCATATGATCGCCTAAAGGGAACTTTTCCCTGTTATTAATCTGTGTCTTATACCAGATGATCTTTTCACAAATGTTTATCTACGGATCATCGGAAACAGAATCAAACCCATAGTTTTCTAGAATGAGAAATACGTAAACTGGCAGTACTGGCCATAAAATGCATCATCCGTATACAGTAAAACTCCAGTGACTCGAACACCGACGGTTCGTCTACTGTGGCTAATTCGAACTTTTTTTTTTTTTTTTTTTTTTTTTTTTTTTGAGTCCCGTGTAAATTGTTCCGATAGCTCAAGAAAACAAATATTTAGGGATATTTTAGGGATTTTTCTTATTTTGTCATGGAAATGTAATATGCGTGCACTCATTAGAATTGTCCCACCGAGACGCTTCTAATGAGTACACTCAACATACCATTACTTTATAGAAGAACGAAACGACATCTTTAAACTATCCTCACTTGCCACCTGACTTGGTGCTATGATTAACCTCAGTGGCTCGAACTACCCATACCTAAATCAAATTACTGTCCGGAAGATGTTCGAGCCATCGAATTTCGATTGTAAATAGTATCTGCTGTAGCCTACCTATGACAAACTGGTCTTGTTATGAAACATTCGAGTAGAAGAGACAGAGGATTTCTATGTGGCTTTTCAAGAAAATAAAGCCGCTGTTTTCAAGACTTTATATATATAATTTTCTTATTATTATTTAATTATAAGTAGTTTTAGTTAGATTGTTATTGTTTTGTTTGTTTTTTTTTTTCTGATGGGAAAATGAGTTAATGAGTTTTATTATGAAAAATATTATGAAAGTAGCAAAGTATTATTTCTTTTCTGTCGATCTTCGGAAAAGTACAGTGTCACGTGCAGAAGCGAACGATATTAGTCAAAATAATGAAATGAAGACTTTTAATACATATTCTACATCATGTACTATGTGACTGCCATTGATTTGTAAATGACGCTGGACCATTTTTTTTTCAGTAATCGCTATAGTCTCAGCTATTCATTACATAAACACGCCTATTCATCTCGTATATAGAAAATTTCACCTCCAAAAACTGAAATTTTTCAGATAAAAAAATCCGATATTTTCATATTTTTTGCTTAAATCATAGATTGTGGGTACTCGTTAGAACCGCCTCGACGAGGCGGTTCTAATGAGTACCCACAATCTATATTTTGAGCATAATTAAGTAAACTAATGTATACCCCTGTACACTCCAGTTTTACTATATAAAAGTGGGGTTTAAGGGGGTAAAACTTATATAGGTTTGTTTTCGTGATGTTTTGCAAGAAATCAAACTTCCGGCACATCAACGGAACTGCTGCATCACGAAAACACGCCTATATAAGTTTGACCCCCTTGAACCCCACTTTTATATAGTAAAACTGGGGTTTACAGGGGTATACATTATTTTTCTTATTTCTGCTCAAAACATAGATTGTGGGTACTCGTTAGAACCGCCTCGCCGAGGCGGTTCTAACGAGTACCCACAATCTATGTTTTGAGCAGAAACATGAAAAATATCAGAGTTTTTTTACCTAAAAATTTTCCGTTTTTGGAGGTGAAATTTTCTTTATATTTGACTAGGCATGTTTTCGTACTGGGGACACAGCTGTCTTTAAAGTTAGGTACAATTAAGTCCGGCTATATCCTTGCTTGAACCTCCCTCAGAAATCATCCTGGATCTGCCCTGAAATAAAAACGTTGATGGATACTTGTTGAATTATGCAAGAATGATTCGTATTTACTTTAGCTCTTCGGTATTATTGTAATCTGGCATTTTTATGACGTTATATTTGGACGTTTTACATGTACAAGTCTAAGTATAATTGAAATGGGCATAATGTCTGTTGTAATACAAACACAGAGTCTTACCGTTACACTATCAGAACATCAGACACTTAGTAGCGTAAATATTAAACACAACCAGTCTCTGGTTTAATTCAGCTGAAACGAAATTGCTGACTTGAGCCGAAGGCGCGGAAGCGTAATCTCATTTGAGCATGTGCTATTCACATGTGGGATAGAGAGTCCCGTCTCAAGTTGCGCATAAAATATGAAACACGCCTAGTCATGGTGATACATCACTATGCCTTGGTATGACATTGTGCCGCGATGCGTCACTTGGCTTGAATATTTCACTTTGTCTTGATATATCACTGTGCCGTGATACGTCACTATTATAGTAACAGCTACTACATGAAAACAATAATATAATTATATAGTTATCAGCCTACCAGGAAAGTAAATTGTAAAGTAATGGAAACGAGAAATTTTTTCCGAATTTCACTACCGTCCTACGGAATTACCCGATTGTTGTAAACCAAAGATTTTCGATGATGAATATTGAATTTCTTAGACAAACACATTAACTCAATGTCATCTTTGATGACTGTTCTATTCAGGGTAAATTTATTTACTGATCCTTGAAGTTAACTCATTAACGCAAAAAGCTACACGAAAAAAACAAAAAGAAAAAAAAAAAAAAAAAAAAAAAAAAAAAAAAACGCAAATTACAAAATGTATATTGTTGTAAATGTTGAACTCTTGAATTGCAAATTTGACGCGTCTTGTCTTCAAAGTCAGTAAAACTGTGTCCTCCACCGATTATCTACTTTTGATCTTAAAATATTTCTTTACCCAGTAAGCATTCTTTATAAATCTACAGCGGGCCGTTCTCGGCCCGTCAGGGTAGTGACGGGCCGATAACGGCCCGCTGATGATTTATAAAGAATGCTAGCTGGGTAGTAGCTTGTATTAGTACTCGTTTATACTGATGATATTTATGGTTATTAGTTCGAAAACGTATACAGAAATAACGTATCGTTTTCATTTCATCAGACAATCTATCATTTCAAAAGCCAACGTCGAGGCGCCGCAGAGAACTTGCTTTAAGCTCATTGTGCAGACAAATAAACTGATGCTCCATCCACGAAAAAGGCCCTTATGCCAAATGCGAACTGCGAAGTTCCAGATCAGACTTATATATCCCTTGAAATATACTAGAGTAACCACTGCTTCTGAACGAGGGCAACGAATGTCATGATCAGACTGCGCATGCATCGTTGCCCGGATATTGAATAAGGAGCATTTTCCTGTATTGTGTATCAATTAGATTCAAACCAGAAAGTAAACGGAGAAAGCATTATGTCTTTAATTGAACTTATTAGACATGATTGTGCGTTATTCTATACGATCAGCCTATAAAAATGCCGGTTATTAATATTAATATAGAGCCAAAATTATTTCAATCAGTCTGGTTATAATTAATGATGATTTTCGAAAGGGGATCTCCACAGCTTAGTAAAGAATACATGTCTCTGTGCGGCAAACAATATACAATTTCAACACTAGGAAGAACAAATATCAGTAGACAGAGAATAATAAGAACATTGTACAGTCTATAAGAGATCTTTACTTGGTCTCAGCCTCTCTGGCTTGCACAATTTCAAGAAACCGCTGATTGTTCAATACCTAAATTGTAAATAAATGTGGAAATCCGCTACTTTATAAGTATACACATTGGAATGGTTATCTGTTTCCAGTGGACTGGTTTGTTTCCGGTAGAACCAGTCTAAATTTATTTGATTTCCTTTGTCCTAGTGCTGAATGGTGCGAGGTAAGCTCAATCAGGCCTGAGCAAACAGTGTAGACCCACATCAGACACAGCATCGGATAAGACTTTACATCGTTTGCCACTCATTCAGCAGTTTTAGACACATCAAGGGATACAAGTAAAAGGACATGCTAAAATCTGGGACAAATACTCGAAGTATTTGGACAGTATCCTTAATTCGTTATCATACTTAACCCATTTACGTCGAGTGGACTCTTCTTCCACAATCCTTTGGACTGATATGTTAAGCTGGCCTCGGTGGCAAAGCCGAATGCGCGTCCGACTGGTGATCAGGAGGTTGCGGGTTCGACTCCCTCCGCCAAAATTCTTTCGCGGAGATTGATCATGAAATATTTTCTATAGTCATTCTCTCCCTTCCGCTGATTCAGGATGGGCAGTTGTCAATTTCCTGCAAAATAATGTGCACAGGTACTGGTTAACTGTTAGAGGACTAAAATGTATGGTCAGATAAACTGACCGCGCTTGAAAAGACTCTAATGGGTTGACTGGGCCCTAACACCGCGAGACAAACAAACCGGTCTGTTTCCATTATTATTACTATTATTATTATTATTATTATTATTATTATTACAATGTTTACAGAAAAGCCTGTATTTAAATCAAACAGTGTAGACCCTGATCATAAGCCGCGTTTTGGGGCGTCTGATCTGGATCTGCATTGATTGCCAATTACCTTTTGTGTGACTGTGTGTATGTGGAGGGAGGGGGCGTATATTGCTAGTGATTTTATTTTCAATTTCCGAGAAATCAAATTCTTAACAGTATCCCACAAATACATACCAATATACTATTCGAGATTAAGTTTTCGTCGTTGTCAGGAAGTTATAAATGTGGGTGTTATTGAGCTTCATTTTATTACGGCAATAAAATACCTCTTAGTATTATAAAAACATAAACCTAAATCTCTAAATCTATGTTTAGATTACAGGATAATCAAAGAGAAATTGATTTGCAGAGAGATGTCTGTAACATTTCAGGATTCTTTATACGAGGCAGCTGCGACTAGCGCTCAAGTGCAACAAGGCGATGCAATTCATAAAAGACTTATGAACACAGATTTATCATTGATATAGTGTTCATAAAAGTGGTAAAGAAATGCAGTGAAACCTCATTACAACGTCAGACTTTGTTCCCAAAGATATTGCCATTAAACTGAGTATGCTGTTGTAAATAATCCTTAATGGCCAGGGCCCAGTTGTTCAAAGCGTCGTTAGCTTAACGAGCCCGTTAAGGGTTATTTCGTTAACTGTTTTAGCGGAGTCAATATACAATATGCTGATATTTTTTGCTGAAAAAATGTGAGTAGCTTTTGCACTGCAAAAGCTACTCACATTTTGTCAGCAAAAAATTTCAGCATATTTGCGTATCACTCGATTAAAATTTTAACGAATCATTAACTAACGACATCGTTAGCTTTGAACAACTGGGCCCAGAATGATATGTAAGAAAGACCTTGTTTAATTGTTATTTCCTCATAGAACATATGTTTTGGACATTTGTTAGAATCGCCTCACTGAGGCCTCACTGGAATTTTCCAGTGGAATCTAACAAGTTTGAAGTCTATATATATAGTCTGCAAACTTACTTAATAGCAAAGATATGCAATGAAAATGATTGTTTAATGCATCTGACACTCTTGATTGACCTTTACCACTCTCTGAGCAAATTTAGCAGACGATAAATTGGAGATATGTTTCTTAGTTTTCTCAGAAAACATGGTCTGACATTTCATGCAATTTTTCTCCTATGGATGGAGACAATTTGCATGAAATGCCAAACCCTGGTTTCTGTGAAAAAAAAAAAAAAAAAAAAAAAAACATATTTCAAAATATCGTCTGCTGTAAAATAATTCCCCAGCATGCTTAGCGTTAGCACGCTCACGTATACATACCTTGCACATTAAGTTTAGTGCGCACCTGTCGGTTCTTAACGTTTAGTGAAATAAATCGCTCCAATTTAATGCTTAACACTCTGGGTAAAAAAATCAGCAGACAGCCGTTTGAAATATTCTTTCTTATTCATCCCAGAAAACAGGATTTGACATTTCATGCAAATTGTCTCCGATAAACACAATTTGCTTCAACTGTCAAATCATGTTTTCTGGAAAAAAAAATAAGAAATATCATCAATTTGTCTGTCGTCTGCTGAAATAGCCAAAAGAGTGGTAAAAGTTAACAAATGTTGATTCTGTATCCTTAGCTTAGTTGTACAGTGGACAAAAACTGCCATCTGCACTTGTGCGAAAAGGGCCGGGAACTCAGAACAGATGTTCACATGATCGCAAGAGTTTATGATGTTCGCTCTGTACATTCCAGAATACGCAAAGTAATGGCTGATTCAGAACCGTCAATTTACATAAACCATATATGCTCAATCTACATTTTAAAAACAATAATTGTCACTGTTAAGATTTGACGTTATTATTGTTAGGCTTATGTAACTTTATTCTAAAACAATGTGATGGCACCAAAACACCGTTAAAATATCACTAAAAATATAGTAACATGAAAGTAATAGAAATAAAGGTATTTTCAAAATGTATTTTTTTTCCCTGATGTATATAAATTCTATGTACCTTGTTAGTGAGAACACATAACTTTAGCATAACAACAACAAAAAAAAAAAAAAAAAAAAAAAAAAAAAAACATATTTCAAAATATCGTCTGCTGTAAAATAATTCCCCAGCATGCTTAGCGTTAGCACGCTCACGTATACATACCTTGCACATTAAGTTTAGTGCGCACCTGTCGGTTCTTAACGTTTAGTGAAATAAATCGCTCCAATTTAATGCTTAACACTCTGGGTAAAAAAATCAGCAGACAGCCGTTTGAAATATTCTTTCTTATTCATCCCAGAAAACAGGATTTGACATTTCATGCAAATTGTCTCCGATAAACACAATTTGCTTCAACTGTCAAATCATGTTTTCTGGAAAAAAAAATAAGAAATATCATCAATTTGTCTGTCGTCTGCTGAAATAGCCAAAAGAGTGGTAAAAGTTAACAAATGTTGATTCTGTATCCTTAGCTTAGTTGTACAGTGGACAAAAACTGCCATCTGCACTTGTGCGAAAAGGGCCGGGAACTCAGAACAGATGTTCACATGATCGCAAGAGTTTATGATGTTCGCTCTGTACATTCCAGAATACGCAAAGTAATGGCTGATTCAGAACCGTCAATTTACATAAACCATATATGCTCAATCTACATTTTAAAAACAATAATTGTCACTGTTAAGATTTGACGTTATTATTGTTAGGCTTATGTAACTTTATTCTAAAACAATGTGATGGCACCAAAACACCGTTAAAATATCACTAAAAATATAGTAACATGAAAGTAATAGAAATAAAGGTATTTTCAAAATGTATTTTTTTTCCCTGATGTATATAAATTCTATGTACCTTGTTAGTGAGAACACATAACTTTAGCATAACAACAACAAAAAAAAAAAAAAAAAAAAAAAAAAAAACATATTTCAAAATATCGTCTGCTGTAAAATAATTCCCCAGCATGCTTAGCGTTAGCACGCTCACGTATACATACCTTGCACATTAAGTTTAGTGCGCACCTGTCGGTTCTTAACGTTTAGTGAAATAAATCGCTCCAATTTAATGCTTAACACTCTGGGTAAAAAAATCAGCAGACAGCCGTTTGAAATATTCTTTCTTATTCATCCCAGAAAACAGGATTTGACATTTCATGCAAATTGTCTCCGATAAACACAATTTGCTTCAACTGTCAAATCATGTTTTCTGGAAAAAAAAATAAGAAATATCATCAATTTGTCTGTCGTCTGCTGAAATAGCCAAAAGAGTGGTAAAAGTTAACAAATGTTGATTCTGTATCCTTAGCTTAGTTGTACAGTGGACAAAAACTGCCATCTGCACTTGTGCGAAAAGGGCCGGGAACTCAGAACAGATGTTCACATGATCGCAAGAGTTTATGATGTTCGCTCTGTACATTCCAGAATACGCAAAGTAATGGCTGATTCAGAACCGTCAATATACATAAACCATATATGCTCAATCTACATTTTAAAAACAATAATTGTCACTGTTAAGATTTGACGTTATTATTGTTAGGCTTATGTAACTTTATTCTAAAACAATGTGATGGCACCAAAACACCGTTAAAATATCACTAAAAATATAGTAACATGAAAGTAATAGAAATAAAGGTATTTTCAAAATGTATTTTTTTTTCCCTGATGTATATAAATTCTATGTACCTTGTTAGTGAGAACACATAACTTTAGCATAACAACAACAAAAAAAAAAAAAAAAAAAAAAAAACAACAAGACTATATGCATCTAGACAAATAAACTTATATTACCTAATATACCCTGAGTGTTCGATCGGAAAGACAACCTGAGCAGAACGCAGAACGCCGCATCTGATCAGAGTCTACACAGTTTGCAGCTCATCCAGAAAATGTATAGACGCCTCAAAAGGTAGTAAAATGGATGTGCGCAAATTTTGCAACAAGTACAGACCCGAGTCTGAAATGAAAACTCCTAAGCCATCCCTCCAGATAATGCACACTTTAACCATAATGTATATCAATGATACAGTCTAATCTTGATCAACATACCTATGTGAGATGTATATTTCTAAGGCATCACACGTGGTAAGACACTTTTTCAAAATAATATATTCACATTTTTATCGTTTATCCGCGACAACATATGTTGTGGGTACTCATCAAAAAGCGCCTCGAGGCGCTTCTAATGAGTAGCCACAACATATGTGTCAGAGAAAAATAAGAAAACAGACATTTAAAGGCTCCATATTCCTCAAAAGTAGACATTTCACTATCCAAAAAAGGTTTAAAAAAATATTAATACAATCATAAAATGTGACACCTGTTAGCCTGTAAAATTTCAGTTAGTCTCTTGTTTTTGAACTGAATCAAAACCAAATGATATTTTATCGTATCTCTGAACTATTGTTGGAAACATTAATTCAGAGATATGATAAAAAATCATTTCATTTTTGATCCAGTTTAAAAACGCGAGACTAACTGATTTTTACAGGCTGTCAGATGTCACATTTTATGATCATATTAGTTTTATGATCAATTTGTTAAACCATTTTTTTTTTTTTTTTTTTTTTTTGGATAAAAAAAAAATGTCTATTTTTTAGGAATATGGAGCCTTTAACTTACCCCTCTTTCCTAAAGATATGTTTGGCTAACTTGTACATATACGAGGGCATGTCAATAAATAACCAGCCTATCCCATTTCCGATGGACCGAGACGGTCACGATTTTCATGCTTTGTTTCAATATATGTTTTATACATGGGTACAAAATGGGTAGGGCCTGGGTCCCCGAGGCCAAAGAAGTTCAAGATGGCAAGGTGTTGGCCACAGTATTTTTGGACGCAAAATGCGTTATTATGTTGGACTTTTTACCCAAGAGAAGTACAATAACTGTAGTGTACTATGAAAACTTGTTAGACCAGCTGAGAACCGCCATCCGTGAAAAACGCCGAGGTAAACTCTCTAAAGGTGTTTTGCTGCAACAGGACAACGCGAGAGTCCACACTTGCAAAGTTGTTATGGATGCTGTAGAGCGAAACGGGTATGAATTAATACCACATCCTGCCTATTCGCCTGACCTAGCTCCTAGCGATTTCTTCCTATTCCCAAACTTGAAAAAGGATATCCGTGGACTTCATTTCCGGTCTGATGAAGAATTCGTGACAGCAGTTGAGGAGTGGGTCAATGGAAAGGACCCTGACTTTTTCAGTTCTGGGCTGATGGCACTTGAACACCGTTGGTCTAAGTGCATCACACTAGAGGGCAATTACATAAAAAAAGAAGAGGTGGATCTCTGGTTACTTATTGACTCACCCTCGTATTATCATCATTGTAATGCAGGGCATACGTTTATTAACATGCAGATCGAATTTTAGAGAGTTCATCTACTTACCGTACCTGTCCTAGAACTGGAATACGCCCTTTTCACTACCTGTTTTTCTATTTCCTTTTAAATGCCTATTGAATGGTTAAAACAAAGAACTAAGAATTTATACACAAAATGTCACTTGTCCATTTATCACAAAGGCAAACTGAATTGCGAAGCATGTTCAAGGATATTAATATGCCAACATATCCGCTGTTATTGCAACTTTAATGCGAATTATTACAAACTCTGCCAAGATTGTTTTTCCTCCTTTCTGGAAAGGATTTATTCTAAAAGGGAAGAAATTGTTCCCAATTGGAGTTTCACACTCGGCTGAAACGGCGGAAATTCTACCACGATCTACCTCGTATTTGTTTTCTGGGCTTACATTTCAGAAGGTACTTTGCTTCACGTTGCGGTTCTTATGGTTAACTTGACGGTTCTGTATGCGTTTGAGACATAAATCATGAATCGGTTATACCCTAAATAGTAGGACATCTTAACTCCGTACCATAATTGACCTAGCATTTGAATACGTCTATTTTACAATCTGCATACCGTGTGTACAGACATTGCTCAGCAAACAGTATAGACCTAGATCAGACGCCGCAAAACGCGGCGTCTGATCTGGGTCTAAACTGTTTGCTACTCACCCAACAGTTCAAAGATTCATCAAGAGGTAGTAAAATTGATTTGTTCAAATTTTAAAACTAGTATGGTGAGGATTTAAGCTGACCAAATACGTACGCGTTCAGCGGCGTCAGATCCGAGTCTTCATTTTTTACTTAAGCATACCGTATACCGTATTAAGCCATAATTTTAAAATTCTTTAACGCTATACTATACCTCTCCTAATGATTGTTTGTTTGTGTTGAGGTTTTACGGCCCAGTCAACCCAATGGGGTCATGTCGAGCGCGGTCAGTTTAGCTAACCACACGTTACTGGGCAGGCTTAGTCCTCTAAGTGGTTAACCAGTATTGTGCACATTCTTTCGCCAGAAACTGACAACTGCCCTTCTTGAATCAGCGGAAGGGAGAGAATGACCGTAGAAAATATTTCATGATCAATCTCCACGAAAGAATGTTGCCGACCTCGGCGGGGGTTGAACCCGCGACCTCCTGGTCTCCAGTCGGACGGCGCATCCAACTGAGCCACCAAGGCCGGCTCCTAATGTTTGAAGAAGTCCATTTTATTATCTATTGATGTGACGGAAACTACTTTATAAGTGACAAACAGTGAATACTACAAAACTTGACTTTGGATCTGGGTCTATACTGTTTGCTCAGACATATCTTATTGTTATTAATATTAGAACAATTTACATTTTTACCAAATTTCTCCAAATGTTTGACTACATTAGTACTACTTCGCACCAAACGTTTCATCACGAAAACACGCCTATATATAATTTGACCTCCTTAAACCCCATTTTTATATAGTAAAATTGGGGTTTACAGGGGTATACATTATTTTTCTTATTTTGCTTAAAAACAATGATTGTGGGTACACGTTAGAACCGCCTCGCCGAGGCGGTTCTAACGAGTACCCACAATCTATGTTTTGAGCAAGAATATGAAAAAATATTAGATATTTTTTATATGAAAATTGTCCTTTTCTGGTTGTAAACTTTGATACGATGTATTCAAATAGGCTTATTTTCGTAATGTTGAAACTACTAAATGAGTGACAAACTGTATAGACCCAGATCCGATGCAGAATAATGGGTCTACACTGTTTCCATAGATCTATCTGCCACAGTATTTAGGCTAAGTTCGGTAAGTTAATGGAAACTATTTTCGTTTTCTACTCAATCCATTACCAGGAAATTTCTTTTAAATCTCCGTTACAATTGTTTTGCTGGAATTTTAAAGGCAGTTCGTGCTTGGAATTCATAATTGTTTTGATGAATGTGGCAGCAACTACAAAGGCATATTTAATATCTTAGATCATTCGTTTAGTTTCTTTGATCGTTTTAACATAATTTTAATATGGTATTTTCAAAGGCATGCCTTTCTCGCAATGCTAAGAAAAACAACAATCAAAGCGCAAACGTGTAAGTGCAGTTTACGTGTAAATAAATAGGCTTCAAACAAACTGGTATTGTAATTAGAAAATATTCTTTTATTCTGTTGTTCGTGTATTATCATTGCCAGTGTCAGTTTTAGGAGACTACATGTACTTGGTAGATTTTCCATCATTTGTTCCTCACAAGGAATCTATTCTAAAAGGGAAGCATTTGTTCCCAAGAGTAGAACCCTTTTCAGAAAGGAAACAAGTAAATTTTGACAGAGGCCTTCTCTGAAATATACTTATTCCCTTTAACCCTTAAAATGCCAAGAAAACCTGCATCTAAAAATGTCGTCTCTTTATGTCGTCTGCTGAATATTCTTGCAAACTTTTCAAACCTATTTTTGCATACAGGCAAACAGTGTGGACCCTGATCAGACTGCTCCTAGAGGAGCAGTCTGATCTGGGTCCACACTGTTTGCAAAAATGACTTAAAATCACAAGCAGATGACAAAGTAGACGACAATTGTTGTGATTGGCAGTTTAATGGTTAAGGATAATGGATACACTTCCAGGGGGAGGTTACGCTTTCTAAATTGATTTTGTCCCCGATCTTCTAAAGGGTTGAGAAATGCATGCAACTTTTACTTTTCCAAATAATGACACTATACATTTGAAAGGTACGTTTTGCCGTCTTTAGCACACCTTGGCGAATTTCATTCCGGTTAACGGCGGTGCGCGCGTACAGTGCGTCTGTCCGATCACTGTTTAATTGTTGTTTTTTTTTTGTTGTTTTTTTGTTGTTTTTTTTGTTGTTGTTTTTTTTTTGTTTTTGTTTCTTCGAAACCAATGAAGTTACCAAATCATCATTTCGCCAAAATGTTGCCTTGATGGGGAGATTGAAACATTGCGAAAATCATCACGAAAACATACCTATATAACATTGACCCCCTTAAACCCCATTTTTATATAGTAAAACTGGGGTTTACAAGGGGTATACATTATTTTTTTATTTCTGCTAAAAAACATAGATTGTGGGTACTCGTTAGAACCGCCTCGCCAAGGCGGTTCTAACGAGTACCCACAATCTATGTTTTGAGCAGAAGTATAAAAAATATCAGAGTTTTTTATCTGAAAATTTTCAGTTTTTTGGAGTTGAAATTTTCCATATATTTGAATAGGCGTGTTTTCGTAATGATATGATGATTGGTCATCTCGATTGGCTGCCATGAGGACCAAAATGTCCCATATACATATGTACTTTTAATATGATTACAATACCCTTAGGTTAATCCAAAATATTTCTAAGAAACTGCTTCACCAGCTCTAATACAATTGTACATGGGCATTCGTGGGTTAAATTCTTTTAATGTTGCAAAACTTATCTGGACATGACATCCAGGAAGACCCCCATGACCATGTATTATATAGTAAAGTCTTCAAAGGATTTATCCAGAATCGAGAGGCCAGTAAATTCAAATTGTATGTGGAGAATCCTTGGGACAAACTCTTAAAGGTTTTGAAAAATGTTGGCAACCGGAATCTTAATTGGACGCAATGACTATAAAGGTATAGCTCCAGATAAGACGTTTCTTTCAACCAAAAAGTGTTCATATTTTTCTTGTTGTTGTACTCAGTAGAAGCGCTTTGCCCAGGGACTTCTAATGAGTAATAGCAACATATGTTTTCGAGGAGGAATAAGAAAAATAGTATGTGGATAATCCCTCTTATCTTGAGATATAAAAAACAAGGTAAAAACTTTTATACCAACTCTGAAACCACGAGGCAGATTGAACTCAAATTACATATAGAGTATTCATAAGGCAATCTCTATTCAGTTTATGAAAATATCTGAACATTTAATCCAGTTCTTCTACGGAATCGCAAAATCGACTGTTCGCAAATTGCATATGGATATCCTTGGTGTTTGAACAACGAAAAATATTCATACGACAAATTAATTAAAATATCATATGGGGCAATATGCAAACATTTTCATGACCTGTCTTCAAAGCAGGCTATATTATCATGAAATTTCTTAGTAGATGGTTATATTTTCATTAGCTGTCTTCGAAGAAAGTTATAACTTCATCAGCTGTCTTCGAAAATGGCTAAATTTTTAACGAACTGTCTTCCAAGAAGGCCATATTTTCATGAACCGTCTTCGAAGAAGGTTATGTTCACATGTGCTGTCTTCAAAGAAGGCTATATTTTCACGAGTTGTCTTCGAAAAGGCTATATTCACATGAACTGTCGTCGAAGAAGTCTATATTTTTATGAATTGTTTTCAAAGAGGGCCAGTTGTTCATGAACTGTCTTCGAAGAAGGCTATATTTTCATAACCTGTCTTCAAAGCAGGCTATATTTTCATGAACTGTCTTCGAAAAAGGCCATATTTTCATGGAGGCTATATTTTCATGAACTGTCTTCGAAGAAGCCATATTTTCATGAACTGTCTTCGAAGGAGACTATATTTTCATGAACTGTCTTCGAAGAAGGATATATGTTCAGAAGCTGTCTTCGAAGAAGGCTATATTTTCGTAAACTGTCTCTAAAGCTGACTATATTTTTATCAATTGTCTTCGGAGAAGGCTATATGACCATGAGCTGTCTAAGAGGAAGCTATAATTTCACGACTTTTCTTCGAAGAAGGCTATATTTTCATGAACTGTCTTCGTGACCATGAGCTCAAGTTGCATATGCCCCATTGGTTGGACAAGAACATTCAACTTTGCGAAAATCATTAGGAGTAGGTAGCCGGCACGACAATATGTGGTTAATTATTCAAATGACTAAAGTTTGCGACACAAATAGGTATCAAGGATGGCTGCCATGTTCATCTGTGCTAAATGTTTTATTCAGCTTGATCTTCAAAAACCGCTAGGCGGCTTAAAATATAAGTGAAGATACCCAAGAAATGCCACAATCACGACGAGACCCCAAAAGAAGGAAAGATCAGGAATAATAATGACAAAAAAAAATAATGACGATGACTATTCATTTGGCCCATATCAACATCAATACAGATTTTGCTGATGTCCAGTACTTATGCACACATCCTAAAGATTGTTTTTAAAGATAGGAACCATATACAGCAAAACCTCAATGGGCCGACCACCGACGGTTCGTCCACCGTGGCCGACTCGAACCCGCCTTTGAATACCTCGGAAAACTCCATCGACACATATGAAACCATAGACGCACAAACAAAGAAGAACTGGCAAGTTAAATTTAGGTGAGTCCTAGGGAGAAACGCTTTAAGTTTATGAAAATTATTATGAAGCGACCCCAAGATGGAGACCACGACCATATATGGAAGAACATTTAAACACATAGGACCGATTGAGCTTAAGTTGCATAAAGTACATCATTGGGACAAGAGCCAAGAGAATACGAATTTACAAAAGTTATTGGGCGCCGATAGCCAGGATGGCCAGCATGAACATATATGTTTAGCCGTTTTAGTCTGGAGACCTCCGAAACGGTACCCAGTCAGCATTCTACGTAAATCTATATCGGGCCGTCATCGGCCCGTCAGGGTAGCTGACGGGCCGATGACGGCCCGATGTAGATTTACGTAGAATGCTAGCTGGGTAAGTGGCAAATAGTGCAGACCCAGATCTGACCCCACAGAACACGGCGTCTGATAAGGATCTGCACTGTTTGCATTAAATACAGGGAATTCAAATAAACAAATGAATAATAAAAAGCTATAATAGACCGGTCCAGAGATTTGTGGTAGAAGAATCTACTCGACGTAAATGGGTTAAGATGATTTACCAGCAGTTTTCTCTTAAAATGCATAGCTTATGGAGCTCAAATTGCATTTCGTCTATTATTGAAACAAAGTTTGGTAAATCTGAAATTAAAAAAAAAAAAAGAAAATTATTGGGAACTAGTCTCAAATACTGCCACCATGACCAATTATTTTACAAGAGCTCAGCCCTCGCTCTTAATTCTGATGCACTTCAAGCTACACACAGTTACTTTGTTCATGTTGGGGTTCACTAGAGCATCAGTGGATCAAAACAGAAATAAAACTTCTCAACACAATGATAAAACACAGTTGAGGGCATGATTATAATCTAAACAACAGAGTGAAATAAAACATCCATATTCAAATGTACAAGCTATTAATCATTGCTTTATGAACGATATTCTGTTCTGACAAGTATATATGTGTTCTGTAGCCAATAGGTCTCTTGGCCCTTAAAACGCTAGGCATAACTGTAACAGACGACATTAAATTTTTATTTTATATTGTTTTTCAGAGAAAATAAGACTTGGTATTTTATATTAATCGTCTGCAAGGGCAGACGATTCACATGAAATGTCAGCCTTATTTTTTCTGAAAAATGACAACAGCAAAATCAAAATATCGTCTGCTGTAGATTATGATTTATGGGCTAGTGCAAGAACAAAATTTATTTTTGGATACTTTCTCTCTTGAATTCCATGGCTGTGTAGAGATAAATCATATTCTAAATTAGAATATCAGACTCATCTATCTTTCCTGTCATAACAAAATATATGGCTTCTATACTAATGAAATCTATTTCTCAAATATATTTTGCTGACATATTGAATGTGCTGTCGCGTCTTTTGTATTCAACAAATTGCCGTTGTGTTTCTCGATAATATACTGTTATTAACACTTAGCATGCTGGGTACAAATTTCAGCAGACAGCAGTTTTATTTTTTTTTTCTTACTTTGCCCAGGAATAAAGGTTTTGGCATTTTTTTATGAAAAATTGTCTCCAGATTTGCATGAAATGTAAAAGCCTATTTTCTAGGAAAAATAAGAAAAAAAAAAAAACATCAATTTGACGCCTGCGGAATCTGTCCAGAGAGTTTTAAAGGTTAGCAATGCAATAACGCGAATACCGATACATAACAGCTTATGGGTATACGGACAATATCCCTCCCGTACGAAAAATGTCCCTACCCGGCTTTCGTTCTCAATGCATTTTCCGGAGTCAGATCTTGGTCTTCACTGTTTGCCAATGACACTACGAAACCTCAATTGCTGCCCGCGTTGCTTTTCGGTTTCCTTTCTAATAGTTTTCAGCTTGTTTTGTTTTTTGTTGTTGTTTTTTTTTGTGCGTATATTAGGATCTGCCTCAGCAGATAAGGGTGACGGTTGGGGCGGACGTATAAAACCTGGCCTCAAGGTTATAAAACGTTTACCTGCTCAACTCAGCTGAGCATGAAATTTGTCCTGCTAATAAGCCTCAAATTACTAACAATTGATGAAATTCTATCTTGCTTAACATAGCTGAGCACGAAAATTTCCTCTGCTAATAAATATGAAAATGCCAACTCTTGTTGGCATTTTCATATTTATTAGCAGAGAAACTTTCATGCTCAGCTGAGTTGAGCACGAATAAAGTTTTGTAACATCTGGGTCGAGTATTCGCCCCAACAGTTTTACTTTGTTGACCGTTCCAAGCCGGTATTTCTATTGCAGTTCCACTTTGTTCTATTTCTGTTTTCTGTGGTGCGGTTTCATCTCATTCTAACCTTATATCATTACAAAAACACGCCTATTCAAATATACTAAAAATTTTACCACCAAAAAATGAAAATTTTCAGATAAAAAGTTCTAATATTTTTCATATTTCTGCTCAAAACATAGATTGTGGGTACTTGTTAGAACCGCCTCGACGAGGCGGTTCTAACGTGTAGCCACAATCTATGTTTTGGAGCAGAAATAAGAAAAATAATGTATACCCCTGTAAACCCAAGTTTTACTTATAAAAGTGGGGTTTAAGGGGTGGGGGGTCAAAATTATCTAGGCATGTTTTCGTGATGTGGTGCCTTGGGAGAGCTGTGTTCCTTGATTCTCGCCCTTCCTGGGTATCCTCATATTTGTATACTTTAGATACGACAAAATGTAGTGAAATAGATTTGATCTATTTTAACCCTTTCGCACGTGAGTTTCTTAAACGGACTGTTGCGCCCATGAAATTGAATGTGTCCATTATCTCAATAATGGACGCATTGTCGCGTAGACAAAAATCGAAAACAAACATGGCAAACTGAGTACTGGCAAAATAAGGAATGTCGCGTAGACAAAATCGAAAACAAACATGGCAAACAGAGTACTGGCAAAATAGAAAAAGGCAAACAGTGCAGATCCTGATGAGACGGCTCGTACGAGCCGTCTCAACTGGATCTACACTGTTTTAAAACTATTTTTTTTATTATTGTATTATTATTATTATTATTATTATTTTAATGGATTTTTTATTTTTTTTTTTTTATTTTTTATGATTTTTATACTTATTTTATGTTATTTTATTTTTTGTCGGTGGAGTTGAAAGGATTAAGGACAAGAACAACAGGGAGTTATGGTATCGGAACATTAAAGTAAATAAAGTAGCTGATTAAGGGGAATTGATACAATTTCAGGGGAGACAACTCTGTCAAATTGTTTTAGCTTCCCTTCTTAGAAGTGTCTGCTAAAAATGAAATAAATTGCTCCCCTTGGGTTGCGAGCATATTCTCTCTTTTCGATACAATAGACTCCTTTTCAGAAGTGATTTGGTGCGTAGGAAAGCAAATTTGTCCCCTTTGTGAAAAGTGGCGGAAAATCCACCAGTTGTATCCATTTACTTTATCGATCTAATGCCTATATATCTTAAGTGAGCTCATTCAACATATAGTTTGAAAGAACATTTTATCTGTTTCAATAGGTATCATACAGAAGATGACGTCATTGCTTTGGTCATTGTAAAGGGTTAATTCCACGGCAAAGGAATCGCATCCTGATCATACGCCGCGTTCTGTGGCATCTGGTCTAAGTCTGTAGTTTATTTTAGATAATCTGTTTATGGATCACAGAGGATTAATGAGTAAAACATAATTCATTTTAAATTATATTAGTACAATTTAAAGTAATGCATAAAAGCAGAAAGACTGGGATCTGGATGAATTAAACGTTTATATTGAATTAGTCATGTACTTGTCCTAATTAAGAAACACACACACGCACACACACACACAATTATACATACATCCACACACACACACACACACACACACACACACACACACACACACACACACACACACACACACACATACTGAATTGCGTTTAAAGATATATCAGTTTTATATAAATAAAATTATATAAATATACTTCTGATTATTCAAAATATCTATAATAAGACGCATCATTTGCACGATGTGCCAGAACGCGGCAGGCCAAAAAGAAAATACGAGTTTAATTCAATTTTATATAAAAAGACTATAATAAGGCATACTATTTATACGATGTTCCAATCAGAACGTGGCAAGCCAAGCAGAAAAGAGAAACCATCACGAAAACATGCCTATATATTGTTGACCCCCTTAAACCCCACTTTTATATAGTAAAACTGGGGTTTACAGGGGTATACATTATTTTTCATATTTCTGCTCAAAACATAGATTGTGGGTACTCGTTAGAACCGCCTCGGCGAGGCGGTTCTAACGAGTACCAACAATCTATGTTTTTGAGCAGACATAAGAAAAATATTAGAATTTTTATATGAAATTTTTCATCTTTTGCTGGTAAATTTTCCAATATGTTTGAATAGGCTTGTTTTCGTAATGGTTATTCATGTTTATATGATATGGCACTAATAAGACATATTATTTTCGCGATGTTCCAATCAGAGCGTGGTAAGCCAAAAAGCAAATAATCTTCCTCTCTTCAAATAAAATGACTATAATATGACATATTATTTGCAGGAGTTTCCAATAAGAATGTGGCAAGCCAAAAATAACCCATTTAAACAGCAAATGCTGTCAGTGAAGTCCCAGACCAGCCTGCAAAATCACAGGGTCTGAATATCTGGGCCCAGTTGTTCAAAACATCGTTAGCTTAACGAGCTCTTTAGTGGTGAAAATGTTAACTGTTCTAGTGAGTACAATATCTAACCCATTGGGTATTTTTGCTGCAAAAAAATGTGAGTAGCTTTTGCAAATGCAAAAGCTACTCACATTTTTTTCAGCAAAAATTTTAGAGTATTTGCCATACTTAATGATCAGTTTTAACGACTAACGACATCGCTAGTTTCGAACAACTGGGCCTTGATAATCGTAAATTTAGAGTGTATTAAGGCTAAAGGAAGGAACTGGTCGCACTCGTACGTGCAAGCGAAGGTTTTTTGTTGTTTTTTTTTTTTTTTGTTTTTGTTTTATTCTTCGTTAGTTCAATATGTGGGCCGCGTCAAGCGAAAAAGAGCCTTCGAACATGCGCAAAATGTGCATATTCACGTCATCCTGCACATGCGCAAAGTCTCATCCGGGCATTTGTTCTCCACTGAAACATACTATACTATGAAATGATTCTGTTTGCAGATTGTTACTCCCCTGATCAGACTGCGCGAATGCGCAGATTGATCTGGGCCTTCGCTGTCCGCATATGCTTGAAGACACGTTTTCACATGGCGCGGCCCATGTTATAAATCCCCTTTTATCTCTTATCGCAGCCAGTGTTATATTAGCATTGGTTTCCGAATCTGACAGTTGTAATTTTTCCAGCCAAAGATATTTTTATTTCTCCATTTCCCCTATATTATCTATTCAGTAGCATCAATTATTTGCTGTGATGGCCTGTCTTTGTTGCCTTTGGAGATAATTTTCTAGAAAATGTATGGGAAAGCATCTAATTTGTAGACTCAAGTACGTGTCGGTCTTATTGGACGTTTGCTATAAACAATACTTTTATTTACGTCATTGTTTATTGGCTGCATCTAGGATGAGTCTCAAAGTGGGCCACACCACGGGATAATGTCGTGCACTCTACGTTTAAAATAGGCCTTGAAAAGAGTTATTCCAGGGACATATGTAGTAGGCAGGGGTCCAAATCAGCCTGTGCATAGGTAGGAACTCTTTGGTAATACAGATCAAGACCTCAAAATAGCCACCCGGTTTGATTATATCTGTTCAAAAAAAATCATAATTCCCTCATAATCCCTAAAGTTTGGAGCAGACCTTTATTTTTACATAAACTGTATGAGTCCAATATTCGAAAAGATTCAGAAATTAAATTATATCAGCACTATGTAGAAGCATGGAACGGTGTTTTAAGCCTCTACACAACGATAGCTGTTGAGATCGCAAAACATACCGATGCAAGGATTCCCGTTGGAATACAAAACAAATCAAAACCAGAAATAGTAGGCTCGATTTGATCGAGTTTGTTTATGATGGGTAATGAAAAACAGCAAAAATAACAACAAAAACAAAAGAAAATATAAGCAAAATCCTTCACGCTCCTAGTATCATTGATCAGACACACCTCAAAAGAACAAATATCAATTGCACAAATCTGATCAATAGAATGTGAAATTATATTTCTAATTCGATTATGTCTATGGAAGGCGGAAACCGTCGAGGTTCTATTTGCGAACAAAATAAGCGAATTCGAAATAAACTAAAGCCATTTCAAATGATACAACTCATCAAATCAAATAAAATAAGATCTTTTCAAATTATAAAATAAAAGATAGCAAATAATATAGAGAAATGCTACAAACAAAAGGATCACTAACATGAAATCAAACAATACTTTAACAGAAAGCGTCACTTTGCCAGATGAAACAAAGCTTTTTTCCTGAAATAACATACGCCGGTAACATAAATGGTGTAACTCGAAAATCCATAACCCAGGTCTAACAAAATACCAAAATAATCTTTCAGATATCTAATTCAGCGGGTTTGGACGATAGATTCAGTTAAGAAGGGATGAGTTTTAACTGAGGCATGGTACGCCGGGTGCATGTGAATAGGGCTAAGGGTGCGGTCATATCGGGTCTCACCCTATCTTACATATGCCTGATCAAACGCAGGTCGTAGTGAGGCAAGCGAACCATTACAAGACGCCTAGAAAGCTTGCCCGAAGGACATGCCAGCATATTCCAGTGCATATGTGGTCTAAAATCGCTACAAATGTATTTGAAATTCTAAAATTATGTTCGAAGCGGGGAGAACAAACAGAGTAACAAGAAATTCAATCAATAGCTATGTCGCGACTGCTGGTGGTGTTCAAGAAACGCAACTAAATGTAAACGCAAGACTAAACTATGTTCAGCCAAGCGTGAAAAGTAGGTCAGGGTGAGTAGTGCTCAATAGTGATCCCTATATCGCTTCCGGTTGCTAAAGCAGTCGCGACAAAAATGAAAAACATTTCAAGCTCTATCCTGCCTGACCCGTGGCAAACTTCCAGGGCATAATTTGCACTCATCAGCAATCTACGAATAAACAAAATCACTCGCACAAGCATGACATGTACTGTTTTCCTTACAGATATTTACATTCATGGGTCAGCAAATGATTTAACCGACTTCGTCGAAAACCAACCGTGAGATTTAAATCGATTTTACTAGTACAAACATTTTCGCTCCCGGGAGCAAATTCTTTCTATTTTGGGTAAACTCATTTTGGTTTCTAAATAAGATACCGGACTAAAATCACTTCTGCTACAAGGCCTGCTTGAACCTGAATTTTAATATGACTGAGTGTATAGGTTTAGGAATATTATAGCTAAACATAAATTTTCTGATCAATTTAGTAAAATTGTCATATGTTATAAACGAAATGGGTAAAGCACTGATGTCATAAAACAGTCTGGGCCCAGTTGTTCAAAGCTAACGGTGTCGTTAGTTAACGATTCGTTAAAATTTAAATCAAGTGATACATAAATATGCTGAAATTTTTTGCTGAAAAAATGTGAGTAGCTTTTGCAGTGCAAAAGCTACTCACATTTTTTCAGCAAAAAATATCAGAATAGTGTGTATTGAATCAGCTAAAACAGTTAACGAAATGACCCTTAACGACGTCGTTAAGCTAACGACGCTTTGAACAACTGGGCCCAGCTTGCTTGGCCTGGACCCAATCACCATTGACTACTTTGCTTACTTCTTTGATTGCACGCCGGTGGGTCAGGGTTCAGACACTATGATGGCCCGACTTAAAATCTATCTATTTAGATGATTTAACCCGATACTTTTTAGGTCTTTTTCGGAGATCAACTGGTAGTTCTTTTTTTTCGCTCCAGTATTCCAGTGATGTTATTTGACACCCCAGGGATCTCCAAATGTCTCAACAACATCACGAAAACACGCCTATATAATTTTGACCCCCTTAAACCCCACTTTTATATAGTAAAACTGGGGTTTACAGGGGTATATATTATTTTTCTTATTTCTGCTCAAAGACATAGATTGTGGGTACGCATTATAACCGCCTCGCCGAGGCGGTTCTAACGCGTACCCACAATCTATGTTTTGAGCAGAAATATGAAAAATAACAGAGTTTTTTATCTAAAAATTTTCAGTTTTTGGAGGTGAAATTTGTCTGTATATTTGAATAGGCGTGTTTTCGTAATGAGTTATTTCTGTGGAGTCCTCATCCTTGCTTCATTATAGGCTTTATTTCTGTGATTTATTTGTTGCCCGTAATGACTCATGATTGATTTAGAAGACCTCTACGCGGACCGAACAAATGTATGCTTTCACCACTATGGAATCTAAAGGCGCGGGTTGGGATCCCGTGAAGCTATCTTAAGCCTTTCGGTAATTTATTACTGACCGTTCCAAGGCGGTACTTTCATTTTGATTGTGCATATAAAGTTTCTTATCGATGAAGTAGTTTCAGGGACCAGCAACCGAATTACTTTTCCATAGGCTTCTATTATAGCATTTGACTCAATTCTTCCTCGACTTCCAGATTTGGTCTGATATAAAAGGTTACCTGTAGCCTTAGACTAACAAACTACACCACAAGAAAGGAGGGCTCTTGCGGGATGTTTTAGTATTTTTTCTGCCATGTATCCTCCTTCTGATGGAAAATAAATAATAATAAAAAGTTTAAAATATCTGAATTTTCAACCAGACCGCACTAAAATATCATTGACAAATACAAATTTGGTCTAGAATCTTATGAAGTTTATGTATATGTTTGTTTAAAATTCACATTAATTCAAACGCTCCAATCGGAGCAAGGCTTGTTTTGAAATGTAGCCCATTCAACGTTTAGTTTGTGCCAGTCTTCACCACTTCAATTGATATCCTACTTCCTTCAAGTACGAAACTTTTGTTCGGAAATTAACATGATTCAAGTCAACCAATATTTCCCTTAAATAATAAACATGTTCAATCGGGTCCTAGTTGTCTCATAGAGATTCCATTTCTAGCAATTTAGTTCATTGCCAGGGCCCAGTTGTTCAAAGCGTCGTTAGCTTAACGAGCTCGTTAAGGGTCATTTCTTTAACTGTTTTAGCGGATTCAATATACAATATTCTGATATTTTTAGCTGAAAAAATGCGAGTAGCTTTTGCACTCACATTTTTTCAGCAAAACAATTCAGAATATTTGCATATCACTTGATATAAATTTTAACGAATCGTTAACTAACGGCATCGTTAGCTTTGAACAACTGGGCCCTGGAAATTAAAACTCTTTTTGTAATGACGCACTTGCACCGATACTGTAACACTTTTTCTCTTCAGTTCTGATGGGCAGTCAGTCCGTAGAACGGTTCATTAAAATGTATACCCTATTTACACAAGTATTCGCACAGAGAGGCCTCATAAAATTGTGTAGCTCCAGATCAGACGCCGCAGAGCGCAGTGTTTGGTCAGGATTTACACAATTTGCCACTCATCCAGCAATTTCGTTATTAAAATGGACTTGTTAAAATGTTAGGAAATGTATGGTTATGGGCTAAGGTGTCGGAAAACTAAGAGCACATACTGTAACTTTTAGAATATAAAAGTTTTTTTTTTTTTTTTTTTTATTATCATTTTTTTTTTGGTTTTTCTCAGTCATATCTCAATTGCGTTTTTATATCAGTTAAAACGCGCTAATCACATCTACAGCAGACAACATTTTGATTTTTTTCTTTTGTACTTTTCAGAGAAAATTAGGCTTGACATTTCATGTGATTCTTCTGCAGAAGATTTGTCAAACTGCATTTCGTCTGCGCATGCAAAGCATTAATGCATACGGAGTGTATGAGTGAATTGAATGTATCGTGATTACTTTAGTGTGATAAAGTCATCGAAGAACCGGCTCAACTAGGTACCATGCAAATGACAACCGATATTAACTACACTGTCGACAGAAAAGTAACGTTTCTAGGTCTTAATATCACTATTACATATGTGTATTACAATAAGCTCGTTTTGTATGTTGTTTGATTAATACTTGAACAAACCTCACTTTAAGTTCCCAATTTTCAAACTTCTATGTCTATTTCGATGACAGTTCCGAGTACATTTTTTTAAGTTTGCATTCTAATTCCAGTCATCATTAAAACATGCCTATATAATTTTGACCCCCTTAAACCCCACCTTTATATAGTAAAACTGGGGTTTCCAGGGGTAAACATTATTTTTCTTATTTCTGCTCAAAAACATAGATTGTGGGTACTCGTTAGAAACACCTCGCCGAGGCAGTTCTAACGAGTACCCACATGCTATGTTTTGAACAGAAATATGAAAAATATCGGAATTTTTATCTAAAATTTTTCAGTTTTTTAGAGGTGAAAGTTTCTACATATTTGAATAGGCGTGTTTTCGTAATGAATATTTGTACAGCAGCTATTTGTTTTTTTGTTTTTTTTTTTATCTTTAACATTTGTAGTATGCATGAAAAAAAGATTCATGCAGTAACACGGCAATATTACATAACGACTTCTCGATATTTGCATTGAAAGCTGTCGTATCGCAGAATTTGTCCACATCACGAAAACATGCCTGTATAATTTGGATCCCCTTAAACCCTACTTTTATATAGTAAAACTGGGGTTTACAGGGGTAAACATTATTTTTCTTATTTCTGCTCAAAACATAGATTGTGGGTACTCGTTAGAACCGCCTCGTCGAGGCGGTTCTAACGAGTACCACAATCTATGTTTTGAGCAGAAATATGAAAAATTTCAGAATTTTTCATCTGAAAACTTTCATTTTTTGGGTGGTAAAATTTTCAGTATTTTTGAATAGGCTTGTTCTCGTAATGAATTGTTTTAGTAATGTCCGTTAGCCACATTCCGAAAGTTAGTTTTTATTCTTCCATACATTACGAAAACACGCCTATTCAAATATGCTGAAATTGTTACCACCAAAAAATGAAAATTTTCAGATAAAAAAATTCTGATATTTTTCATATTTCTGCTCAAAACATAGCTTGTGGGTACTCGTTAGAACCGCATAATGTGAATGCTGCTTTTCATGCACAGTTAGATACTTGATACGTAACACATTAAAACCAGTCAAATAATAAACTCTTTACATTTCATGTTTACAATCAGACAATTTAACATATCAATCGAATAAGGAAACTATTTTGTTTCCATGGCCACGCAAATTTCAGAAAGGATATTTGTTTTTCTTTTTAAATTGTTATCCAGTACTTGACAAGCAAAATGATAAAAAAAAAATAGAATTGCATTGCAAACAGAATATATTAAATACGATTATCTGCTTTTATGGGATAAATTCGACATATTTGTTGTCATTGCAACATAAATCTCTGTGTTATGTTGATTTTGTTCATAAAGTTGTTTTTCGATAATTGACAACTATGTAACTAACAAGTGGATATGTTTTAATTACATTGATCTCAGATTGCTGCAATGAAATTGATTAAAAACAAACAATTTTACAGTTCAACATAAAGTGTATTGTTGTTGCCATAGCAACCATAACAGTTGGTTTTCAAACTTATTGTTGTTGTTTTTGAAGATGTTCCATGTTGACAAGCATTAAAAGTTTTCATCGATAATCAAACAGGGCAGACTTTTGTCATTCCATTTGTGAAAATTTATTGTCCTTCTCTACAGAGGTAAGTTTAAGAGGAATGGATACGCATTCAGGGGAGTGCGCTCCTCAGTCAAATTGTTTATGCCTCCCTTCGAAAATGGGGTCTACATTAGAACAAGAATTCGGTACCTCCGGAAGTAAAATGTTTATTTTTGGAGTAGATCCGTTTTCAGAAGGAAATTGTGCAAAAAAAGCCAACAGGAAGTCGCAAAAGGTAGTTTCCTTGGTGGACATCTACCAAGTGAAACGCGTCCCTTAAGTCTTCCAGACATATGTACCATGTCCCTATTTAGAGTTTTACTATATATTTAGGGCTTTACTGCCTATTTTAGGCAATGTACCTATTAAAGTTTTCATCATGAAAATATGCCTATACAATTTTGACCCCCTTAAACTCCAATTTTATATAGTAAAACTGGGGTTTCCAGGGGTATACATTATTTTTCTTATTTTTGCGTGTTTACGTAATGAACTGTATATGATACATATATGCAAAATATATCTGAAGATATCCAGGAAATGCTACAATCAAGAAACTCAGCATTCCAAAAAAGGTAAGAGAAAAGTCCAGGGATTGCCACAATCACAAACCGCAGCCCTTCCCAAAGTTACCAAAAGAATCAGAGATTAAGAACAAACAATGACAAAATTAAAAACGACAGACGCACGAACAATGAAGGACTGCAACGCAGGAAAACCAAAATGAACCTGTATATAGAGGATCTTACACGAGTAGTCATTTCATATGAAACTTATGAAACGAGCCTTCATATGTTTATCATATGACCATATTTTAAATTGGATTTTATCGCCTTTAAATTTGACAGTTGGTCAACAGAAAATGCATGGTTGACATGGACGTCGTCATGACGTTACTTGTTCCCGTCAAAGTGTTATGTAATATGTGGTCATAAGATTTTTATGACATGACGTTATCCACTGAATAACAGCGAAGTCATATGATAAATACAGACAACCCTCTCTATGCTGACACTCGATACAACGACACAATCCGTTATAATAACGATTTGAATGTTATGAAACCGTTGCTTAAGAGTACATGTAGCAGGTAGTCACAAATTATGCAAAAGTATTGTATTAAATACTTTAAACCAACACATGTTTTAGATATTTGTTAGAATCGCCTCACTGAGGCGATTCTAACAAATATCCAAAACATATGTTATATGAGGAAATAAGAACAAAACAAGACCTTTCTTACACATCAATCTGCTCATTAAGTATTCTGTACAACAGCAAATTCATTTTAATGGAAACGTCTTTGGGGACAAATGCTGTCGTTGTAACGAGGTTCACTGTATAGAAAATAAAAACTATATGGCCTTGTTTGTATCTGGTTCTTGACCTGTTTTTGAAAGTGCGAATGTACTTGCAGTTGTTTCCTTAACGTATTATAAGCTGATTGACAGTATATTTCTGGTTCGACAAAAGATACATTTATAACACACTATACCAGCACAGTGGCTCAGTGGTAGAGCGTCTGCTTTGTGAACAGGAGGTTGCGGGTTCGGTCCCCGGCCGGGTCATACCAAAGACTTTAAAAATGGTACTAGCTGCTCTCTCGTTTGGTGCTCAGCATTAAGAAAGTAGAGTTAGAACTGGTCAGTTCAGTGTCAGTATAATGTGACTGGTGGAATATCATGTCGCGATATGACTGAAAGATTGTTGAAAGCGACGTTAAGCTCAGATCAAACAAACATTTATAACACACTCTAGTAGTAGAAATTGGTTCTGGCAGTTGCCTTTTTAGGGCTACACGCACTTTTAAATTCAGCGTACCATATTTGCTCTAAGTGTTTAAACACGTCAGCTTGCTACCAAGCTTGTTCTATAATTTGAACACGTTCATATTTCTACCCGTTGATGGGTCTGAACATTGCTGGATGAGCGGCAACCCGTGTAGATCTTAATCTGACAGTGCGTTTTGCGGCATCTGATCTGGGTTTATTCAGGCCTGTCGGTCAGAATGCTTAGAGAGTAGATACGGTAAAATATTCCTGCAAATGCTTTTAGATTTCACTCAGGAGAAAATGACCTGCACGGAATTTTATACTTAGATGGCGATAATAAGAGGCACGCAATGCAAGATAGAAGTATCGAGGCATATTCAGGCACGAATGCCTTTATCAGACTGCATATCAACAAACTCTGTTTAGATGAAACAAAGCTTTTTTCCTGAAATAACATACACCGGTAACATAAATGGTGCAACTCGAAATTCCATAACCCAGGTCTAACAAAATACCAAAATAACCTTTCAGTCATCTAATTCAGCGAGTTTGGATGATAGATTCAGTTAAGAAGGGATGAGTTTAACTGAGGCATGGTAGGCCGGGTGCATGTGAATAGGGTTAAGGGTGCTGTCATATCGGGTCTCACCCTATCTTACATATGCCTGATCAAACGCAGGTCGTAGTGAGGCAAGCGAACCATTACAAGACGCCTAGAAAGCTTGCCCGAAGGACATACCAGCATATTCCAGTGCATATGTGGTCTAAAATCGCTACAAATGCATTTGAAATTCAAAAATTATGTTCGAAAAGGGGAGAACACACAGAGTAACAAGAAATTCAACAAATAGCTATGTCGCGACTGCTGGTTGTGTTCAAGAAACGCAACTAAATGTAAACGCAAGACTAAACTATGTTCAGCCAAGCGTGAAAAGTAGGTCAGGGTCAGTAGTGCTCAATAGCAGTGGGCAGGGTGCGTCATGGCGGATGTTTGTATGAAGTTTCATTAGCCCAGAAGCTTTGATGTTGAGAAACGGAGCTAAACGCACATACTTAACATTGTTGGATTAACGCCAACGCCAACAACGACCAGAAAAGTGATCCCTATATCGCTTCCGGTTGCTAAAGCGGTCGCGACAAAAATGAAAAACATTTCAAGCTCTATCCTGCCTGACCCGTGGCAAACTTCCAGGGCATAATTTACACTCATCAGCAATCTACGAATAAACAAAATCACTCGCACAAGCATGACATGTACTGTTTTCCGTACAGATATTTACATTCATGGGTCAGCAAATGATTTAACTGACTTTTTTACTAGTACAAACATTTTCGCTCCCGGGAGCAAATTCTTTCTATTTTGGGTAAACTCATTTTGGTTTCTAAATAAGATACCGATCTAAAATCACTTCTGCTACAAGGCCTGCTGGCACCTGAATTTTAATATGACTGAGTGTATAGGTTTAGGAATATTATAGCTAAACATAAATTTTCTGATCAATTTAGTAAAATTGTCATATGTTATAAACGAAATGGGTAAAGCACTGATGTCATAAAACAGTCTGGGCCCAGTTGTTCAAAGCTAACGGTGTCGTTAGTTAACGATTCATTAAAATTTACATTGAGTGATACGCAAATATTCTGAAATTTTTGCTGAAAAAATGTGAGTAGCTTTTGCAGTGCAAAAGCTACTCACATTTTTTCAGCAAAAAATATCAGAATATTGTGTATTGAATCAGCTAAAACAGTTAACGAAATGACTCTTAACGACGTCGTTAAGCTAACGACGCTTTGAACAACTGGGCCCAGCTTGCTTAGCGTTGACCCAATCACGATTGACTACTTTGCTTTCTTCTTTGATTGCACGCCGGTGGGTCAGGGTTCAGACACTATGATGGCCCGACTTAAAATCTATCTATTTAGATGATTTAACCCGATATTTTTTAGGTCTTTTTCGGAGATCAACTGGTAGTTTTTTGTTTTTTTTTTCGCTCCAGTATTCCAGTGATGTTATTCATTTCGAAAACACGCCTATACAAATACATTGTTAATTTTACCGCCGAAAGAACGAAAATATTAAGATGAAAAATTGTGATATTTTTCTTATTTCTGCTCAAATTATAGATTGTGGGTACTCGTTAGAACCGCCTCGGCGAGGCGGTTCTAACGAGTACCCACAATCTATGTTTTAGGCAGAAATAAGAAAAATAATGTATACCCCTGTAAACCCCAGTTTTACTATATAAAAGTGGGGTTCAAGGGGGTCAGAATTATATAGGCGTGTTTTCGTGATGTTTAGATGATTTAACCCGATACTTTTTAGGTCTGTTTCGGAGATCAACTGGTAGTTTTTTTTCGCTCCAGTATTCCAGTGATGTTATTTGACACCCCAGGGATCTCCAAATGTCTCAACAAGTTATTTCTGTTGAATCCTCATCCTTGCTTCATTATAGGCTTTATTTCTGTGATTTATTTGTTGCCCGTAATGACTCATGATTAATTTAGAAGACCTCTACGCGGACCGAACAAATGTATGCTTTCACCACTACGGAATCTAAAGGCGCGGATTGGGATCACGTGAAGCTATCTTAAGCCTTCCGGTAATTTATTACTGACCGTTCCAAGGCGGTACTTTCATTTTGATTGTGCATATAAAGTTTCTTATCGATGAAGTAGTTTCAGGGACCAGCAACCGAATTACTTTTCCATAGGCTTCTATTATAGCATTTGACTCAATTCTTCCTCGACTTCCAGATTTGGTCTGATATAAAAGGTTACCTGTAGCCTTAGACTAACAAACTACACCACAAGAAAGGAGGGCTCTTGCGGGATGTTTTAGTATTTTTTCTGCCATGTATCCTCCTTCTGATGGAAAATAAATAATAATAAAAAGTTTAAAATATCTGAATTTTCAACCAGACCGCACTAAAATATCATTGACAAATACAAATTTGGTCTAGAATTTTATGAAGTTTATGTATATGTTTGTTTAAAATTCACATTAATTCAAACGCTCCAATCGGAGCAAGGCTTGTTTTGAAATGTAGCCCATTCAACGTTTAGTTTGTGCCAGTCTTCACCACTTCAATTGATATCCTACTTCCTTCAAGTACGAAACTTTTGTTTGGAAATTAACATGATTCAAGTCAACCAATATTTCCCTTAAATAATAAACATGTTCAATCGGGTCCTAGTTGTCTCATAGAGATTCCATTTCTAGCAATTTAGTTCATTGCCAGGGCCCAGTTGTTCAAAGCGTCGTTAGCTTAACGAGCTCGTTAAGGGTCATTTATTTAACTGTTTATGCGGATTCAATATACAATATTCTGATATTTTTTGCTGAAAAAATGTGAGTAGCTTTTGCATTGCAAAAGCTACTCACATTTTTTCAGCAAAAAAAATCAGAATATTTGCATATCACTTGATATAAATTTTAACGAATCGTTAACTAACGACATCGATAGCTTTGAACAACTGGGCCCTGGAAATTAAAACTCTTTTTGTAATAACGCACTTGCACTGATATTATAACGCTCTGATGGGTAATCAGTCCGTAAAACGGTTCATTAAAATGTATACCCTATTTACACAGGTATTCGCACAGAGAGACCTCATAAAATTGTGTAGCTCCAGATCAGACGCCGCAGGGCGCAGTGTCTGGTCAGGATTTACACAATTTGCCACTCATCCAGCAATTTCGATAGTAAAATGGACTTGTTAAAATGTTAGGAAATGTATGGTTAGGGGCTAAGGTGTCGGAAAACTAAGGGCACATACTGTAACTTTTAGAATATAAAAGTTTTTTGTTTTTTTTATTTATTTATTTTGTTTTTCTCAGTCATATCTCAATTGCGTTTTTATATCAGTTAAAACGCGCTAATCACATCTACAGCAGACAACATTTTGATTTTTTTCTTATGTACTTTTCAGAGAAAATTAGGCTTGACATTTCATGTGATTCTTCTGCAGAAGATTTGTCAAACTGCATATTGTCTGCGCATGCAAAGCATTAATGCATACGGAGTGTATGAGTGAATTGAATGTATCGTGATTACTTTAGTATGATAAAGTCATCGAAGAACCGGCTCAGTTAGGTACCATGCAAATGACAACCGATATTTACAACACTGTTGACAGAAAAGTAACGTTTCTAGGTCTTAATATCACTATTACATATGTGTATTACAATAAGCTCTTTTTGTATGTTGTTTGATTAATACTTGAACAAATCTCACTTTAAGTTCCCAATTTTCAAACTTCGATGTCTATTTCGATGACAGTTCCGAGCACATTTTTTTAAGTTTGCATTCTAATTCCAGTAATATTTGTACAATAGCTATTTGTTTATTTTTTGTGTTAAACATTTGTAGTATGCATGAAAATTAAGATTTAATCAGTAACATGGCAATATTACTTAACGACTTCTCTTCTCGATATTTGCATTGAAAGCTGTCGTATCGCAGAATTTGTCCACATCACGAAAACATGCCTATATAATTTTGACCCCCTTAAACCCAATTTTTATATAGTAAAACTGGGGTTTACAGGGGTATACATTATTTTTCTTATTTCTGCTCAAAACATAGATTGTTGGTACTCGTTAGTACCGCCTCGTCGATAATCTATGTTTTGAGCAGAAATATGGAAAATTTTAGAATTTTTCATCTGAAAACTTTCATTTTTGGTGGTAAACTTTTCAGTATATTTGAATAGGCTTGTTCTCGTAATGAATTGTTTTAGAAATGTCCGTTAGCCACATTCCGAAAGTTTGTTTTTATTCTTCCATACATTACGAAAACACGCCTATTCAAATGTACTGAAATTGTTACCACCAAAAAATGGAAATTTTCAGATAAAAAATTCTGATATTTTCATATTTCTGCTCAAAACACAGCTTGTGGGTACTCGTTAGAACCGCCTCGACAAGGCGGTTCTAACGAGTACCCACAATCTGTGTTTTTGAGCAGAAATAAGAAAAATAATGAATACTCCTGTAAACCCCAGTTTTACTATATAAAAGTCGGATTTAAGGGGTCAAAATTATATAGGCGTGGTTTTGTGATGACAAGTAATAATTACATCTTTTGGGGCCTTAATAAATTCTGCAATACAATATCTTGAATTTATACATCAAGAATCTCTGATAAGTATTTATGCATGCATTTCTAGTTGCTTAGCAGCGGCTCACTAAGATGTAAATTGACAAAACATCCGTTACCGTATGATGCATAAATATTAATATTCCTTCATGTACCCATACAATAGCTACATTAAATGCTTACAACCATATGAGCCCCAACATGAAAAAATGTACCATCTGGCATATCCTTCCAACGATGATCAAATCAGTCTGATCAGAGTCTTCGTTGTCCACATGAAGAAACTGTGCACCCTTGGCTATCCAAAATGCGCCCAGTGGAGATTCTGGACGCACATGTCCGAAGTACATGTTCTGACGTAATGTTTAAGTAAAGGCTCAACAAAGCTTATGTGAATTAAAGAAAGAACTGGTGTAAAATGCTTGAATTTTAAAGTTCTCTTACTTAAATTCAAATTACTGTTTTGTACTGTGTCACATTAGCCGGTAGCTCATGGTGGCTCAGTCGGATGCGCGTCCGACTGGTGGTCAGGATGTCACGGGTTCGAGCCCCACCGGGTCCGGCAACATTCTTTCGTGGAAATTGATCATGAAATATTTTCTACGGTGGTCTTCCCCTTCCGCTGATTCAAAAAGGGCAGTTTGTCCGTTTCTGGTGAAAGAATGTGCACATGTACTGATAACCGCTCAAGCGACTAAGCCTGCCCAGTAAAAGTGTTGTTAGGTATAGACCATTACGAAAACACGCCTATTCAAACATACTGAAAATTTTACCATCAAAAAAAAAAAATGAAAATTTTCAGGTAGAAATTCTGATATTTTTCATCATTCTGCTCAAAACATAGATTGTGGGTAATCGTTAGAACCGCCTCGCCGAGGCGGTTCTAACGAGTACCCACAATCTATGTTTTTTTAACAAAATAAGAAAAATAATGTATACCCCTGTAAACCCCAGTTTTACTATATAAAAGTGGGGTTTAAGGGGTCACAATTATATAGGCGTGTTTTCGTGATGCTAACAAGCTCGACTTGACCTTGATAGTGTTTACTGGGCCATTAAACTCCAAATAAAAAAGTTATTTCACATAACGGATAGTTGGTTTTTTTTTTTTTTTTTTTTTTTTTTTTTGTGTTTTTTTTTTGTTAGGACTGATATTATTAGAACTATGCTATACAGTGGAAACAAATACTGCAACATACTTTGAATATCCGAACACCAGTTTACTAAATAAAAATATTGTCCGATTTGTCGAGATAACGGTCAATATTACCAGCTGGTCTTTAACACTGATTCGTCAGGATATTGCCCTTATTGATAATTCCGATTTGAGGTTTCTGGAATTTTGTTTGCTTTTTCTGTTTTTTTTTTTTTTTTAATTAAAAGACAATACTTTATTTAAATTCTCTCAAAGTAGCTGTATATTTCACGAATTTTCCCCAATATATAGATCTCGTATACTGACTCCCGGCTTAGCTGTGCACTGCCGTGATATCCCGGATACAAGCGCTGCCTGACCTTCAAGTCAAGGGTTTTATTAAAACAAATAAAACAGACTTCATCCAAGTACGTTGCCGCGATGTAGATGGTAAGCAGAATATTTTGCCTTCTGGTATCTGTAAACGACGAAGTTGTATATCGAATGAAAGAAAAAAAATGTACATAATCGTAATGACACACGATTTTTTTTTTCAGAAGTATTCACTAAATTCAAACTGCATTGAAAAATATACCCAGTAAGTGTTTTAATTTTGGTCATTTATTACTGTTTTCTGTGGTGCAGTGGTTGGGTAGTCCGCCTCTCACATAATAAGGACCCGAGTTCGAATCTCATGGGTGACCATTTTTTTTTTTAATTTAAAGGGGAACGCAATATAAGTTGTAAGTATATCTTGGAGTAAAATGCTTAACAAGCCATTTATTTTGATGCAAGAGTTTTCAAAATCGACCTAGAAATAAGGAAGTTGCGATTACCTCTCTTGGGGAAGAGAGAGCTAATCTTAGTGCTTTTTGTACGTTTGTTCAATTTGTGCTTGTTTGGATTTGTCGTGGGGTCTGGGAAGGGCTGCGGTTTGTGACTGTGGCACTCCCTGGACTTTTCTCTTACCTTTTTTTGAATATGTTAAAAATGGCTGTCATGGATGCCGCCATATTGTAGGCTTTGTGACGTCATACAGCCCAAATTAAATATGCAAAAACCAAATTATTAAGGGTTTTTTAAGATAAATTTTGCTACAGATTTTTTATAATCTTTTAATGTTATTGACAAGCGATCATTTCCTCCAAAATAAACCAACTATATGAGAATAACTACCTTTAAGAAACGAATTTTAATTTTTATGAAACCTCATTAAATATTCAAAATGGCGGCACCCATTCCACCAAGGTTGAAATATTCAATTGTCTATAACTAACTATTTTTTTAACGATTTTGATCAAATTTGTGTCAAAATTCATTGTAAAGTTCTTTACTTTTAAGCACAATAACTTTTAAGGTTGCGTTTCCCTTTAATAAACATTTTTTTTGTTTTGTTTTGTTTTGTTTTTCTTTATATTTCTTTTGTCTATTCCTTTGGTAAACCCGTTAGCGAAAGCAATACTACGGAGCGATCCAGATCATATAGTCATAAAGCAGAAACAACATAATTCTTATAGGCAATGACGTCACATGTGTGTTTCTAATCGTATTTGTTATGGGATAAATGCATGATTTCTTTGTTGACAGGGCAACACAAAGCTAAGTAATGTGAATGCTGCTTTTCATGCACAGTCAGATACTGGATACGTAACACATTAAAACCAGTCAAATAATAAACTCTTTACATTTCATGTTTACAATCAGACAATTTAACATATCATTTCGATAAAGGAAACTATTTCATTACGAAAAAATGCCTATTCAAATATACTTAACGTTTTGCCACCAAAAAAAAAATGAAAATTTTCAGATAAAAAATTATGATATTTTTCATATTTCTGCTCAAAACATAGATTGTGGGTATTCGTTAGAACCGCCTCGCCGAGGCGGTTCTAACGAGTACCCACAATCTATATTTTTGAGCAGAAATAAGAAAAATAATGTATACCCCTGTAAACCCCAGTTTTGCTATATAAACGTGGGGTTTAAGGGGGTCAACCTTATATAATAATAATAATAATAATAATAATAATAATAATAATAATAATAATCGACTTTATTTATAGAGGGTAACACATTTAGTAATCTAGTACTAATCTTCCATGTGGCCCTCTTTTTTCCTGGGTAGAATCCAGTACTAAGCAATGTGGATAAAGTATCTTGCTCAAGGAAACAACACTTGCAGTTAGTGGGGATCGAACCCGGTACCTCTCGATCTCGAGTCCGACGCTTTTACCACTGCTCCATCCATATAGGCATGTTTTCGTGGTGTCGTTTCCATGGCCACGCAAATTTCAGAAAGGATATTTGTTTTTCTTTTTAAATTGTTATCCAGTACTTGACAAGCAAAATGATAAAAAAATAGAATTGCATTGCAAACAGAATATATTAAATACGATTATCTGCTTTTATGGGATAAATTCGACATATTTGTTGTCATTGCAACATAAATCTCAATGTTATGTTGATTTTATTCGTAAAGTTGTTTTTCGATATTTGACAACTATGTAACTACCAAGTGGATATGTTTTTAATTACATTGTTCTCAGATTGCTGCCATGAAATTGATTAAAAACAAACAATTTTACAGTTCAACATAAAGTGTATTGTTGTTGCCATAGCAACCATAACAGTTGGTTCCAAACTTATTGTTGTTGTTTTTGAAGATGTTCTATGTTGACTAACATTTAAAAGTTTTCATCGATATATCCAACAGGGCAGACTTTTGTCATTCAATTTGTGAAAATTTATTGTCCTTCTCTACAGAGGTAAGTTTAAGAGGAATGGATACGCATTCAGGGGAGTGCGCTCCTCAGTCAAATTGTTTAAGCCTCCCTTCGAAAATGGGGTCTACATTAGAACAAGAATTCGGTACCTCCGGAAGTAAAATGTTTATTTTTGGAGTAGATCCGTTTTCAGAAGGAAATTGTGCAAAAAAAGCCAACAGGAAGTCGCAAAAGGTAGTTTCCTTGGTGGACATCTACCAAGTGAAACGCGTCCCTTAAGTCTTCCAGACATATGTACCATGTCCCTATTTAGAGTTTTACTATATATTTAGGGCTTTACTGCCTATTTTAGGCAATGTACCTATTAAAGTTTTCATCATGAAAATATGCCTATACAATTTTGACCCCCTTAAACTCCAATTTTATATAGTAAAACTGGGGTTTCCAGGGGTATACATTATTTTTCTTATTTTTGCTCGAAAACATAGATTGTGGGTACACTTTAGAACCGCCTTGCCGAGGCGGTTCTAACGAGTACCCACAATCTATGTTTTGAGCCGAAGTATGAAGAATATCAGAGTTGTTTATCTGAAAATTTTCAGGTGAAGTGTTCTATATATTTGAATAGGCGTGTTTACGTAATGAACTGTATATGATACATATATGCAAAATATATCTGAAGATATCCAGGAAATGCTACAATCAAGAAACTCAGCATTCCAAAAAAGGTAAGAGAAAAGTCCAGGGATTGCCACAATCACAAACCGCAGCCCTTCCCAAAGTTACCAAAAGAATCAGAGATTAAGAACAAACAATGACAAAATTAAAAACGACCGACGCACGAACAATGAAGGACTGCAACGCAGGAAAACCAAAATGAACCTGTATATAGAGGATCTTACACGAGTAGTCATTTCATATGAAACTTATGAAACGAGCCTTCATATGTTTATCATATGACCATATTTTAAATTGGATTTTATCGCCTTTAAATTTGACAGTTGGTCAACAGAAAATGCATGGTTGACATGGACGTCGTCATGACGTTACTTGTTCCCGTCAAAGTGTTATGTAATATGTGGTCATAAGATTTTTATGACATGACGTTATCCACTGAATAACAGCGAAGTCCTATGATAAATACAGACAACCCTCTCTATGCTGACACTCGATACAACGACACAATCCGTTATAATAACGATTTGAATGTTATGAAACCGTTGCTTAAGAGTACATGTAGCAGGTAGTCACAAATTATGCAAAAGTATTGTATTAAATACTTTAAACCAACACATGTTTTAGATATTTGTTAGAATCGCCTCACTGAGGCGATTCTAACAAATATCCAAAACATATGTTATATGAGGAAATAAGAACAAAACAAGACCTTTCTTACACATCAATCTGCTCATTAAGTATTCTGTACAACAGCAAATTCATTTTAATGGAAACGTCTTTGGGGACAAATGCTGTCGTTGTAACGAGGTTCACTGTATAGAAAATAAAAACTATATGGCCTTGTTTGTATCTGGTTCTTGACCTGTTTTTGAAAGTGCGAATGTACTTGCAGTTGTTTCCTTAACGTATTATAAGCTGATCGACAGTATATTTCTGGTTCGACAAAAGATACATTTATAACACACTATACCAGCACAGTGGCTCAGTGGTAGAGCGTCTGCTTTGTGAACAGGAGGTTGCGGGTTCGGTCCCCGGCCGGGTCATACCAAAGACTTTAAAAATGGTACTAGCTGCTCTCTCGTTTGGCGCTCAGCATTAAGAAAGTAGAGTTAGAACTGGTCAGTTCAGTGTCAGTATAATATGACTGGTGGAATATCATGTCGCGATATGACTGAAAGATTGTTGAAAGCGACGTTAAGCTCAGATCAAACAAACATTTATAACACAATCTAGTAGTAGAAATTGGTTCTGGCAGTTGCCTTTTTAGGGCTACACGCACTTTTAAATTCAGCGTACCATATTTGCTCTAAGTGTTTAAACACGTCAGCTTGCTACCAAGCTTGTCCTATAATTTGAACACGTTCATATTTCTACCCGTTGATGGGTCTGAACATTGCTGGATGAGCGGCAACCCGTGTAGATCTTAATCTGACAGTGCGTTTTGCGGCATCTGATCTGGGTTTATTCAGGCCTGTCGGTCAGAATGCTTAGAGAGTAGATACGGTAAAATATTCCTGCAAATGCTTTTAGATTTCACTCAGGAGAAAATGACCTGCACGGAATTTTATACTTAGATGGCGATAATAAGAGGCACGCAATGCAAGATAGAAGTATCGAGGCATATTCAGGCACGAATGCCTTGATCAGACTGCATATCAACAAACTCTGTTTAGAGCTTTCGCTGTTGTCTTACAGAATCACGGGAAAGTTCAGAAACACAAACAGTCTAAAAACTAACTTCTTTTAATCTACTGAGATTACAAACAAAAGAAAGCATTTTGGAGGTTTTGACCCTGCTACCGGTCCCCGCCTTGTTGATTATCAAATTCATGACTAGCCACAAGCATGCTTGGATAATTCAGCACACGACAATTAGAAATATTTCTTCTTATTTTTTGTCCCCAGAAAACAAACCGATCTTTCATGCGCATTGCCTCCAAAACTGTCTCCTAATTTGCATACAAGGTCGAAACCTGTTTTCTGGAAAACAAATGAGGATACATAATTCTTTTTTCGTCTGTTTATTTAAGGATATTTTATTTGATCATTTGCATGGAAACAAACGTGTACAACATCAATGTTCCGGGATGTGACAGTAAGCTAAACGCATACGGGTTATTTCCTGTTTACATAGAATACGTTTTCATTCGTTTGAACGACTAGGAATGATAGTAAACCCTGTCATACATGTAATTGAAGAGAGAGAGAGAGAGAGAGAGAGAGAGAGAGAGAGAGAAACGCATACATTTATATATATATATATATATATATATATATATATATATATATATATATATATAATATATATATATATATATATATATATATATATATATATATTGGCTAGTTTCGGGTAAGGTAATGCTTGATAACGATTTCCAAATAACTGGCTGAACAACACTGTATGTTTTTGCTGACAGAGAGTACTATCCTTCCTTTAAACATCACACTAAAGAATTTGTCATTCGCCTTTGCTAATCTGCCCTTGCGATGACTGTGAAGTACACCACTGTATTTGGCTAGGTCCGAATAGTTTTCCGAATAATGACTGAGGAAAAAAAAATCCCTCGGATAATGCCACATTCTCGAAATATGACTTTGTTACCTTGTATTACATGTGACAGAGAAAAATAATCCTGTATAAAGATAGCAGGTCCACAAAAAAAAAAAAAAAAAAAAAAAAAAAAAAAAATCGGCCCTGAAACTCAAAATCGCGTAACTCATGGCATAACGATTTTTCGGCATGTATACCCTCCTTACTGCAAGATTTAGCTCCTATTTTTCTGACTTTAATAATCTTTCAAATGTAAAGTATTTCAGTGATGGTTAAGAAATTGCAAAGAATATGCGCATAAGGTCCTATTTCAAAACAAAAATGATAGGCAGTAAAAATATGTGTTTCCATTATTAATAAATCCAATAGTGATGCCCCTAAAAAGTCTCCCAGTACCTTGTCAAAGTGAACGACGACACGAGAAAACCTGTCTTTTGGGTTTTCGACCAAGTAAGACTCAAACCCATCACGAAAATATGCCTATATAATTTTGACCCCCTTAAACCCCACTTTTATATAGTAAAACTGGGGTTGATAGGTGTAAACATTATTTTTCTTATTTCTGCTCAAAAACATAGATTGTGGGTACTCATAAGAACCGCCTCGGGGAGGGAGGCGGTTCTAACGAGTACCCACAATCTATGTTTTTAGCAGAAATGTAAAAAATATCAGAATTTTTATCTGAAAATTTTCATTTTTTGGGTGGTAAATTTTCCAGTATGTTTGAATAGGCATGTTTTCGTAATGGGCCTACTCAGCTACAGCGATTAACTAGAATCTTGAAAGTTTTGATAGGTATAGTAAAACCTCAATGACTCGAACGCCGATGACTGTTTACCATGGCTAATTCGAACTCGTTTTTGAGTCTCTAGGAATTCTCTTGGTAGCCCAAGAAAGCAAATATTTACGGATATTTTGGGGAAATTTTCTTATTATTGTGGTAAATATGAAGTCTCACATTGCCATATGTGGCAGAGTGATAAAAGAACAAACAAACAAACAAAAAAAGTAAAGCTTAGCGCAAAGCTTATTTATTTTACACCGGAAATATGTTTGTAGCTAATTCACATGACGTATCAACATTTGAAGGCCCGGGTTTATTTACGCTTTGAGTCTGTGTTGAGCGCATATACATTACGAAAACACATCTATTAAAAAAAAAAAAATAGAAAATTTCACCTAAAAAAAACCCTGAAAATTTTCAGATAAAAACTCTGATATTTTTTCATATTTCTGCTCAAAACTTAGATTGTGGGTACTCGTTATACCCGCCTCGGCGTGGCGGTTCTTACGAGTACTCAAAATCTATGTTTTCGAGCAAATATAAAAAAATAATGTGTAGCACTGTAAACTCCAGTTTTACTATATAAAAGTGGGGTTTAAGGGGCCAAAATTATATAGGCGTGTTTTCGTGATGTCGTAAGGTACGTTTTCTCACATTGCGGCTCATTTGAATCTACGTTCGGTACCTTTGGAAGAATGCGAGTCATTTTGAAAGTTGTGGCCGTTCCATGGCAACTGATTTCAATTTGCATTTTCTTGATCCATATTAACGCTTTTATTTCTTTCTAAGGATTCCGTTGATATGTGATTCATTGATTCGAATTGATAAGCTGTGAAATTATTCTGTTTTAATGCCGTAATATATCGTTACGTTGAATAGCGATTTATTCTCTGTTTCTTCTTTTTTATTTTTTTCGTGATGCACCTGGCATTATTGTAAGCATTTATATACTGGAAGTTTTAATGGAAGTTTTAACGTTTTAAATCTTGTATTTGCATTCATAATACAATCGAACTCCAATGGCTTGAACATGTTTGGGACCATAGAAAAGTTCGAGATATGGATAGTTCGAGCCACTGAGGATTAATCATGGCGCCAGATTAGGACGCAAATAACGTTAATTTAGCGAAATATTTTCGATTTCCTATACATTAATTGTATATTGTGTGTAATCATTAGAATCGCCTCGATGAGGCGATTCTAATGAGGACATATAACATACAATTTCATGATAAAATAAGAAAATGTTACCGAAATATTTGCTTTCTTGAGCTACTGGAAGAATTTCGTAGGGACTCTAAAACGAGTTCGAATTAGCCATGGTAAACGAGCCATCGGTGTTCGAACTATTGAGGTTCGACTGTATAAGCAACGAAAGTTTGCCCTTTGTAAAGTACAGTGTTTAGATACCTCTTTTGATACAACATGTAAGCCATGGAAATGTTAGTCTGTGTTCTAAATCCCATTAATCCCCAAGTTTCTGGACTCTTCTATCTTTGAATCTGATCAGAACCAATATTCCGAGTAGGGGTCTAAGTCAAACAGTAAAACAAAATTGCAAACAGTGTAGACCAGATGAGACGGGTCATTAACTAGTTTTGGTCTGAAGGGCTGAAAGGGCTATGTTTTTTTTTTTTTTTTCGTTTTTTTTTTTTTTTTTTTTTTTTTTTTTTTTTTTTGTTTTTTTTTTTTTTTTTTTTTTTTTGCCGAGGCATATACATTCAGCTCGTTCAATATATTTAAAATTACGAGGGATATTCGAAATGAATTGTTTATTGTCCTCTAGCTCGATATCCACGTGGGGCACGATAAAAACCAATACATACCTGTATAGGGCTATTCAATATCTACACAATGGTGTATAAATGTACATGTTAGACTAAGTGTAAAACATAAAATTTGCCATTTGACTACACGCAGTCATTGACCACTGCAGTAAAAATGGTTGGTAGAAGCGTCGACAAAAAAGATGAAATACGGGCTTACATCAAAGCGCGCTCAAAACTTGGTTGTTCTTTGAAGAAGCTGATGACTGAAATTTCTACTGCTTTTGGACCTTCTTGTGTGTCTTATGACACAGTTCGGCGCTGGAAAAAGAAATTTGAGTCTGGTGTAGAGTCCATCAAAAATGCACCGAAATCAGGTTGGCCAAAATCTGCATCTCGTAAAGAAATCGTTTCCAAAATAAAGGAAATCATTGAAGGAGATGCCAGATTTACAGTTCGTGATATTGCACGAAAGGTAGGCATATCACTATCAATGGTTCACCTTATTTTGAAGAAGCATTTGAAAGTCAGAAAGATTTCTGCTAGATGGGTGCCACATCTGTTGACTGACGAGCAAAAGAGGCAACGGGTTAAAGTGGCCAAAAAGCTGCTTCAAATGTTTCCAAAATATGACAAAAAGCAGTTTGCCAATGTCGTCACAGGTGATTAAACCTGGGTCCATTATTTTGAGCCCGTCAGAAAGGTTAGCAATAAGATCTGGGCCACTGACAGCAAACGCCCAATAATTGCCAAACGTTCTTTGAGTACAAAGAAGGTTTTGTATGTAATCTTCTTCTCTGGTGAAGGAGTCGCAATAAAAGTGCCAGTGAAAAAGGGCAAAAGCATCACCGGAAAGTACTACAAAGACGTAGTACTGAAGAAACTGAAAAAGTATTATCAGAAACGACGCCCTGCCACTGGTTTTAAACATGTCCGTCTTCTACATGACAATGCCCCAGCTCATACCTCCGCAATAGTTACGGCGTTTTTGAAGAATGATAAAGTAACTGTTTTGCCTCACCCCCCGTATTCCCCAGACCTTGCCCCATGTGATTTCTTTTTGTTTCCGAAATTGAAAGCATTCCTTGCTGGGCGGAAATACCAGTCCCGACAGGCACTTGGATCTGCCATTCATCAATACCTTATTACTGTGCCCAAATCAGCGTACCGTGACGCCTTCAAGAAGTGGATACATCGGCTGAAACTTTGCATTTCTAGCCACGGGGAGTACTTCGAGGGCATGAAATGAGTACTTTTGGGCTAACTTGAAATTTGAAGTCTCCAGATAGAAATAAGCAATTTATTTCGAACATCCCTCGTACAGTCACCAAACAAGGATATAAGAAAAAATCAAAGGACTGATAGTCCTAAGAGTCTTCTAGCTTGTAAAGTATTGATGGAGTGCTGTGTATCTTCTATGCAAACACAATACATGCAAAGAAGATAGGTGGCATTCCAATGCTACCAATACTACACCATAAGATGGAGCTCTATGGAATATATCAAGCATCTGGGCATTGACCTTCCTGAAAAGAAGACTTTCTTTAAAAATTCTATTAAATGTACGTCAAGCGAAGAATGCATATGGGTTGAATGAGAAAGTCATAGCGAGTGTTGTCTCTAAATCAAGGAAAGGATACTCCACTGAGGATATGATATTTTTTATTTACATTCCAGTGATAATGCTGGTTGTCAAGTGAAAAATAAGATCATGGTAAATCACATAGCTCTAAATAGTCATGATATGTCTAGGAATTCTTTTTTGCATACTTGTATAATTTATCTCCTGCAAACAGAATTTCATTCATGTTGTTAACATTCCACATGTTGGTACAGATCCTTTTCTGTACAGCTTTCACCAAAAATACTAGACAACATGGTAGACATTGTCGCCCTCTTGAATCAGGACTAAATATCTCATCTCCTTGATGGATACTTCCTTGCAATAATACAGATGCATTTTCTTGTAGATTTATATGATTTGATGGACCTGGATTTTGCTCTATATCCATATTTTCACACTTGCTTACAACCAGTGGCTTCATCCAATATTAAGTTTACATTCAGAGACAAGGCTTTGTGAGAAAATTTACTATTCCTTGAAAAACAACCAACATGAACACTCTTTACTACATACTTTCACCATCAATTTCTCAAAATCAGTCAGATGGAAATGCATTCTACTTGTTTTAATGTATAAATAAGAATGGGTCTTTACTGAGGCATTTGTGTGAAACAGATATACATAAATAATCTAACCATGTACTGAAAAACTAAATACAATTATTTCTCTTCTGTTTTGTTTCTTTCTTCATAAAAAATCCATTTTATTATCTGTATATATAGGCCAATGCAGTGATTGGAGTAATGAACCTCTTTATTTTCCAATGTTTATTACCTGATTATTCCAAATGAGTGTATCTCCAGCAGCAATTTCCAATTACTAGAATTATTAAAGTTCAACTCTAGATATGCTCCAGTTCATATAAATTCAACACCTGATGTAGCTCCATGATTATTCTAGTACAATTTTATAAATTTACTCTATCTTTATCAACTTATTATTAAAACAAAAGCAGATTAAATAAATTTGAAATGGCTATGTTCAGCCCAGATAACTGATTGTCATTTGCTAGTGCTTCACCTAAGCATCAACAGATTAGCCCGACCAGCTATGCCTCCCCTTTTCAAGAGATTTTCAGATGTCCAAAAAAGAAGGGTCATAAACATATAAATGGGCCAGCAGTCGTAAAACTACTCCGTGTCACTGAGGTGTGAATAAAGTTATTTCATGTAGAAGGAATGAATTAAGTGCCTGATTTCTTGCTATATTCAATATCGAATAAGTAGATTCTGATTATGTAAATACTGATACCTTTCTTTTCGTTCAGCTTCCGTTGCTAAGCACAACATCAAAGATGGCGAGCGGTCCTACTAATCACCCCATGGCACCCCACGGCACCCCATGGCAGCCCACGGCATCAAACTATATGGCTATTTATCATAAAATATTTTATAGATGGACAAGTATACTTTTGCAATACTCGTCTTCATCTTGATAAACAGAGATTTATATTGATGATGATGACTTGTGTTTGATTTAAAATATTATGTCTAAAACTCTCGTAATTTTTTGCACCCCATGGCATCAAAATATATGTATATTTTTCTTAAATATGTGTTTTAGACGGCCAGTAAAAGTTTTGTAATACTTGTCTCTATCTAAATAAACAGAGTATTTATACTGATGACTTGTGTTTGAACTTGAATATAAAATGTAATTTTAAGTTAAAACTTATTTTTGATAGACTATCAACTTACACCATCGGTCTCTTTGCTATATTTTAGCGTCAGTTTGAATCTTGGTGTTTAGGCGCCCCGAGATAATCGCTTGAAGTAAGGTTAATGTCTTAAACTATCACAAAAACAAATTTGGATACATAAAAAAAACTACTACCCTGGTGTAATTTCAGCATTCAGTTAATAAATACAATGAAATAATTTAGTGCCGTGGGGTGCATTGGGATGCCGTGGGGTGTCATGGGGTGATTAGTAGGACCCCGTGCCGAGTTAAAGCCTTGACAAAAGTAGCGCGAGTATTACTACACCGAATTTTGAAGTCTATGTTTCAAATTGCATTATCTAAATCGATTTCAGTTACAGTTATGTTAGCGAAATAAAAAAAGCCATACAAAATTCCGCTGCTCCACATTCAGTTCACCGTAATAGTGACGCATTGCGTCTAATTAAGAAGTAGTGCGCGTATAAATATACGCATAAATAGCTGTGATGAGAATCCGCTCGTAAAACCCCATGCGATTGCAAAGAGCCTGCTAGCTGTCGCTAGCAGACTCAAAAATCATTAATGTACGACAGAAGTTTTATTTAATTTTAATTAAACGTGTGATACCACATCTATATATAACATATGACTCCGTTCGATTTCTTTATATCTATTCTCGTGTGTGTGTGTGTGTGTGGGGGGGGGGGGGGGGGGGGGCGTTGGGGGGGGGGGGGGAATTGCGCAAGCCAACAGATTGAAGGTAAAGGATGAGGCCCCAATAGTTTAACAGTCGGTCGTTTCAATGCGGTACTTCTTTTACAGTTCCACTTCGTTTGTCTAGTCAATCTTCGTATTTTTAGTTTTTATTTTATTTTATTTATTTGTTTATATTTTTTGCGAGGGGTAATGGGGGATGATGGAGCGGGGTCTCGTCTTTTCGACAAAATCCTGTTTAGTGTAGTTATTTCGTGTAATTTAACGCTTATCAGGCGCCTTAAAGGCTGTGCTCCGTTGCTGAGGTCTTTCCGGGCCATTTACAGTCATGTTTTAACCCTTAATGCGCCGATCAACAGCAGCAGACAACACTTTTATAAAACATGTTTTTGTTGTTGTGATGTTGCTGTTGTTGTTTCATACAAAATAAGTTGACATTTTCTGCCAAGCAGACGAGCCACATGAAATGTCAATACTTATATTTTCTTTGAAAAATATCAAATAATAAAATGTTGTCTGCAAACAAATTTTGCCAGACGCTTTAAGAGCTACATGTAATACTATGATCCACGCCATGTTGAAGTCTGCGTTCAGATATGTGGCGATTGCGCATGCGCTATCGAGCCTGTGTATGGACATAATCTTATCAGAGACCGTCTTAATTTTTAAAGAAAGTGTACGAACGATACATAGCGAGTCTGCAATGCGCATGGCTGCAGCAGCGTTTCGACTGCCTAGTAAACACACAACGCCTTAATAACGTTGTTTCACGTCGCTGCGACGCCATGAGCATATGATGTCGCAGCAAATCGAAACAAGGTTGCTACGAAGTTGTATGTATGGTGGGTAGTTCTCATATGCCCGAACACAGGATTTTTCATGGCCACCAGTACAGATCTTTCACTGAATGGAGCCAGTTGACTTTTATATAATCATTATAAAGCAGTTATAACCCATATTTCTTCAGAGGTGGATAAAATAAAACATAGGATAACGTTGGTTTCGTTTAAACAACAAAGGTATTGTTAAGTGATCAACTAAAAACAAAAAAGGCTGACGATACTCAGGAAATGCCACAATCACAAAGCACAACCCTCCAGAAGCAACAAATAAAAGAGATGAGAAACAAATGAGGGCACCACAAACGATTCATATGAAATCACAGACGAACGAACAAAGAAGAACTGCAACAGAGGTACCGCCTTGGAGCGGTCAGAAGGAAAACTAATGGGGGCTTAATCCAGTTCATTACGAAAACACGCCCATTCAAATATATTGAAAATTTGACAACCAAAAAAGGAAAATTTTCAGATAAATAAAAAAAATCTGATATTTTCATGTTTCTGCTCAAAACATAGATTGTGGGTACTCGTTAGAACCACCTCGTCCTGTAAACCCCAGTTTCACTGTATAAAAGTGGGGTTTAAGGGGGTCAAAACTATATAGGCCTGTTTTCGTAATGTTTTTTTGTTTTTTGTTTTTTGTTTTTTTTTTCTCGCGTGAAACCCCATCCTCAGTTCTGAAGCAGCTCCAAATTAAAAATATATGTTCGGTTCGGTCCGCATAGGAGTCCTTGGACTAGCTGCTAGTCTGATAATAAGAGTCTGGGCCCAGTTGTTCGAAACTGACGATGTCGTTAGTTAACGTATCGTTAAAACTTTGATCATTAAATATGGCATATACACTAATATTTTTGCTGAACAATGTGAGTAGCTTTGCATTTGGAAAAGCTATTCACATTTTTTTCAGCAAAAATAACTGTGAATTAGATACTGTATTTACTAGAACAGTTAATATTTTGACCACTAACGAGCTCGTTAAGCTAACGATGCTTTGTACAACTGGGCCCAGATCATTTTTAATAAAAGATAGTGAACTTCTTAATGATGGCAAGTTTATTTGGTAAAGTCTCCAATACACACTTGCTAAGTATTATCAGGTGTCATAATTGAAAAAGGAAACTAGATTAGCTAAACTATTATACTGTTCATTTTATTGCAAATAGATGGCTTTGTTTGATATTATTTATTTTAAAGCCTAACGGCTAGGTTAAGGAGTCCTCTACCCCATTTGTGAAATATCACACTGAAACACAAAAAGCCCGTACAGCCTTTCAGACGACAAACTAAGCCAGCCATTACATGCGAATTATCTCTTTACGGTACGATTTGCAATACTTGTTAAACATTTTTGCTGGTAAAATATTTTATTATTGTCTACTTATGTTTTAATGTAGCATGCGAAGTGAAAATTTTAAACTAAAATCCCTAAAGAAATGCTATACCTTAACGCTGAACACGCATGGTAAAAACGAAATATGCTTTAAAATATTTCTCTTTTTTTCTCAGAAAGTATGGTTTCATACGAAAGGGGAGCAGCTTGCATGAAATGTCAGCCCCTATTTCGGAGGTGTCGGGCAGGGTGAGGAAATAAAATATCACCGCTTTGTCCCCTGCCAACTTTGCCCAGCGAGTGCTAACGATTTTTTTGTTACCTTGCATTTGGCGATATCTGATCTTTTATTTCCTGTTGCGTGTTGTTTGTGTTAATGAAATAGGTAAAGTCAGTGTGATGTATCTATAGCAGACAGATAAAAAGATATATATTCTTATATCTCCATAAAGCATATATGTCATGCCCGTACACAAACATTCAAAGATACGGGTGCATCTCGGAAAAGGGGAGTGCGTGTTTTTAAAGACTAAATCCTGAGCTACTTTGGATGTTACTAAAACTCACAGAAACATCAGTTTTATTCCAAAATGATTTTCCAGTGATTGTTGTTTTGATAATATGATATCCGTTAAATTCATTAGAAGTGTACGGGCCTGTATGTTATGGGTACTTGTCATGAGGCGATTCCAGTGAATGACAACGATTTATAATTCTTTACGAAATATAAACATTCCTGAAATAGAAACCCACTAAGCATTCTACATGAATCTATAGCGGGCCGTAATCGGCCCGTCAGGGTAGCTGACGGGCCGATAACGGCCCGCTGTAGATTTATAAAGAATGCTAGCTGGGAAGAAACAAAAATACACATTTTTGTCGAATGATACAGCATCTTTTTCTGAGCAATATGTGCATTTGGATATAAAACAATACAGGGAACCATTTTCAGCAGTGATCATGTAAGTTTTCTTCTCGACTGGCTCCAGTCTTCAGTGACTAAATATTTTTCTCATAATCCTGTTTGATAATCCGCTAAGATAAAACCAAAAAACATATCATGACTATAAGGGCTGGTCACGTGACCAGCCTCTATAGTCATGATATTATTTTGGTTTTATTTTAGTGGATTATCAAACAGATTATAAGAAAAAATATTTTGTCACTAGAGACTGGAGCCAGTCTAGTTTTCTTCCTCTACTTTTCAGTAGCATATCACTAATTATAGTTATGATGCAATGATTTACTTCGACGAGTCTCGGATGCATATAATCAACCTTATTGTTTTACATGCATATCACACTGCAAAGTATTTTCTTTTTTAACCAATTTAATTAAAATGCCTAACGTCCATAAAATGGGGCTTTAAAAACAGTGTACACCAATGATCAGACGCCGCGTTTAGCGGCGTCTAATCATGGTGGACACTTTTTTCCGCGGTAAGTGGAGGAAGAAAAATATTAGTCATATAGGGCTGCGATACGAGCACATATCAGAATCTTTCTTTAGAATTATTTGTCGGTGACGACTAGAGGTCACACACACACATTAACCCTTGTTCTGCTGACCACCTTTGCAAACAGCGTAGATCCAGATCAGTTACCTTCTCTTGATCTGCACTGGTTTTCATTCAGTATGTGAATTTATATCAACAATCTGGATCAACTAATCTAATTGGCTGTTATTTAGAATTGGGCGTGGCATCTTAATTTGTTAAGCATGACAAGGGTTAACACACACACACACACACACACACAGAGAGAGAGAGAGAGAGAGAGAGAGACAGAGAGAGAGAGAGAGAGAGAGACAGAGAGAGAGACAGAGAGATATTATATATTACAAACTCATTCTGTGGAGTCGTATGACAATTCTACCAGACATCATATGTCCATTACGAAAACATGCTTATTCAAATATACTGAAAATTTTCCCACCAAAAAATTCTAAAATTTTTCATATTTCTGCTCAAAACATAGATTGTGGGTACTCGTTAGAACTGCCTCGGCGAGGCGGTTCTAACGAGTACCCACACTCTATGTTTTTGAGCAGAAATAAGAAAAATAATGTACGATACCCCTGTAAACCCCAGTTTTAATATATAAAAGTGGGGTTTAAGGGGGTCAAAACTATATAGGCATATTTTCGTGACGATTCTATAAATATAAAGATAATTATTTGCGATTAGAAAAAAAGGCTGCAAAGATAACGTTGCAGTCAAAGAAGGAATTTTCTTTTAGAATTAACCACATTTCAGGAGTGGTTTCGTGTGCTGGAAGGCAAAGAGTAAGTCACAAAAATTGTCTCCCATTATACAAACTGCAGAAAATTTGTTAGATGTATCTAGTTCCTTCAGTTCATATGTTCCTTTATTTAACAACGGATGTTTAGTTTATCTATGGTATACGGATAAAGTTTAATTTTAAACATTGTGGATTCCGTGCCGTTATACAACTGTCGTTTAAGGTGGCTTTTAAAGGTGTATCTTCAGGTAAATTTGTCAACAGACAACACATTGAAATATTGTTCTTTTTATTTTTCCCAGAAAACATGATTTCACATTTCATGCAAATTGTCTCCATTTTCTCATTTTTCCTCCAGAAAACAGGATTTTACATTTCATGCAAACTGTCTCAATTTTCTTATTTTTTTTCCTGAAAACAGGATTTGACATTTCATGCAAATGTCAAATCCTATGTTTGGGGGAAAAATACGAAAAATACCACCAGTTTGTCGTTTGCTGAATTAGCCCAGAGCGTAGTAACGGTTAAAACTCGTATGCACATATGCTTTATATTGCATTTTGATGATTGTTTGAAGTTATTCCTTTTTGTTTACATTATATCATTTGAAAAAAATGTCGCTGATCCTATCTCCGAAATTGATTATGAGGGGCGTTCAGAATTTTTGCACGATTTGCGGATCACACTTAGTAGGTTACACTCCCTTTTGTTTTCTGCATTGGCGACAAAGAAATAAAATCTAAATTTAAAAGGGAGTTTTGGTGGTCCTTTGGAAATGCAGAACTAAACAAAGTGTAGAAAATAGCACTGACACGTCTTGATTGGCCCTGCCATATTGAAACACTTAAACGTTCCTTATGTCCCCTAGCAATGCGTTTAGTGAACCTATAGAACGTTCAAACATTACGAAAACACGCCTATTCAAATAAATTGAAAATTTTACAACAAAAAAAAAAAATGAAAATTGTCAGATAAAAGAATCTGATATTTTTCATATTTCTGCTCAAAACATAGATTATGGGTACTCATTAGAACTGTTTTTTTTTTTTTTTTTCTATGTGGAGCGCTGTGGTGCAGTGGTAAAGCGTCGGACTCGAGATCGAGAGGTACCGGGTTCGATCCCCACTAACTGCAAGTGTTGTTTCCTTAAGCAAGAGACTTTATCCACATTGCTTAGTACTGGTTTCTACCCAGGAAAAAAGAGGGCCACATGGAAGATTAGTACTAGATTACTAAATGTGTTACTCTCTATAATTAAAGTCGATTATTATTATTATTATTATTAGCAAAATAAGAAAAATAATGTATACCCCTGTAAACCCCAGTTTTACTATATAAAAGTGGGGTTTAAGGGGGTCAAAATTATATAGGCGTGTTTTTTTGATGATAGAGTACAAAACTGAGAATTATGTTGATTGCACTTTACCAAGGTTACACCGTACTGCCTATGCCAAGTTCAGATCCGGGATAGCTCGACCACCGTTATGAAAGGCTCTAGCTTAACGATAGACACTGATTTCACTGCTCAAATCCCATAGAATCTGAAGAACATATTCTGCAAAAATGTGCACTTTATGAAGACTTAAGAGAGAAGTTATTCCATACAAAACTGTTAAATGTTTCTGGATTTGACTGCTTGTTTGATGATTCAAAGTTGTGCATTGTTTCGGAAATGAAAATTTAAACGTCATACTCGTACATTCGGGTACCAAAACCTGCAATAACATTCTTATAAGGCGACAGACCTTATTGTATCAATGAATATGTGAATACTCTTTGTCTTAACATGTTCATAAGGTTAAATAGTCTCAAATCTTAACCTGGTGCTTGTATGTTTTAAATAGTCTCTCATAATTCTTGTTAGAATGTTTCTCTATATAATGTATGCGGTTGATGTGATTTGTTTTTATACTGTGTATATAAAGAAGTGAGACTTTAATAATTGTATGTAAATATAAATGCTTTTTAGTAGCTCTCTGTTTTCACATACAATACACAAACTCAATAGATCTACCGGATCAGAAAATTTAAAGTCTCTGACATGCTACGTTTCTATAATCCCTAGCTATGATGCGGTACAGTTGTTCCTTAACGCTTCGCATTTGAGTAAATATTTCAGTAGAGGATATTCCAAAATATGTTTTCCTATTTTTTCCCACGAAAACAGGTTTTGACAATTCATGCAAATTGTCTCCATTGGAGACAATTTGCATGAAATGTCAAAATCTGTTTTCTGGGAAATATATGATAAAGATAAACGTCATCAATTTGCCATCCGCTGAATTAGCCCAGAGAGTGTTAACGGTTAAGTCAGAGACAGATCCTGGGCGTTTCCTGTCGTATTCACTCTTTTGAAAAACTGATGACAGTTCAATACACGTAATAGCCGTAAAGGTCTTCTTATTCTCGGCCCAGTTGTTCAAAGCGTTGTTAGCTTAACGATCTCGCTAAGGGTCATTTCGTTAACTGTTTTAGCGGATTCAATACACAATATTCTTATATTTTTTGCTGAAAAAATGTGAGTAGCTTTTGCACTCACATTTTTTCAACAAAAAATTTCAGAATATTTGCGTATCACTCGATGTAAATTTTAAAGAATCGTTAACTAACGATGTCGTTAGCTTTGAACAACTGGGCCCTGGTTTTCAAATTGAATGGTATCTGTCATTATTTACCATTCTACAAAACAAACTAGTTCCATGCAAACTTGTTTTACTTCCGAAGTTCATTCTTCTATAGAACCATTTTGTTGCCAAACATGAACAGAACTGTGCAAGTTATTCTATACAGTTACCATAGGCAAAATATCTAGCACACGAACACAAATTATATATATATATATATATATATATATATATATATATATATATATATATATATATATATATATATATATATATATTTTTTTTTTTTTTTTTTTTTTTTTTCAAGAAAACAGAGCTTGATAGTCCATGTGGGTCGCCTCCTTAGGAATATCAAGGAGACGATCCACATGGAATATCATGTGCTGTTTCCTTCAAAACATTGCAAAAATACTTTAGAGATGATTGGCATTAAATGTGAAGTTATATTTTCCCCGAAAAAATAACAAGAATACTATGATTGTAGTGCATGTACTAAAAAGTATGGTTGTGTGTTTATTGTTGATGTTGGTTTTGGATTCATGTAATGCCACAATATGTTAACTTGTAATAACAAGACATTATCTTCTTAAAACGCGCTACACCGGTACTATCTTGAAGCCAAAAGATAAGATGTAAATTACACTATTGTATAGCCTCAAGATGATATGATAATAATCCGATCAGAATCTTTTGGAACGCCCCTCGTATTTTTTCTGCTCATCACATTACGGAAGATTATTGATATAGATTTGCTGTTCAGAAGTCATTGCATCAGATGGAAATTGCTTTAAAATGGGATGCTGTGAAACGAATTTAAACGGAAGCCAGAGTAAATGCAAATAAAATATAAATCTTTGCTAAACGGAATCCTACAAATGGGATTAATTGTGAGAAACTGATTTATTCGTGGAAATCTATCAGATTCCCAGAAGTGAAAGGGAAAAATAAGATAAATAGTAAATATAGTACAAATCTATTGCCCTACTTCCTTGTCCTAATGGGAACAAACAAACCGCAACTTGAGAAAACGAATCTCTTGATATCATTACGAAAACACGCCTATCAAATCTATTGGAAATGTCACCACCAAAAACTGAAAGTTTTTAGATAAAAATTCTGATATTTTTCGTATTTCTGCTCAAAACATAGATTGTGGGTACTCGTTAGAACCGCCTCGCCGAGGCGGTTCTAACGAGTGCCCACAATCTATGTTTTTGAACAGAAATTAGAAAAATAATGTATACCCCTGTAAACCCCAGTTTTACTATATAAAAGTGGGGTTTAAGGGGTCAAAATTATATAGGTATGTTTTCGTGATGTGTGCGACCAACGAAGAAAAATCAGACTGCTCCTCCACGCAGTCTGACCAGAGTCTTCGTTTTCCGCATTGAAAAACTGCATCTTTAAATGCGCTCAGTGAAAATTCTGATCAGACTGCGCGAAAGCGCAGGCTGATCTGAGTCTTCACTGGGCGCACATGTCCGAAGGTACTTTTCTTGCGTTGGGGCTCTTTTTTTATAAGCTTTTATTATAAGCCATAGGCAAACGTTCCAATTTTATGATCAAAGTAGCAAGCACACTTTATGCCGCATTCTTGTTCACGAAAGAAACCTTACAAAAAGAATCCTAATATAAGTATTATTAACCCTGCCCGACGACTTGTGTGCTCTGGTTTCTACTTTCTGTTCGACGCAATACGGCCGGGAACCATAAGCCTCAGGTCACAGGACAAGGTATGTTTCTGCCTGTAGTGATTAAATGCTTCTTCTTCACATGCATGACATTAACAAACTGGACACATAGTGATTCTTTCAGCTAAAACTACACCCATGTCATATCAATCTTGCAGGCGTATTTCCGCCTCAGAAACGAACTTTGGTGAGGAAATATCCTGTATGTCTGGGTCTGTGAATTGTCTGTGCGATAAGTTAACATAATACAATACATATAGTTGTTGTAGAACATTTTTATCATTTAGTTTCTGTCAAGCGAAAATATACCTTCGAACATATGTGGAATACAGTGAAATCTAATGACCCGAATACAAGACTGGCTGCAGTCTCCAATGACTAAATATTTTTCTTAAAATCCTGTTTGATAATCCACCCAAGTAAAGCCAAAATAACATCATGACTATAAAGGGCGGTCACTACGTAAAATCCTGTTTGATAATCCACTAAACTATAACAAAAATAATATCATGACTATAAAGGCTGGTCTAATGACCAGCCTTTATAGTCATATTATTTTGGTTTTATTTTAGTAAATTACCAAACAGGATTATAAGAACAAAATGTTTGGTCACTGGAGACTGGAACCAGTCTACTCGAACACCGATGGCTCGTATACTAAGGCTGACTCGATCTTGAGCTAGTTTTTGTGTCCCTAGGAAAATCTTTTAATAGCTTTAAGGAAACAAATATTTGGAGATGGTTTAAGGATTTTTTTATTATTTTATTTTGACAATGTATGCTGCGTGTAGTCATTAGAATCGCATCATCTAGGCGATTCTAATGAATACACTCAATGTATCATTATTTTACAGATGATCGAAAGTACATCCCTGAATTATCTCCCTTTGTCTCATGACCTGGCGCTATGGTTTACCCTGAATGGCTCGAACTATCCATGGCTAGAACAAATTTCTATGATCCCAAAGATGCTCCAGCCATTAAAAGTCGACTGTACTCAGATTCAGGTCTTTTTGCACTTCAGCACATACAATTTTAACGGGGCCTACCCCATGACGAAAACATGCTTATTTAATTTTGACCCCCTTTAACCCAACTTTTATAAAGTAAAATGGGGGCTTACAGAGATATACATTATTTTTCTTATTTTGCTCGAAAATATAGATTGTGGGTACTCGTTAGAACCGCCTCGGCGAGGCAGTTCCAACAAGTACCCATAATCTCAGTTTTGAGCAGAAATATGAAAAATAAAATATCAGTTTTTTATCTGAAAATGTAAAGTTTTTTTTGCGATATATATATATATATATATATATATATATATATATATATATATATATATATATATATATATATATATATATATAAATCTAGCTCAAATTTTCATGTATCCGCACACTAGATTCTTTCTGTAAGTTAATGCCTTAATAACAGATTATTCCTAAGTTCATTCTTTACTAGAATCAATAATTCCGCACCGCAATAATAAAACAATCAAGTGGGCCGAAACGTCAGAAAAAATACCTTCGGACATGTGCGCCCAGCAAAGATTCAGATCAGCCTGCGCATTCTTCCCTGGGTGCATTTTTGATACCCAAGCGTGCAAAGTATCTTCATGCAGACAACGAAGACTCTGGCAAGACTGCACGAATATGCACATTCATCTCATATGTCAACAGGTTCGTTTTCTGGCGTTTGATCTGCGGTCAAATCTAATATAAATGAGATACCAAAAGATGAAAAACTAGACCCTGTCATATGAAAAGGTATTTCGAGTCCGGCAAGGTATTTCGATTCAAGCAAAGACTCAGATCTGCACAAACTCGCTGGACTCGCTTGGACTCAGTACACCTTGTGGAGTTTCTGCCATTTAGAGTAAGCGTGATAAGGTAGATAACTCTTACTTCCATCTTCCCTTTCTGCTCACCAAACCCATTCGGAAAAGGAGGGACTGGGGGTGGGGAGGGGATAGGGAAAGGCGATCGGGGGTTGGGGGGGGGGAGAGGGGAATCGATTTTGAAAGAGTTGGCTATCTGAAAGAGTAGCCATTCAAAAACATAGATTGTGGGTACTCGTTAGAACCGCCTCGGCGAGGCGGTTCTAACGAGTACCCACAATCTATGTTTTGACCAGAATTATGAAAAATATCAGAGATTTTTATCTAAAATTTTCATTTTTTGGAGATGAAATTTTCTATATATTTGAATAGGCGTGTTTTCGTAATGGAAATATTCAGTGATTGATTTAGAACATAGGCGGACTTGGTTTTTTTTTTAGTTTCTTTGCACATTTGCTCAAAGACAAAAACATGTCAGGAAATTCTGCACTTAAAGTTAAGAAGAAGGTCGTAGAAGGTCAAATAACAGAAAATTTATGTAAACTCTTTCCGCTTTGTAGATCAAAACAGATACCTTTGCAAGCAGTGCAGATCCAGATGAGACGGCATGTCTCATCAGGATCTTCACTGCTTGTCATTTTGTGTTGACATCTAACTGATATCCCTATTTGCAACAATGGACTTGTCCAAATTTAAAGAGGGAAGAGTCCACTTCAGAAACTCAAGGGTGAAAGGTTTAAAAGCCATCCGCATTTGTTTTCAGTACTGTTTTATAAATATGCCTGCAGTTTGGAATGGATATAATGCTAAGAAAAAATATCACCAGTATACAAATATTTGCCTCCCCACTCATAGGAGGGCCACTCTCAAACCCATTGTAGACTGAATGAACTCCCCAACGCTATATTTTGGAAGATTCTTATTTCGATTTTAGGTATGTCAGGCTATGTGATTTAGATATTCCTAGAGAAAAATGGTTGACTATTTTCAAACAGGAAAGAACCATCTTGCGTCCTGTGGCGTCTGATCTAGGTCTGCGCCGTTTGCCAGTTACTTTTTTAAGGGGTCTCCAGACTACAATGGGTTAAGCGAACTAATTTGTTTACTAATTTGTAAGGGCATAAATATAGGCCATTTAAATATACAAGGTATTTGTGGTGATAAATTAAGCAAGTTCTCAGAATTAAAGGTATTATTAACATCTCCAGCTAATAGTAATTTACATATATTTGGATTAAGTGTAACTAAGTTAAAGGATTATAAATCCACGGACGCTTTTAAAATAAACGGATTTCAAACGCCTTTTAGAAAGGATAATTATTCTAATGGCGGTGGAGGTGGAACATATACAGAACACCGGATTCAAAAGTAGAAGATAATGATACATTTGAGGATTTTATGGATATTGTAATTAACGAGGATAAGGAATTTGTTTTGCTAGGCGACCTAAATAAAAACTTATTAAATGAGGAAATTGATAGAGACTGGGGCAATTTTATAACGTCTTTAGGGCTTACTCAGCTAGTAAATGAGCCTACAAGAGTAACGAAAGATTCAACTACCCTTATAGACCACATATATACTAACAATGAAGAAAATATCCAATATATAAGTGTAAAACAAATTTGCTCAAGTGACCATTTTGCAGTTTTCTGTAGTCGCAAGGCTCATTCAGAGATAGACAAAACTAAACACCAAACCATCACTTACAGGTCATTCAAAACTTTTGATGAATCTAGATTTCTCACTGACCTGAGTCTAGTCCCATGGGAAATAATTCAAGCATTTGAAATATAGAGGATATAGTCTCGGTTAGGAACACCCTATTTTTAGAAATTCTAAATAAACATGCCTCAATAAAAAGACACAGAGTTAAAAAGCAATACCAACCAGAATGGTTAACTTCAGAAATATTAGATTGTATGAAAGATCGTGATAAATACAAACTAAATGGAAACATTGAAACATACAAAATCATACGCAATAAAGTATCCAGTTTGATTGAACAAGCTAAAAAGAGGACATATCAAATGAAAATAGAGGAAGGGAAAGATGATCCAAAAACAATCTGGAAACTATTTAAGGAACTTGGTGCAAATGGAAAGGGAATGGAAAGGGAAGTAACAGCGAGCTTAATATTAATATTAAAAAAAAGATAATAAATTGGTACAAAAAGACTCTGAATTGACAGAATTGTTTAACTCGTATTTTGTCAATATAGCAACTAATCTTAAAGAACCAATTATTCCATCGGACTTCGAAACACTCAGAACATTCGTCACGTCTAAGGTTCCCACAAACACCAAGTTTAATATTTCACTTACTAATGAACTTTTTGTACGGAAATTTTTGACAAACTTGAATGTACATAAATCAACTGGATTAGACAATATAGGCCCCAAAATCCTTAAATTAGCTGCTAACGTTTTAACGCCTAGCCTTACGTTTATAGTTAACAAAAGCAAATTATCTGGCGAATTTCCTAGTTATTGGAAAAAAGCAAAAGTTAAACCTCTTTTTAAATCATGTGCCAAAGATGACATTAATAATTACCGACCTATCTCTATTCTCCCAACTGTGTCTAAACTCATCGAAAAATGGATTGACAGTCAATTTTCGGTATATTTGGATAATTTCAATTTGCTTCACAAATCTCAAAGTTTAGACCTAAGCACCCCACGGAAACTGCACTTATCCATATGATCGATTCATGGTTAAGAGTCGTAAATGTTGGAAAAATTATAGGCTGTGTATTAGTTGATTTTCGCAAAGCGTTTGATCTGGTAGATCATAACATTCTTCTGAAGAAATTAGAATGCTACAAGTGCAACGAAGCCTGTCTTAAATGGTTTGAATCTTGAACAGAATACAGAGAGTTTGTTTGGGTAATAATCTGTCTGAGCCTGCAAGTGTGACATGTGGCGTTCCACAAGGTTCTGTTTTAGGTGCTTTATTATTTTTAGTTTTCATAAATGATCTTCCATTATTTCTTCAAAGTTCCTCTGTTGTTGATTTATATGCGGATGATACAATTTTTTATGACTTCCAAAATGACATTAACCAACTTAAAAACAACCTACAGTCTTCGCTAGAATTACTGCACAAATGGTGCAAACAAAATGGTATAGTTCTAAATGCTGACAAGACTAAAGTTATGCTAATAACAAGCAAACAGAAGCGAAATTGCTTACAAATCCAACTTTAGCTCTACGTTATAATGACATCGATATTAAAATGACAACTTGTGATAAGATTCTGGATATACAAGTAGATGAAAATCTTATTTGGAATAGCCAATGTCAGCAAGTATATAAAAAAGTATCCTCATATTTATGGCTGCTGAGCAAAATATGATCATTTTTATCCATTGAACATAGATTGTTATTCTACAAAGCTTATATTAAACCTCATTTTGAGTATTGTAGTGTAATATGGAGTAACACATCAAGTAGTAACATAAACAAATTCAATACATTGCAACGACGCGCATGTAAATTAATACTGGCACAGGAATATAATGGTCTGCAAGAATCTTTAAAACGTCTTGATATTTTGTCTTTTGATCAAATTGTTTTCCTAAATAAAGTAAAAATTATATATAAAGTTTATAACAATCTAGCGCCCACTTATTTGCAAGAGCTTTTCCAAATGAGAGATGTTAACCATGACAACACTGCATCCAACTTACGATCAGTGTCTAGGAAGAATTATATATTACCACAGGCTCAATGCAACTTATTCAAGGGTAGTCTTTCATTCTCTGGCGTAATTGTCTGGAACAGTATTCCTGTTAATATAAAGAACTCACAGTCGTTAGATATTTTTGTAAAAAGGAGTACTTATTGGATTAAATATTAATATATATATTTTCTACTATATTTGCAATTTAACATTATATATACCTCCACCGCCATAATTAAATATTGATATTGCACGTCTCTGTCTGTTTCTCTGTCACTCTCTGTCTGTCTGTCTGTCTGTCTGTCTGTCTGTCTCTCTCTCTCTCTCTCTCTCTCTTATTGCTGTTTTGTTGCCATGAATTCATTTCAACTGTTATTGATTCATTTCTCCAATGATTTTTATCTTTGTAAATATACATATATGTATGTTAATCTTCACACCTCAATTTAATATATTTTTACATATTATGCCCATGCATATTTGTTTACGCTTGTACTGTTTGTGTATTTGTTGCTAAAGACGGCCCCAAGGAAGATTGGCTACCAGCCAATTGGGTTACCCTCTCAAAATAAAGAATTTACTTACTTACTTACTCTCCTTCGGAGTAAATTCGTTCCCTTTGGAGTAGTTTTAAACGGCAAAATTCTGAAACACGCTAAATAAATTGATCCCGGAATACCCTTGTTTTCAGTATATATTTAATATGGCCAAACATGGCGGTAAGCGTTACGTAGACTTGTCAATGTAATGCTTTGCTGAATCCAGAAATGGGAATCCAATGATTCATTGTGTCGAGGCGGTTCTAACGAGTACCCACAATCTATGTTTTGAGCAGAAATAAGAAAAATAATCAATACCCCTGTAAACCCCAGTTTTACTATATAAAAGTGGGTTTTAAGGGGGTAAAAAATTATATAGGCATGTTTTCGTGATGTCATTAAAACAAAAATACTCCAACACTCTTTGCCGAGGTGTCTCTGTCCGAATACTTAGGCTTTATAACATAATCTTCGCGCAGGCACAGACTGGTCTGACTCTTCGTGTCCCACATATGGCCTTTTTCTTGTGTCACGCGTAATATATTTTATATACGCAGAGACAGTCAAGGGAAATTGTGTTTAGTAGACTGAGATGACATCTTGTAATTTCCTGTTTTAATTCGAAACTGAAATAGCCACAGGAGTTGGTCTCTAGATAATACGTTATTTCTAAGAAAATCTTTGTAATTGTCTGTATATTCTCAGTTTGACAGTCTATACCATATTTAACCAACATGTTCGGGCATCTTAACATCTTATCATAAATATCCTGATATTTTAACAAATCCATTTAACCGTCTATTGATGTCTTAAATCAAAGCACTGACAGCACTGGTGGATCGATTGTCTCTGAGAGTAGCCTGGTAAATTTGTCTTGAACGGGGACTTGAAACTGTTTCATTTTAATGCAATTTTAGCAAACAGTGCAGACCCTAATCAGACGCCGCGTATCGCGGCGTCTGATCTGGGTCTGCACTGTTTGCCAATGTCCCGAATGTCCCAGTCCATGTTTGACCGATAATCCTCTATCAACAGCATTCCGACCTCACAGCGACAAGAATACCGCGCTTATAAAAAACCGTTACATGTACCTGGATCTTACGCGCGGTTTGATTACATTGGTGATTGATAATCACGTGGACAACTATTTAGGTTTGTTTGTGTTTAGGTTTTACGGCCCAGTCAATCCAATGGGGTCATGTCGAGCGCGGTCAGTTTACCTGACCACATGTTTACTGGGCAGGCTTAGTCCTCTAAGCGATTAACCAGTATTGTGCACATTCTTTCGCCAGAAACTGACAACTGCCCTTCTTGAATCAGCGGAAGGGAGAGAATGACCGTAGAAAATATTTCATGATCAATCTCCACGAAAGAATGTCAACTATTTTGGTGTTAGTATACTACGGCTCGATTGTAAACAATCGACCCAAAAACTGCTGGATCAGTGGCAAACTGTGTCAGGGTCTACACTGTTTGCTAAGATATTTCTGTCCGAATAAGAAGACTTACTACGGTAATAAAAACACATACCTTTAAAAGACCAGACAGATACAAAGGCTGATCTTGGCCTCCGCTCTGTTTATATCACATTACGAACATAATTATCATCAATATAAAGGGTATTTGGAACCAAGCAACAGTTAATTTGTCTTCAGTTATGCGTAGATGACATATTGAAAAAAAATTGTTTCAGAAAATATATTTTGACATTTCATGGCTTCAGTGAAGACACCCAGCAGATACACGGCGTTGAAACAACGTCGATTCAACGTTGATTCAACGTCAAGACGTTGAATCAACGTTGAATCGACGTTGTGTCAACGTCGTGTGCCCGCTGGGCAGTTTGCATGAAATGTCACATCCTGTTTTCTGGGAAAAGTACGAAAAAATTCATCAATATCAATATATCCTTTGCTGAATTAGCCCTGAGAGTGGTAACGCTTAAGTATAAACATGCAGCGTCTTCGAAGTAGATGCACGCAGCCAATTCCCGGATCAGCCTGCCCATCCAGACACATCTACAGGTACTAATAGGGATCTGTAGAAATTTCCTGACAAGTACGGTAAGAAGATGTTCGAATAATTAGGCCGATATTTCATTTGATAGCTTCGCGGTACTAAATCATGTGTTCTTAGCGGTCTCTTAAATCGAATCCCCCACTTATTTGCCTCTTATTCTGACATAAAGGGCTGTATTACAACTTCTAAGATAGTGGCGTTGAGTACAGAATACTCAAGGCAGTACTTGGCTGAATCAGTCATTGTTCAGAGAGATTAAACTGTCTGTATAAAAAAAATAACGCTAAGCTTTCTGGGTAAAAAATTCAGCAGACGACATATGGAAATAGTTTTCTATTTTTTTCCTAGATTTTGACATTTCATGTATATTGCCTCCAATGGCAACAATTTGCATGAAAAGTCAAATCTTGTTTTCTGGGGAAAAATGAGAAAATACCATCAATTTGTTGTCTGCTGAATTTACCAACAGAGAATTTCCTGTAGCAATGTATCTCGATCATTTGATCGAAGTTGACAGTGACAAATTCGTTATAATGACAAAATGACTGTCACGAAACCTTCGCTAAGGAGGTGACAGTAAGTGAATAATTATGCAAGAACATCGCATTAAAACTTCAAGCAACATATGTTTTGGATTATGTTTATAATTATCCAAAATATATGTTCTATGCGGAAATAAGCATAAAACAAGGTATTCTAACGTACGAGGGATGTTCGAAATGAATTGCGTATTGTCCTCTAGCTCGATATCCACGTGGGGCACGATAAAAACCAATACATACCTGTATAGGGTTATTCAATATCTACACAATGGTGTATAAATGTACATGTTAGACTAAGTGTAAGACATAAAATTTGCCATTTGAATACACGCAGTCATTGACCACTGCAGTAAAAATGGTTGGTAGAAGCGTCGACAAAAAAGATGAAATACGGGCTTACATCAAAGCTCGCTCAAAACTTGGTTGTTCTTTGAAGAAGCTGATGACTGAAATTTCTACTGCTTTTGTACCTTCTTGTGTGTCTTATGACACAGTTCGGCGGTGGAAAAAGAAATCTGAGTCTGGTGTAGAGTCCATCAAAAATGCACCGAAATCAGGTAGGCCAAAATCTGCATCTCGTAAAGAAATCGTTTCCAAAATAAAGGAAATCATTGAAGGAGATGCCAGATTTACAGTTCGTGATATTGCACGAAAGGTAGGCATATCACTTTCAACGGTTCACCTTATTTTGAAGAAGCATTTGAAAGTCAGAAAGATTTCTGCTAGATAGGTGCCACATCTGTTGACTGACGAGCAAAAGAGGCAACGGGTTAAAGTGGCCAAAAAGCTGCTTCAAATGTTTCCAAAATATGACAAAAAGCAGTTTGCCAATGTCGTCACAGGTGATGAAACCTGGGTCCATTATTTTGAGCCCGTCAGAAAGGTTAGCAATAAGATCTGGGCCACTAAACACAGCAAACGCCCAATAATTGCCAAACGTTCTTTGAGTACAAAGAAGGTTTTGTATGCAACCTTCTTCTCTGGTGAAGGAGTCGCAATAAAAGTGTCAGTGAAAAAGGGCAAAAGCATCACCGGAAAGTACTACAAAGACGTAGTACTGAAGAAACTGAAAAAGTATTATCAGAAACGACGCCCTGCTACTGGTTTTAAACATGTCCGTCTTCTACATGACAATGGCCCAGCTCATACCTCCGCAATAGTTACGGCGTTTTTGAAGAAAGAAAAAGTAACTGTTTTGCCTCACCCCCTGTATTCCCCAGACCTTGCCCCATGTGATTTCTTTTTGTTTCCGAAATTGAAAGCATTCCTTGCTGGGCGGAAATACCAGTCCCGACAGGCACTTGGATCTGCCATTCATCAGTACCTTATTACTGTGCCCAAATCAGCGTACCGTGACGCCTTCAAGAAATGGATACATCGGCTGAAACTTTGCATTTCTAGCCACGGGGAGTACTTCGAGGGCATGAAATGAGTACTTTTGGGCTAACTTGAAATTTGAAGTCTCCAGATAGAAATAAGCAATTCATTTCGAACATCCCTCGTATATATCATTCTGTTCATTAAGGATTCTTTACAACAGCAAATTCATTATAATAGCAACATCTTTGGGAACAAATGCTGTCGTTGTAACGATGGTTCACTGTATATTTGTAATTTGGAAATTTGGAACTGCATCAAAATTGAGGGTGAGGTCTTGACGAGTAAAACTGGTTTTAGCTCCTCCATCCCAGCTCCAAGTAGTTTGTCTGCTGACCATTCCATTGTGGTTCCTCTTTTGCAGTTCTTCTTTGTTTATGCGTCTGTGGTTTGAGGTGTCCTTACTTGCTCCTCATCTCTCCTTCTTTTGGTGCCTCGAAAGAGCTGTGCTTTGTAATTGATGCAATTGTTGCATGTCCTAGATATCTTCACTTATATAGTTGCTAACAATATAAGCGTCAACACATTACGAAAACACGCCCATTCAAATATATAGAAAATTTCACCTCCAAAAACTGAAAATTTTCAGATAAAAAACTCTGAATTTTTTTTTATATTTCTGCTCAGAACATAGATTGTGGGTACACGTTAGAACCGACTCGGCGAGGCGGTTCTAATGAGTACCTACAATCTTTGTTTTCGAACAGAAATATGAAAATAATGTATAACCCTGTAAACCCCAGTTTTACTATATAAAAATGGGGTTCAAAGGGGTCAAAATTATATAGGCGTGTTTTCGTGATGATTAATTCTCATTGCTACAGTTAGGCAGTGGAATCGCCGTTGATGGTCACCCCCTCACTACAAATACATCTCTAGAATTTCCTGACAAGTACGGTAAGAAGATGTTCGAATAATTAGGCCGATATTTCATTTGATAGCTTCGCGGTACTAAATCATGTGTTCTTAGCGGTCTCTTAAATCGAATCCCCCACTTATTTGCCTCTTATTCTGACATAAAGGGCTGTATTACAACTTCTAAGATAGTGGCGTTGAGTACAGAATACTCAAGGCAGTACTTGGCTGAATCAGTCATTGTTCAGAGAGATTAAACTGTCTGTATAAAAAAAATAACGCTAAGCTTTCTGGGTAAAAAATTCAGCAGACGACATATGGAAATACTTTTCTATTTTTTTCCTAGATTTTGACATTTCATGTATATTGCCTCCAATGGCAACAATTTGCATGAAAAGTCAAATCTTGTTTTCTGGGGAAAAATGAGAAATACCATCAATTTGTTGTCTGCTGAATTTACCAACAGAGAATTTCCTGTAGCAATGTATCTCGATCATTTGATCGAAGTTGACAGTGACAAATTCGTTATAATGACAAAATGACTGTCACGAAACCTTCGCTAAGGAGGTGACAGTAAGTGAATAATTATGCAAGAACATCGCATTAAAACTTCAAGCAACATATGTTTTGGATTATGTTTATAATTATCCAAAATATATGTTCTATGCGGAAATAAGCATAAAACAAGGTATTCTAACGTACGAGGGATGTTCGAAATGAATTGCGTATTGTCCTCTAGCTCGATATCCACGTGGGGCACGATAAAAACCAATACATACCTGTATAGGATTATTCAATATCTACACAATGGTGTATAAATGTACATGTTAGACTAAGTGTAAGACATAAAATTTGCCATTTGAATACACGCAGTCATTGACCACTGCAGTAAAAATGGTTGGTAGAAGCGTCGACAAAAAAGATGAAATACGGGCTTACATCAAAGCTCGCTCAAAACTTGGTTGTTCTTTGAAGAAGCTGATGACTGAAATTTCTACTGCTTTTGGACCTTCTTGTGTGTCTTATGACACAGTTCGGCGGTGGAAAAAGAAATCTGAGTCTGGTGTAGAGTCCATCAAAAATGCACCGAAATCAGGTAGGCCAAAATCTGCATCTCGTAAAGAAATCGTTTCCAAAATAAAGGAAATCATTGAAGGAGATGCCAGATTTACAGTTCGTGATATTGCACGAAAGGTAGGCATATCACTTTCAACGGTTCACCTTATTTTGAAGAAGCATTTGAAAGTCAGAAAGATTTCTGCTAGATAGGTGCCACATCTGTTGACTGACGAGCAAAAGAGGCAACGGGTTAAAGTGGCCAAAAAGCTGCTTCAAATGTTTCCAAAATATGACAAAAAGCAGTTTGCCAATGTCGTCACAGGTGATGAAACCTGGGTCCATTATTTTGAGCCCGTCAGAAAGGTTAGCAATAAGATCTGGGCCACTAAACACAGCAAACGCCCAATAATTGCCAAACGTTCTTTGAGTACAAAGAAGGTTTTGTATACAACCTTCTTCTCTGGTGAAGGAGTCGCAATAAAAGTGTCAGTGAAAAAGGGCAAAAGCATCACCGGAAAGTACTACAAAGACGTAGTACTGAAGAAACTGAAAAAGTATTATCAGAAACGACGCCCTGCTACTGGTTTTAAACATGTCCGTCTTCTACATGACAATGGCCCAGCTCATACCTCCGCAATAGTTACGGCGTTTTTGAAGAAAGAAAAAGTAACTGTTTTGCCTCACCCCCTGTATTCCCCAGACCTTGCCCCATGTGATTTCTTTTTGTTTCCGAAATTGAAAGCATTCCTTGCTGGGCGGAAATACCAGTCCCGACAGGCACTTGGATCTGCCATTCATCAGTACCTTATTACTGTGCCCAAATCAGCGTACCGTGACGCCTTCAAGAAATGGATACATCGGCTGAAACTTTGCATTTCTAGCCACGGGGAGTACTTCGAGGGCATGAAATGAGTACTTTTGGGCTAACTTGAAATTTGAAGTCTCCAGATAGAAATAAGCAATTCATTTCGAACATCCCTCGTATATATCATTCTGTTCATTAAGGATTCTTTACAACAGCAAATTCATTATAATAGCAACATCTTTGGGAACAAATGCTGTCGTTGTAACGATGGTTCACTGTATATTTGTAATTTGGAAATTTGGAACTGCATCAAAATTGAGGGTGAGGTCTTGACGAGTAAAACTGGTTTTAGCTCCTCCATCCCAGCTCCAAGTAGTTTGTCTGCTGACCATTCCATTGTGGTTCCTCTTTTGCAGTTCTTCTTTGTTTATGCGTCTGTGGTTTGAGGTGTCCTTACTTGCTCCTCATCTCTCCTTCTTTTGGTGCCTCGAAAGAGCTGTGCTTTGTAATTGATGCAATTGTTGCATGTCCTAGATATCTTCACTTATATAGTTGCTAACAATATAAGCGTCAACACATTACGAAAACACGCCCATTCAAATATATAGAAAATTTCACCTCCAAAAACTGAAAATTTTCAGATAAAAAACTCTGAAATTTTTTTTATATTTCTGCTCAGAACATAGATTGTGGGTACACGTTAGAACCGACTCGGCGAGGCGGTTCTAATGAGTACCTACAATCTTTGTTTTCGAACAGAAATATGAAAATAATGTATAACCCTGTAAACCCCAGTTTTACTATATAAAAATGGGGTTCAAAGGGGTCAAAATTATATAGGCGTGTTTTCGTGATGATTAATTCTCATTGCTACAGTTAGGCAGTGGAATCGCCGTTGATGGTCACCCCCTCACTACAAATACATCTCTAGAATTTCCTGACAAGTACGGTAAGAAGATGTTCGAATAATTAGGCCGATATTTCATTTGATAGCTTCGCGGTACTAAATCATGTGTTCTTAGCGGTCTCTTAAATCGAATCCCCCACTTATTTGCCTCTTATTCTGACATAAAGGGCTGTATTACAACTTCTAAGATAGTGGCGTTGAGTACAGAATACTCAAGGCAGTACTTGGCTGAATCAGTCATTGTTCAGAGAGATTAAACTGTCTGTATAAAAAAAATAACGCTAAGCTTTCTGGGTAAAAAATTCAGCAGACGACATATGGAAATAGTTTTCTATTTTTTTCCTAGATTTTGACATTTCATGTATATTGCCTCCAATGGCAACAATTTGCATGAAAAGTCAAATCTTGTTTTCTGGGGAAAAATGAGAAAATACCATCAATTTGTTGTCTGCTGAATTTACCAACAGAGAATTTCCTGTAGCAATGTATCTCGATCATTTGATCGAAGTTGACAGTGACAAATTCGTTATAATGACAAAATGACTGTCACGAAACCTTCGCTAAGGAGGTGACAGTAAGTGAATAATTATGCAAGAACATCGCATTAAAACTTCAAGCAACATATGTTTTGGATTATGTTTATAATTATCCAAAATATATGTTCTATGCGGAAATAAGCATAAAACAAGGTATTCTAACGTACGAGGGATGTTCGAAATGAATTGCGTATTGTCCTCTAGCTCGATATCCACGTGGGGCACGATAAAAACCAATACATACCTGTATAGGGTTATTCAATATCTACACAATGGTGTATAAATGTACATGTTAGACTAAGTGTAAGACATAAAATTTGCCATTTGAATACACGCAGTCATTGACCACTGCAGTAAAAATGGTTGGTAGAAGCGTCGACAAAAAAGATGAAATACGGGCTTACATCAAAGCTCGCTCAAAACTTGGTTGTTCTTTGAAGAAGCTGATGACTGAAATTTCTACTGCTTTTGGACCTTCTTGTGTGTCTTATGACACAGTTCGGCGGTGGAAAAAGAAATCTGAGTCTGGTGTAGAGTCCATCAAAAATGCACCGAAATCAGGTAGGCCAAAATCTGCATCTCGTAAAGAAATCGTTTCCAAAATAAAGGAAATCATTGAAGGAGATGCCAGATTTACAGTTCGTGATATTGCACGAAAGGTAGGCATATCACTTTCAACGGTTCACCTTATTTTGAAGAAGCATTTGAAAGTCAGAAAGATTTCTGCTAGATAGGTGCCACATCTGTTGACTGACGAGCAAAAGAGGCAACGGGTTAAAGTGGCCAAAAAGCTGCTTCAAATGTTTCCAAAATATGACAAAAAGCAGTTTGCCAATGTCGTCACAGGTGATGAAACCTGGGTCCATTATTTTGAGCCCGTCAGAAAGGTTAGCAATAAGATCTGGGCCACTAAACACAGCAAACGCCCAATAATTGCCAAACGTTCTTTGAGTACAAAGAAGGTTTTGTATGCAACCTTCTTCTCTGGTGAAGGAGTCGCAATAAAAGTGTCAGTGAAAAAGGGCAAAAGCATCACCGGAAAGTACTACAAAGACGTAGTACTGAAGAAACTGAAAAAGTATTATCAGAAACGACGCCCTGCTACTGGTTTTAAACATGTCCGTCTTCTACATGACAATGGCCCAGCTCATACCTCCGCAATAGTTACGGCGTTTTTGAAGAAAGAAAAAGTAACTGTTTTGCCTCACCCCCGTATTCCCCAGACCTTGCCCCATGTGATTTCTTTTTGTTTCCGAAATTGAAAGCATTCCTTGCTGGGCGGAAATACCAGTCCCGACAGGCACTTGGATCTGCCATTCATCAGTACCTTATTACTGTGCCCAAATCAGCGTACCGTGACGCCTTCAAGAAATGGATACATCGGCTGAAACTTTGCATTTCTAGCCACGGGGAGTACTTCGAGGGCATGAAATGAGTACTTTTGGGCTAACTTGAAATTTGAAGTCTCCAGATAGAAATAAGCAATTCATTTCGAACATCCCTCGTATATATCATTCTGTTCATTAAGGATTCTTTACAACAGCAAAGTCATAATAATAGCAACATCTTTGGGAACAAATGCTGTCGTTGTAACGATGGTTCACTGTATATTTGTAATTTGGAAATTTGGAACTGCATCAAAATTGAGGGTGAGGTCTTGACGAGTAAAACTGGTTTTAGCTCCTCCATCCCAGCTCCAAGTAGTTTGTCTGCTGACCATTCCATTGTGGTTCCTCTTTTGCAGTTCTTCTTTGTTTATGCGTCTGTGGTTTGAGGTGTCCTTACTTGCTCCTCATCTCTCCTTCTTTTGGTGCCTCGAAAGAGCTGTGCTTTGTAATTGATGCAATTGTTGCATGTCCTAGATATCTTCACTTATATAGTTGCTAACAATATAAGCGTCAACACATTACGAAAACACGCCCATTCAAATATATAGAAAATTTCACCTCCAAAAACTGAAAATTTTCAGATAAAAAACTCTGAAATTTTTTTTATATTTCTGCTCAGAACATAGATTGTGGGTACACGTTAGAACCGACTCGGCGAGGCGGTTCTAATGAGTACCTACAATCTTTGTTTTCGAACAGAAATATGAAAATAATGTATAACCCTGTAAACCCCAGTTTTACTATATAAAAATGGGGTTCAAAGGGGTCAAAATTATATAGGCGTGTTTTCGTGATGATTAATTCTCATTGCTACAGTTAGGCAGTGGAATCGCCGTTGATGGTCACCCCCTCACTACAAATACATCTCTATCTCTATAATAGCCAGAGTACTACCACAACCAGATTTGTATGTTTGCAATGTACCCTGCCCTGCCCTGACTTGAAGTGTATCTCCACAAAACATTTTATTTCAAATTGCAAATTTTCTCAGTTTTAGGTAAAAATGTTTGTACAAATTCTTTATCATTTTCATTAGAAGCTTGAATCTTGACTTTCGTTGGTTGACTATAGTTGACCCATCGTGCTCCAACTTGAGGATCTCTTTTGCTCTTGTGGCAAATCGACATAGCGCTCTCCACTTTATTTCACTTTTTGGTGTTTATGATGATACGTGCTTTATCATGATGTTTCTCTGATGGTGTACACGACTCGTACGCGAACAGAGCACACATTCACAGCGGGAACATGACGTTTATGCAACGTCGCATCAACGTCGATGTAAATTGTTCTGTTGACCCTGTCAATGCGTTTGCTGTGTTGCTTTCTACTTTGTTGTTGCGTCGGTTTGTGTAAATATGCCAGTTTGCTTGGTTGTTGTTTGTTTAGATTTTCGTCTTTCAGTACCTTTTGGTGGGTGTGCGTCATGATTACGATTTTTTCTTAGTAACGTCACTTATAGCTTTGGCCATTCCTCTAACCCTTAAAGCGCCAATCACAACTGCAGCAGACGACATTTATTATTATTATTATTATTATTATTATTTAGAGAAAAAAAAGTCGACATTTCATGTGAATCGTCTGCTTGGCAGACGATTCACATGAAATGTTAAGACCTGTTTCCTCTGAAAAATAAAAAAAAAAAAAAATAAAAATGAATGTCATCTGCTACAATTTTTTCTTGGCGCTTTAAAGGTTAACACATAGCACTTTGTGCAAAATTTACAGCAGACAACATATTGAAATATTTTTCCCCAGAAAACAGGATTAGACATTTCTAGCAAATTGTCTCCAGTGAAGACAGTTGGCAGAAAATATATGATCATACCTGATGAAACCGCATATCCTTTTCTGTAAAAAAGGAAAAAATATCACCAATTTGTCATCAGTTGAATTAGCTCAGAGAGTGTTAAAGGTTAAACAAAAGTGGCATATCAAAACATCATACAAAGTATAAATACATGGCAATTATACATTCATCAAATAGCCATTATTAGTATCTTTATTTAAAGGAAGCTCGTCCTTTTGTCGATTAGTGCTAATTATTCCTTTACCTGACAAAGCAAAGTTTATCTTTCAGAGCCGGTTGTTGTCATGACAATACAGCATGCATCATGAAATTAGTACTTTAAGACTAGTGGATACGTCGGAATGCAATTAGTCTTAAAATACATCAAAATGCACTTTTCACAGTAAAAATATATTAATCAAAGAGCAACTACTGAAACACTAATGGTTCCTTTCAGGATAATTTCCGTTTCTTAAAAGAACAAGTCGAAACAACACGAAAGAACAAAATGCATTCTCAACAATCCTTCTTATACGCGCCATGTGAAAACCTGTATTGGCATCCGCATAGTGTAATTAATCCTTTGGTGTCAGCTTACAGAAACATTTCATAGCATAGAATAATCCATTGAAGACGAAATTCTAAGCATAATGAGACTGTTCAGTCACCTGAAACCATCACGAAAACACACCCATACAGTTTTGACCCCCTTAAACACCACTTTTATATAGTAAAACTGGGGTTTACAGGCGTATACATTATTTTTCTTATTTCTGCTACAAACCATAGATTGTGGGTACTCGTTAGAACCGCCTCGCCGAGGCGGTTCTAACGGGTACCCACAGTCTATGTTTTGAGCAGAAATATGAAAAAATATTAGATTTTTCATCTGAAAATTTTCAGTTTTTGGAGGTGAAATTTTCTATATATTTGAATAGGCGTATTTTCGTAATGTGAGCCTTTTGCCTGTGCTCGAATCCGTGTCAAAACTGGGTTATTTGGGGTTTAAAGTAGATCAGAGAGAAATAAGTTAAATCCACTGGGCAACAGATCTTCATGAAAATTAACCAGACTGTTCTTGTTTGTCTTGTTGAAGTCTTAGACAAATAAATGGAGCTAGATATTGCTGGTTCCCAGGTTCAAGGTAGAACAGCCGAATTTAGGTCCCTTGCACAACTCTTTCACTGTCACAGGCGATAATAACAGGCTTTTGCAAACATCATAGGTCCAGGTGAGACGACTCATAATGAGCTGTCTCATCTGGATCTACAATATTTGACATTCAGAATTTCAATTTTATATATAACCTTCTGTCCAAGCGATAGTTTGTTTAAACACACACACACACACACACACACACACACACACACAAAGCAGACGAAAAAATATGGCACCGAAAGAACTAAAGATTAAGCAGACGACATACCTGGGTAGCGCAATGGTCATGAAATAAATATGACAATATTCTACGAGTAGACAACTTCGTTTTTCATCCCTCAGACAGTTTGAAATATATACAACTGTTGATGATACATCTAGGAAATCGGTCTTGTCAAAACTTTGGATAAACTACCTGTAGGGTTTCCATGCAACCACTTTATGAACGTGTGACGTGGGGTGGGGGTTTGGTGGGGGGACAACTTTTATGAATTCCTGTTTGCTTTATTTCACACCAATATGACTAAAAATTTACTATATACATCCAAGCTACTAAACATTACCAATATTTTAAATAGGGTTATTAGTTAAAATGGGTCTATCCTTAAAGGAAAGACATCGTTCCCCTTGGGATTAAGTTATTTCCTATTAGAGAAGATCCCTTTTTAAAAGAGGCTTGATATGCAGTAAAGCAAATAGAAAGTCACTAAAAATGTCTCCCTTTCAAGAATTCCGGAAAAACTATTAATTAAGGGTATCTATGCCCCTTAAGATATGGTAATTCCGTGCAGTCCATTACGAAAACACGCCTATTCAAATATATTGAAAAATTCACCCCAAAAAACTGAAAATTTTCAGATAAAAAAAACTCTGATATTTCTCATGTTTCTGCTCAAAACATAGATTGTTGGTACTCGTTAGAACCGCCTCGGCGAGGCGGTTCTAACGAGTACCCACAATCTATGTTTTCGAGCAGAAATAAGAAAAATAATGTATACCCCTGTAAACCCCAGTTTTACTATATAAAAGTGGGGTTTAAGGGGGTCAACGTTATATAGGCATGTTTTCGTGATGCGGATCATACCTGATGAAACAACATATCCTTTTCTGTAAACAGAATGCTCAAAGAAGATTCAGATCAGACTGTGCGGATTCGCATGATAATTTGAGGTATTGTTGAATACAAATGTCATAAGGTCATAACGTACGTTTTCTCATACTGTGTCTCATTTCTGTATGGTCACACTATATTCAGGTAAAATACAGTGGCAATTGAGAAGCCCCCGGCAAAGGTAATACAAAGTTCAGCTGCAGTATGTTTCCTTGACTGCAAAAGCGCACGAACCGAGCCATGCGGAAACGTGTCTTCGGGCATATTCGGACAGCGAAGGCTCAGACCAGCCTGCGCATCCGCGCAGTCTGATCAGGGCCTTCCCCTTGCCCGCTAACAGAATCATTAGATACTACAGACTGTAAGAATGGAGAGCAAAGCCACAGATGATAATTTGCGATAGGATGATCTGAATGCGCAGTTTTAGCATGTTTGAAGGCTCATTTTGTCTTGACCATATCGTTATTTGGCTTTGTACAAATGGCAACATCGCCTTTCGTACTCCTATGTTTCTGAAGTAAATGTATTTCTAATTAATGAATATTTCCGTAAATATAGTCTTCCAACTAGTGTACTATTTCACCATACGTATGATGCAGGTGACCATTTTCAGAATACTTCCTGTGCTCGGGCATCAGATCGCCATCGAGTCCTTTTTACCGTGTTGTTTCATTAATGAAGTATACGATCATACCCGATTCGAATATAGGGATCAAACATGGTTGTCCATGCATTAACATTCGCCTGGTCCCGAGGGAGGTGTTGAAAACCGAGGCCGGAGGCCGCGGTTTTCAACACCTCCCTAGGGACCTGGCGAATGTTAATGCATTGAAAAACTATGTTCGATCGCTATTATTGCATAAAAAGTGAAAACAATTGCTACATTTCGCGTTATTTCTTGCACTATTTTGTTTCGCGTTTTCACCGATGTCTTGCGAACGCAGTTTCCACGGACTATGCTCATTCTAGGGCCGGGCAGTACAAATCTCGAAAAGGCAGCAAATCTGTGGCCCAGGTACGATCATATTGAAAGTTGCGTAGCTGTGCATTAACGGCGCGTGAATTGCCTTGTTAATACATGGCTTTTCATCGGTTAATGCGCGGCTGTTAATAACGTCCGACACTGCTTTTTATGCAATAATTGTAATTTGAAGGTGCACTGGAATTCGGGGCGATGTTTCATGTGAGTGAAACTAGTTTAATTCTTTCGGTGACAAATTTCAGACTACATTTATCGCCTGCTATGTTTTTTTTAACAAACTATCAGTTGGAAAGAACTTATATGTAAAGTTGAAAGACTGAATGTCAAACAGCGTAGATCCCGATGAGACGGCTCATTGTGAGCCGTCTCATCTGGATCTACGCTGTTTGCAAAAGCCTATTATTATCGCCTATGGCAGTGACATATTTAAGCCCTTCAGTTTTGTTTCTGTCGACAGCTCCAAGACGTTACTCTGTGTGTACAACGGTCACCATATGCTTGCCGTTATGTTTTGTTGTTTGTTCCCAACCTCTTCATCTTTAGATGCCTCCATTAAGCTTTTCTTGATGATTGTGCCCTTTTAGTTTAACTTTTATTTTATTTGTATACATATAACATTACCGTTTACAACGTGACATGACAAAACATCAATACATACAAATGGGATCCAGAAGAAAGTCGTTTGACTTTTTTAAATCTGTATCCCAGACCATAGTACATATCAGTACAACTAATTTGTGATTTGAGACGATCTGACAAACGTCAACAAAAAAGTATGTGGTATCAATAAGTTATATGAAAAGTAATGAATGTAAACTATTTCAACAAAATGTCAAGAAATAGATATGAAACTATGATATATTATTGTCTCCACGGTGGAAGAGGTGGAGGAAGATATACAATGTACTATATAAATACTAGGTCCGATCGCGACAAATTAATCTAGCTAGCCGTCAATATCAAATATAAATGTATTGATTTGTTTGATTTGGGATATTTATTTGAAAGTAGCAAGGAACCTTATAGATTAATATTCGTTTATTGAAAACGTTTCGACTTCAGTATGAAATCATGTACCGCTAAGAAAATAGCTTTATTTTCTTCTAATGATAGAGAAAGATCTCCATACAACAATACATCTAGAGTAGGGTTGCATTTTTCCGACACGGTAGTCAATAATTCCCGCCTAAGGTCTGTATACTGATCACATACTAACAAGAAATGGTGATTGTCTTCCACAGAACCGCATGCGCATCTTGGGCTGTCTATAAGATTTTTAGAAAACAAGTGTTGGCGAAGAGAGCTGCATTTAGTTCTAAGTCTGGCGTGATAAATCTGACCAATTCTTTTGCCTGTGAAATAGTAAGAAGGTGGTAGGTTAATATTGCTGTTTATCCTGGTTTTAAATATGTTGAGACTAGATGAATTACGTGTTTGTTCCGGGAGTTCATTCCATTCGCGAACAGCAGACGGCAAAAAAGAGTTGTAATAAAGTTGTGAATTTGCATATATGATTTGAAGATCATTGGCATTACGCAAAGGGTAAGATGATGTACTTCCTACGGTAGGAGGTACAAGTGAGCAGAGGTAATCCGGAGAAAGATCATTTTGCATTTTGTAGAAAAAAGTCAGTTTGTGTTTATTCCTCCTTGAAAACAAAGTTTCCCAGCCTGTTTCCAACAAAAGTGAATTTATTGAGACTAATTTTGTTGCCCCTGTGACAATACGTGCGGCTTCATTCTGGATTTTTTCTAGTTCATTCGATTCGTATTGTGCACAATTATTCCATACAACATCAGCGTATTCTAACAAAGGACGAATAAAAGAAAAGTATATAGTCTGGAGAGATCTCCTATCTAATTTGAACTTCAATTTACGCATAACATTTATTTGATTCCATGCCTTTGTCTTAATATGTTCAATATGATTGTGCCAACTGCAGTCGTTTGAAAAAATAACACCTAAATGCTTATGTGACGTAACTTCATTAATTTGAGTTTCATCCATCGAAACTGGAGGGTGGTACGGTTTGTTAAGTTTTCTTGAAAATAGTATAGATTCTGACTTTGCAGGATTAAATGTTACTAACCATTGTTGGGCCCAACGACTAATTTTTTCTAGGTCTGAGTTAAGTGTTTCGGCTGCCTGAATAGCGTCGTCCACTATGATATACAGACTGGTATCATCTGCAAAGAGCCTTATGGAAGAATTAATATCTTCGACAATATCATTTATATATAAAAGGAACAATAGAGGACCAAGAATAGAGCCTTGAGGAACACCCGCTTTTATTGGTGTCCATGCAGAAGAACCACCTGGCAGTACAACTCTTTGGAGTCTGTCATTGAGATAATCAGTAAACCAAGATAAAAGAGACCCAGATATACCTGCTGTTTCGAGTTTGTAAAGCAATCCTTTATGCCATACTCTGTCAAATGCTTTGCTTATATCACAGAATATGGCACGGATTTCTTTACCCTCATCAAGAGCCTTACAAAAAGTATTATATATGTCGACCAATTGGTTAGCTGTAGAATCCCCAGGGACAAAACCTGATTGTAGAGTTGTAATGACATGATGCGCGTTAAGGAAGTTGAATAAATGTTTATGAACAATTTTTTCAAGAACTTTGCCCACTGTACTTAGGAGGGAGATAGGTCTATAATTGGAGACATCGGATGGGTCATTTTTCTTGTGTATGGGTGAGACGTTCGCTTGTTTCCAAATTTTTGGTACTAGTCCATGATTTAATGAAAAGTTAAACAAATTACTGAGAGGAAGAGAGAGAGGCTGTGCAAGTTCTTTGAGAAGTCGGTTATTTATCAAGTCAGGACCAGATGCTTTTCCAAGCGGAAGTGATTTTAGAGTTGATTCAACTTCCTGGGGTGTGGTAATAATAGAGTCTAGCTTGTGGGCGGGTAAAGGTTTCTTTTGTGGAAGAGTTGCTTGACTATCGTCTAAAAGCGTCTGGTCTCTAAAAAAATCATTGAAAATACTGGCTTTATCATTATCATCTGAATAAATTTTATCATCCTTACTCAAGGGTGGTATTGAATTTGTCAAATCAGGCTTTATAAAACCTTTTAAAGTTTTCCACCAATCCTTCTGTCCAGTTTCTGAATTAACTAACCTTTCTGATAATTTGTCAATTTGATTCTGTTTTGACTTGCGTAGTTCACTAGTGACATGATTTCTAAAGCGTTTATAAATATCCCAATGACTAGGGTTGTTAGATTTTTTATATTTGTCGTACAGCCTTTTTTTCTTCCGTAGAAGTTTCTTAATATTATTTGTTAGCCAAGGTGGATCAGTTTTACGAACTGTAATCATTTTGTTCGGGATATGTTTATTGGTTAGAAAGGTAATCCGGTCTGTTATATTCTCCGCGTATGTATCAATATCATCACTTTTCAGTGAGTTCCAGTCCGTGTCCATGAGGTCGTTTGAAAAAGTTTGATAATCACCCATGTCAAATAAATAGATTTTTCGTTTAAAACAAGGACTTACTGGTTTAATGAAATTTAAAACACAATAAATAGGACAATGGTATCTTACGTTTTGTTCAAGGAAAGGTTCTCCAACACCACTAAGTATAATATTATTTTTATTAGAAGTAAGAATCAAGTCGATTGTAGATGAAGAGTTTTCAGTGAAGTGTGTTGGTTCGTTGATCAATTGCTCAAGGTTAAATTGTCGACACAAATCATGTATTTTTCTGTATGAAGTTTCCTTCAAAGTATCAAAGTTGAAATCACCTGTTAGTAAAATATTTTGTATGTTAGTGTCTAAAGCCAGACTGACCGAGTCTTCAATAGATCACAGAATTGCATTCGGTGAATTTGGAGGTCTGTAAAACGTACCTATCAAATGTTTTTTATTGCTAAGTGAAACTTCCACCCAAATGCACTCAATATTCGGCAACTCCAGATCATCCCTTCGTTTAGAAAATATATTACTACGAATATAGACGCAAATACCACCATGGTGATCACCTGGTCTATCACGCCGAAATAATTTGAAGTTGTCAATACGTATATCTTCGTCTGACGTTCGGTCGTCTAGCCACGTTTCACTTATACAAATGACGTCGAAACGGCAAAGTTCTGATTCAATAAAATCTATTTTGTTCCCTAAACTCTGAACATTATAATGCACTATTGAAAATTTGTCTACGATCAATTGTTCCTTATTTGTATGACTGGGGTTAGAACTTACAGAAGACTCAGACGCAGGACCAGGATTACGTTCTACTCCTGCTATCAAGAGTAATGACATGATTATCAACAGTTCAAAATAATTGAGATGCTTAATACCTTTAATTTTTGCTTGACGGCTATAATTCAGTCCAATCCGTATCCGGTAAATCTCAATTGCAATCATTATTAAGTAATATTGTCAATCAACGCCTGAAAAAGACTGGACGATACGGATTTGTGATACTTTCTGTTGTGATACTTTTCATCACGAAAACATGCCCATAGAATTTTGACCCCCATAAGCCCCACTTTTATATAGTAGAACTGGGGTTTACAGGGGTATATATTATTTTTCTTATTTTTGCTCGAAAACCTAGATTGTGGGTACTCGTTAGAACCGCCTCACCTAGGCGGTTCTAACGATTACCACAATCTAGGTTTCGAGCAGAAACATAACAAAAATATCAGAGCTTTTTACCTGAAAATTGTTAATTTTTACAAGGTGAAATTTTCTATATATTTGAATAAGCATGTTTTCGTAATGTATATGTTAAACACGACTAGACTACTTGACCAAGGTACATCAAATAAATGCGAACATGACGGTATGATTTATCAACATTAGCTAATTATAAGTAATAATTATTGAATCAAAGGCATGCAATAATTTAGGCGAATGCCTCAATTACAAAACGTATCTTTCCAAGGCACTTGAACTAGAAATAAAGAATGTAAGATATGTAAACGATACGGAGGTACCCTTGAAATGACACATTATGAAAACACGCCTATTCAAATATATTGAAAATTTCACCACCAAAAACTGAAACTCTTCAGATAAAAATTCTGATGTTTTTTTAATATTTCTGCTGAAAACAGATTGTGGGCACTCGTTAGAACTGCCTCGCTGAGGCGGTTCTAACGAGTACCCACAATCTATGTTTTGAGCAGAAGTAAGAAAAATAATGTATACCCCTGTAAACCCCTGTTTTACTATATAAAAGAGGGGTTTAAGGATGTCAAAATCATATAGGTATGTTTTCGTGATGCAGTGACTGAGCATAGACCCCGTCCCTTCAAAGGCACCGGATAAGGCTTTAATTACACAAGATGAATTTACGAAGAGCCAACTCTCGCCTTTTATCTTGATGCGGTTCCAACTGTAATCAACAGATACATTTAGTCACCACTTTGTGACGATGCCGTTTAAATGAATGTATTATCATAAATTTCATAAACTTGCCTACGGTGAAATTAAACAACAAAATAGTATACTCGTAGAAGTTCTCCAAGAAGAGTGACAATCACAGAACATTTTCTACCAATGACACCAAGAAATGCTACAGTAATAACTATTTTACAAAAAAAAAAAAAATACTATGACCATAGAAAATAATAAATATTTAATATTGACGATGAACAATTTCCTTAACAGTAAGAGTTTAAAGGAATTAACACGTATATCATGTTCAGTAGCACCACAATGTACCTGTTGATAGAGAACATGACGCCTCGTTATGCAAAGGTCATATGCTTAGATTATGCCACGTGTAGTAAAGTATTCTTCCCTGTATATATAAAAGAAATTTAGTTTTGGGGGAATAAATACACTTTTTAATGGGATGGGGATGGGGTGGACTGGGAAACGTTTCACGTTTTGCTGCTAGAAGGAGACAAAAATGGTTTATTCTAAGAATTCGCTTCCAAGAAGGGATTTGTGTTCAGGTATTCAAATAGGAAGTCATAAAGTTAGTCTCTCCTTTAATCAAAGCACTGACAGTACTGGTGGGTCGATTTTCTCTGAGTGTAGGCTGGGAAAATGGTCCTGCACGAAGACGTAAGACTTCTTTTAGTCCTTAACTTTAATCCTTTAATTTTGGCGTTTGTCTACTGTGCATCGATTATAAACAATCGACCTAAAATAGCGGAAGTCCTAACAAGTGTATCCTGTCCCCTTATTTGTTTGTAAAACCAGAGGATCAAGAAAACATTCTGTGTATACTATTGACCCTATTCTTTCGAAGCACCATATGAAGAGAAAAACACGCCTGTTCAAATATATTGAAAATTGCACCATCAAAAATAAACTGAAAGTTTTCAGACAAAAAATCTGATATTTTTCATATTTCTGATCAAAACATAGATTGTGGGTGCTCGTGAGAACCGCCACGCCGAGGCGGTTCTAACGAGTACCCACAAGCTATGTTTTTAAACAAAAATTGAAAACATAATGTTTACCCCTGTAAACCCCAGTTTTGCTATATAAAAGTGGGGTTTAAGGGGGTCAAAATTATATAGGTATGTTCTCGTGGCGGAAGGAAATTAAAATATCAGCCTTGAAGAATAATTTTTTTTCACAAAACATATGAAAATTCTTAGATATCAGCTTTCTGTTAGCTTTTTTACAAACTGCTGATCTTGTAAGGAAATAAAACATGCATTAGGCCTGAATGCCCTGATAGTTTGTTTAGGATAACGAGTCAAAATATGGGTACGTTAGGCCCAAATTTCATTAAATCCTATAATCAGTCATTGCTCATGGGTGTATCTTTGCCCATGAACCCTCGTTCGCTATATTTAATTGATATATTTTGTTTGTCATTGTAAGCATAAAATATTTCTGTCCTGAAGTAGAGCCACAATCACAATACATTACCTACTAATGACACCAGGAAGAATAATATACTAACTACGGCGGACCCATATCACTTAGCATTGAAATATTGATAATAAGGATAGCCAAGCTATGAACAATAGTTGATCTTATTACCATGTCTAGACGGTTGCTTGCTAATTACACTGGCCGCGTCCAGTGAAAAAGTGCTTAGAAGCAAGATTCAGATAACCTTGTGCATGCGCAAATTATCATACGTGCCTTTGCCCTCCATTCATCCATTCAGAAGTATTCAGTGATTCTTCTAGCGGACAGTGGATGCCCTGATCAGACTTCGTAACCGCGCAGTCTGATCTTGGCCTTCGCTGTCCGTATCTGTCCGAACACACGTTTTCCCTTGGAGAAGCCCATATAATATGCAATTGCTCTTAAATGCTATGCTTCTTTTAAACTTGCTTTTGCAGACTGACTGTAACGGTTACACGGTTACACATAACTAGTGGGACTGGAAAATTGAATTACCTTCTTGTCATGTGATATATATATATATATATATATATATATATATATATATATATATATATATATATATATATATATATATATATATATATATATATATATATATATATGCAATGGTGATTGTCTAATAATATAAACGAAAATTTCTATGACTCACTGAATTGATTCATAGGAATGGTTAATTAAGATCGAATATCAAATTAATCCAAAAAATTCTTTTAATATATCCAAAGAAGACTTTTCAGTTACTATGACAGTTTCGGTTTCAGACAAGACAAAGAAGCTACCAGGATCAGTCAGTCTCCACTTGTCAGGAAACGGGACTAGAGGAGAGCAACAATTATAGCCTTTGTTTACCACTAGTCACTAGTCTAGTGAAAGCAGTCCAAGTCCCGTGACATCACGACGTCAAGGTCACAGTCTGATGATGGTTCTCGATGAGAACTGAAACTGTCACAGTAAGTAAAAAATTTTCTTTGAATATATCAAAAGAATTCTTTGGTTTAAAGGTTTCTATGTTTTAAAATTCGTAAAATTCGAAAACACGTGAATGGTCATATTCCCCTGGTAATGTTTAGTGACACTTAAAAACATAGAGCAAAGGCCACTTAACCCGACCTGTGACCAGTGTCTTCACTTTTGCAAAGGCATTTGTGATTCACAAATAATAATTTTATATAGTATCTCTTCAAATTGACAATGGTCAGTTCTTCGTTGCCCGTTTTGAGCGGATATTCTGATGCGAATTTTTTTTTTATGTAATTTTAGCGTCGTGGTCACCCACATTCTGTTTTATTTCTGTTGCTAGCACATTAGTTACCTTCTTCAATGGCTGTCCACTTGCCTTGCTTTCTGTTGTTTGTCTGTTTGTGCGTTCCTGTGTTTTATACCCGTGTATCATGAGACAAGCGTGACGCTTCAAGCGAGTAATCCTGCTATCATCCATTACAGACTGGAGACACCTAAACGGGTAACTGGCAAACAGTGCTGACCCAGATCAGAGGCCACAAAACGTCAGAGTCTCCACTGTTTGTAAATAGCTCAACCATTTTTTTAGGAATATCTATATCATATAGCCTGACATACCTAAAATCGAAAATGACCTCTTCAAATATATAGTGCGGGAGAATTTATTCAGTCTTGAATGGGTTAATCCCCATAGAGTCCTCCTGCTGTCCATTCCTCTATTGCAGCTCTTCTTTATTTGTGAGTCGGTGATTTCCTAACTGATGTTTGTTTTGTTATTATTTGTTCCCCATCTCTCCTTCTTTTCGTGCCTCAGGAAAGTTGTGCTTCGAGATTGTGACATTTCACGGGTATCTTCATTTATATGAGCGAGCGCACAACAAAATCTACAATAAGACCTGTGTGAGCAGCAAAGTCTCGGATCAGCCTATACAGCCTTCCAGTATGACAATGGTTCTCGTTTATTCCTCTTTGGATAGCCTGGAGACTGTAGAAGGAACATGCGATCAGTGAAGGCTCTGATCAGACTGCGCGGATGCGCAGGCTGATATGAGTCTTTGCTGGTCGGACAGGTCTTATTGTAGGTTTTGTCGTGCGCTGCCTCATATTTTTGTATCATTGCGGTTTCATGTCTATTGCTGCTACAGAAGAAAATGGTGAGGCTTCGCGACAGTTCAACTGGTTCAAGCTCTCAGCAGTTTGTTAACTGACCATTCCAAGGCGGTTCCTCCGTAGCAGTTCTTCTTTGTTTGTTGTTCGTTTTTATTGTAAATGTTAATTTTTGTTTGGTCATTGTTTATAGCTTATCTCTTTTTTTGTTTTCGTTCCTCAGGAAGGTTTTACTTCTTGAATGTGGTTAATCCTTGGTAACCATTACGAAAACATGCCTATTCAAATATACTGAAAATTTTAACACCAAAAAAATGAAAATTTTCAGATAAAAAGTTCTGATATTTTTCATATTTCTGCTCAAAATCATATATTGTGGGTACTCGTTAGAACCGCCTCATGTCTAACGAATACCCACAATCTATCTTTTTGAGCAGAAATAAGAAAGATAATGTATACCCCTGTAAACCCTAATTTTACTATATAAAAGTGGAGTTTTACGGGGTCAAAATTATATAGGCAAGTTTTCATGATGCGTCATTTATATTTTACAAGGTAGGGGTTAAAAAGGCGAATCCCCTTGATTAGTTTTTTGTGGGTTTATTGTGTTTGTATGTTTCATGCGCTAAGGAGCGTTTTGCGTGCAATAGTTCACCTGAGGTAATGTTAGACACAAGAACACATATTATGGTTATATTATGTGGAAATCCTTAAACGTCTGGGGATTTTGTATTTCGCTTATATTACAGAAGTTTTTTTGTTTGTTTTTTTTTTTCAAAGAGGCTCATACCCAGCTAGCATTCTACGTAAATCTACATCGGGCCGTCATCGGCCCGTCAACTACCCTGACGGGCCGATGACGGTCCGATATAGATTTACGTAGAATGCTGACTGGGATAATTCAAGCACACTCGTGCCCATTATGGAGACATTTTATCTTTAGTATGGATAATGACTACAGATTCTTGAGAAAATGATACTTCACACGTGAATCTCCTATTAGCCTCATACGCATACAAAATGGCACATTTAAACACATTAAACTTACTTTCCGAAAAATTGTTTTAGGAGAGTGTAAGGAAACGGTAAAATTCGAGCTGGGAACCAGATGAAGATGCCTTACGGGGACTTGATATACTTGGTAGATACGCCACCAGTTTAACAATATAGACAACTTTTGTAACTTCGTGTTTGCTTCCCTGTAATCAACAAATTCATGTAGTACTTCGTGAATTGTTAGTTCTAACTGTGAATATATCTGGCTCAAGCACGAAGCGCTTCAGGAGCAGACATAAAAAGAAGTAGTAGTAGTAGTAGCAGTAGTAGTAGTAGTAGTAGTAGTAGTAGTATATATAAAATACTTGAAATAGTAGTAGTAGTACAAAAAAGTAATAGTAGTAATATAAAATGGCACCGACTTAAAAATTATTCATTTCGATGGTCTGGGCAGGAAGTTTTTATGTCTAATCCTCGGCCCACCTGGATTCAACTGGTGGTTTTCGTTTGTTCCAGTATTCCAGTGATGTTGTTTGAAACCCCATGGATCTCCAAGTGTCTCAACACGTTGTTTCTGTTCAGTCCTCGTCTTTGCTTCATTATACATATGTAGCCTTTTTCTGTGACTCATTTGTTGCCCGTAATGATTCATGGATGAGTTAGAAGAAGTGCTGACCAAACAAATAATACATCACGAAAACACGCCTATATAATTTTGACCCCCTTAAACCCCACTTTTATGTAGTAAAACTGGGGTTTACAGGGGTATACATTTTTTTATTATTTCTGCTTAAAACATAGATTGTGGGTACTCGTTAGAACCGTCTCGCCGAGGCGGTTCTAACGAGTACCCGCAATCTATGTTTTGAGCAGAAATATAAAAAATATTAGGATTTTTTAACTGAAAATTTTCATTTTTTGGCGGTAAAATTTTCAGTATATTTGAATAGGCGTGTTTTCGTAATGAAACCAGCGCATGACAAAACCTTCAAAATGGTATGTGCGCCCAGCGAAGGTTCGGATCAGCCTGGGCATCCGCCCAGTCTGATCAGAGTCTTCGCTGTCCGCATGAAGAAAGCTCGGGTCCTTCGCTACCCATTGAGCGCAGAGCGAAGACTGATCAGAGTGTTCGCTTGGTAGACATGCTATTTTGTAGAACAAAAGAGGAAAGAGAAAAGTCCAGGGAGTGCCACAAGCACAAGCCGTAGCCCTTCCCAGACGACAAGAGGAAGAGGAAACAGACAAAACCAAACAAGCGCAAATCTAACAAACGTACGAAAAACACTAAGATTAGCTCTCTCTTCCCGAATCGAGGTAATTGCAATGCTAAAAGGACTGAAAAGCACAAGAACAAAATAATACATGGCAAGACTTAAAACAAATCACCTCGTAGAATAAACCACAAAGCAACACAGAGTAAGACTAACACCGGGACCACCGCCTTAGATCGGTCAGTAGAATAAGCCACCGGGAGTTGGGGTGGTTAAAGCACTTTTACAGCCGGCCAACTTCACCCTGGGTTCCGATGCTACTCTTAATATAGAAATACGTAAACACTACGTTCGCACAAAGGCTCCCAACTCAGTCAATGCATCAAAGCGAAAACATAATCAAAGGGCTGAAGAGCCCTGAAAGGACAGATTCTATGAGAAACTAATAAATTCCAGGTATCATTCTGTTCTCCATTTAAGTATGTGAGACGCTTCTTCGTCGAAAAAAAAAAACGAGCTACAGCGAACAACAAAGGCGCTGATCAGCACAAGTTGCACTACTTTTGTATGGACAGCTCTTCAATGGCATATTAATTTACACACATTGAAACATTGAGTCTACTTTTGTGCGCGGATCAATACGAAATTGATTAGTAGTCAAAGTCACTTTCTCTAAAACAGTGCGTGGCAACGAAGAATGACAGATAGAATCTGTCATTAAAAATCAAATTTATCACTTTGATAAACAAAGACGAGTACTCATGGCTAATTCTGCTGTGTGCCAGAGTAAATGAAAGCAATAGATGAACCACGGCGGGCCAAGCTAAAGACATATCATCAACCCCAAACCCACTGGTTAAAGTTTGTTGAAGAGGCCGTCATCGAGTCTGAGGCCCGAACCGCCATCGTGCAATTAAAAAGTGAAGCATACCCATCAACAATGATTGGGTTGACAACTAGGCATACAGTCTGTCGCATAATATCCAGGCTATAGCCATTTCTTTTATAACGGTTAATTAGTTTTCTGAATTGCTCCGAAAATTTTTTTTCCACAGTTTTTTTCTAAATCTGTACACTAAGTCACCGTAAAATTCTGGTTCCGATATACCTTGTTGCAGAAGTGTTTTCAGACTGATGTTATATTTTTCTACCAAGGCACTGTGTCTGCGATAAAATTTCGAAAACGCCTTACGAAGATTAAAATCATGAAAGCCCTGCCTAAGAAGTTTGGCAGTGAGGCCTTTATTGCGGCAATTAAAGTCACTAAGACTAGAAGAAGCTCTAGCGAATCTAATAAGTTGAGATATGTATACCCCATATGAGGTATGCCGTGGGACATCGCCATCTAGAAAAGGGAAACCGTCACGTTTATCATAAATTTTGATGGAAACTGTACCATAAGATATACATAGATTCAAATCCAAAAACCGGTGCCTCGGTATCGGAAAAAATTGGCTTTATTTAATTTGAGTTCAGTAGGGTATATGCGGTCCACCATTTGGTCAAAGTAAATATTGTCCATATTGAATAAATCATCAAGGTATCTTGAAGTAGAATCGAAAGCCTCAATAATGTCAGTCTGATTTTCCCGTGAGAAAGACTTCGTGAAATCTCTTTCATAACAAAAAAGAATCAAATCTGCAACAAGAGGAGCACAATTAGTTCCCATCGGAATACCAATAGTTTGCCTATAAAGTTAAGTTCCAAATCTTATAAAAATGTTATCCAAAAGATAAACAAGGGCATCAAAGACTTTTTGACAAAACCATAAATTGTAATTCTTGTAAAGTAAACGTTCGGTTAACTAAATCAATAAGTTTATCTTTTATAAGATGATGAGGTAACGTAGTATACAGTGTAGAAAAATCATATGTAGACAATTTAGAAGCCTAAATGTTTTTAGATTTAAATTTATTGAGAACTTAATTGGAATTTTAATTGACCAAAACTAGTTAATACCACCTCTTTCGTAAACAGTATCATAGTAACTAATCCAATGTTTTTGGACAGCAGTAAAGCATGTCATACGCTGGCTCATACAGTCGACTCTCGTTATCTGGAATTCCAAGGGACTCACTGAAATACTTCGAGATATCCGTACCTCGACATATCAGAGTCGAGAGAGTGAGGAAACCAATAAATTGAACAACCACATTTAACAAATGAATATGTAATTTGACTCCTGAAGTTAGAAATATATATATATATATATATATATATATATATATATATATATATATATATATATATATATATATATATATATATATATATAAAATAATGTGGAAAAGATAAGAAATTGCTCCTCAGGAGCAATTTCTCCTCTTTTCCACATTATTTTGTTACCTGTTGTCATAGTTTCATGTTAAAACAGGGACCAGATTTTCACTTCGAGATGAGCGGTAATTCGAAATAAGCGAGTTCGACATAACGAGGTTTGACTGTATATGTTTTTACCCCTATGGAAGTTGAGAGCGAGGGTTGGGATCCCGTAAAGCTAGCTCAAGCCCCAGTAATTTATAACTGACCGTTCCAAGATGGTACTTTCATTATTGTACTTTTTGTTAAATGTTCAGTAGTGTTTCACTTGCGAATGGTTTTCCTTTAACGATAATGCAAATTAACGTCAAAAAGATTGCCTTTGGGAACAAAGAACACACTACGGATTAGAAAATGGAAGTCTCGGTTTTATTGAGACTCTTCATAAATAGTAATGAAGTTTGCAACACTGCTTACGTCCTCCAGCGTATACATGAGCAAAATTCCATTTTCAAATATACCACAATGGGCCTAATGATCCAAAAGGAAATGAAATATAATCTGCAATGTGATGATGTACGGGGAGACGTAGTAATAGACATATGCAGTTTACGTTTGGGTAACTGAGTTGCCACCTTTCTGAGAAAGGGGTACCAACTCTGTTTGCCATCTGTTCTTTTTGTGGCTCTTTAATTGTATTTGTTTGTCTTTCCCTTTGATGTTGAGAACTTGATGTGGATCTGATTTTACGTATGGGCTCCCCAGTTCACTAATTTACTCTGAACAAATATATTGCTTCTCCCCGACCAATGTATTTCTTTAGCGTGATTCTACATAAATCTATAGCGGGCCGTTATCGGCCCGTCAGCTACCCTGACGGGCCGATAACGGCCCGCTATAGATTTATGTAGAATCATAGATAACGAGAAGAACATGTTATGTGCATGTGTATAAATATTATTTCCTGGAGTATAACAGCCATTCAATTTAAGAAAAAACAATCTAGAGCCATTAAGTTTATTCTTTTCCGTAGGCTTGTATAGCATATAAACCGGGCCGCAGCATTTATTACAAGATTGCATGTGCGCCCCAGGGCGGACTTGGGTCAGCCTGTGCATCAGTCTTCGCTTTTATCCTGAAGACACTTTGGGTCTTTGACTACCAACAGAAGGCTCTCTGATCTGTGTCTTCGCTGGATGCACATACAATTTTGTGGGAAATGTTATGCCCCAGCTCATATATGTTTTACGATGTGGCTGAATGTGTAAATCTGTTCTACTAATGTACGACTGAATTTACCTCACATTCCCCTGATATATTGTTTGCTTCAAAAATATACAAATGTGTCTGTGTACTGACATGTCCTCGTTGCCCTTAGATACAATTTATCCGAGGAATTCAAGGGGAATGACTACACTTGCAAGGGAGGTAACTCTGCTAAATTGTTTGTGCCTCCCTTCTGATAAAGGGGTCTACGCTGAAAGGACTGAAATGTGCTCTCTGTGAAAGCAAATACAGTCCTTTTAGAGTAGACCACGTTCAGAAGGGTTCTGGTGTGCAGGAAAGCCAACAGAGAGTGATTAAAATTGTTTCCCTTCTTACAATATTCTTAAATCTACCAAGTACATCAAGTCCCCTTAATTAAAAGAAGTCAGTCGTACATTCTTTCCTAAGACTCGTAAAAACATAATAACAAACACCTATTATCGCCCGTTTTCTTCCACGCTATTAAACTGTTAAACTTATTTTGTATAGATTTTCTGACAGAAGTGCCGTTAAGGGGAAGAATAGTTTTCTTTGATGGCGGTTTGATTAGATATAGGAATGCCTAAGACAATATTAGAACTTTTTTACGAGTATCCTCGATTACATCTATTGAGCCTCCTCACGCATAAGGCTATCTTATATTCAGAGGAACATCGCGATTATCCATTGCAGTCTAATCGGAACATTCACTTCTCTCTTACAGAATCCCCGGCTACTCAGACGCGCGCTCAGACATCAAATACCCAGAAGCGAACTCTCTATTCAGTCAGCGGAGACGCGCAACATCACGAAAACATGCCTATATAATATTGACCCCCTTAAACCCCACTTTTATACAGTAAAACTGGGGTTTATAGGAGTATACATTATTTTTCTTATTTCTGCTCAAAAACATAGATTGTGGGTACTTGTTAGAACCGCCTCAGAGAGGCGGTTCTAACGAGTACCCACAATCTATGTTTTTGAGCAGAAATAAGAAAAATATCGGAGTTTTTTATCTGAAAATTTTCAGTTTTTTTAGGTGAAATTTTCTATATATTTGAATAGGCGTGTTTTCGTAATGGCTGATATTAGCATTCGCAAGTTGGACAAATCAGCAAACACTAAAGAATTCTTTGGCTTTATGCGGTTCCCTTGATATTACTATAAAGATATCACCGCTTACGATTTACAGAAGGTTTAATGAGCTGTCGTCAATTATTTATTTGGTGTGGAGCTTAACAACCCAGTCAACACTATTACGGTCATGTCGAGCCGGTCACTTTATCGAACCACACTTTTCCTGGGTCGCTTAGTCCTCTAAGCGGTTAACTAGTACCTGTGCACATTCTATCGCCAGAAAAGTCATTAGCCATATACGTTATACGAGAATGAAAGTGAGTAAAATACATTGGCTTTCTCTGCCAAACGAGCAACTGATATTTGTGTGTTAATATGTGAAATGATGCTGAATATATATTGACATTACATTCTAACAGGAATGATCATTGAGAGGAGTGAACGCGTACGCCCGCGCGCCCGCGCACACACACACACACACACACACACACACACACACACACACACACACACGCACACACACACACACACACAGAGAAGACACCTAAGTAGCAAATTGTCCCGGATCATGTTGCCAATAATATAAGGTTTCATCTCGTTACTGTAGAAATAACATAAATGTAATGGAAAGGTCCACAAAAGGGGTATAACGACCCGTAGTATTTCAGCGTCACCTAACTTTCACTAAGAGACGACCTCTATTGTATTATTGTACATGTATTGCAACATTCTAAACGCCGCTTGATGAAATTTGAACGGGAAAATGAAAGTTTTAAGTGATGCTCAAAATAATTTTAGAAAGGGCCACAGCACCATTAATCACGTGTTGTCTTTAACAGATAGTCACAGAAACTCGAAAGTATGAACCTCTGTACGCTTTTGCGGCCTTCATTGACTTCCGGACAGCATACGGCGATATAAACCGGAACATATTACTTATGAAACTGGGCACTATGGGTATTTGTGGACGTATGTTTAACGCTATATCATCACTGTATGAGACCGTCAATTGTTGTGTAGCGCTAATTGGTGTAAATACAGACTGATTTGCAGTCACATGCGGCTTGGAGCAAGGAATCCTATGTAACCTGTCTCAATTTTATTTAATCTTTATATAAATGACATCGTAGATAGAATACACGCTAAACACAAAGGCATCGATATTGGGGATGACAAAGTATCTATTTTCCTGTTCGCAAAAGTCTAGATTCTTCTACAATGTAGCACCTTCTGCTACGTATCTACAACTTATTAAGCATCTGATGTAACATAAAGAAAATGTCATTGGAGAAAAATCCAATGTTAATAATTTCAGACCCAACTCACCAATTAAGTCAGAAAGCATTTTACCTTTGGAGGAAAACAAGTGAAAATTATATACAAATACAAATATATGGGGTTACTGCTGACTCATCAAGAAAACATGCCTATATAATTTTGACCCCCTTAAACCCCACTTTTATACAGTAAAACTGGGGTTTACAGGGGTATGCATTATTTTTCTTATTACTGCTCAAAAACAAAGATTGTGGGTACTCCTTAGAACCGCTTCGGCGAGGCGGTTCTAACGAGTACCCACAATTAATGTTTTGAGCAGAAATATGAAAAATATCAGGGTTTATTTTATCTGAAAATTTTCTGGTTTTGGAGGTGAAATTTTCTATATATTTGAATGGGCGTGTTTTCGTAATGTATACATCTAAATTGCAAAGAAATGGCTTAGCATGCTGCAAAATCTGTCAGTCTTGCATAAGGTTTAGTTATTACAAGATGAAAGTCGAGCGGGGGCCCAGCTTTCCGAACACTATCTAAGCTTTAGGAAGATATGATATTTGGGATTATCCACTACGGTGCCACCGTCTGAGGTACATGTACAAAGGAGTACAGGTGTATAAATTCAGTTGAAAGAAGCTAGATACATATACTTCTTTGGTGTCGATCGAAACAGCCCGAATGCCGGGGCTTTAGGACATCACGTAAACATGCCTATATAATTTCGACCCCATTAAACCCCACTTTTATTTAGTAAAACTGGGGTTTACAGGGGTATGCATTATTTTTCTTATTTCTGCTCAAAACATAGATTGTGGGTACTCATTAGAACCGCCTCTCCGAGGCGGTTCTAACGAGTACCCGCAATCTATGTTTTGAGCATAAATATGAAAAATATTAGAGCTTTTTTTATTTGAAAATTTTCTGGTTTTGGAGGTGAAATTTTCTATATATTTGAATAGGCGTGTTTTCGTAATGTAATGTATACATCTAAATTGCAAAGAAATGGCCTAGCATGCTGCAAAATCTGTCAGTCTTGCATTTGGTTTAGTTATTACAAAATGAAAGTCGAGTGGAGGCCTAGCTTTCCGAATACTTAGCTTTAGGAAAATATGATTGGGATTATCCACTACGGTGCAACGGTCTGAGGTAGAAAGGAGTACAGGTGTATAAATTCAGTTGAAAGCAGCTAGATACATATACTTCTTGGGTGTCAATCGATACAGCCCGAATGCCGGGGTTTTAGGAGATGTCGGTTTGGATCCTGTGTTGGCCAAACAACGGAAAACAGTAACAAATCAATGGATGAGAATGAGATCAATAAGTGATGACAGATTAGATCATAAAGTTTTTATATGGTCTGAGCAAAGCCTAGGTAGATATTGCAAAAACTGGAATTTTAGAGTGAGAAACATACTAACTGAAACAGATTTTTACGTACCGCGTGTGGATAGTCACTCTGAGAACATCGTAGATACCGCGTATAATTTTGTCATAAATGACCATCACGAAAACCTGCCTATATAATGTTGACCCCCATAAACCCCACTTTTATATAGAAAAACTGGGGTTTACACGGGTATGCATTAGTTTTCTGACTTCTGCTCAAAAATATAGATTGTGGGTACTCGTTAGAACCGCCTCGCCAAGGCGGTTCTAACGAGTACCCAAAATCTATGATCTGAGCAGAAATAAGAAACATATCAGAATGTTTATCTGAAAATTTTCACTTTTTGCTGGTAAAATGTTCAGTATATTTGAATAGGCTTGTTTTCGAAATGCTGTAAAACGAAATGGGTGAACGATATAATGCGCGATAATACACGCCAAGGAAATGAAAAAACAAAAATAAAAATAAAAAAATAAAATAAAAAAAAATAAAAGCCACGCTTACATAATCGTTTCAAGACTGAATACGAGACTGATAGTTAAGTGAAATACATGAGGCCAGGCAATCATAGAAGCGCTTATTCAAAATTTCGGTGCGGAGTAGCAACTATTCATATAGACAGGCCGATGTGAGCAGTTACATGTAGCGGCCCGGAAGACAGACCTTGTTTTAATTGCATAGATCACTATGAAGATGAGGAACATGTATTTTTACATTGTCCGATATAGAGTGAACCCTCGTTACAACGACAGCAATTCAAAGTACGATGCCATTGAAAAAAAATATATTGCTACGTCCACCCCGTAACACACTCGCACACGTAGGCACCGCAAAAACGCTCGCATAATGCATAATGCGAATGAAAGTATTTCGGACCAGAGATTGTTTCAGCCAACTTCTGTGTTGATACATCAGTGTCTCAATATGACATTCTAGAAAGCAAAGCAACAAAGTATAGATATCGCAGATCGCGGTGACGGTGATTCTACACGCTTGTAACTAATGTATCTGAATACTGCAGAGCGAGACACATCATTTAAATCTTAAGATGAGGCCGACTGATTAAGCTTTAGCAAACTGCTGCACCAGTCTGCATCTGTCATAAATTAATTAGGAATCTTTATTTCTTCAGTCTGATGCACTTTCCAACTAAAGTACAGAAGCCTAACAAACATGATTGGATTTTAACCCATTTATGCCTAGTGACTTTCCTTCGTCTCTTTCAGGACTGGTTTATTTCCAATTTATGGATTATTTGGTTTGTTTTTATTACTAATATTCGCTACAGAAATTCCTGTACTTTATTCAAACAGTGTAGACCTTGATCAGACGCCACGTTCTGCGGCGTCAGATCTGGATCTACACTTTTTGCCAATGTCCCTTTTATGGGACGCTGGGCATAAATGGGTTTATCATATAGAAACTGAGTAATGTGTTTTGCACTATACTGAGCCAATGGATATTCAGGGAAACAGACTGTGTACCAGATTATGCTGGCAATGGCAATCCCTAACACAAATGAACCAAACGTGAGAGAATGTAACATGAGAAAAGTGCGCCCAGCAACCGTGCAGTCTGAGCAGACCCTTCATTGTTCACCGGTATAAGGCAATAGTCTGATTCTGAATGAGCCTCGTAATCAACTATCGCTAAGGTGCACGACCCACCTTATTCTTGCCTGTGCTTTTACTTAGCCTAAGGCTTTTGGCGATTCCTTTGGCTAGATCTTGTCAATATTGGTGTTTATCACATGACCGTCAAGTTATTCAGTGAAATAACCCATGTCATAAAAATCATATAACCATACGTGTTATAACACCTGCAAGGCTTCCCATTGGTAAGCCTAATTAATATTCGTATTACTCCGCTTATTGATAGCAACCAGGATGATGTCCGCGACAGAGCCTGCCTTCAGTTTTGAGATGAACGATAATTGTCAGACCGATAGAAGGGGAAGACACAACACAATCACTATATGAATAACACAGCTACAAGATATATTCATGGTGGTTAAATTTCGATGTTTTCCGGCAACATATTTAGAGGCAAAAAGCATCGGAGGGTAACATGACTCCGACAGTCAATAAATGTGTCAAATTAAAATTCAAACTACAGTTAAAATGTTTGATGTCCTTGAAATCTGTCATTTACTTGGGTGTGTCAACCACCGTATAAACTGAATTGGTCTAGGTCAATGACCGTTAAATACGACAGCTGACTTCGGGGGATTTTCCTACTGATTGTCAGTGACGTATTGACTCGCTGAATGACGTTGAAGGGAATATTTATTTTTAAATTCATTTTTTCAATTGAAATATATATTAGCTCAAATAAAAATCATTATTGATTCCTACAGTTTAATGAAGTAATAAATGGCATATTTATCTTGGTTCTAGTTATTTTCGGTACTTATCAAATAATATGCGAACTTTTTTGTTGCGTAGTACTATTGAATCACAGGTAGTGAGTGTTCCGCTTAGCTATCGAAAGCCGTTGTCATCATTTTGTGCATTTTTGTCATCGGAATGGCCATGTGATAAACAGAATCTTACATTCGTGGTCATTTAATATGAAATTTATGAAACTCGTTGGGTAATTTCGGTATTTTGCTCGCCAAGGCTCGCAAAATACCCCGAAATTACCCAAACTCGTTTCATAAATTTCATATTAAATGACCACTCATGTAAGATCCCCTATGTAGACAATATTTTATAAAAATGTTCCATATTGTTGAAGACCGACGGCTATTTCCATATTTTGGCCTCGATGTTGCCTCGATCAGTGAAAATTTGCTTGGTAGCTTATTGGCTAGATTTTGTCGGTATCAATGCTATATACGAAAAATTATCAAAGTATTCCAAAGGTTCCATGAGTTATGGATACCTTTGCTAACTGTCACATTTTATTTGTGTTGCTGACATATGGCAATTCCTTTGTCTGGATCTTGTCAGTATTAATGTGTATACAAACTTTTTTTTTAAGTGGTTTCATTCGTTATTGAGAACTGCACATTTTGTGCGTATGGACATGAACCCTGAAGGCAAATGACGTTAATGCAACGTCGGATCAACGTCGATATAACATTTATGCAACGTCGCGTCAACATCGGTGAAACGTGATGACGTCAATGCAACGTCGAATCAGTGTCGATGTAACGTCATGACGTTGCACCGACGTTGATTCGACGTTGCCCTGGCGTCATGTGCCCACTGGGAAATGCATGTGCATAAAAGCGGCGAACTAGAATACAAAGTGTTTGGCTATCCAAACAGCGCCCAACGAAGACTGCGGATGCACAGGCTGATCAGAGTCTTCGCTCGGCGCACATGTCTATAGGAACATTTTTCACATAGCGGCTCAACTGCTTACAACTTAGACAGTAGACTAGCAACTAGTCTGATAGTAAGAGTTTGATCAGGTTTGTTTATTATTATTATTATTATTAAAAGATAGTCAAGTATATTTGGTTAAGTCTCCAATACACATACTGGCTAAAAAAAATCGAGAACGGAGACTATACTTTGTTTGATTGTGTTGAGGTTTTACGGCCCAGTCAACCCAATGGGGTCATGTCGAGCGCGGTCAGTTTACCTAACCACACGTTTACTGGACAGGCTTAGTCCTCTAAGCGGTTAACCAGTATTGTGCACATTCCTTCGCCAGAAACTGACAACTGTCCTTCTTGAATCAGCAGAAGTGAGAGAATGACCGTAGAAAATATTTCATGATCAATCTCCACGAAAGAATGTTGCCGACCTTGGCGGGGATTGAACCCGCGACCTCCTGGTCTCCAGTCGGACGCACATCCAACTGAGCCACCGGGGCCGGCCGGAGACTATACTACATGTAGCTAAAACATTACACCGTTCATTTTAATGCAATCATATGGCTTTTTAGCCGTATTATTCAAATTAACGTCTAGTGGCTAGGCTACTTAGACAGTTGTGAACAGCTAAAATGAGGGAGCACGAACTGTTCTGTCCTTCGCTGTTGGCCTACAGAGTCTTTTCTTTCGCAGCGCATGTTGATTTTCTTGTTTGATTGACACACTGATACACGTGAAATGTACAACTGCTGAGCATATAGATTATTGAATGTCTTTCATTCACTTTACATCTTTTAATAAGAACGTCAATCATCCTTATACAGACATAACAGATTTTGATTAAATTCTCGCTTTTTTGTATAAAATACATTGCTCTTGAATAGGCATTTGTTTTTTTCAACCAAATATTATTGGTGTGTTTCTTATTTCTGCACAAAAGCATATATTGTGGGTACTCATTAGAAGCGCCTCGTTGAGATACTTCTAATGAGCACCCACAGCATATGCTTTCATGGACAAATAAGAAAAAAAAAGATATTGACCCGACAACTCCTCATATCGAGAGTTATAAAATATTCGGATTAGGTCGTGTCATAATACTGACGTTTTTGTTTCTTTACATTTTCTGTCATTGTTCATAATGTACAAGCAGCAACTTGAGCGTCACTTGTCATTCAGAAAGTATGCAAATACTGTTATGGCAGCTTGTTATAATAATGACATTTTTTTTTTCATTCCCAATTTAATAAATATTTTCAAAGCATTGGCACCAAGAGAAAACGGGTCTTTGGAAGCTACACAAACAGTAGAGGCCAAGGGTTTATTCCAAACGCATTTCTTTTTCTTTTTCTTTTATTTTTTTCTTTTTATTTTTTTGTAGTGTGTGATAATTTGTAATTAGAAATCATTTGGCGTTTCTGTTTCTGTGCATTGTTCTCAAATATTTACCATAAAATTAATTGTATGGCCACAAAAATTGCTCTGGCCTATGCAATTGCTATAGTGAACTGATTTTTTGATAATAAGTATAATGAAATATTTGCTGTTTTTCACTAATAAATTTCAATATTTGATGTTTGACAATAATATTATAAAATTTTCTAAAATTTTTAACAAACAAAACTTGTCGAAATCCTGTTTCCAGTCTACCTACCCTATGGATTTTTTGCACGATTTGCAGCCATTTTCACTGAAAAAATGAAATTTATTACGAAAACATGCTTATTCAAATATACTGAAATTTTACCACCAAAAAATAAATAAATAAATAAATAAAAAATAAAAAAAAATAGATAAAAATTCTTATATTTTTCGTATTTCTGCTCAAATATATATTGTGGGTACTCGTTAGAACCGCCTCGGCGAGGTGCTTCTATCGATTACCCACAATCTATGTTTTTCAGCAGAAATGCGAAAAATAATGTATACTCCTGTAAACCCCAGTTTTTTCTATATAAAAGTTGGGTTTAAGGGGATCAACATTATAAAGGCATGTTTTCGTCATAATTCGATCTTGAAAGCCCACGTAAACTGTACAGAATAATACTTTCGGTGCATAGATAATTACGATCAATAATTTTGCATTGAATCATTACAAAAAAAAAAAATGCAAATTTACTTACTTTCAACAGAGCGCCATGCTAAAACGACTTTCTGGAAGATACCGAAAACAGCATATATAGTTGGCTAACTAGAGCATCTAATGTTCCTTGTTCATGTGTTGTATTCTTTTGTATCAAATGCTGATATGGAAGGTCCCGGCAGACTGCGCGGATACACAGACGGCCCTCCCTGTCAGTGACCTCTCATTATGTTAACAATTCTTTGTATTGTAACCCCATGTTTCACCATGATGTAAACATGGGTATGGTGGGGTCTGTATTTTAAGGGGTGGAGGGGATTTAGAGTTTTGAAAGCAGCATTTCAATTGACTCCTTTGTCAGGCAGTTAAACCATGCCCACGTGAATTTCCTTAGACAAACTTTGTATTGATATACCTGTGATTACCTGTAAAAAGCCCTTGTTGATTTGTTTGTCTAACTAAAAACATTGACAATTACCTTATTAGCTATTTTGAATGGTCAATTGAGGTTGTCAGTTAAATGGTCAAGAGACTTGACGGAGGAGTCAATTTGTAATGTCTTTGCTGCATAAATTTGATTAACAAATTTCTAGAAAATGCATAGAGTCAGAAAATCAAAAAGGATATGTTTCTCTTTCGCCTCCGAGAAAATATAATGGGCGGTTTTAATGAGTACCCACAAGATATGTTTTGAAATGAAATTTAAAAAAAAGATATGACGATACCCCGTCTTATCTGGAGCTATGTGAGAGGGTTATAAAGATATATATTTTAGGTTAAAACACTGGTTGATCTAGAGCTGTGGCTAGGAACATTTCAGCCAGCATACAACAAACCCTAACAATAAGATCTGTGTGATCAGCAATGACTCAGATCAGCCTGTACATCCACCCAGTATGGCAACGGTTCTCGTGTATCCCTCTTCCGATAGCCCGGAGACTGTAGAAGGCACATGCAAACAGCGAAGACTCTGATCAGACTGCGCTGATGCGCAGGCTGATCTGAGTCTTCGCTGGTCGCACAAGTCTTATCGTAGGTTCTGTCGTACGCTGGTGGATTTAGTGTAGATGGGTTAACGTAATGGATAAACATTTTTGAATAGAATTGAATATCATGATAGAATAGAATAAAACAGAATGAATCTATTCGTAAACCTACATACATAGAAGTTGTTCTCCATTCACATGAAATATACAATAAAAGAAAATACCAGAATTTACTTGAGAACAACATATACGTTAGATACGGTACCTTAATTCCATTGCCTCTTTAATGGATATACAAACACGTTTTGTATCTACAGCATTACTGCGATTCAGCAAGTTTGATAGCAATTTAAAACATTCACCAGTATTGGCTTTCATATCTGATATCTTTAAGTGCAGTTTGGTTAACAATGCAATCCTAAAATCTGTATATTAACTACAAAATAGGAAAAACTGCCCGTCATCTTCTATCTGATTGCATTCAACACTAATTCGCAGCTCACGTGGAATTCTTGGTCTGAAATAGAGACTAAATTCAATTGATAAATCATGAGCATTATTTCTAACCGTTGATGCGCCGGCCTCGGTGGCTCAGTTGGATGCGCCGTCCGACTGGAGACCAGGAGGTCGCGGGTTCAACCCCCGCCGAGGTCGGCAACATTGATCATGAAATATTGTCTACGGTCATTCTCTCCCTTCCGCTGATTCAAGAAGGGCAGTTGTCAGTTTCTGGCGAAAGAATGTGCACAATACTGGTTAACCGCTTAGAGGACTAAGCCTGCCTAGTAAACGTGTGGTTAGGTAAACTGACCGCGCTCGACATGACCCCACTGGGTTGACTGGGCCGTAAAACCTCAACACAAACGAACTAACCGTTGATGCACAGAGTCGTGCTCCTTGAAAGCCGCCTCTAAAAATTGGAGAAGGAGGCCTTATACCATAAGCGAGCACCAAAGACGCATACGCGGATCTTGATACAGAGAGAGAGATCGGGGCTTTCCATGATGCATTGCTCTTCATCTTGGGACCATAAGTAGGCTATTCCCTGTGAGTGTGACTCTTTCTTGGCACCTTCTTATCTATTATGCGTTGTCCGCTTGCAAAATCTTTGGCTACTGTAAAGTATATTTGACTAAAATACCGTATTTATCCAATAGATTGTGACAGACACGCCTGAGCAAACAACGAAGATCCAGATCAGACGCCGCAGAACGCGGCGTCTGATCAGGATCTACACTGTTCGCCATCTATCAAGCATTCTTAGACAAATCTTAATACTCGAGGTAAATATCGCAACACAGAAAACAGAGGGAAAACGCGATGTACCGGGTGATATAGGCTTCCAATTTATTAACCTCTTTGAAAGTACCACAATTATTAGATTCCTTTATGACAATACAGTCAAATAATGGAAAGCGATGGTTTTCCCGGAAATTAATCTGCAGTGTGCCCATAATGCAATAGTCGCAAGAAAACATCGACACACTGACATAGATACGAAACCAAAATAACATTTCCAAAATATAGCAATTTTTACAAGAGATTCATGCGTCATTCACAGAACATAAGTAATTCGTAAGGTGGGAAAATGGTTTTCATCGCAAATTGAAACTTAAACCCGTATGCGCATTCACACAGTCTAACCAGGGCCTACATTGCTAGCTACAGAAACTACAGAAGCATTGCCCGCCATGGAATATATCAACGAAAAGGGGAAAAAAACAACTAATATGTACTAGCAAATATCGACAAACCGAAAAAGCTCTGATCTTTGCCTTTGGTGTTTGCAAATAGAACAAGCAAGTTTTTCTCAAGGTGTAGATCATGCGGTCTAATTTGTATTTCCGTCGTCAAATTACTAGGACGCTCTCTAATTTTACGATTGATTATCCTAGTCTTTTCTACGGAAACCATATACGGATATACAGACGACGAAACATGAACTCAATTCCAACCAAGATGCGTTATGGTAAAAGAGGGATTTCATATCCGTTCGCAAACTGCTTTAATACATGTGGTGGTTTATTGTTTATTTATTCGCAAAATTGAATCAATTTTGCGAATAAATAAACAATAAACCTCCTCATGTATTAAAGCTTTCGTTCGTGGAAGTTTTTAATTCTATAGACTGTATGATTCAATTGTACACCCTATTAAGACTGCATGATTGTTAAAACAAGGTGACCCAGAGCTTCGCAGTTCTAGATGCGTCTTCACGTGGAGGGACTCTATTATTACTAGAAATGATACAATGCAACAAGGAAATAACTCCGACATTTGAATATTTACTTCTGTCTTCTCTAGAGAATATTCTTGAACGAAATAATGTGCCTCACAAAGTATTTTAAAACATATAAGTTACAATGCAAATAATAATATTTGTTTTTAATTTTCACAATATTGTTGTGAAACATCAATAATCCAAATTCAGCAAAGAAAAGTAAAGAATATTTTCTTAGACACAAATTCCAAAAAAATCACTATAGAAATTACATAGCTCAGACTTTTGGCCATAAATTTAATTTTAGGTTACATATGTTAGAAACAAACACAGGCACAGAAAAGAAAATATGATCAATCAGAACAAAATATTTTCATCTAAAATAAAACGCCAAGCAACAACCATCTTTTCGAGTGATGTCAAAAAAGGGCACTAGCTGAATAAATATCGGTCTTATTTCTTTTGTATCATACCAATTTCTGCATCTAGGGACTTGATACGTCGTTAGATTTTCCACCGTATTTAACCCTTGTCATGCTGAATAAACTTAGATGCCACGCCCATTTCTAATTTCAGCCAATCAGATTACTTGATCCAGATTGTTGATATAAATTCACATACTTAACGGCAAACAGTGCAGATCCAGATCAGAAACCAACGGATCTGGATTTACACTGTTTGCAAAGGCAGTGTATATCCGGGTTCAGCATGAGTATAGGGTTAACAAGGGAGACAGTTGTTTGCGTTTCTGCACACCAGTTCCTTTCTGGAAAGGGATCTCTAAACGCAAAGAATTTGTCTCCAAGGGGAGGAAACCGTTTTCAGCAGAGTTATTGACCAATACAAGCCTGGCGTCCCTTTTGTGGGACTTAGGCAAACAGTGCATAATGCGGCGTCTGATCAAGGTCTTCACTGTTTGCTTACAGGAATTTCAATTACCAATAGAACAAAAATGAAAAACAAATACACCTGCTACCCCTTAAATAATAAATGAACTCATCCAATGTATACGGATGGGAAAATTCATTAGGCCTCTATGGGTTAAGCACATTTGACAGAATTTCCTCGACTATAAGTGTAACAATTCGCTGTAAAACATTTTGGGGAAATTAGAATATTCCTTTTTAGACCAATTACATTCTGATCGCTTACAAATCAACCGTCTTGAAAGGGGTTACAGTATTTATTTACAAAGTGGCTATTGCCAGTCGACTGTCAATAGCCGATTTACGTTAAAATCGTTAAAATTGCTATGGACAGTTGACTGGTAATAGTCGATTTACGTTAAAATCGCTAATGACAGTCGACTGGCTACAGCGGTTTTAGCGTAAACTGGATATGCCAGTCGACTGGTAATTGCGATTTTAACGTAAATTGGCTATTACCAGTCGTTTTTATACATATTTATCATAAAATTCAAAAATCTAAACTTCTTCTATACTTGGTCTATACTATGTTTGACAACTCTATATTACTAAACCTGGCGATATGTTTAAAACAACTGAGTAATGCACGGACAGTGCAGATCCTTAACAGATACCGCTTTCATTGGTGACTGATCTAGGACTTCACTCTATGCTCTGGCCTCTCTGGCCTAAAGCTTTGGATAAATGGTAGTAAATACTGAATTTTATTTATTAACATCTTCAATTTACGTCTTTTGAATAAAGTGCCAGACTAAAACCGATTTTCCGAGGTCCGTCGAAAGGACATACGTACATCAAATCGCGTGTCAATGTAATGAAATGTATTAAAAGAAATGCCTCCTCTAAAATGTGTCTGCGTCCGTTACAAATTGAATAATCTTGCTCTTGTCAGTCATTTTCTTGTGTATGTCGCCATGCCTACATAATTCACACAGCCACATACGAGTACGTTCCTGTTTACATCGATTAGATTTAAGCCGCAATGTCAGAAAACGTACATGCTGACATGTGCGCCCAACGAAGACTAAAATCAGCCTGAACATCCGTGCAGTCTGATAAGAGTCATCGTTGTCCGCATGATTAAGAAAACACGCCAATTCAAAATTACTGAGAACTTTACCACCAAAAAATGAAGACTTTCAGATGAAAAATTCTGGTAGTTTTCACATTTCTGCTCAAAACATAGATTATGGGTACCCGTTAAACCGCTTCAGCGAGGCGGTTCTGACGGGTACCCACAATCTATGTTCTTGGGCAGAAATAAAAAAAAATGTATACACCTGTAAACCCCGGTTTTACTGTATAAAAGTGGGGTTTAAGTTGGTCAAAACTATACATTACGAAAACATGCTTATTCAAATATACAGAAAATTTTACCACCAAAACATGAAAATTTTCAGATAAAAAAAAAAAAACTGATATTTTTCATATTTCTGCTCAAAACATAGATTGTGAGTATCCACAATCTATGTTTTTGAGCAGAAATAAAAAGAAATAGTTATACATGTACTCCTGTAAACCCAGGTTTTACTTTATAAAAGTGGTGTTTAAGTTTGTCAAAACTGACGTGTTTTCGTGATGTGAAGAAATTTTGCATCCTTGGCTATCCAAAATGCGCCTGCTGAAGATTCTGTTCGGAATGTGCGAATGCGCAGGCTGATCTGAAGCTTCGCTGGGCGCATATGTCCGAAGGTTGCTTTCAGACGTTGAGGATTATTTGTCTGTTCTACAGCTCGAACAGCAATTACAAAAAATATACTGTATTTACTCTTGTATTCGGACATAGCCTTACCACACTTATTCAAAAGTTTGAACAAGTCTATCTTACTCTTTGATATTGTATCTAAAAAAATGCTGGGTGAGTGGCATACAGTGTAGACCCTGATCAGACACCGTTTAATCTGAGTCTACATTGTTTGCTCTGGTCCCGAGGTTATAAAACTTTTTTCATGCTCAACTCAGCTGAGCATGAAAATTTTTCTGCTAATAAATATAAAAATGCCAACAACAGTTGGCATTTAAAAATGCCAACAACAGTTGGCTTTTTCATATTTATTAGCAGAGAACTTTTCATACATGTACTCAGCAATGTTTAGCAAGAAAGAATTAGCAATTGTTAGCAATTTGAGATTTATTACAAGGACAAATTTCATGCTCAGCTGAGTTGAGCATGAAAAAAAGTTTTATAACTTCGGGCCCAGGTCTGTCTGTCCGAAAGACTTTGGGTAAAATATGGTAACAAATAATCAAATTTGTGAAGAGATCACTGAAACTGAAACTAATGCTGAATAACACTTTGTTACGAATTTGTTGTTTTACTGCAGGAAAACAAGCAAACAAAAACAAATAAAGTCCATATTACAGACATGGTTAAATCGCACATTAACTCTTTCACTGCCGCAGACGATACACTGTAGTAATAGGCTTAGCATAATGAGCCGTCTCATCTGGATCTATGCTGTTTGCTATTCAGGTTTTCACCTTTACACATAAACTTGTTTGCAAGCGATAGTTTGTTAAAAAAAAAAAAAAAAAAAAAAAAACAGATGAGAAATGTCGTCTGAAATTTGGCACCGAAAGAGTTAAAGTGCAAATGATGTTACGTCACATTGTTTGTTACGTGACTTCACAACATAATTGAAAATTTAGAGAATTATTCCGTCAACAAGAATAAAACAGATTTATTATATAGTTGGCGTCGATTTTATTTTGAGAACATTCGCTGTAAATTTACAGGAATGTGAATAAGTATATGTAATATGTACCCCTATATTCCCCAATAATGTATAGTGAAAACACCGATATCAAGGAGTCTATATTATTTGGAGGATTTTATAAACATCACGAAAACATACCTATACAATTTTGACCCCCTTAAACCCCACTTTTATATAGAAAAACTGGGGTTTACAGGGGTAGACATTATTTTTCTTATTTCTGCTCAAAAACATAGATTGTGGGTACTCGTTAGAACCGCCTCGCTGAGGTGGTTCTAACGAGTACCCACAATTTATGTTTAGAGCAGAAATTTGAAAAATATCAGAGTTTTTTATCTGAAAAATTTTCAGTTTTTGGAGATGAAATTTCCTATATTTTTGAATAGGCGTGTTCACGTAATGTTTCACAGCTTTTAAACCAATTTTTCAATATAAATTTAAAACATTGGCATTCTGTAGATTTAACTGGGAGACTAAAAATAATACATATTAATTTTGTTTATATTATCAGACGAAAATTAGTGATATTCGTTTTTCTTATTCACCTCAGAAAAGAAGGCTTGGCACTTCATCCATATTGTCTTGAATGAGATTACGTCTTTTTTCTTTGAAATATAAAAAGCAGTATCTTAAAATGCTGTCTGCTTTTGTTTATAATCAACAGGTTAAACTTTAATATTTTAATATTGGAACCTCTAATGTAATGGGCCTTCTAATGTGCGTGAGGAAAGATAGGCTACGGGCCTTTTTAGTCCACGGTTGACTAAATAAAACGCATTCAAGCTGTTAATAGCCAAGGATTTAAGCCTCCTAGAGGGATTGAATTGAGAAGGCACAGACCAGCATGTGCATAGGCTGATCTGAGTCATTTCTCACGGCGTACGCGTCATAAGGTACATTTTCTAACATTGTGTGTGTGTGTGTGTGTGTGTGTGTGTGTGTGTGTGTGTGTGTGTGTGTGTGTGCTGCAGGCTGACATTTTGTTCTTGTACATTTACTGTGCTAAGTATGTAAAGAACTACCTGGGTAAAGAATGTGGTCATGAAATAAAGACTTTATAGAATGCAGCAGAATTTTACCAAAATCTTTTATATATGGTTACTCCCAATCTGCTGAATTATGGTTACGAAAACATTAACATGTCTATGTTATGGAGGCCCACATGTTCCCCTGTAAAATAATATGAAATTTAGGCGAGTCTGGTATTGCTTCTTTTTTCCATATAAGTTTCAGGTTTACTGGAGCTGCAACTGTTTGAGCAATTCCGGACAGAATTTGTTGTTTCGAGCTATTAATTTCCCCTTACAAGGCAATGCTGCTTATGATGCCAGCTGGAGGCTGGACTCGGTATTAAAAAGGAAGTTTGGGTTTGGGTTCAATGCTGACCATTTAATCAGAAGAAAACAATTGGCAATAATATAGCAGACATTGTGAATTGGCAAAGTATAGCGCAATCATATAAAACAATCTTGTAATGATGCAATCATAATTAATATGTCATTTGCTTAGAAAGCAAATGATCTCCATGCTCAAGAAAGCGTCTGATTGTTATAATCCAAGTACTGGAATTCACATCACTGATAGTCCAGAGTCCGGAAAATCCAAGTACTGAAAGTTCATTGCCACAATATATACTTGGAGACGTCATTGTCTGTACACATTTCACAAGTACAATGTCTGTAATATTCCATAGACAAGAGTCCACATGACGTTCTGATAGCACATATGCATTCAGGTTGCATTTCGTATAAATGGTCTACCTAATCTACAAAACTAAAACTACATGATAATGACAGAAAACACAGAAAAAGACCAACTTCCAGTGAATGCTGAGTGAGAGGAAGGTGGGTGGGGAAGACAATTTTAGCAAGTTTAAATATGGCGGCGATATGCGATGCTGCTTGCTGCGTGGCCACTCGCGCAGTGATGCTGGGCCCGCCAAAGCAAGGATCAGTTACATTATTGAGAGGGCTAAGGGCAATTCTGATTGGCCAGATTGAAACACGTGATGAACAGTCGGCGGAGATATGCGTAGGTTCCTGGAAACAGTTAAATTCATAGAAAATTCGATCACGTGAATTCTAAGACTGGAATAGTAATTAATCTAACCTTATCATGTGTCCTAGGTGTGATAGGTAATAAATATAGGTAAAGATAGCTGTGGAAGTGGACCTCCCTGGCGAACTCCAGGTTATGTAAATAATCAATACATGTACTGCGACATGATCATGTGACAAATGCGTGAGCCTGAAAAGAAAAGTGGGGTTCAACAGATCTACTTGTGGAACCCCTGCGGAGGCAAGAATAGTCAAAAATTAATAATTGATTAAACGGATTAATTCTCTCCTCATCCCTCTTTGGATAGCCCGCAGGCTGTAGAAAGCACATGCGATCAGCAAAGACGCGGATCAGACTGCGCGGATGCGCAGGCTGATCTGAGCCTTGGCTGGTCGCACATCTTGTTGTAGGTTTTGTCGTGCGCGGGCTCATTTTCGGTTTCCTCTGGGTTGCTCCGCATCAGCAGTTTCTGTTTTGGAGACCTTTGTGGATTTGTCGAGACAATCAACCAATCCCGTGAGCTCCTTCGTCTCTATAGCGATTTCAGCAATGTTTCTAGAAAGATGGTTAAGAGTGTTGTGACGGAATATATTTCTGACTCACTCCTGCCTTGGGCCTGAATTACGTGATTGCGATCTCAAAGAAGATGCCTGCTGTACTCGTTAAATTACATAAAACATGTTGGCATAGATGTTATATTTCCTCATAGAGGCCCACAAAGCTTCATGCCTTACCCTGTCGAATGTGTTTTGAAGTCTGAGATGACATGATAGAGATATTGTTGGTGCAGAATGTGGCTGTAATCCGGCAAACTGAAAGTGAATATTTACGCTGTAGTACCTCCCTTGTCAGAAACCCGATTGTTCTTCGGTATTTATTCATTTTACCTGAGGCGGAGTCTGCTGAAGCTTATCTTCTGTATTACATTCCTTTGATGGTTTATTAGCATGATGGAGTAAATTGTTCAATAGTTTCTGTGGTACCTTTATGGCTGTTTCAACTTCATAGCAAAAGACTGAACAGTAGTTCTCATCTGAATTATTTGGACACGATAGTACCATAGGACCCCATCAGCTTCGTGACTCGTGCCTGTAAAAGATCTGAATAGTACTCGGCCCAACTGTCGATAGTAGATATTCTTCACTGAATTGCTGTCCTACCTTGTGAAGGACAAAGAAAGCTTTCTTGTTTTACTTTTGCCAGGTAGCATAGAGTTTCATGAACAAAGCTGGTGCCTTCCCATAGTGAAGAAAAAATTTTGTGGACAGTATTATTACGAGATCGTAATTTCTATAAGAGTTAGGTCAAAGTGAAAGTTAGGTATGCAAATTGATATTATGCACGGGTTTTAATGCTAAAACTACTGTATTTATTCTACGTAATCAGATTGATAGACCTGCGCAAACAGTGCAGACCCAGATCAGACGCCGCAAAACGCGGCGTCTGATCATGGTCTACGCTGTTTGCCACTATTTCAGCAATTTTGGTATAAGAACAAGTAGTCAAACGAAGGGGTTGGTATGTTCGGTTCGGGATGGTAAGGAGGCAAGTGATGCGAATCTTACAGTTCATACGGTGTTCATTATTGGAAGTGCTCAATAGTCGCTGCGTTCTACAAATGACAGGACGTTGTTACGTTGGAGTCATCAACGGAGAGGGTCTGGAGGACTGTCGATAGTGCAACAAAAGACCAGAGTTGTCACAGATATGTAAATCGCGGAAAGCACAACAGGGTACTTCGCATACCCATACCGACCTGCACACCCAAACGTTATGATGTAAATATGCACTTTACTCATGGACAATCTATGGACCTTGTACAATCTATGTACCTCGCACAATCTATGTACCTGTCTATCTGTCTGTCTGTCTGTCGTATGTCTGTCTGCCTACCTGCCTACTTGCCTGCCTGCCTATGTATCTATCAATCGATCGATAGATCTAGTCGATTCGACTCGTACTGTGCGCATGCGCCTTCTGATTGTAGTCTGCAATGGTCGCATTGCTTTTGGTTCATGTTGTGTGTGATCAGAGACATTCGTTTATAAGCCAACAGCCACTTTCTTCCAACTTTATGACACTTTTAAAAGTACAGACGGAATTGCTTTTTGCATGGAATTAGTGCAGTACAGGATTTAACTTACTGTGAACCAATTACCGATAAATGAGGTTATGCTATTAGTTTATAAATTGAACGTAAGTTTCTTTAGTGCGAAACAAAATTGTAGCAGTCAACATATTTTGTTGCTTTTTTATTATCATTATTATTATTATTCAGTGAAAATAAGGTTTAGCATTGCATGTGAATCGTTTGCTGAGCAAACAATTCACATGCAATGCTTAACCTTATTTTTTTCTGCCAAATACAAAAATCAAAACGTGGTCTGGTGCAGTTGTTATTGACACTTTAAAGATTTGTTATATAGTCTGTTATATTTCAGTTGAGGCTGCCTTGATCGAAGACTGACTGAAAGAAAAGGTAAGTTTTATTTAATTTGGCGTTTTGTCCATTTATTTGTCTCTTTTTTTTTGTCCGTCGGGTCTCCTGTCCATCCCAGAGCCTGTGCCTGCAACTCCTCCATCATCTTCCGTAGGCTTCATGCGTAATTTTATTGTTTATCGCGGTATGGTACATGTATTGAAGTGTGCATGTGGCTTAAAATTGTTTGTCCGTCTGTTTCTTGATTTAAGTATGGCCTTGGTGACGTACATGTAGATTTTGTATTTGCAACTCCTCAGACACCTTGAATTAGATCAATTTGCATTTTTTTTTTCAGTCTCCAATGACTAACTATTTTTTTCTTCTGATAATCTATTTAATAATCCACTTAAATAAAACCAAAATAATGTCATGACTATAAAGGCTGGTCACTAGTGACCAGCCTTTATAGTCATGATTTTTTTTTTTTTTTTTTTTTTTTTTTCTTTTTTTTTTATTTTAGTGGATTATCAAACATGATTATGAGAAAAATATTTTAATCACTGGGGACTGGAACCAGTCTACCTACGCTTTCGCGCACTCTGATCAGAATCTTCACTAGGCACAGCGTGGTGGCAGGTTAAGTTGAAGCAGTTTCGCTTAGTTTTCAGATTATGTTTACTTAACTGTTCGGCGTCATTAATCCAATATTGTTGGGAAATTACTGTAAGCGCAAAGAAGCAATACCATGCCGATATAAAAACATATGGGCCTCGCCATGCGAAAACATGCCTTCGGGTACATGCGGACAGTGAAGGCCCAGATCAGACTGCGCGGATGATCAGACTGCGCATCCGCGCAGTCTGATCAGGGCCTTCACAGTCCGCTTACAGAATCATTGGATACTAAATAATGGTTGAAAGGAGAGCAATTACCCGGATGATACTTCGCATTTTGCGCATGTTCGAAGGCCCTTTTTTGTTTGACGCGGCCCTTATTCTAATTCTAAATGCTTTCAAGCTTATTACACTGTATAATTCCTACGTCATTCAGAGAATTATGCGATGTACTATTTACTATCATTGTCAAATTACGCAGGCGCACGCAAGTTCATTTGCCTTTAGTTATGAGATTGATTATCCTTGCCTATTCTACGGAAGCTTTGCGGAAATGTAAGAGACCAAACACAACCTCCAATGGAACCCTGCTATGACGAAAAGGGCACTTTCACTAACTGTATTCACTCATTCTGATTTAGGCATTCGCAGTTACCTTATGGATTTGTTTGATACAACAGTTTTTTTTACAGCCTTATAAGCGTAAATATAGGTACATTTGTACTCACTGATTTGGACCTTTGTTGTTCGCATACGTGTGAAAGCCACATTTCTAATGACAAGGTTATTTTTTTATTTCTATAGCTGCTGATCTACATTTATTTCATTGACTCACATTATATTATCCGGCCTCGGTGGCTCGGATGCGCGTCTGACTGGTGATCAGGAGGTCGCGGGTTCGATCCCCACCGGGTGCGGCAACATTATTTCGTAGCGATTGTTCATGAAATATTTTCTGCGGCCATTCTCTCCCTTCCGCTGATTCAAGAAGGGCAATTGTCAGTTTCAGGCGGAAGAATGTGCACAAATACTAAGCTTGCTCAGAAAACATCACGAAAACATACCTAATATAATTTGACCCCCTAAAGCCTCACTTCTATATAGTAAAACTGGGGTTTACAGGGGTATACATTTTTTCTTATTTCTCTCAAAAATATAGAGTGTTGGTACTTGTTAGAACCGCCTCGCCGAGGCGGTTCTAACGAGTACCCATAATCTATGTTTTGAGCAAAAATATGAAAAACAGAGTTTTTTATCTGAAAATTTTCAGTTTTTTGGGGTGAAAATTTTCTCTATATTTCAATAGGCGTGTTTTCGTAAGGACCTATGTGAAATGTATACTTCTAAGCCATTGCTCTTCATAAGACACTTTTTTCAAACATAGCATTACGAAAATATGCCTATTCAAATACATTGAGAATTTTACCACCAAAAAATGAAAATTTTCATATGAAAAATTCTGATATTTTTTTTCTTATTTCTGCTCAAAACATAGATTGTGGGTACTCGATGAGGCGGTTCTAATGAGTACCCACAATCTATGTTTTTGAACAGAAATAAGATAAATAATGTATATCCCTGTAAACCCCAGTTTTACGTTATAAAAGTGGGGTTTATGGGGGTCAAATTATATAGGCATGTTTTCGTGATGTTTGTTTGTATTTTTCTTAATTCTCCATAACACATATGAGCATTTTGAATAGCAAAAATTGCAAAATTTCTTGATGCGGACAACGAAGACTCTGATCGGACTGCGCGGATAACCGGATGCGAAGACAGGTTTGAGTCTTCCATCACGAAAACATGCCTATATAATGTCGACCCCCTTAAACCCCACTTTTATATAGTAAAACTGGGATTTACAGTGGTATACATTGTTTTTCTTATTTCAGCTCAAAAACATAGACGGTTCTAACGAGTACCCACTATCTATGTTTTGAGCAGAAATATGAAAAATATCAGGGTTTTTTTTTTTTTATCTGATTTTTTTTTTTTTTTTTTCAGTTTTTGGAGGTGAAATTTTCTATATATTGGAATAGGCGTGTTTTCGTAATCGACGGGTGCATATGTCAAACGTTATGTTTTCTCAACAGAGAAAGTCACACAGCAAGACTCCGTTGTTATTGAGGTTTTCCCCACACATAATAATCATTTCTTGAAAACAATACAATCAACACAGTTAAAACAGTTTAGCTTAGAATTTAGATTCTGGTAATTATTCTGCGTATTGTCGGTATAGGCGCAACGAGGCAATGCCATGCTGGTATTAGAACCATATTTTTGTTCTAAATGCTTTCAAGCTTGATTCGTGCGTCATTCACAGAATTTATGTGGTGTTCTATTTACTTGCATTGTCAAATTACGCAGGCACACTCAAGTTCGTTTGCCTTTAGTTAATGATTGATTATCGTGGCCTATTCGACGGAAGCTGTGAGGAAACGCAGAAGACCAAACATAACCCCAATTCCACCTGAGCCCTGCTTTGAGAAAAAGACACTTTCTGCCATACCGAAATAAGAACTTGCTGATTATGACTTTCTCCTTTTAGTTATTTACACCGCCTGGTAACTAGTACACATTCTCTATTGCCACTTCGTAAGCGTTGGACACAGCGACTGCGAAGTCTGATCAGTGTGTGTGTGTGTGTGTGTGTGTGTGTGTGTGTGTGTGTGTGTGTGTGTGTGTGTGTGTGTGTGCACTTGTCTGGACTTTTTTGCTCGCAAATGTTCCAATGCTCCTTTTCTAATGACAAGACTAATTACAAAAGCTGCTGTTCAACATTTTATTTTATTGATTCTCATAATATTAACACACCTACGTGAAATGTATACTTCTAAGTCATCTCTTCAGATAAGACAGTTTTTTCAACAATAATATGCTTGTATACTTCTTATTTCTCCAGAAAACATATATTGTGAGCACTTATTAGAAGCGCCTCATAGAGGCGCTTCTAATAAGTACCCACATTATTTGCTTCTCGCGGAGACATATGAAAATGTTCACCTAAGCATCCTTCTTATCTAAATGTATGTACAATGTAAGCCATGACATTTCATTACATAATACAGTCGAACTTCAATGGCTCGAACGTCTTTGAGACCAAGGAAATTTGTTCGAGATATGGGTAGTTCGAGCCGCTGAGGGTTAATCATGGCGCCAGGTCAGGAAGCAAATGGCGGTAATTTAGGAACTCTTTTCGATCTTCTACACAGCAATGATATGTTGAGTGTACTCATTAGAATCGCCTCGATGAGGCGATTCTAATGAGTACACACAACATACACTTTCATGATAAAATTTCCCTAAATATTTGTTTTCTTGAGCTATCGGAAGAATTTCGTTGGGACTCAAAAACGAGTTCGAATTAGCCATGGTAAATGAGCCTTCGGTGTTCGAGCTATTGAGGTTCGACTGTATGGTGAAAAGGAGAAAAATCTGGTGACTGAGCTCATTAAAACATGCATGTAACAAAGAACAATACGAACTGAACTCAGATTTAAAAATTTAACCCTTGTCATGCTGAATAAATAAAGATGCCACACCCACTTCTAATTTTCAGCCAATCAGGTAAAATGATACAGATTGTTGACATAAATTCATGTGACAAACAGTGCAGATACAGAAGCCAACTGATCTGCACCTACAATGTTTGCGAAAACAGGGTCTGTCCGGGTTCAGCAGGATAAGGGTTAAAAGGCGAGAAATTCGCTTAACGATGTATAATTGTACCCCTGTGCGATTCCTATTTACAAAGACCATTTTGCGCTTGCCCTAGCCCATACATGTATGATGAGGATCTCCTCATAATTCCTGCAACCCGCTTCGGCGATATCATATCATATTCGCTTTTTACTATGTACAGTGGGGAATTGAGGGTTTTGTCTGACTTCTATTTAAATGAAGCATAACTTCTTATGATTGTGTTTAAAACATTAAAAATAGTTTAGAACATTAGGAAAACACGTCTATTCAAATATACTGAAAATTTTACCATGAAAAAATGAAAATTTTCAGATAAAAAATCCTAATATTTGTCATATTTCTGCTCAAAACATAGATTGTGGGTACTTGTTAGAACCGCCTCGGCGAGGCCTCGGTGAGGCCTCGGCGAGGCGGTTCTAACGAGTACCCACAATCTATGTTTTTGAGCAGAAACAAGAAAAATAATGTATACCCCTCTAAACCCCAGTTTTACTATATAAAAGTGGGGTTTAAGGGGGTCATAATTATATAGGCATGTTTTCGTGATGAAACATTTTGGTTCATTAAGCCGCGTGCTGAAAAGCGGTGAAGCATAACTTAGTGCAAATACTTTAAAGCGGTTCAAAAGTTGAAAGCTTAAATATTCTGACCTACTGAAAAACGAGTTATTAAAATCCCCGTTTTCTTATTTTTTGCAGAAAATTAGGCAGACTTCATTTGATTAAATTTGTCTCCAAATAGACTTTTTCTGATAACATTGTTTTACATGATCTGGGTTAGACTGGCTCCAGTCTCCCGTGAATATTTTCCCTTATAATCCTGTTTGATAATCCACAGAAATAAAACCAAAATAATATTATGACTATAAAGGCCGGTCATAAGTGACTAGCCTTTATAGGCATGATATTATTTTGGTTTTATTTTAGTGGACTATCAAACAGGATTAAAAAAAAAATTCTCACTGGAGCCAGTCTAGATCTGCACTGATAGAAGAAATTAGTCTACACTTTGTCGATATAATGGATTTGTTAAAACTGAGTGATTGAATAGTCAATAAGATACAATTTAGGGATATAAGGGTTAATGAAAGTACATTCAATGAACCAGCTTTCATACAACAAATTGTCTTTAGCAAAACCGGAAGTAAATGAGATCGAAAGTTAGTGAGAATGAAAATGTAGCATAACATAATGGGAAAAAGACCAGATTAGGTACTAGTCTGACAAGACATTTTTCTTTTTGTTTTCATGAAAGATAGTCAAATTCTTACATGTAATGATAGCAAGCCTATTTGGTAGCGTCTCCAATATACATACTGGCTAAGTAATAATTGAAAAAGGAAAGTAGACTAGCTAAAAAATATTATCCTTATCATTTTAATGCAAGTAAGTGGCTTTATTTCCATATCATTCATTTAAACGCCTATATAGTGGCTAGGCTACGAAAAGACCTCCCTGAGCAAGCAATGAAGAGCCAGATCAGACAACACTCATCCAACAGTTTTAGACACAACAACAGGTAATAAAATGAACTTTTTCAAACATTAGAAGTATGTTTAAACGTAAAGATGTCCAAGTATGGCAGTTGATAATATTAGAAGGGCTCCATTATGAGAGAAAATCTGAAAATCTTTGAAAGCTTGGTGGCATCTTTTCTAAGATCCCCACGAATATTAATTCTTTAAGCGTCAAGCAAAATTTGTATGATACGATATTCTGTTTTTTTTTTTTGTTGTTTTTTTTGTTGTTGTTTTTTTTATTATTATTATTATTATTATTATTATTATTATTTTTATTATTATTATTATTATTATTATTATTATTATTATTTTTGTTTTTTATTTATATTATTATTATTTTCATAGAAAAAAAAAGTCGACATTTCATGTGAATCGTCTGCTTGATAGACGATTGACATGACTGGTATTTTCCATGAAAACAATATATATATATATATATATATATATATATATATATATATATATATATATATATATATATATATATATATATATATATATATATATATATATATAAGAGATAATGAACAGAAATAATGTAAATTTTGTTGTTTAACTTTTTGTTGAGCGTTTTCACAGCTAATGTTGATCTTCAGACAAACATATTGAAAACAAAGAAAACATAGGTTGTTTTCAACATCTTTGTCTGAAGATCAGCAATAGCTGTGAAAGCCCTTACAAAAATTAAACAACAAAATTTACACTACTTCGTTCATTATCTCTAATTTATTTTTACAATGTTGTACGTCATTCAAAGAGTTTCAATAATTTTTCAAATCCTGAAACGCTTTCACATAAATGATCTTCAGCAGAATATCCAAATAGAATGACGTTGTTAAAAACGGTGTACAACAAGATAACGTCATGAAATTCCGGGAAACACTGACATCGAAATTGACCTCGAAGTAAGACGTCAATAAATCAATTATCATGTTTTTCATTAAAAAAACATCAATTGAAATGTAAAAGAATATAGATGGACGATCCCTACAAAACCACATAAGTGCATAAAACGGCTCTGATCAGACTGCGCATCCGCGCAGCCTAATCAGACCTGTAAATTGCACAGACATTGCCCAACAGACGGAAATAGTGTCTGGAATCTATAATTTTGTTACTAAATTCAGTATTATTGGTGTCTACAATCTGTGTATGAAATGAAATTGCAGCAGATGCTTTGTAAAGTGTGAGGCATAGTAACGATGTGGAGAATTGTCGCAGATATACGGATCACAGCACGCAAGAAAATGTATCTTACTATGTATTCGACATGCGAAGTGTTTGTTATGTCATAATTTGTTACTCCTTCTTTTGATGCATCGGGAAGGTTGTGCTTCGTGGTCATGGCATTTCCTAGGTACGCTCGTATCTTCACTTATATATATATATATATGTTGGGTCCTCCATGTTAATTTCACGTTTATATATATATTAAAAAAAAAATACCCAACAATCGACTTGAAAGGACCCATTAATCGACTCGAGGACTAACAATTACGGAATAAATTACATTTAGACCCAATAATTCAGTAACTTTCATTATATAAATACCTGGTTATCTGTCTTATCTAGAACCATGGAACTTATGTCGTTTCTACTGTACAGTATGGAAGAAAAGAAGACATTTAATTTATACAATACTGCAAGACATATTCATACATCTATAGTACATGTACAAAATATTGATAGAATTAACAAAACAAATTATGTACATGTAGAGTCCGGCTGAAAAGCAGAAAAAAATATAGAAAATGGCTTATAAAAATATACCCATGCCTCGAACACATATTGTCACGATCTATTATAGGGAAACAGCGGAGTATACATTGTATAAACAGTAAAGTTGTTAACCCAACCAGCATTCTGCTTAAATCTATATCGGACCGTTATCGGAATACTGCTGGGCCGATATACATCACTACGAAAACATGCCTATTCAAATAGATAGAAAATTTTACCTCCAAAAAACTGATTATTTTCAGATAAAAAGCTCTGATATTTTTCACATTTCTGCTCAAAACATAGATTGTGGGTACTCGTTAGAACCGCCTCGCCGAGGCGGTTCTAACGAGTACCCATAACCTATGTTTTTGAGCAGAAATAAGAAAAATAATGTATACCCCTGTAAACCCCAGTTTTACTATATAAAAGTGGGATTTAAGGGGGTCAGTATTATATAGGCATGTTTTCGTGATGATTTAAGCAGAATGCTACAACTGGGTAACTTAACAGTAAAGTCGTTGTGTTGCGGGTCGTCACTACTCGCAAAATCAATCAGCAAAACAAATATCACCATGCATGTTAATCAGTTAGGTTGATTGACACACTGATACACGTGAATTGTTCAATAGCTGAGTAGAATGTTTATTCTTTCGTTCTCTTCATTTTTTTTGTGTATAAAACTGCCAATCATCCCTATAAAGGCCCAACAGTTTTTAATTAAATCACGAATTCTCGTTGTAGAAATGAACATGCAGGTTTTATATTGTCATAAAATTGATTTGTTTTTATAGTACCAGTAGCAGTAGCAATAGTAGTAGTTTGTTTTTGCTTCTGTAGTACTTTTATTATCATTCATTCTTATCAAACGGAGATGTTAGAAAACTTTATTAGGGTCATAAACATAAACTTTGCATTAGCCAGTATATCAAGAATCAAGATAACCTGTGTAGTGGGAGAATATATACAGTTGTATCAGCAAGGTATTCCGATGCTTTCTGAACTTTCAGCTTCTGCTGATAGTAAATATTGATTTCCTACTGTCGTTGTCTGATAAAGCATCACGAAAATATACCTATATAATTTTGACCCCCTTAAACCCCACTTTTATATAGTAAGACAGGGGTTTACAGGGGTATACATTATTTTTCATATTTCTGGTCAAAAACATAGATCGTAGGTACTCCTTAGAACCGCTTCGGCGAGGCGGTTCTAACGAGTACCCACAATCTATGTTTTGAGCAGAAATATGAAAAATATCAGAATTTTTATCTGAAAACGGTGAAATTTTTGATATATTTGAATACACGTTTTCGTAATGACTACACAGTGAAGTAGTCAATTTTTGCGGTAGCACCAAAATCATAATGTCAGAAAGATTATAAAAGGGACTGGATACACTTGGTAGATACTCCGCCATTTTTTTGTCGGGGAAACAACTTTTGTGACTTCTTCCTGATCGCTTTTCTGCTCACTAAGTTCCCATTTCTTAAAAAAGGAAGCAAATTCCTTTCTTTTAAAGTAGACCCCTTTTTGAAAGGGATGCAAACAATTTTGAGAGCGTTACCTTACCCTAAAAGTGTATCAATTCCCTTTTTATAAACCCCAGGAGTGTATGTGTGTGTGTGTGTGTGTGTGTGTGTGTGTGTGTGTGTGTGTGTGTGCGCGCGCGCGCGTGTGTGTGTGTGTGTGTCCCAATTTCCGGTAATTAACCTGTGAAAGTTATGTCTATAATCAACATAATAAACGCAAGAGCAGTCCAAAATCCTACTTTTAATGCGTTCATATAATTCTTGCGTCATTCACAAAATTTATGTCTTATATTTTTTACATTTTCATTATCAAATTTAATACGCAGGTTCTCTCAAGTGCTTTTACAATTCAGTTCGTGATTGATTACCCCTGCCTAATCTGCAGAAGCCATATGAACCGTAATGTGAGAAAACGTACCTTCTGACATGTGCGCCCAACGAGGAACCAAATCAGCGTGCTCATCCGCGCAGCCTGATTAGAGTCTTCGTTGTCCGCATGAAGAAATTTTGCATTTTTGTCCTTCCAAAATGCGCCCAGCGAAGATTCCGATTAGCCTGCGCAAAAGCGCAGGCTATTCGGAATCTTCGCTGGGCTCCCATGTCCGAAGGTCCGTTCCTGACGTTTTGGCAGATATGGAAATGCAAGCAAAACAATACCACATGCATTCCAGCGGAGCCGCGTCATACGAAAACAGGAATATGTCATAAACAAATTTTAAGGCATATGTCGTAAATAACCATATCGTTTTTAATCCCTTAGCGCAGTCATTTGTTATCTTTCCTGTTCACAGAAAAAAAAAGGTTTTAATGTCATGGAAATTGTCAAGCCCTGTTTCCTGGGGTGGATATGAAATATGTCATCAAATGTCTTAATAATAATAATAATAATAATAAACAATAATACTCATTCATTTTATTTTATTTCATTAAAGTCGATCCCACTATACATGGAGATTTTGTTTATATAATACAAGCACAATATATATGAAAGACATCTATACATACATGTAAGAGGGTAAATCAAACATTATTGATTTGTATTACTTCAAGTAATAAGAAAACATATGGTCTGTATTTGAACAAATATAGCTGGTGATGAATATTTTTTTCTGCCATAGAAAAACTAGACGTACATTAAACAGCTGTCTATAGATAATCAAGGTTGCAGGTATATTCAGCATCAACACACTTTCTTTGAATTACATGTACGAACTGCGGTCAATTTCTCAATTTTATAATACCAAACATAGCCATGAAATACATCAAAGGGAAAGGAAGTTCGGTGATAATTAACATGAAATAAAATTTCTTGACAAGAGCTGTATTTTGATGCAAATCTGATCAAAATCGAATGAAACTTGAGCAAGTCAAAGATATTTCAAGATTACAAAATCTGTATCAAGAATGGCGCCATTTGCATTACGAAAACACGCCTATTCAAATACATTGAGAATTTTACCATCAAAAAAGATGAAAAATTTCAGATAAAAAAAAATCTGATATTTTTCATGTTTTTGCTCAAAACATAGATTGTTGGTACTCGTTAGAACCGCCTCGGTGAGGCGGTTCTAATGAGTGCACACAATCTATGTTTTGAGCAAAAATAAGAAAATAATGTATACCCCTGTAAACCCCAGTTTTACTATATAAAAGTTGGGTTTAAGGGGGTCAACATTGTATAGGCATGTTTTCGTGATGGAATATTTATTGAGATGCTAAATATTTCAAAATATTAATGAAATCTTCTTTCTGACAGCAAATGCTGTTTAAAGAAGAAGCTACACACACAAATACAGAGGTAAACAATTGTTGTAGAATTTATTTAGGTTTTATATATTTCATCAAAGCTTTATGACGTCATAAAGCCTCAGTAGATATTCAACATTACAAAAACACGCCTATTCAAATATATAGAAAATTTCACCTCCAAAAACTGAAAATTATCAGGTAAAAAAATCTGATATTTTTCATATATCTGCTTTAAACATAGATTGTGGGTACTCGTTTGAACCGCCTCGGCGATGCGGTTCTAATGAGTACCCACAATCTATGTTTTTGAGCAGAAATCAGAAAAATAAAGTATACCCCTGTAAACCCCAGTTTTACTATATAAAAGTGGGGTTTAAGGGGGTCAAAATTACATAGGCGTGTTTTCGTAATGAAATGGTGAGTCCATAAAAACAATTTCGAAATGATCAAACCTTTTCGTTCGATTTTAATCAAATTTACTTCAAAATATATGGTTGGTCATGGTCTTTCATTTCAGATATATTCGTCACCAACCTTGTTTTTCCCTTCAATGGAATTTTGTTATGAAGGTCAAATCAGTGTGTATTCGGTTTCAGGTTTGGGTGAGAAAGACACGCTGAAATCCTGTGTGGCGCTTTGTATTGAGACTGAAATGAAAGGCAACTGGCTTCTAAAAGGAATTAACCTTGAGAGCAATAAACACACAGGCAATAATGACAGTAGTTGAAACATCGAAGTTTCCCGGACCAGACTACCTAGTTTTTGGCAACACCGATTCAAAACTTCACAGATCAGCGTTTGTTCATTTGTGTTTTGCATTAAACGTTTACATACGAATGCATTTTGAAATATATTTTACACAAGTTTACATAACTGAAAAGATTGTCTAATGTTGCGCAGAAATGTTTCAAGAAAAAAATCTTGAACGAATTGAACTAGTTCATTTCCAAAGGCATTTCCCTAGATGTCTTTATTAATTTACTTAAGTGCTGTTGCATTTGCTGAATGCTATTGCATGCTATAACAATATGGACGGGCATGTCACTTCTCAGGATTTGCACTATATACACTTTTCAGGTGAGCCGCCGCACTGCTAAGATAGTTTTGGCTCCACCCCCACCCCCTTGAGAATAAGGGTCTACTCTAAAAGAAGAAAATTTGCTCCCCAAGGGAGTGTTGTTGTTTTTTTGTTTTTTTTTTTTGTGTGTGTGTGTTTTTTTTTTTTTTTTAGAAATGGCTAGGTGTGCAAGAAACAATACAGAAAGTCACAACTATTTAGTTGTCTTTCTTGTACAAAATAACAAAAATCTACCAACTGCATCAAACCCCTTAACATAAATATATCTTTATGTGGGGAACGCGTCGGTAGCCTTACTAGATTTTTAGTGAATTTTAACTTGTGGACTTGGCTATGTGACATATAGTATAAGAATTCCCTATATAAAGTGTGAGAAATCGGTTACTTGGTTAATTGGTGGATGAACTTTCTTTGCACGTCCCTTTCATCAGTACATGCATTTATTTCAGTTATATCTAGATAATGGAAGAGTTACAAATAAACTCCGCAAATCTTTTAAATTAAATTGCGCTTCCAGTACGATTCGAACACGTGGCATCGTGTAGAAAGCGCTAATTGCCTTGCCATGCGGAAATCGTCATCCCCTGACATACGCAGGTCTCTCTCCGCAGTCTCATGGTTGCAATATTTGGTTTGAAACTAACTAGACTGGCTCTGAAAACTTGACATTTTCGCATTTTTCATATTGTGTGTGTGTGTGTGTGTGTGTGTGTGTGTGTGTGTGTGTGTGTGTGTTCATTGCTCACAAGTTCATTCTATTTAGAATCTATTTATCTTCACTACAGCTGTAAGTGCCATGGGGCGGAAGTAAAGTATTCACGCAGGCTGATAAATCCTCGCTATCCACCTGAAGAAGTATCGGATCCCTGACTACCCACAGTGTGCCTTGTGAATATTGTTTATATAGGTTGTTCCCTACCTTTGGCAGTTTAGCTCTTATTTAGACATAACCCGGCGCTCTAATTAGTCATGGCAATGGAATAGGCATAGAGGTTACTTCTACTATTTCTGCTATATTGGGGTAGTATTCGGTTTTTATTACATGTACGACGCGGGTAGAGTGGCTGGCTTTATAACGAAATTAAGTAACGAACAATGTGGTTAGTGCATGATTGATGACCGCGATGCTCGACTTCTTGGTCATTTCGACGAATGTTACGTGTGTTTTTTTTGTTGTTTTTGTTGTTTTTTTTGTTGTTTTTTTTTTTATAATGACAGATTCTATCTGTCATTCTTCGTTGCGATGCGAGTGGCTTTGACTTCTATTGAATTCTGTATTAATCCGCGCAAAAAATAGACCATGTGTGTATATTAGTACGCCATTGAATAGATACCAACCAAAAAGTAGTGCGATTTGTGCTTGATCTATGGTTCAAGTCTCCATATTAGCCGCTGAGAAAACTCGCTTTAATATATGTGCGAACAACAAAGGCACAGATCAGTCTGCGCGTCCGCGCAGACTGATCTGCGCCTGTGTTGTTCGTTGAAGCTCGTTTTTTTTCTCTTTTTTTTTTTCGACGGAGAAGCTTCACAAGCTTAAATGAAGGGCAAAATGATTTTCTGGAATGTATTAGTTTCTCATAGAATCTGTCATTTCAGGACTATTCAGCCCTTTCATTTTACAAGGCTGGGATGGATGTCGGCAAACGTTAGTTTGTTTTCTTTACCGACTTACAAGTGTTAAAGACTAAGGATGTGTACTCAAGTCTGGCAGTATATAAAGAGCTCCTTAATGAAAGAATATGACAAAATGTCAAGACTAAATGACCCACGATGTCAGAAAATGTACCTTCGATAATGTGCGCCCGGTGAAGATTCAGATCAGCCTGCACAATCGTGTAGTCTGATCAAAATCTTCACTGTTCGCATTTTAGATACCCAACGATGCATATATTATTAGCGCGCGCTACAAACGTTATTAGTTGGTTTTTTTTTTTTTTTTTTTTTTTTTTTTTTTTGTTTTGTTTTGTTTAGTTTTTGTTTACTTTGTTTCAGAAGTATTTTCTAAAAACAACGTCATATCTAGGCATTAATACAGAATGACGGTGATAGAACTTGGAAAAAAGAAAGCCCTGTTTTAGTCGACGTCATATATGCGTGCTCCAATGATTGACTTTATTGATATCACTAATTATGCCACTCACAGATGTGACAAAAACAGATTTGTCCCATTTAATTTATCTCGCGAATAAATAGGTCGAACACTCCGTTACCATTTGTTTTCTTTTAAGTCACTTTTTAATTAGATCTATCTTATATTAAAAGTCTCAGAAGGAGAATCGTTTACACTTTTCAAGTTGGCTTGATGGATCTGGCTTCGTATCTTAATGTTTACCACTCTCTGGGCTAATTCAGCAGACGACACATTTGTGATATTTTTTTCCATTCAAGACAATATGAAATATCAAATTCTGTTTTCTGGGAAAAATAAGAAAAATACTGCGAAATGTCGTCTGCTGAAAATTTTACCCAGAATGCTAAGCGTTGATACTTTCTAGCAGACAGCAGTTTAAAATATTTTATTTTTTTTCCTTTTGTTTAATATAAAACAGTGGCTCAATATCTTATGTACGAGTAAGTGCTCTCCTCTAATGATGATGTATATGAAATATTGAGTCCTTTAGAACCATCAGCAAGTGCTAAGTACTGGGGACAATAGGAGAAACCGTCTTCTAATTTTGGGCATACCAAAGGTTAAATAGATTGATGTGGATCAGCGAGACAGTTTTATCAGTTTCAGAAAAGATTAGCCAATAAAGACTTTGGACCGCGCGGTGAAAGAACCGGACTTTTACAGTCAACAGCAAAAATAAACGTGCATATTACCCATGCTAGACCTCGTTTACAAAACACAACCTCCCAACGTGTTCGCAAGGTGCCATTACGAAAACACGCCCATTCAATATCATGACTCTTTTTAGGGCTGCACAAATAAAAAGTTTCAGATGAATATTTGATTTTTTGTTATTTTTGCTCGAAACACAGATTGTGGGTACTTGTTAGAACCGCCTCATCGAGGCGGTTCTAACAGGTATCACAATTTAAGTTTTATAACAGAAATAAGATAAATAATGTATACCCCTACAAACCTCATTTGTTCTACATAACATGGGGTTACAGGGGGTGGGGGGGGGTCAAAATTACATAGGCATATTTTCGTGATGCGACGAGTAATAATAAAGCGGAACGAACAGCCCAGAGAACTTGAACTGGACATTATACTTCGACCATTTTATCCAAGGGAGACAGCATTTATGACTTCCCGCTAGCTGTCCTGCACAGCCGGAAAGCTAGCAGGAACTCATAACTGTTGTCTCCCTTGGATAGGATTAACTCTAAAACTCCCTCGTTCGACCCAATTTACTGTTCGCCGTCTGGAACTCACACCAAAATGACGAGATCAACACATTAGAGATGATCAAAGAAGTATCAGAAAGATTCCCAAGTTGAACGCTTTATCCTGTTGAGTATATATAAAAGCAGACAACATTTAAACATATTTGTCAAAGAAAATGTCTAAAAGTTGCCCTTTGAAACCCTGAACATAAAACAACGAAAATCGGAGTCCCGCATTTTGCGCGCATCTGTGCAGTCTAATCTGGGCATTTTATGTTCGTCCACATATACTACAGTATCCTTTGATTCTGTAAGCGGAGAACGAAGGCCCAGATCAGCCTGCGCTTATGCACAGGCTGATCAGGGCCTGCGTTTTCCGCACACTTCGTAAGGGCCATTTTCGTGCTTTGCGCATCATATTGCAGCAATGAAGATTGCAGGGTTGTATACGGCCCCTGCCCGCTTGAACCGGCTTAAGCGGAACTGGAATTTCCAAGATATCCTAATGACCTCAATGATCCCAAGAAAAGGCAAACAAAAACTTCACTATGACGAATAGCGAGGAGACTTATTACGGCCCCAACACGTCTCTTAACACCAGCTGTCTTATTTTCTGTGGACTAATTGTCATCTAACGATTCCTCTGACAGAGTGCTAAAGCATACCCTGACCCTACTTAAACCTAGATATACCCTGTCTTTGCAAACATTGTAGATCCAGATTACTTAACTTCTGGATCTGCACTGTTTGCAATTCAGTATTTAAAATTACATAAAGAATCTGGATCAAGTAATCTGATTGGCTGAAAATTAGAAGTGGGCGTGGCAGCTTAATTTATTCAGCATGGCAAGGGTTAAAATGTATATGGGACCGAAGACGTTATGATTATTCAAACAGATAAATGATCAATAGAAATTCCAGTAACAACGGTCTTTGAAGTATTATTTTATACTTTCAGTCTTCCAGTTCTAACTAGTAGAAATGATGTAGGGTTTCAGATTTACAAAACACTTGCTTTGATATTATGTCTCCTGTAGATAATATCTATCCCTTTAAAAATCTGCCATTATGTTCCTGGTCAGCATTTCTTTATTAAAAGTAAAAGAGAAGATCATTACGAAAACATGCCTATTAAAATATACCGAAAATTTTACCACCAAAAATGAAAATTTTCAGATAAAAAATTCTGATATTTTTCATATTTCTGCTCAAAACATAGATTGTGGGTACTCGTTAGAACCACCTCGGTGAGGTGGTTCTAACGAGTGCCCACAATTTATGTTTTTGAGCAGAATAAGAAAGATAATGTATACCCCTGTAAACTAATGTATACCCCTGTAAACTATGTAAAAGTGGGGTTTCAGGGGGGTCAGAATTGTATACGCATGTTTTCTTGATGCCCAGAAAATGCCACAATGTCGAAGCACAGCCTTCCCGAGACACCAAAGGAAGGTGAGATGAGGAACGGGTAAGGACTCCACAAATGCCACATATGAAACTACACACGCACAAATAAACAAGAACTGCATCAGAGGAACCGCCTTGGAACAATCAGTAGGAAAATTACTCGGGGGCTTAACGTGATCTTACCCAATATCTGGTTTAAATAATGCATTACGAAAACAAGCCTATTCAAATATACTGAAAATTTTACCACCAAAAAATGAAAAATTTTAGATAAAAATTCGGATTTTTTTTTTCTTATTTCTGCTCAAAACATAGAATGTGGGTACTCGTTAGAACCGCCTCGATATAGGTATGTTTTCGTGATGATAATGAAGCAGTTCTTAAACAGTGCGATAAAATAAAAAAAAAAAAACCAACACTTTACAGCTAATCACTTTTCAAAGAAAATAAATTAAAACTGAATATGCATTGCATCATTTGGGACAAAACTGTTAAAAGTAATTAACAATTATTCATTCAATAAACATAAATTCGTAAATACAAGAAGAAATAAAATGGATCATAAAGTCGAGCAATTTCCGATGCATTTTCTGCGAGCAAATTAACTTCTATAGTTTATTAGTTGTCGGAAATATCTCCTTTACCGTAATTGTTTGGACACCGTACCATACTTGTCCTAAATATTGAAAAACGTCCCTTTTCTGCCTGTTTATGTGTCTTAAACTGCTGCCTAAGTGACAAGCAATATACCGTAATAACCTTTTCTATTTGGGACAGATAAGCTTTAGTAAACAGTGTAGACCCAGATCAGATGCCGCATCTGATCAGGGTCTACACTGTTTGAAATACATACTCTTACGACATGAAAATCGTAACAAAGGAATGAGGCACAGCTTTAAAAATTTCACGCCTTCCGTGGGATTCGAATCCGGTCTGCCCGGATAAAAATCCAGTGTTCTAACCACTGAGCCTAAGAGTCGACTCCCTGACGCAGTTGTCAGAGATTGAATATATACTTAGAAGCTATGCGTAATCTGCAAAGGCAGATAATCGAAGGTAGAAGTGATAGGCCGTAGCACTCCCCCTCTTCAAGAAAATCATCATTTATGATGACGTGAAGCCATTTTCGGAGAAGTAAAGTCCAATCTCGGACGTCTTGATATAGGAAGTCGTAATATAGGAATGAAGCATAGCTGAAACGTTTCCCGCCAATCGTGGGATTCGAACCAGGTCTGTCCGGATAAAAATCCAATGCTCTAACCACTGAGCCAAAGAGTCGACTCTTTGACGCAGTTGTCAGAGGTTGAATATATACTTAGAAGTTGTGCGTAATCTGCCAAGGCAGATAATCATAGGTAGGAGTGATAGGCCGTAGCACTCCCACTTTTCAAGGAAGTCATCATTTATGATGAAGTGAAGCCACCTTCGGAGAAGTAAAGTCCAACATCGGACAAGCCCCAGCATAGCTGAAAAAATTTCCGCCTGTCGTGGGATTCGAACCAGATCTGTTCGGATAAAAATCCAAAGTTCTAACCACTGAGCCAAAGAGTCAACTCTTTAACGCAGTGGTCAGAGATTGAATATATACTTAGAAGCTGTACGTAATCTGCCAAGGCAGATAATCGAAGATAGGAGTGATATGCCGTAACAATATAACAATATTTTAGATACATCAACGCGAAGCAGAATGGACTATTTCGAATTTTAGGACAAGAATGGTATGTAGATAAGGTATCCCAATATTTAGGATAAATATGGTAGACTGTGACCAGAAGCTGCAGCCTCTTATCCGAGTCTTCACTTCTCAGGGCTACCATAATTACAATAAACATTCAGACATCCTTAAAGGGATTTGATACACCTGGATGATGTTCCGCAAGAAAGGAGCACAACCAAATTTGACAGAACTGTGTCCTTTGAAAGTGTATCCATTACACTTAAGTTCTTACCAAACTTGTCTTGAAATTTAGAGTAAGAATGTGCGTCTGTAAAACTCTATGTCCTCAACTATAGGCCCCCGTCTATACAAAATGACATAGTTTAAAAGGGAAATATTTCTAACAAATTAATCCGATTATTTTTTAAGTTGATAGGTAATCTAATCCACAGACCAAGTAAGCACGCCAAGTTTCAACGCCCTAGCTCAAATAGTTATCCAGATATCTTGTTCACAAGAAAAGTATGACGAACGGACGGACAAACGCCCGAAAAGCAATATGCCCCTCCAACGGCTTCGAAGTTGTGGGCATAACAAGTTCATTTTAGTACCTGGCGAAGTATTTAAAACTGCTGGAGGAGTGGCAAGCTGTGCAGTTTTTATTTTCATTTCCTTTAGGATCATTCGAGGTATTCTGATATCTTTGAAAATACAGCAACGCTTAAGCCGGTGCCAGAGGCCACGTGCAGCCCTGCAAACTACAATGCTGCTTTATGAAGAGTCTTAATATTACCGAAATTCAAGATTTTCGTTCGTTTGTATATTCTTTGTTTTCAAGGCCATCATTTATAAATGTAGCTTTTACTGAATCCTGATTGGATAATGCGTTCTGCGACATCTGATTATGCACGGTTTGTTCAAACCTATCTGTCTGAATACTTGGGAAACCTACAACACCTATGTATGTATCGGGGCTAGAAGAATCCGAGCGTGCATTATATTGAAATGTGTATTGGACCGTTATAGGCCCGACAGAATTTCTGTCGGGCCGATAACGGTCCAATATAGATTTTAGTAGAATGGTAGCTGGGACTCTTGTCTGTGATTCAGTGTGCTCTCCAAATGTCAGTGAGTGTATTTATTGATAACGGTATGTTGTTAGGAATCATCAATAATGTACTATTCTTTAATTAAAGAAAACTAATTAAGAAGAGGCAATGACGCTTCAATTTAACTTGGAGTAGTAAATCTGTCTCTGAGGTTTATAGACTAACAGCATAGCTGCAGATAATTCTTGATATATTGTGACGGTTGGCAGAGGAAACCAAAAAACTTTGTCGAAAAGTGCAAACCGCCAAACATCTGGCCTACGTGCGTCTAATATTCAATCTCTGGTCTGACTCTACGACATGTTCGTTCTGCAATACACTTTCAAGGAAAACAACTTTATCAAATTGGTCTTGCTCCTTTTGGAAAAATGTTTACTCTAAAAGCAAAGAATTTGCTTCCAACGGGAGCAAGTTCTTTCATTTTAGAGTAGACCCCTTTCTAGAAAGAGCTTGATACGCAGGAAGTCACAAAAGTTGACTCCCATGTAAAATATTGTAAAAATATGGCGGAAAATCTACCAAGCTTCTCCAGTCCCCATAAGAGCGCAACTAGTCTTGACCACTTGAAGAAAAATTGTATGTGTCACGCCTAGCAAGAAACGACTGCACATGTGGACCACCATGGCCCAGTGTCCCTTACAGTTACGAGTCACTTGAAATTCAGCACGCGTCTTTCCAGTATCAAGAATCTGCGTTACTGAATACAGCAATGAATGGCGCTAAAAGAGAAGTTTACGTTTATCACTTACTGGAATACTTTATCTCGCCTTCATTTATCTTAACGCTTAGCACTCCGGGTAAAAGTTTTAGTAAACGACATTTTGAAATGTTTTTTTTTCTTCTTCTTCTTCTTCTTCTTCTTCTTCTTCTTCTTTTATACAGAAAACAGGTTTTGACATTTCATGCAAATTGTCTCCATTGGAGACAATTTGCACGAAATGTCAAATCCTGTTTTCTGTGAAAAATAAGAAAATATTATCAATTTTCCGTCTGTTGAATTAGTCCAGAGAGTGGTAAAGATTAAACGTTAGAAATGTCCAGTCCGTTTCTATAAACTGGCAGTTTACTGGATATAAAGTCTGGTGGTTTCCTAGATTGTTGGCATTAAAGAAAAGCACTTTCATTATATTGCTTTGTAATAAGAAAATATACATGTATATGGGCTATCTGCTGGTTATAAAGACTGGCGGCGGTTATTGCATACAATTTGTAAATTATTTTGTTTCATCAATACAGCAAATGCTTAACTTTGAAAAAGAGTACAGTCATCCATAAAACTATTTTTTTTTTTTGTATGTTTTTTGTTGTTTTTTTTTTTTTTGTTTTTTTTTAATTTTTCAAATGGGGAGAATAGATACACTTACAGGGGAAGCAGCCTTGACAAAACGTTTTAGTCTGCCTTCAGAAAATGGGTCTACTATAAAAAGCTTCATAGTAGATCCCATTTCATCGATTTACTTTGCCCGACGTCATTTAGTCTTTAAGTTCAACTATGCAGAGTATCGTAAAATGGTAACCATTCCACCCCTACAGACCAATACTGATACCTTTGTAAATAGTGCATATCCAGATGAGACGGCTCGAAAAAAACCCATCTCATCAGGATTTACTCAGTTGGGCATTGTGTTATTGAATTTTGACTAAAACACCCCTATTTACAACAGTGAATGTGTCCAAGCTCAGAGATAGAAGTATCCATGTCAGAAATTCGGGTGTGAAAGGGTTAATTCATTAACTGAATAGGACACAAATAAGTGGTGTAGACCCAGATCAGATGGCGCAGAATTGAAGTAACAAAACAATCTAGAGTAATTGCAAAACATGACCCCTTTAGACAAGTAATGGACCATTCTGGCATTCATGATGGACGAGTTTAATGCAACCTCCTAGGCATTTAATTGGTTAATTGTCATTGTTTTCTATCAAGCAGTGAAATATAATAATCTGCAACGTGAGAAAACGTTGTGCATCAAACGAAGACTCAGATCAGACTGCGCATCCGCGCAGTCTGATCTGAGTCTTCGTTGTCCGCATGAAGAACCTTTGCATCCTTGGCCATCTAAAATACGCTCAATGAAGATTATGACCATAATGTAGGAAAACGCAGGTTGATCTAAATCTTCGCTGGGCGCACATGACCGAAAGGTCGTTTCTTGACGTTGCAACCCTAAAGATTTTTCTGATATTATCCCTTGTCATGCTGAATAAATTAAGATACCACGCCCACTTCTAATTTCCAGTCAATCAGATTAGTCGATCAGGGTTTTTGATAGCAATTTACATATTTTATGGCAAACAGTGTAGATCCTGATCAGAAGCCATCTGATCTGGATCTACACTGTTTGCATAGGTAGGGATTGTCGTGAACAGCAGGATAAGGGTTAATGTTCTGCGGTTTCACTCATGACCTTATGGATAAGGTTACATATTGTAATTACTTTAAAGTTTCGGATTCCATAAGGATGCTGATTCAAGAAAAGCAGCTGTCAGTTTCTGACGAAGGAATGTGCACGGATACCGATTAACCGCTTTGAGGACTTGGCCTGCCCAGGAAAAGTGTGGTTAGAAAAACTGACCGGCTCGACCCTCGGTGACCCGAATTTCCAGTGAATAAATAGCGTTGGCTCTTTAGTCTAGGCCGTTCCCTGTGCTATTTCACTTGGAAAATTGCGACTATGAAAAAGTAAAATACAAATACAAATATCTTTTAACCATGTTTATAGACACATTCATTATACCATGCATGAGAACATGAAAAGTACGCATGCATTATATTATCAACACAGGAGTTTTACTTAACTCATTGAAGATTGGAGACCTCTAAACAGGTAACTGACAAACAGTGCAGACCTAGATCAAACGCCGCAGGGGGTCAAAATTGATTAGGTATGTTTTCGTGATGCAACCCTTTCAAACTTGCGTTTCCGAAATAGACTCTTCCGTCGCTGCATTTGGACACGTCCATTGCTGCCAAAAGAGTGACAGTTGTAAATCAAAAGCAGAATGGCAAACAGCATAGTAGATCCTTACGAGCTGTCTCATCTTGATCTACACTGTTTGCAAAAGTATCTGTCATGGTCTACAGGGCTGAAAGGCTGAACTCGATAAATTTCAAATACGCTGCGTGTGATTAGTGATAGCCACGACCCCTTACCCCACCTGCATAAACAAGGTTTTCCGCTACTGCCGCCTTACTAAATGTATGTGCTTGTTTTCTGTGCGACAATGCAGTTCATTCAAGTCCAAAGTGCAAGTTGAATCGACATGCATTGATTTTACAAAAGAGGAAAACCCTAACGTTGAACTTTAATTCAGTTCTTCATAATTTCTTTGTATTATTGTATTAATGATACGTTTGAACTATATAGATGTATATCCCAAGTAGTCGGACTACTGCCCGTTCAAAACGATTTTTATTTATTTTTTATTTTTTATTTATTTATTTTTATTCGGTTCCTCTTTGTTCTGTTCAGTGGTACATGTAACTGCCCAAGGTTTGTTTCCGTTTTGCGTAAATTTGTCTTGCATTGTTATAGCTCCAGATATGGCATTTTTAACCAGAATTGGTGATAGTTTTTATTGTTTTTATTCCTGATAACCCTTCCCGTCTGGAGCTATGATATTTCTACCCAGTAAGCATTCAATAAAAATCTAAAGCAGGCCGTTATCGGCCCGCTATAGATTTATAAAGAATGCTAGCAGGGTACTTTCGATGCCTGTGTGAATCTATATAGATTGTGATAGCCTTTTGTGGGTTATTTTATTATTGCTATAGATTTCTGTTCTGTTCGTTCTAGAAGTCGTGACCATTTTCTTTTCAGGTACACGGCGATATATCAGCATCACATAGTATGTGCCTTTAATATTTATTGTTTGGTTAATGGTCATGACGTCGCAGCGACGTCCAAACAACGTTATTATAAGGTTGTTTGTTTGATGGAAATGGTAGGATGTGTTCTTTGATCGTGGCTATTCCTGAACATATTCTCTACCATGTTTTATTTGCTAGCGCCATATTGTTGTATATGGTGCAAAACACAAATAAAAGACCCTTCTGCCATTGGACAACGAAGACCTAGAGTCTACATAGCGGCAAATGCCGTTTAAACATGTCATGAGTTGCATTGACTTTGATGCGACGTTGTTTCAGCGTTGTGTGTCTGCTGGGTAAATAGTCTGATTGACGCTTAACGTCGCTCACGTACAGCATCAATGTATCCTGTTGAACATACACGTATTATACAGAAAACTTCTAATCAAATTTCGCGGATGCGCAGTGTTGGGTTGACTATTGACATAAAGGTCATATGAGTGCGTGCCCATCATAGACCATAAATGGTTATTGAATCAGAGGAATTATATCATATTATGATGTTTTTCAGACACCTTAACATGCCCGAAAGCTTAAGTCCATTTTGCAAATATATTGAAATTCCACCACCAAAAACTGAAAGTTTTCAGATAAAAATTTCTGATATTTTCTATATTTCTGCTCACAACATAGATTGTGAAAAAATATCTGATATTTTCTATATTTCTGCTCAAAACATAGATTGTGGGTACTCGTTAGAACCGCCTCGCCGGTTCTAACGAGTACCCACAATCTATATTATTGAGCAGAAATAAGAAAAATAATGTACACCCCTGTACACCCCAGTTTTACTATATAAAAGTTGTTTAAGGGGGTCAAAATTATATAGGTATGTTTTCGTGATGTCTTCTTTGTGTGTCTGTGGTTTCATATGTGACGTTTATTTTGTCATTATTTCTTCCTCATCTCTCCTTCTTTTGGTGCCTCGGGAGGGCTATGCTTCTGCTTCCTGATTGTAGCATTTTTTTAGTATCTTCATTTATATTTTTTCACTATCTGTGATGCACAGTGAAGATATTTTCTTATGGCACGATACGTGTATGATCATATATAAGCAGTAACTCTCGAAAATGTGTAACGTCACATGTGCTCAGTTTCGTTCTAAGGCGGTATTTCTGTTATTACAGTTCCACTATTCGTTTCCTGGATCTGTTCATCACGAAAACATGCATATATAATGTTGACCTCTTAAACCCACTTTTATGTTGTAAAATTGGGGTTTACAAGGGTATATATTATTTTTTTCTTATTTCTGCAAAAAAAAGACATAGATTGTGGTACTCGTTAGAACCGCCTCGCCGAGGCGGTTCTAACGAGTACCCACAATCTATGTTTTGAGCAGAAATATGAAAAATATCGGATTTCTTTTTTCTGAATTTATTTCATGTTTTGGTGGTAAAATTTTCAGCATATTTGAATACGCGTGTTTGCGTAATGTTACCCTAGAATACGGTTTTGTGATATCATTCTATACCATTGAACACTTAGGAGGGCGGTATTTCGTGATTGTGGCTTTTCCTCGGAATCCCCTTACATACCGCACTCGACGTAATTACCGTACATACCCCTAAAAGCGCACTGTCAATTAATTTCTGGGTCTTTGAATTACCACCTCTGTATTTCTCTGTAGAGATATATGTAATGGGTACTCAGCAGAATCGTCTCAACTCCCAACATAAAATCAGAAAACAAATATTGCGCAAACATCATTAAGTACTTCTGAAGGATATTCTGCTGCACGGTAAACAAGTTATTTTGAAAACTTTAAACGCACAAGGTGGTGATCAGGTCGAATACGAAATTTTGTATATAACACTCAATCTTCAAATGTGTCTAGACCGACGCCTGTTGTTGAAACTAATTTTACAGTACGTAAACAGCCATGACAGGAGTACAGGGCAGCCGTATGCTTATTTCTGACACGGCACACATTTATTCATCATTGTATGTTTATTAAGTCAATCTAGAATGCCTCAGCATCGGGCCTAAGGATACAATTTCTTGCGTAAAACTGCGGAAATTGCATTGCGTGTATGATGAATTGGTCAGTCACCCCTCTCTCCTCCTCAGGTCAATACTTCATTAGACCTAATTTGTACAGCTTTTCAGACTAACTCCGATGTTATAAGAACTGCAGAATTTTCTGGTAAATATTTTTGCTTCAAAGGATTTTGTGAATTCAGTCACACAGTAGTTGCTCATGATTATTTCTAATGATTTAGCTTGACCTTGTATTAACGAAATCTGGTACCATGTGACCTGCAGTCCTCTTCAAATTGAGTGCGATCAAAAGATATGCTACGTGCTCTTCAGGTTTATATATGTCACCCCTTGTTATGCCCCCAACTTCGAAGGTTGGAGGGGCATATTGTTTTTGGGATGTTCGTCCGTTCGTCCGTTTTTCACGCTTTTTGATGTATAGCATAACTTTAGAACCATGCTGCTACTGTTTTGAAATTTCTTATATGGATTCCTTATGGAAAAAAGAGCTGACACGTATTTGTTTTCTCGACAGGATTATGCCCCTTTCCTGAGTTATGGCCCTTTGAAAAAATATGGATGCAATTTTGTCAGCAAAATATCTAAAAAAAACTGTTAAAGCTAGAACATTGAAACTTGATGAATAGACTGGTAGTGATGAATAGACGACTAGATTAACTTTTGAACTAATTCTGAAAAATACTTCATGAGTTATGGCCCTTTGTAATTTTGGGCAGTTTAGCTTGTCACCAAAATATCTAAAAAACTGTGAGTTAGAGCCTTGAAACTTAGTGAATTGATTGGTAATGATGAGTAGATGACTTAATTAACTCTTGAGTAAAATCTTAAAAATGTTTCATGAGTTATGGCCCTTTGTAAATTTGGGCATTTTCCCTTGTCAGCAAAATATCTCAAAAACTATTTAAGCTAGAGCCTTGAAACTTGATGAATAGTTTGGTAGTGATGAGTAGATGACCTGATTAACTCTTGAATAAATTCTAAAAAATACTTCATGAGCTATGGCCTTTTGTAATTTTAGGCATTTTTACCTTTTCAGCAAAATATCTAAAAAAAACTGTTGGAGTTAGATCCTTGAAACTTGGTGAATTGATTGGTAATGATGAGTAGATGACCTGATTATCTTTGAATAAATTCTGAAAATATTTCATGAGTGATGGCCCTTTGTAAATTTGGGCATTTTCCCTGTAAGCAAAATATCTCAAAACCCTTGATAGATATTGCCTTGAAACTCGATGAATAGTTTGGTAGTGATGAGAAGATGACCTGATTAACTTTTGAATAAATTCTGAACTATACTTCATGAGTTAAGGCCCTTTGTAATTTTGGGCATTTTTACCTTTTCAGCAAAATATCTAAAAAAATATGTTGGAGCTAGAGCCTTGAAACTTGGTGAATTGATTGGTAATTTTGAGTAGATGATCTGATTCTTTTGTGAATAAATTTTGAAAAATATTTCATGAGTAATGGCCCTTTGTAAATTTGTGCATTGTTCCCTTGTCAGCAAAATATCTCAAAGACCATTAAAACTAAAACCTTGAGACTTGATGAGTAGATTGGTAGTGATGAGTTGATGAGTTGATGACCTGGTTAACTTTTGAATAAATTCTAAAAAACACTTCATGATTTACGGCCCTTTGTAACTTTGAGCCATTTTTACCTTTTCAGTAAAATATCTCAAAAAACTGTTTCAGCTAGTGCTTTGAAACTTGGCGAATTGATTGGTATCAATGAGTAGATGACCTGATTAGCTTTGAATCAATTCTGAAAAAAAATATTTCATGAGTAATGGCCAAATGTAAATTTGGGCATTTTACCTTCTCAGCAAAATATCTAAAAACCTGTTGAAGCTAGAGTCTTGTAACTTGATGGATAGATTGGTAATGAAGAGTAGACAACCTGATTAACTTTTGAATAAAAAAAAATTGAAAACTACTTCATGAGTTATGGCCCTTTGTAATTTTGGGCATTTTACCTTGTCAGCAAAATATCTTATAAACTGTTAGAGCTAGAGCCTTGAAACTTGGTGAATTGATTGATAATGATGAGTAGATGACCTGATAAACTTTTGAATAAATTCTGAAAAATATTTCATGAGTAATGGCCCTTTGTAAATTTGGCCATTTTTCCCTGTCAGCAAAATATCTCAAAAACTATTGAAGCTAGAGCCTTGAAACTTGATGAATAGATTGGTAATGATGAGTAGATGACCTGATTAACTTTTGAATAAATTCTGAAAAATACTTTTGAGTTATGGCCCTTTGTAGATTTGGCCATTTTTACCTTGTTTTATCTTTTTTTTATAGCATTAATAGTTTAGAATCATGTGTTGCGCAGACTTTCCCGATTATGGAAAAACACAACAAAATTACACCGCCAACTGCGATATTCCAGTTTATTAGCGAAAATATAATGTCTTGGTTCCTACGATAAAACCGCTACTTCTTCTTTTTTACTACTATAATCCCTAAGCAACCGACGTTACGTACGTCACCACGCTGTCGTTGTAACGCCCGCAACGTCGCGTAATGGCGAAACAATGTTAAATAACGTTATAAAAGTATCTGATGACATAAACCAAATTTTACTTCTGTCCATTTTTCCCCTCCTCAAAATGATTTTTCATTTTGAATAATCTTACAAAACATCATAAAAGTCTAAAACTGTCTATTGATCAGAATGTTTCGAGCTCCTGCTTTTTGTTGATATTAAAACGTGGCATTATTAAGTTAAACATAACATATAGCGATTTTTAAAATGTGATTCAAATTAATCACAAAGTTCGTCTATACTACATAATTAGGGTTCCAATTCTAGTGGACACAATTTTGTCACTGGTCTCATCAAAGTTCCCTCTCCGACTTGGATCTTTGCAACGCGCACGTGCCCATCTTTCCCAGGATACACCTCGAGCACTCGTCCGAGCGGCCACTTCCCTCTTGACGTGTCCGGAGAGACTACGAGCATGACGTCCCCAACCTGGACGTCGCGGTGTGTGTGGTACCATTTCCTACGTGCGTTTAGTCCCGGTAACCATTCCTGCAACCATCTCTTCCAGAAATGTCGCACCAGCTCCTGAATTCGGCGCCATCTTTTTTGAGGGTTGAAAGCGGTTTCGTCACAGGATTCTGGTGCAAACTGACCACCGATCTGTCCATGAAGAAAATGATTCGGCGTCAGTGGAACATCATCGGCCGGATTTGCCGACTGGTATGTGAGTGGTCTTGAGTTGATTAACGCCTCAGCGCCGATCATTGCTGTCATGAGTTCCTCATCAGTGACGTCTGCATTACCCAAGATTGCTTGTATCGCCTTCTTCGCTGACTTGATCATCGTTTCATGGACCCCTCCGAAATGAGGCGCCAAGGGCGGGTTGAAGTGCCATGTAATTCCCTTCTTTGAGATGGACTGCTTTATTCTGTTGTCATCTAGCTGCATCACCAACGACTTTAGCTCCGCATCGGCACCTTTAAAGTTTGTCCCGTTGTCGGAGAACATCTCCTCTGGTAGGCCTCTCCGACTAGCCATCCTATAAAAAGCATTCAGGAACGAGTCTGTGTCCAACCCGAATGCTATCTCTAGATGAACCGCCCTGGTAGCCAGACAAGTGAAAAGGCACCTTTTCTCGCGGCGCTTCCCTCGTCCTTGGACCGTAACGAATGGACCTGCAAAATCGACTGCAGATTTAGCGAATGCCCGCAGCGATGTTTCCAGTCTAGCGTTTGGTAGCGGTGCCATGATTTGTTGACAAGTCTTTGACTTCCGGCGACGACATTCTGCGCATTCTTTTTCCCATTCGCGTATTACCTCCCGACCTGAGAGAATCCAGTATCTTGTAGACAATGCTGCTAGCGTTTGATTTGTTCCTGTAGCATGATTCCCCTCTTCATGATATTCTTTGACAATTAACTTTGTCATCCAGCTTTTGCGTGGCAGTATGACTGGATGCCGCACGTCATAAGACAGGAACTTGGCATTTTTTAGGCGTCCATCAGACCGCATAAGTCCATCATCATCTAACCTTGGATGTAGTCCTAATAACTTGCTGTCTGACGGCAAAGGTTTCCCACGAGATAAGGCGTTATATTCCTTACTAAACTCTGTGACTTGTGTGTATTGGATCAGCTGTATTTCGGCTTGTTTCAGTTCGTCTCTAAGCAATTCCCCGGATGTTCCATTATCTTTGCCTTTTCTGCAGTTGCCCACAAAACGATTGATCCATGCTAGAATTCTCTTCAGTCGAAGCCAGCTTGAATAATTACTTGGGTTTAATGGAAAGTCCATGCTTTCATTGGTGACAGCAACAAACGCGGACTCCGAGCTATTGTCTGTTTTCTCCTGAAGTCGTGAATTTTCTTTCTTTAACCGAATCGGACCCTTCATTTCGTCATGTCCGGTATGCCTGTCATGTAGGTTCTTTGTCGGCCATGCAGTTTCTGACTGACGTAAGAATCCAGGACCTCTCCACCATCTTTCGCAGTCGACCAGTTCAGCTGCTTTTATTCCCCTACTGAGTATGTCCGCTGGATTCAGGTTGGTCGGTACGTATTTCCACTGCTCTGGACTGGTATATGTCTGTATCTCACCGACCCTATTGGCTACGAATGGTTTGAAGTCCCGACTATGGCCTCGTATCCACCATAACACGTTTAAACTGTCTGACCAGAAGATCGACTGACTTGTTTGGAGCTCCAGGACTTCCGTAATTTTTGTTGATAGACGCACACCGGTCACTGCACCCATTAGCTCCAGGCGTGGTATACTCGTTGCTGTACTTGGTGCACCCGTGTCTTTGCAGCAACTATATTTGTCGAGATGGACCCATCCTCGTAGTAGTACCTTGCATATACCACAGCTCCATAGGCTACTTCAGATGCATCCACGAATGTATGCAGAGATACTGTATCTATTTGTTTGCCTTTTACAAGTAGACATCTTGGTATCCTTACCGCCGTCAAATCTTTGAGTTCATTGAACCAATCTCGAGCTGAGCTGGTTAGGGGCTCGTCCATTTCTTCATCCCAATCCAGACCGGCCGTCCACATTTCTTGCAACAGTATTTTTGCCCTGATGGTGAATGGTGCCAAAAATCCGATGGGGTCGAACAAGGTGGCGATCTTTCTCAGGAAATTTCGTTTAGTATACTTCATATCACCTGGTGCATTCTCTTTGAAGGTGAACACATCTTGGTCGGCAAGCCACCACACTCCTAATGTTTTAGCACATGGCAGGTTTTCTCTGTCCAGATCAACTTCAGCCTTGCGGTCTTGGAGTGGAATCTCTCTCAGCACTTTTGAACAGTTAGACAACCATTTCCGCGCATGCATGCCAGCTTTTGTCAGTAAAAGAGACAATTGTCTATGGAGCTCGATTCCCTTTTCTTCGTCCAGAACAGAGTCCATTGAATCATCCATATAGGTAGCCTTTAGGATGGTCTCTGCTGCCATTGGGAATTTGTCCTTGAATCTTTTGGCATGGTATTGTAACACAAACTGAGCTTGGAAGGGAGAGGAGCTAACTCCGAAAACAACCCGATCAAACTCGTAGATATCCGGCTGATGATTTTGGTTCATTCCCCTCCATAAGAAACGGTGAAAAGGCTGGTCTTCAGGAGTAATACCAATTCGAAGATACATCTCGGCAATGTCGCACACTATTGCTACAGGGAGCCGTCTGAAACGCAGCAGCACCTCGAACAAGTCCCGCTGTAGTTTCGGCCCTTGATATATTACGTCGTTCAGCGACTGACCATCATATTTTGCCGACGCATCGAACACTATTCTTGTATTGGTCGTATCTTTATCAGGTCGAATTACTGGAAAATGAGGTAAGTACCAGTTTGAGGTCGACCGATCTTGCTGTTGGAGTCTCCTTACATAACCCTTCTTAATATACTGGTCTATGCAATGGCTGTATGCATGCGCGACGTCTGGTGTCCTTTTCAGTTTTTTCTCTGTATTCTCCAATCTACTAAGTGCCATCTCATAATTATCTGGTAGTTCCGGCTTATTCGTCTTCCACGGTACGCTGACACGGTACATCTGATTTTCATATGTCAGCGAATTTTCGAGCTTTTTCACAGCCAGCTGGTCTTCAATGCGTATGATTGGTGTTTCATGAGGAGAAGAGATATCTTCAATTTCCCAAAATTGTTTCAAAGTCTTATTTATTCCCTCGATTTCAGACTGATCTTTCACGAAGTAAGTGCAGGCAAAATTTGTGTGTATTACCTCTTGATGATCTGAGCCGGTATTGCCAATACATGTCCAACCCAGAGGAGTTAGCCTTGCGATAGGATCCCCTGGTCTCCCTCTCACCTCTTCTTTAGCATACAGAAGGTCTGCACAATCCAAACCTATTAACATGTCAACGATTGGTCTTCTTGGCGAAGATGGGAATTCGATGTTCCTCAAATGAGGCCAACGTCTTTTGAACTTGTTCCAGTCGACCACAGGCATATTCCCTGTGACCCTGTTGACCGTGTATGCGCTAACGGTCATCCTTACGCTGCCAGTTACGCTCTTCAGGTCGACACTAACTGGCTTGGTTTCAAACGTTTCAGCTTGTCCGTTTAGCACATTTACAGTCACTTTCTCGGTTCTTCCTTGCAGTCCTAACTCAGCTGCGACGTCACCATTTAGGTAGGTTCTTGTGCTAGCATCATCTAGCAAGGCAGTTATTTTTAATGAACGGTCTCCACTAATGAGAATGACTGGTACAGTCCGAAGTCCTATAAAGTCTGCTGTCGCATGGTTCTGAGTTACCATTGTTGTCTGCTCAGCTTATTGCTTCCCCTCCGTGAGGCAAGCGTCTCGATCTGTTATTGAGTTGTTTATATCTTGATCCCCGATGCGTTTTAAGTCAGATTTATCCAGCGAAAGCGGCTTTTGTTTGATGAATACTGGTTTATGCAGCAGTCTGTGATGCAAGTCGATGCACCCGTCTTGCCCGCATGGTCGACTGCGCGGGCACGCTTTTCCTTGATGTCCTTGTGCCAAACATCGATAGCACAGATGCAGTCGTTTTGCTGCGTTCCATCGATCTGCCACGCTTCTTTTTATAAATTCTGTACAGTTCCAGATGCCGTGTTGCTTTCCGCATTCCAGACAAGGTATATTTTGCGATTTACGGGCGTCTCTTGTTTCACCGAAGAATGTCCGCTGATTTCCGTACCTAGGTGCATGTCGAGTTGATGTTTCAGCAAACTTGCCTGTCAGACCCCGCGTCGTCTCTGCGGCTATTGTCTGGAATTCCGCTTCCTGCAATATCCATGTTCTTAGGGCTATAACCGACTCTTCCTTGTGATTTTCAAAGATCCAGCGATGATAGCACGCTAACATCGCTTGAGGTATTTTGCGTTGCAACTTGGTATAAAGCGATCCGTTCCCTAACTCATAATGTTGCCCTGCCTCTTGTAGATTAATCATGGCGATATCCAGCAAATCAGCGAACTCTTCTATATCGCGTGCATTCCCCGGTCTGATCTGTCGGAACTGTTCCAACTCCTCTAGGTATAGCGCTATTTGCCGACGTTTGCCTCCGAACTTCCGCTCCAGACGATCTTCTGCAGCTTCATAAGCTGCAGCAAAGTGTCCGAGTCTGTCAATTACCTTCAGAGCTTCTCCGGACAAATACTGACGTAGCTGCAAAAGCTTGTACTCGCCCGTAGCCGGCGCGCTGTCAATACATGCGAGGAACGCAGCTTTCCAACTTTGGTATTGGCGCTTGTCTCCGGTGAAAACAGGTATTTGCACTCGTTTCAATTGTCTCCACAAATCCTGTCCGATTGAAGGCGCTATTTTGCTTGCTGTCGGCTCGAATGGTACAGCCTTGGCATTCATTCTGCTTTCATTAACTATGCCCTGGTGGTTTGGCATCGCAATGTCACATGCGAATTTATTCGGCATTCCATTGTTTACTGGCTGTTGATCCGTTTCATACACAAATGCATTGTCTTTTGTTTCAGTAGTAGGACAGGTCGTTGTTATGTTCGTTTTAAGTGCCTTAGAATTGCGGATGTCACTATAATTAACAAGTCCTACCTTCTCAGATGTCTCATCTAACGATGCCCCAGAGTGCCTCTCCATACTTCTTTCCTGCGATGCACTTTGCCGTTCCTCCGTAACTCTGTCTGACTGATCGGCTATGTCCATTCTATTTAGTAAGTCTATTGTTAGTGTTTCTGATGTCTCACTAGACTGTTGTTTTTGCGACTCAAGACATCGCCTTGCTGCCATATATGCTGTGGTGAATTCCTCCTCAATCTTCTCCATTTCAAGAACAACCTTATTGCTATTAGCCGTATCTTTCGTTTTCATGTAAAGTTCTGATAAGGATGCCATTGCTTCCATAGCGCTGTCCATGGCATTGTCCATTCTACTACACGCATCCTCTATCTCCCCGCGGCTGGGTAATTCCTGTTTTTCTATCAAAAACAGCAGCTTGTTCCGAGAGCGCGTGAAATCTGATTTTGCCCGAGCCTTTTCTCTCTTCAGTGATGTTTCCATTTCTGCATCATTCGATATCCCGATGTAGTTAACATTTTCTCCCTGATTGTTTGAGTTGACTCTGTTGTCCGACGCCATTTTGTCTCTGTTTCTGCGATTTTTTTTTTTCGATTAAAGTCTTTAACCTCGCTCTGCTACCAATATTTTGTTGCGCAGACTTTCCCGATTATGGAAAAACAAAACAAAATTACACCGCCAACTGCGATATTCCAGTTTATTAGCGAAAATACAATGTCTTGGTTCCTACGATAAAACCGCTACTTCTTCTTTTTTACTACTATAATCCCTAAGCAACCGACGTTACGTACGTCACCACGCTGTCGTTGTAACGCCCGCAACGTCGCGTAATGGCGAAACAATGTTAAATAACGTTATAAAAGTATCTGATGACATAAACCAAATTTTACTTCTGTCCATCATGTATGCTAATGTTTTGAAATTTCACATATGAAATCCTCTTGCAAAAATAAGTGACCTGTATTTATTTTTTCGGAATTATCTCCCAGTTTAGAATTTTTTACTTTTCAATAAAATAACATTGAAATCTCGTTAGCAAGATATCTCAAAAAGTAATTTTGTACAGCATAAGTTTAGACCATGTATGCAACTGTTTTGAAATTTCATATATGGATTCCTCATGAAAAAAAAAAAAAAAAAAAAATAGGTGACCCGTATTTTTTTTCTTATCTGAATTATCTCCCATTTTAGAGTTATTTCCCTTTTGATAAAATAACATTGGAATCATGTATAGTTGTACTGCAAGCAGTGTTGGAGTCAAGCAGTGTTAGAGTCAGGCAGTTTGGGGCATAGTGTTTTATTCTACCGTAATACGCTGTGAAAATGGGAGTATGGATAATACATTATAAAGCATCTATTTGAAATGTAATGGTTTCTAAAACATATTTGAATTTGTTTAATTTTGTCTATGAAACATTTGCATTGCGTTAAATAATATTGGCATTTGCATTGCATAAAATGAATATGGGTGTTTGCTTTGCATAAAATAAATATGGGGCTTTACATTGCATGAAATGAATATTGGTGTTTTCATTGCATAAACTAAATATGGGGACACCCACAGGCACAAAAAACAGCCATCCTTAGACATCAGATAAGGGCTGATTAGCATAAAATGACACAAAACAGCAGAGGAGGAACTGAAATACCGCGTTAGAACAGCGGTCAACAGTAAATTGTTGGATGGCTTACTGCTGGTTTAACGAATTTCTCTTCCCCTTTGCGTAAAATAAATATGAGATTGCATTGCATAAAATAAATATGGGTGTTTGCATTGCATAAAATAAATATGGGGATACCCACAGTCACGAAACAGAGTTATCCCAAGGCATCAGATAAGGGTAGATCAGCATGCAATTATACAAAACAGCATTTAGAAAGAATCAAGGAGGAACTGCAACAGACATACTGCGTTAGAACAGCGGTCAACAGTAAATTGTCAGGTGACCTACTGCTGGTTTTACGAATCTCTATTCGCCTTTGCGTAAATAAATATGAGATTGCATTGTATAAAATAAATATGGGTGTTTGCTTTGCATAAAATAAATATGGGGCTTTGCATTGCATAAAAAGGGCTGCTTAGTATGAAATGACAAAAAAAAAAAATAAAAAAATAAATAAAAAAAATAAAACAAATAAAAAAAAAACACACACACACATTTAAAACAACCGAGGAACTGCAACAGATATACCGAATAAGAACAGCGGTCAGCAGTAAATTGTTGGGTGGCTTACTGCGGATTTTACGAATCTCCATTCACCTTTGCGTAAAATAAATATGGGGACACCCACAGTCACGAAACACAGCCATCCTTAGACATCAGATAAGGGCAGGTTAGCATGAAATGGCACAAAACAGCATTTAAAAGGAATCAAAATGAACAACCGAGGAGGAACTGCAACAGAAATACCGCGTTAGAACAGCGGTCATGGCTTACTGCTGGTTTCACGTTTCTCTATTCGCCTTAACGCTTAACACTCTGGTAAAAATGTTCAGCAGACGATATCTTGAAATTAGTTTCTTACTTTTTTTTTCCAGAAAAAAGAATATGACATTTCATGCAAATTGTTTCCACTGGAAACAATTTGTATGAAATGTCAGATTCTGTTTTCTGGGAAAAATAAGAAAAATTATCACCAATTTGTCGTCTGCTGAATTAACTCAGAGAGTTGTAAAGGTTCCCAAGTCTTCGTGAATGTTATCTTTCTTAAAAACCACATTTTTGTTTCTGTTTCTTTTTTTTTTTTCTAAAATATTTTGTTGCACACCTGAAGAACAGAGTTTTATCTTGTCAATTATTGTATTTGAGAATGATCTGATTTTTACTACATTTTTTAAAACACAAGGGCTTTCTTGACGCCGTCATTACGTGAATGCAGTTAGACGCCACCGGTAGCACGTGCATGAGAAAATGTGCAATTTGGCAGTAGCACTCACCAAATATCCCCTACAACTTTTACATCTACATTCGGTCAAGGTCTTAATGCTTGCTGTGGAGACTCTACAAAATATATACATCCTGACTTAGATTACTCGTATAAAGACCTAAGTCCAGTTGTTCCAAACTAACGGTGTCGTTAGTTAACTAGATCATTAAATATGACATGTTCACTAACATTTTTCCTGAAAACATGTGAGTAGCTTTTGCGTTTGCAAAAGCTACCCACATGTTTTTTTCAGCAAAAATACCTGTAAATTAGATATTGTACTTACCAGAACAGTTAACAGTTTGACCACAAACGAGTTCGTTAAGCTAACGACGCTTTGAACATCTGGGCCCTGGTTTTGATAAGGCTTCTGGGATACGCCGGTCTAGGTCGTTGCTATCCGCCCTTTTCTGCATTCACGTGCTGATAATTTGATATTGTTGTTGTTGGGATTTGTTTCGTCGTTTTACGTTATGTCCTGCATATAAATGTCTGTCGTTCAATGACATGACGATTAATTTGATCAATATGCTCTTGTTGAACCTGCTGCAACTGGAAGAATGCGACCATCCACGGATCATCACGTGTTCGAATTATAAGGGCCGCGTCAAGCGAAAAAGTTCCTTTGAACATGCGCTGAATACGCAGATTCAGATCGTTCTGCCCATGCGCAAAGTATCATTCGGGCCTTTGGTCATTTATACATTCTGTAGTGTCAAATGAATCCGTTACCGGACAGTAAAGGCCCTGATCAGACTGCACGGATGTGCAAGCTGATCTCGGCCTTCGCTGTCCGCATATGCCTGAAAACACGTTTCCGCATGGTGACGTCCATAAGATATAAATCATTTAAATATCGTAATATAAGGAGATTAATTTCATAAGCAAAACAAGTGCGAACATTCAGGTAAACAATATTGATAAAAGGATTTTGTAGAAATGAATGTTTTAAGTTGGATACAGGCGCCAAACGTAGATACGTTACAGTGACGTAGATAAGCCATTATTATATCCACGCTTTGAAAAATTGGGGCTATACTGGATTTGCGAGGTCCTTCCGTCATTCCTTCCTTCCGTCATTCTTCTGTCTGTCATTCCGTCCATCCTCATCAGATAATTTTTTGTCGCACTTTTCTCAAGACCTGTAAGGGTTACAAAGTTGAAACTTGGTACACATACCTAGTGGGCTGATGTATCGTGTATACTGGATTCAGGGGCAAAGGCCAATAACTCTTACTCAAGAACTGTGTAAGCTGTAAAGTTGAAACTTGGTACACGCATGGACAAAGGGCTGATGCATCGTGTATATCAAAATTAGGTCCAAGCGCCTATAACTCTTAGAGTTACAGCCCTTGATAGGTTTTGCAATATACTTAATGAAAATTTTTCGGTACACTTTTCTCAAGAAATGTTAGGGCTACAGAGTTGAAACCTGGTACCCACATGGGCATTGGGCTGATGTATTTTGCATACCGGAATCAGGGTCAGGGGCCCATAACTGCTGGAATTCAATCCCGTGATAGGTTTTACAATTTGCCGTAAATGAAAAATTGATAGGTTTTACGATTCACCATCAATGAAAAGTATGAAAACTATGTTTGCTGTAAAGTTGAAAATTAGTACACGCATGGACAATGGGCTAATGCTTCGTGTATAACAAAACCAAGACCAAGGACCTATAACTCTAAGAGTTACATCTCGTTACATCTCTTCATTAGTTTTGCAATATGCTTAATGAAATTTTCTCGATACACTTTCCTCAAGAATTGTAATGGTTACGAACTTGAACCTGGTACACATATGGACAGTGGGCTGATGTATTGCGCATACCAGAATAAGGTTCAGGGGCCCATAACTCTTGGAGCTAATCCCTTGATATGTTTTACAGTTTGCCATAAAAAAACCACATTACAATTCTATCAGGAACTGTGAAAGCTTTGAAGTTTAAACTTGGTACACACACGGACAGTTGGTTGTTGTATCGTGTAAACCAGAATCAGGTCCAAGGGCTTATAAGTCTTGGAGTTACATCCCTTGATAGGTTTTACAATTTGCCATTAATGAAAATTTTGTCGCACTTTTCTTCAGAACTGTAAGGGCAACAAAGCTGAACACGTGGACAGTGGGTTGATGTATCGTGCATACCGAAATCAGGGCCAAGGGCTCATAACTCATGGAGTTAAATCCCTCGATAGGTTTTACGTTGCCATGTTACCATGTCCTAAACTCAAAATAGTTCGACACTGAGGGTATTCCTCCTCTGACAGCGCTGCAGTGGGGTTATAGTCAGATCCTTTGACAGCTCTAGTTTAGGTTACAGGTCCATCTTGCACAACATGCAGAAAAGTCGACCGATTGAAAGGTTGACTTTCGAAGAATGCCCTACAATCACCTTGTGAGGCCGTCTGTCCGTCCGTGCTCAGCTAGTGAAAATGGCCATAGTGCATAAACTGTGGGATTTTTTATTTTCTTTTTTAATCATTTTTGACATACTGATAGCTACCGATAAGATCTAATCAAATGATTTGTCAAATGCCACTTTTCATCGACCAAGAAAACGCCGAGGCCAAAAACGTAAAAATATACATTAATATTGACAAGATCTAGCCACAGGAATTGTCAAATGCCACTTTTTGATGACCGAGGCAATGTCGGTGCCAAAATATGTGACAGTTAGCGCAAATGGCCGTAGTTCTTGAATCGCCATCGGTCATCAACCATATGGGGTATTTTGATACAATTTTGTATACACATAAATAATGACGTGGTGGGTCGTGCGCTTTAACGAAAGTTGATTTGCTCGTATATTTACATTAACACACATGTTGTGGACATTCAATACAGTAGCCACTCTATCGAGATGGTTCTTATGAGTACAAAACATATGTCTTGGTGGAGAAATAAAACATATAATATGTCACAATGTCAGAAAACGTACCATCGAAGATATGTGCCAAGCGAAGATTCAGATCAGCCTGCGCATTCGCGCAGTCTGATCAGAATCTTCACTATGCACATTTTGGATAGGCAATAATGCAATTGTTCTTCATGCGGACAATGACTACTCAGATCAACTTGCGCGGATGTGCAGGCTGATTTGAATGTGCGTTTGGCGCACATATCAGAAGGTACATTTTCTCACGTTGTGGCTCATAGATAGATAGATAGATAGATAGATAGATAGATAGTGACAACCATACTTATCCAAACCAATACTCAATTACCACAGTTGTTAGACGCACCATTCAGTATTAGTTAAAGCATATATAGTATATATAAATCGACCGCGATGTTGTTGTATACGACAGCATATTGAAAAAGTGTTCTAATGTGTCTGCGATACGGGACGACAGATACTCTTTAGTCGGCGAAATCATTTATTCGGGCGAGTCACATTGCGTGTGGCTTTCAATGCGTTCGTATCGTAATATGGTCTTAAACATTGATCAATGCAATCGATATAGCAATAGTAATTGAAAAGCGGATTATAAGAATCATTTTGCATCTTATCAAGGAAGGATACTAAATAACCGATACGAGAAAGACTATCAGTGTGGACGCATATCGTCAGTGTTTTCAAGAAGATTGAATCACGTTTGTACTCTGTAAGTTTTTTAAATGTTTCTTCACCTGTGTGTTCGGGGCATAGCCAAACTGCGGCGGCCAAGATCTCGGGGGTGGGGTAGGGTGAAGGGGGGGGGGGGTAACTGAGATGAATTTGGTACGGGTGTGCGAGCCAGTATTTCAAAACCTACCCCATTCATATACCTGGCCTTTGAAAAAAACGCACCCATTCATATACTACGTAGATCATCTGAAATCTTGACCCATTCTGATACTGCCCGTTGATTTTGTACCCGCTTTATTGCTGGTAGTTAGACAAATATTGAAGTCAGTTCACTGAATACCAAGAGTACAAGCAGCCTAAAAAATCTATGAGTGAAAAATATGTGCATATGCCGGGATGTCAGAACCAAGTGGGGCTTTTCACATAAACCAATCAAGAAAAATCGGGTCAGTCATATACTTTTTGTTGAAAAAAATGGGTCTAATCATATACCCGGCAGCGCTGAAAAAGGGGGCCATTCGGCAAGCACATCCTTACTATACCATATATAGGAAGTTACCCAACCCCTCACTCCAACCCAACCCCCACCACGAGGCCTAGATAAGCCTTTACTCCCGGCTATAATGATCGGGGTCGTGCTTTATCGTTCAGATCACTCAAATAGTTTATTGTGATGTTCAGTTCATTCAACTCACCTTTAATTTGCCGGTCTGAAAATATCAATTATTCATGTTGTGTAAAACCGACTGTCTAGGATTCATTTATTTAGAACGGGTTTCGTCGCTTCTGTGATCAAAATTATGCCACTTAAGTGTACTATTATGTTCAATAACATATGTGCCGGGTCACATCATTTTCTACAGTATCGCTTATCCACCAAGCAGTGACTCAGATCAGCCTGCGCAAATGCGCAGGCTGATCAGAGTCATTGCTTAGCACTCTGATGGGTAGCCAAACATCTAAGCTTTCTTTAGACGGACGATAGAGGTTCTGCTTTGAATGTGTGGATGCGCAAGCTGATCTGACTCTTCATTGGGCGCACAAGCAGTCTCCCTGTATTTCACCATAGTACAGATTATATTTCATTTCCATTTGGGATCATTGGGCCCATTGTGGTATCGTTCAAAATGGAGTTCTGCTCATGTATACGCTAGAGGGCTTAAGCAGTGTTGCAAATTTCATTACTGCTTATGAAGAATCTCAGTAAAACCGATACCCCCATTTTCTAATCTCTAATGTGTTCTTAGTTTCCAAAAGCAATCTTTTGACGTTTATTGTAGGAAATGCTGTGCCTCAGCTCATATTGCCTATACAGTCGAACCTCAATGGCTCGAGCATCTTTGGGACTATGGAAATTCGTTCGAGACATGGGTAGTTCGAGCCACTGAGGGTAATCATGTCACTCGTTCAGGAGGCAAATAGCGATGATTTAGGGAAATCTTTTTACACAATAATTGTGTGTTGTGTGTACTCATTAAAATCGGCTCGATGAGGCGATTCTAATGAGTACACACAACATACAATTCACGATTATAAGGAATTTTTTCTTAAATATTTGTTTTCTTGAGCTATCGGAACAATTTCATAGGGACTCAAAAATGAGTTCGAATTAGCCATGGTAAACGAGCCATCGGTGTTCTAGCCATCGAGGTTCGACTGTATTTCGATTGTAATCCTTACAAGTAGTTGCTATACATAGGATGTTTAGTGTTAATAATTCTACCCATCTAGCAAGTGATACAGAATTTTCTCCACTAAGATGTTCCAGAGATAGTATCCCGGTGAGTACAATTATACGCCTCTGACTGAGTCTAATCCGGAATAAATAAATGAAAATAGATAAATAAATAAATAATCTGCAGCCATGTTCCGAGCTTAAATACTAGCACCGTATTTGGTTCGGCCAGACAGGAGCCGACGCACCGATCAAGGTCTACACTGTTTAAGCTCATCCAACAGATACTAAAATAGAACTTCATCATTTTCAGAACAAATATCTTAATGAGTTAAGGTGTCCATTAATTTAGGATAAGTATGGTATACAAATACAATGACTTTTTCGATTTTCTGTGTTTGTATTATTACAATACCTGAAAACAGACCTAATGCTGTAGGCAAGACCAAAATAGTTTCTTCGCTATTTAGTTCATGGAGACAGCGTGATCTTACTCAATGAGTTCTTGCAGAAGAAAGGCATGTCTATGTAATGGTTTTGTATCTCCTTGTGAAATCTTATTTTCTATATACAGATATAACCTAGTCAGGGCACATGAGACTATGTTCCAAGAGGTTCCTCTGTTGCAAGTCCTCTTTCGTTGTATGTCACTTATTGCAACTGTGCTATTGTCTCTTGCTATTGTTTGTTCCCCATCTCGTCTTCTACATGTACAAGCAAAGACTAGGGAAGGCTCTGCTTCGTGACTGGGACATTTTCCTAGGTCTGGATAAGTTCATTCATATTTTCTTGGTTAAAATTTTATGCTTGACGCAATACCGAGCAAGGCCAAATTTCTTGCTGTAGAACGAAATGGCGGTAAACTGAATATTATCAGTAAAACACAATAATGAACTAAGTCTTTCTTTGGCTTATTTGCCATCAGGCACAAGTGTATACGTATAGCACTGTGTTAGTTTTCCCCGCCGTGGTTTCACAAAAGAGCCAGGGCACGGCGTTCCACAGCATTACAAGTGTGCCCAGCAAAGATTCAGATCAGCCTGCATAGTCTTCGCAGTCCGCCTGAAGACGTTTTGGGTATATCGCTACCCACAGTGTCCTCTGTGAAGATTGATCAGACTGCGCGAATGTGCAGGCTGATCTGAGTCTTCGCTGGGCGCATATGCAATATTATAGGAAATGCAGTGCCACGGTTCAGTGTCTGAAGGTCTAGAATGGTCTTGTTTCTGTAGTAATACAATGTACCAGCAAACTTTCTTTCATAAACGGCGTTCCTACTATTTCCAAAGTTCGAGCAGTGGTTTTGCAGCTACCCCATTAACCACCTAAACTTCTTACCATACCTATCCTAACATTTGAAAAAAAAGTTAATTTTACTACCTGTCCGTATTTCTAAAATTCTTGATTTGTTGCAAATTGTGTAATATAAATAAGAAACTAAAAGGTTACCTTCGGAAACTAGGTACAGACAAACGACGGACAATTGGAGGCTCAGTCCTATTAAATTTCAAAATATACAGCAATGCACTTTGGCCCTAGCACCTGCTTAAGCGATATGAGATTCTCTAAGTAACCAAAATGGGTTTAGCGATCCCGCAGGACCTGTGATATGAATCTGCACTGTTTGTTCAGGCCTGTCTGACCTAATACTTACGGTAAGGTGTATAAAGTAAATCTAGAATGAATATGGTGAATAATGGGATTTTCAAACTGGTTTAAGGCTTTTCTGTTTGTTTGTATCTTAAAGTAAGTTTCCAGTTCGCCAGTACACGTATATCAAGCATTAATCACGAAGGCGCAATATGCAAGGAAACCAAACAATACATATCTCGTTTTTGGGATCAGATAAGCCGCAATGTCAGAAAGCATACCTTGGACTTGTGCGTCCAGTAATTATTCAGATCAGCCTGTACATTCGCGCAGTCTGATCAGAATATTAACTGGCTGCATTTTCGATAGGCACGGATGCAAGGCTTTTTCATGCGAACAACGAAGACTCTAATCAGACTGCGCGGATGCGCAGTCTGATTAGAGTCTTCGTTGGCCGCTCATGTCAGATGGTACGTTTTCCCACGTTGCCGCTCAGATTGTTCATGCTTAGGTTTGCTAAAAGTGATATAAAAGCTATTACAGCGCATACAAAACGGAATTGAAAATGAGACATTGTTTGATTAGATGAGCATATCTTGTAGGCTGGTATTCTTGTTAGAGTGAAACAACATCGTAAACAAAGATCTAGATAGCGTTTATGTATGGGAATATAAGGAACACAGTGCAAATCAGAACAGAATAGAGTATGCCAAATACATCAATAATAGGGATTAAAAAACATGTTACAGGAAGTTGTCGCTTAAATACACACTAATACGGATTTTGCGATATGAGCGCATTACCATTCCTGTCTGTCATGTAAGTGAAAATGACTGCTTTCAGATTAATACGTATAAATTCGGTACTTCGGCCTTGCTATCAATACATTGGCATAATGGTATAATCCTTTATGAAATTTCTAAATCTAATGTACAAAAAAAAAAAAAAAAGAAAAAAAAAAAAAAATACAGATAAAATGATCACATCCGAGAAATTATTCTCGGCAGATTTTGATTTGCTCTCTTTGTGTAATACTTTATTCTTCGCCGTTTCTCATTTCAAAGCTAAGTGTAGGATACGAAACGCAAATCCACATGTCCAACATTCTAAACTGAGCATGGTTATATGTAAAGAGTATTTTAGCGGACTGGATAGATTGTTTTATTACTGCCCGTTCCAAGGTAGACTGGCTCCAGTCTCCAGTGACTATTTTTTTTCTTATAATCCTGTTTGATAATCCACTAAAATTAAACTAAAATAATATCATGACTATAAAGTCACTAAATAAAACCAAAATAAAATGATGACTTTAAAGGCTGGTCACTAGTGACAGTGATATTATTTTGGTTTTATTTTATTGGCTTATCAAACAGGATTATAATAAAGAGTATTTAGTCACAGGAGACTGGAAGCAGTCTAGGTAACAGGCTGTTTTTCTGTTGCAGTTCTTCTTTATTAATGCGTCGCTGATTCCATATAAATGGTTTGTTTTGTCATTATTTGTAGCCCGTGGAAAACCCCATTCTTTACGCGAAGAAGAAATAGAATTCAAAACCAACTTTAATGGTATATGTAACAACTGAATGTCTTGCATATTTGCGGTAACTGATGGTAAACACTATTATTGATATTTGATTGCTATGAAAGATACAATGTACTTTTATGTCAGACGTTCAAATGCATTCGTTATGTAAAATGGCATTTGCCACTGATTAAAAAGATCGATATCTATAATAACTATTGAAAAGAGATTCATTTCATATTTCATCAAGGAAGGATATTGTTTGTTTGTGTTTGGTTGAGGGTTTACGTCCCAGTCAACCCAATGGGGTCATGTCGAGCGTGGTCAGTTTACCTAACCACACATTTACTGGGCAGGCTTAGTCCTCTACGCGGTTAACCAGTAGTGTGCACATTTTTTCTCCAGAAACTGACAACTGCCCTTCTTGAATCAGTGGAAGGGAGAGAATGACCGTAGAAAATATTAAAGAATATTGCCGACTTCGGCGGGGGTTGAACCCGCGACTTCCTTGTCTCGAGTCGGCCGGCGTATCCAACTGAGCCACCGAGGCCGGCCAGGAATGATATTGGATACCAGTAGAAGCTGAAGATTATAAATATATAAACTGTAAAATACATCAGTGCCCAGCCTGCATGTTGGCTTCTTGCAAATAAATTCAGAGAAAAATAGATCCTTTGAAAGCCTGTTTATTGCTTCGTTATTGAGGCGCATCAAGTGATAAAACGTGCTTTCGAACATGCGCAATATGCGCATATACAGTCGAACCTTAATAGCTCGAACACTGATCGCTCGTTTACTATGGCTAATTCGAACTCGTTTCTCAATCCCTATTGCTTCAAAAGCAAATATTTAAGGAAAATCTCTTATTTTATCATGAACCTGTATATTGTGTGTACTCATTAGAATTGCCTCATCGAGACAATTCTAATGCGTACACTCAACATAACATTATTGTCTATAAGATCGAAAACCATCCCTAGACTGTTGTCATTTTCTCCCATGATTAACCCTAACTGGGTCGAACTACCCATGTCTAGAATGAATGTTCATGGCCTCAGAGATGTTCGATCCATTGAGGTTTTACTATATATATATATATCTTACTGCGCATGCGCAAAGCGTCACCCGGGTTTTGCTCTCCATTTATATATATATTCTGTAGTATCCAATGATTCTGCTAGCGGACAAAGAAGGCCTTGATCAGACTGCGCGGACAGCCGTCGCTGTGCGCATAAGCCCAAAGACACATATTCACTTGAGTTGGCCCATTTCATTGTGTCATACTCATGTTTTTGTGAAGCATTTTATGTCAAATCTATCCTATAAACAATATGTCGGCTGTCATATTTATCGAAAGCATTCGAACTGATATACAATTCTGAACAAACAGTTAGACCCATGTCTATTTACTGTTTCGTCATATGATTGTGGCATACATATAACTTATATTCAGAAGCATTTTATGAGAATGTTATCCTATAAGGACGGTAAGTCGGCTGCCGTAATTACCCACAGTACGCTCGTATTCGGACAGATATGCATGTCTGAACAAACAGTGTAGACCCATGTCAAACTGGTGCTGCAATTCATCCTGCAGTTGTGGACACAGCATGAGGTAGTCAGACAGACAGATGTTAATATTATATACCCGTACTGACACTACATATATGGGATACCATTACCCGGTATCTAGTCTGGCCCCAGACCCTTTCTTTATTTTTCTTTTCTGTCTTTTTCTTCTTTTTTCTTGAGGGAACACAACACTTGTATAGCTTGTAGAATTTTTGTTTACTTCAGTCCCTTGGCTAGAAAGAAAGTTCAGCCATAGGTAATTTGAAGTTGGATTAAAGAGGATCATGATAAAAAAAAAATAATGTAGAGAAATAGATATAAAACAAAAACGACTGGAGCCAGTCTACCCAGTATCATACTCATCCTAATATTGGACTGGCTGTTGAAATGTCTAAAACAGCTCGATGAGTGGAAAGCAGTGTAGATTCAGATCAGACGCCGTGTTCTGCTGCGTCAGATCTGATACAGTACTACACTGCATTCCAGGCATACACTGTTTTACCATCCCAGCTAGCATTCTACGTAAAACTACATCGGGCCGTCATCGGCCCGTCAGCTACCCTGACGGGCCGATGACGGCCCGATATAGATTTACGTAGAATGCTGACAGGGATGCGTTTCAGTCCCAAAAAGGATCAATAAGATAGCAGGGAATTGCAGTCTTCAAATGTTTAGGATACATACGGTATGTTTTATTATTTTCAATGATGGTTTGCAGAATGTTATTGTAACTTTATGGATTTATGTAATATATACCCAGTCAGCATTCTACGTAAATCTATATCGGGCCGTCATCGGCCCGTCAGAGTAGCTGACGGGCCGATGACGGCCCGATGTAGATTTACGTAGAATGCTAGCTGGGTAGCCTATATTATATTACGGTTTATTTCCCCATGTACTTTGTAGATGGGCTTTGTTTATTACTTACTTTATGGTTTGTATAATAGTTTAACACGTAGGCCGGAATGTGAGACGCTATACGTGATGATTTGTGCGCTGAGTGAGGGATCATTACAGCATATATATCTCGCAGTCTGATCAGTCCTTTTTGGGTGATCTGTAGATAGCGATAGCCAATGATGCAAGTCTACTAATGAATTGGATAGACTTTACGGGAAGACAACTGTTTTGCCTCTCTTCAGAAAAGCCGTCTACTCTGTAAAGGTTAGAAGTTGCTGCTCGTAGGAGCAAATTCTTTCATTTTGTAATAGACACTTGTTTAACCCATTTATGCCGTCTTATAAAAAGGACATTGGTAAACAGTGCAGGCTCAGATCAGACGCCGCAAAACGCGGCGTCCGATTAGTGCCTACCCTGTTTGCATATTATTTATGTAACAAATTTAAAAATAAAATGCTACATATACCTGACACTCCTTGAACTGTTAATGGATCAGTCCAAGACACAAGGTGGAAGAGTCCTTTAGGCATAAATGGGTTAAGAAGGCGTTTGGCGTACACGAAGGAAACAGGGACAAAGTTGGTTTCCCTTGTAAAAATAACCGAATAAATACCAAGTGTATTAGGTCCAGTAAAGACCGATCTCAAATTATGTGAATACACATGTTGATCCGGGCCTTCAATGAGTACACATGTAAAGGAACAGTTTTGCCTAATTGCGGCTCTTGTAAGTAAATTGAGGACGGTTGTTTCGCGTGAGGATTTTCAGAATATTGTTTTATTGCTTAACGAATTGCAGTCGACTCTCGATATTTCGAAGTCCGCGGGCTGTCTGAAATACTTCGAGATATCCGTACCTCGACATATCAGACTTGCAGAATTGAGGAAAAATAAATCAAACAACCACAGTTCACAAATAAATTGATTATTTTACTCTTGAAGTTAGAGATATATTAAAATATTGTGGAAACGTGGAGAAATTGCTCCTTAGGAGCAATTTCTCCTCTTTTCCACAATATTTTGTTACTCGTTGCCAAGATTTCATGTTTAAACAGCGACCAGACTTTCACTTCGATATACGAGGTTTTTCGAGATAAGCGAACTCGAGATAACGGGAGTCGACTGTATAACATAGGAACTTATTTTTTCTTACAACACAGCGTTTTTCTCTGTAGCTGTCCTTCCTTGTTCTTGTGTCGGTTATTGCAGTAGTGTTTTCCTGTTTGTATTTGTTCCTCATTTCTTCTTTTGGCATCTCGGGCACCTGTGCCTCGGGTCGCGAAGACTATGCTTCGCTTCGTGACTGTATTTTACTGAATTAATATTTTTGCGAAGTGTAGGTAGAGTAGTGACATTCATTGTATTGTGACATGCTTGTATTTTTATCCTCCGGTCAAAGTTCCTGCTGCTTCGCTCGCAGTACACTGGGTTGAAATGTGACTTACACCGAATCAGGGGTAACAGTTATCGATATGCGTTTAGCTGTTTTCTTGTTGTTAATCATCAGAGGTCATTAAGTTTGCTATATTTATCAGATAATAATCCAAATCGGCCGAAAAGCTTCAGGATAGATCTAAATAGTTTTCTTTTGCGTTAAATGCCTTAAAGAATACTGTCAACAGTCGAGCACACGAAGTACACCAGGAGCTTATACGAAGACGGTCAACTAACTGTGAAGAATGAAGTTGACTAACCGATGCGTCGCCGGCCTCGGCGGCTCAGTTGGATGCGCCGTCCGACTGGAGACTAGGAGGTCGCGGGTTCAAATACGCCGAAGTCGGTAACAATCTTTCGTGATCATGAAATATTTTCTACGGTCATTCTCTCCCTTCCGCTGATTCAAGAAGGGCAGTTGTCAGTTTCTGGCGAAAAAATGTGCACAATACTGGTTAACCGCTTAGAGGACTAAGCCTGCCCAATAAACGTGTGGTTAGGTAAACTGACCGCGCTCGACATGTACCCCATTGGGTTGACTGCGCCGTAAAACATCAACACAAACAAACAAACCGATGCGTCGGAGGGTGCATATAGTCTCACATGCCTGCTAACATGGATAATGCTTTACTATCGGACGCACAGGTATACAAATTAAGCTGATACACTTAACACAGATGATCTTTGTTTTCCCTAATAATAAAAAATACACATGCTCGTCTCATTCAAGAGTATGATAAAAAAAATTTATAGGATACGCTTGGCAGATTTTCAGCCAGTTTTACAACGGGAGACAATTTTTGGGACTTCCTGGCTGCACAGTATTCACCTTCTGAAAATGGCACCGTTTCAAAAGAAACATTTTGCTCCCCGGGGGACTCAGAAAGTAACTTTCAGACACATTACCAGGTAGTAAAATGGGCTTCTTAAAATTATATGGTAAGGAAGGTAAGAAATAAGGTATCCGCATATGTAGGGTAAATATGGTAACACATCGAAACTCCCTAGTACTTAACCGGTGTATGACGAAACATTCCTCTTCGATGAACTTTCAAGGACTTAACAAAACAAACACACATGCTGTGGAACCGTCAAAAATCTTCAAGCATCTCTGACTTGCAAATCCTTAGAAACATTATCTGTAAAATTCAAATTAGAATTGAGTAATGACTTGTGAATATCCTGTAAAAATACATTGATTATTGCCGCATAATTGAGAGACATGTTCAGAATATTAATTTTGATCGTCTTACAACAGAGATGCGTCCGATTATAACCTACGCATGCATGCACAACTTGATAAACCAATGTCGGCATATTTCGTTTGATCTTTAGACTACGGGAAAGAAGCAGACATAGGAAATAATACTGCAATCAATCGACATGTCGACTCTCGTTATCTCGAAGTCCAAGGGACTCTCTGAAATACTTCGAGATATCCGTACCTCGACATATCATTTTTTCAGAATTGAGGAAAAAATAAATCGAACAACCACATTTAACAAATATATGTGTAATTTGACTCCTGAAGTTAGAGATATATTGAAAATATTGTGGAAAAGAAGAGAAATTGCTCCTAAGAAGCAATTTCTCTTCTTTTCCACAATATTTTGTTACCTGTTGTTAGATTTTCATGTTTAAGTAGGGACCAAATTTTCACTTCGAGATAAGCGGTCATTCGAGATAAGCGAGGTCGAGATAACGAGAGTCAACTGTACCTGTATTTTTTTTTATTTTGTTTCCGAAACTATAAATTATTCTAACAACACTTTTTTGGTCATCAAATGCAACACTTTAAAGTGTGAGTGATACTGGTAAAGCAAAACATGAACGAGTAAGACGGAGAAGCATCATCTCCGAAGACACAGATCAGCCCACTTTAAACGTTCAAATGATAACGATAATCCAAAGTAGTTGTATCTCAAAAGAAAGGATTTGTCAATCTGTATCCAAAGGACAACAGTTACTGATGTTATGGAGCTAATCTTACACTTCAATTTTGAATTCTTAAAGGAATACATACTTTCTATGCAAGGAATTTATTTTGCAAGCTGTGCATTTCTTCGTAATTTGAACAACGAAATGTATAGCTGAACATCATTACAAGACATTTAGTCTTCGATGCATGGGAGGCATGGCAGGTCATTGAAGGTCTAAGCATACACTGAATAAACAGTAACTAACCGCCTACATAGTTTAAGCTATTTGATATCTTTCCTTAACCTTGCCTTGCTGAATAAATTAAGATGACCAACCCACTTCTAATTTCAGCCATTCAGATTACCTGATCAGATTACTAAGATGTTCCAGAAATCTTAGCCCCGTACCCCTCAGACTAACTCCTGTCCGAAATGAATAAATAAATAAATACAGTCGAACCTCAATGGCTCGAACATCTTTTGGACTACGGAAATTCGTTCGAGACATGGATAGTTCGAGCCACTGAGGGTTAATCATGACACCAGTTCAGGAAGCAACTCATGATAATTTAGAGAAATCTTCTCGATATTCTACACAATGATTGTATGTTGAGTGTACTCATTAGAATCGCCTCGATGAGGCGATTCTAATGAGTACACACAACATACAATGCCATGATAAAATAGAAAAAATCGCTAAATATTTGTTTTCTTGAGCTATTGGAAGAATTTTGTAGGGACTGAAAAACGAGTTCGAATCATCCACGGTAAACCATCCGTGTTCGAGCCATTGAGGTTATACTGTAAATAAACACAATTTGTAATCAGATTCCTAGCTCAAATACTAGCATCGTATTTAGTTCGGACATCCGGGACAGCGCTTCAAGTGTAAGATCCACGTCACTCGCCGCACAGACCAAGACTTTACTTTTTCAGCTCATCGAAAAGGTACTAAAATGGAATTTCATCACTTTTTAGAACAAACATCGCAATGAGGAATGATGTCTGTTTATTTATGGTCGGCACGGTATACAATGACTTATTAAATTTATAACTTATTATTGCAATACCGGTAAATCTGAAAACAGACCTAATGCTAATGGCAAGACCGAAATAGTTTTCTGTGCTATTAAGTTCATGGAGACAGTGTCAGCTTACTCGATGAGTTCATGCAGAAAAAGGACATGTGTATGTAATGGTTTTGTATATTCTTATGAAATAATTTCTTCTATATACAGATATAAATATGACCTAGGCACATGAGACTGTTTCAAGAGATTCCTCTGTTGCAGTTCCTCTTTGGTTGTATGTCAATTATTGCAACTGTGCCGTTGTCTCTTGCTATTGTTTATTCCTCATCTCTTCTTCTATAAGACGCAGGGAAGGCTGTACTTCGTGACTGGAGCATTTTCTTTGCAACTTCATTTATATTTTCCTGGTTACAATTATGTTTGACGCAATACGGAGCCGACCAATTTCTTGCAGTAGAACGAAAGCCTCTAAACTGAATATTTTCAGCAAAACACGATCATGATCTAAGTTTTTCTTCGGTTTATTTGCCATCAGGTACAAGTCTTCGGGTGTAGCACAAATGTTAGTTTGCTCAACTGTGGTTTCACAAAAGAGCCAGGGCACAGTATGTCATACAGCATCACTATGTGCCTAGCTAAGACAGATCAGCTTGCTTAGTCTTTGCAGTCCTCCTGAAGACGTTTTGGATACATCGCTACCCACAACGTACCCGCTGCGAATTAAGACTCCGATCAGACTGTGCGAATGCGCAGGCTGATCTGGGTCTTCGCTGGGCGCATATGCAATATTGTAGGAAATGCCATGCCTTGGTTCAATGTCTGATGGTCTACTATAGTTCCTGTTGTTACCACCAGCGATTATTTCATAAGCGACATTCCTACTATTTGCAATGTTCAAGCTATTACGAAAACTCGCCTATTCAAATATATAGAAAATTTTACCTCCAAAAACTGAAAATTTTCAGATGAAAAACTCTGATATTTTTCATATTTCTGCTCAAAACATAGAGGAGGCGGTTCTAACGAGTACCCACAATCTATGTTTCTGAGCAATCATAAAAAATAATGTATACCCCTGTGAACTCCAGGTTTACTGTATAAAAGTGGGGTTTAAAGGGGTCAAAATTATATAGGCATGTTTTCGTGATGAGAGGGATTGCAGCTACCCTATTTACCCTAAGTATTCGGACACCCCAACTTTTTACCATACCTATCCTAATATTTGAAAAAGTTAATTTTACTTTCTGTTCGTATTTCTAAACTTCTGAATGAGTTGGAAATAGTGCAATACAGTGAACCCTGTTTATATGTACAACGACAGCATTTCACAAATATGTTACCAGTAAAATGAATTTGCTGTTGTAAAGACTCCTTAATGGACAGAATGTAAGAAAGACCTTGTTTTATTCTTATTTCATCATAGAACATATGTTTTGGACATTTGTTAGAATTGCATCAGTGAGACAATTCTAAACAAATATCCAAAACATATATTGATTGAAATTTTAATGCACTATTCATATATAATTTCTCATTAACTGTCACCACTTGTGCGAAGATTTCATGACATTCAAATTTTCATTATTAGGAATTTTGTCGTTGTATCGAGTGTCGGTATAAAAAGGGTTGACTGTATAAATAAAATCTAAAAGGTTGCCTTTGAAAACTAAGTCCAGATAAAAGACAGAAAATCGGAGGCTCGGTTTTATTACGTTTCTTAATATACAGCAATGTAGTTTCCTAGATATACAATCTAGCACGGCTTAAGCGATATTCGATTTTCAATGTAACCAGGATGGGTTCAGTGATACCACGCAGCCTGTGATATGTCTACACCGTTTGCTCAGGCCTATCTGATCTAATACTTACGGTATGCTTTATAAAATTAATCTTAAATGGATATGGTGTACGCACATCAAATATTTTGACAAGAGTATAATGGGATTTTCAAACTTTTTTTTTTTTTTTTTTTTTTTTTGTATCTTAACTCTTGTCCTGCTGACCCCGGATATACCCTGTCTCTGAAGAAGCCACCTGATCTGTATCTATACTGTTTGCCATAAAGTATGTGAATTTATATCAACAATCCAGATCAAGTAGCCTGATTGGCTGAAAATTAAAAGTGGGCGTGCCATCGGAATTTATTCAGCAAGACAATGGTTAACGTAAGTTTCCAGTTCGCCAGTACACGTGTATCAAGCAGTAATCACGATGGCGCCATATGCATTCGCGCAGTCTCACCAGAATATTCACTGGCTGCATTTGGGATAGGCATGGATGCATGATTTCTTCATGTGGACAACAACGGCTCTGCACAATCTGATAAGAGTCTTAGTTGGGCACACAGGTAAGAAGTTATGTTTTTTCACGTTGACGCTTAACTTGTTCATGCTTAGGTTTGCTAAAAGTGATAGGCACGGATGCAAGGCTTTTTCATGCGGACAACGAAGACTCTAATCAGACTGCGCAGATGCGCAGTCTGATTAGAGTCTTCGTTGGCCGCACGTGTGAGATGGTACATTTTCTCACGTTGCCGCTTCGATAGTTCATGCTTACGTTTGCTAAAGGTAATATAAAAGCTATTACAGCATCGTAAACAAAGATCTAGATAACGTTTATGTGTGGGAATATAAGGAGCACAAAGCAGATCAGAACAGAATAGAGTATGCCAAATACACCATTGTAGAGATTAAAGAACATGTTACAGTCAGATGGATTTTGCGATAAGAGTTTATTACCATTCTTGTTTTTCATGTAACCATTGTCTGGAAACTGCAAACTGAGCTGCTACAAACACAATGTACTAACATATGCAACATCATATGCAACATCACTGTTTACTCAGAATTAAGGTGACTGTCTTCAGATTAGTACATAAAAGGCACTTCGGCACTGGTATCAATACAGTGGCACTGGTATAATCTTTTATGAAATTTCCGAATCAAACGTACAAAAAAAAAAAAAGATAAAATGATCACATCCGAGAAATTGTTCTCAGCAGATTTTGTAAGCAGTGTTTGAAACTTCATTACTGTTACGAAGAGTCTCAATAAAACCGAGACTCCCATTTTCGAATCAGTAGTGTGCTCTTTGTTTCCAAAGACAACCTTTTTGATGTTTATTTGATTTGCCGCCATTGTGTATTATTTTATTCTTTGCTATTTCTAATTTCAAAGTTAAAGTTAGAATATAAACTCTAATGCACATGTCCAACATTCTAAACTGGGCATGGTTATATGTTAACCCATTGTGGTCGGGAAACCCATAAAAGGGTAATTGGCAAACAGTGCAGACCCAGATCAAACGCCTCAGAACGCGGCGTCTGATCAGGGTCTCCACTGTTTGCAAATAGTTTAGCCATTTTTCTCTAGGAATATGTAAATCTCGTAGCGGGACTTACCTAAAATTGAAATTTGACTCTTCCAATATATAGTGTGAGAGAGTCTATTCAGTATACAATGGGTTAAGAGTATTTAAGGCGACTAGATATATTGTTTTACTATTGCCCGTTCCAAGCCAGAAGAATCACAGATGAAATTCTAAAACGTTTTCTTCTGTATTGTTCTGCATTATTACATAAAACGCAGTGTCGCACGTTATTAACAGCCGTGCATTAACCGGCGAAAAGCCGTGTATTAACAAGGCAATTCACGCGCTGTTAATGCACTGCTACGCAACTTTCAATATGATCGTGCCAGGGCCACAGATTTGCTGCCGTTAAGAGATGTGTACTGCCCGGCCCTAGAACGAGTACAGTCCGTGGAAATTACGTTCGCGAGACATCTGTGAAAAGGCGAAACAAAATAGTGCAAGAAATAACGCGAAATGTAGTAAATGTTTTCAGTTTTTATGCAATAATAGCGATCGAACATGGTTTTTCAATGCATGAACATTCGCCAGGTCCCTTGGGAGGTGTTAAAAACCGCGGCCTTTTGCCTCGGTTTCAACACCTCTCACGGGACCTGGCGAATGTTAATGCATGAAAAACCATGTTTGATCCCTATACTAAAAAAAAAAAGCTTTACATTTCATGTAAATCATCTAGGAAGACCATTCACATGTCAGGCCTTATTTACAACAGAAAAATAAATCTGAAAAACAAATAAAATAAAAGAATGTCGTCTGCTGCAGTTTTAAATGGCGCGTTTATGGCTAGATTCTGGTGAAATGTGATGGTCCTGATTTGACTGTGTCGTTGCACAGCCTGACCTGAATATTCACTGTTCACATATGCAGTAGGCATCTTTCTCGCACGATATGTCTCAAATAATGGAGTTAAGGGGAATGAATACACTAGGTAGATTTTCCGCCTTGTTGGAGAAACGAGACAACTTTTGTTTCTTCCTGTTTGCCTTCCAATACACCTTCTAATACACCAAATTTTATCTGCTGCAAATTAGATAACTCTAAAAGAAAATATTGCATTTTGGAGTTTTCCTATTTCCAACGGGAGAGCAAACAATTTTTAACAGAATTGTTTCCCCTGGAAATTTATCCATTACCCTTGAGTATAGCTAGTTGTAAAAGTTTCTGTGATTATTTTTGTGCATTCGGTTTTATGCCCGTTTCTAACCTTACACATGCTGAACATGAAATGGGCAGATGACGGATGAGTGCTGTGACTATTTCAACCTTTAAATCACATAAGAAAAAGTAGAAGACGGCATTCTACAAACATTTTTTACCGAGAAAATAAGGTTTGATATTGTATATGTGAATTGTTTGCTAGGCCAAAAATTTTGACCACCGCTTTGAAAGGACAGATCAATACCTGTTGGCGCGAAGACTGTTCTGAACCCTCGTAGTCACAACCTTTTCATGGGAACAATAAAGATGTTGATCAGAGTGCAGTGCGCAGATGCGCGGACTGTACACTGATAAGATTTCGGAGGTGCGCAGCTTGTTCTCTAATGCACGCATGCATGTGTACATGAAAACAGCATTACACGTAAGCATTCATGCACACCCCAAACCACGAGTGCATGCATGTATGCATGCTCGTGTCTGTCATGTATGATGAAAGTATGTATGCTTGCAGGCAACATATATAAATACATACTTGTATGTATGTATTCATGCATGCATGCATACATCCATTTATGCATACCCATTATTATCATAGTTGTTACTATTATCATTATACTGTTCGCTCTAAATATTGTGAAACCGTTTAACTCATTTTCATATCTGTCCACAAATTGAAACATGATCATTTTACTAACTGTTGGTATGTCTAACATGTTGCTGAAAGGGTGGTAAACAGTGTAGAACCTGATCAGACGTCGCGTTCTGTTATAAGAAAGTTATTTTCTAAGTTTATGCGTACCTGTCCGTATCGGGTGGAAATAAACAGCTCTCTTCTTTTCAACGAAGTTAAGCAACGCCAACCTACTTAGTACTAGGATGGGTGAACGCCCTACTCTATCGGGTGATGTAGATGATTCGTGTTCTTTTTTTTTTTTACATGCTCTGTTTGTGTATTGCCATGATAGACTGGCTCCAGTTCCAGTGACTAAATATTTTTTCTTATAATCCTGTTTGATAATCCACTAAGATAAGTCCAAAAATAATCATGACTATAAAAGTAGTGACCAGGCTTAATAGTCATGATGTTATTTTGGTTTTATTTTTCTGGATTTTCAAACAGGATTCTAAGAAAAACTATTTGGTCACTGGAGACTGGAGCCAGGCTAGTTTGAAGGCGGTTCCTCTGTTGCAGTTCTTCTTTGTTAGAACGCCACTGGTTCCATATACAGCGTTTTTTAGTCATTACTTGTAACGCGCGTGGAAAATTCCACTCTTTAAACGAAAAAGAAATGGTATTCAAAAGCAACGTTAATGGTATAAAACAACAGAATGTTTTGCATGATAGCAGTATCTGCATTGATATTTGATTGCTATGAAAGATATTTCTATGTCAGACGTTCGAAATACATTCGTTATGTAAAATGACTATTTGCCATTGATTAAAAAGATCGATATCTATAATAACTATTGAAAAGAGATTTATTTCATATTTTATCAAGGAAGGATATTGGATTCCAGTATAGAAGCTGAAGATTAAAAATGTATAAACTTTATGATACATCAGTGTATCACCAGCATATTGACTTTTTGTAGAGAAAAATGCATCCTTTGAAAGCCTGTTTATTGCTTCGTTATTTGGGCACTTCAAGTGAAAAAAAAAAGTGCATTCGATAATGCGCAAAATGCGGATATTCATATCATCCTGCGCATGCGCAAAGTATCATCCGGGTCGTTGCTTTCCAGCCATACATTCTGTAGTAGCCAATGATTCTGGTAGCGGGCATTGAAGGCCCTGATCAGACTGCGGGGATGTGCAGGCTGTTTTAGAACTTCGCTGTCTGCATAAGCCCGAAGACACGTTTTTGCATGGTTTGGCCCATTTAATTGTGTCATACTCATATTTTTTTGAAACATTTTGTTTGAAATCTATCCTATAAACACTTTAAGTCGGCTGTTATATTAATAGAAAGTATTCAGACTGATATGCATCTCTATACAATCAGTGTAGACCCATGTCTATTTACTGCTTCATCATTTGATTATGGCATACATATACGAGGGATGTTCGAAATGAATTGCTTATTGTCCTCTAGCTCGATATCCACGTTGGGCACGATAAAAACCAATACATACCTGTATAGGGCTATTCAATATCTACACAATGGTGTATAAATGTACATGTTAGACTAAGTGTAAGACATAAGATTTGCCATTTGAATACACGCAGTCATTGACCACTGCAGTAAAAATGGTTGGTAGGAGCGTCAACAAAAAAGATGAAAAACGGGCTAACATCAAAGCTCGCTCAAAACTTGGTTGTTCTTTGAAGAAGCTGATGACTGAAATTTCTACTGCTTTTGGACATTCTTGTGTGTCTTATGACACAGTTCGGCGGTGGAAAAAGAAATTTGAGTCTGGTGTAGAGTCCATCAAAAATGCACCGAAATCAGGTAGGCCAAAATCTGCATCTCGCAAAGAGATCGTTTCCAAAATAAAGGAAATCATTGAAGGAGATGCCAGATTTACAGTTCGTGATATTGCACGAAAGGCAGGCATATCACTTTCAACGGTTCACCTTATTTTGAAGAAGCATTTGAAAGTCAGAAAGAATTCTGCTAGATGGATGCCACATCTGTTGACTGACGAGCAAAAGAGGCAACGGGTTAAAGTGGCCAAAAAGCTGCTTCAAATGTTTCCAAAATATGACAAAAAGCAGTTTGCCAATGTCGTCACAGGAGATGAAACCTGGGTCCATTATTTTGAGCTCGTCAGAAAGGTTAGCAATAAGATCTGGGCCACTAAACACAGTAAACGCCCAATAATTGCCAAACGTTCTTTGAGTACAAAGAAGGTTTTGTATGCAATCTTCTTCTCTGGTGAAGGAGTCACAATAAAAGTGCCAGTGAAAAACGGCAAAAGCATCAACGGAAAGTATTACAAAGACGTAGTAATGAAGAAACTGAAAAAGTATTATCAGAAACGACGCCCTGCCACTGGTTTTAAACATGTCCGTCTTCTACATGACAATGCCCCAGCTCATACCTCCGCAATAGTTACAGCGTTTTTGAAGAAAGAAAAAGCAACTGTTTTGCCTCACCCCCCCACCCCCCAGACCTTGCCCCATGTGATTTCTTTTTGTTTCCGAAATTGAAAGCATTCCTTGCTGGGTGGAAATACCAGTCCCGATAGGCACTTGGATCTGCCATTCATCAGTACCTTATTACTGTGCCCAAATCAGCGTACCGTGACGCCTTCAAGAAGTGGATACATCGGCTGAAACTTTGCATTTCCAGCCACGGGGAGTACTTCGAGGGCATGAAGTGAGTACTTTTGGGCTAACTTGAAATTTGAAGTCTCCAGATAGAAATAAGCAATTCATTTCAAACATCCCTCGTAATTCATATTCAGAAGCATTTTGTGTAACGTTATCCTATAAACACTGTAAGACGGCTGCCGTTTTACCGATAGTATGCGGACAGACACGCATGTCTAAATAAACAGTGTAGACCTATCTCAGACTGGTGCTGCAATTTGTCCGGCAATTGTGGACACACCATGAGGTAGTCAGACAGAGAGATGTTAATATTTATACTCATACTGACACTTCATATTTGGGACACCTTTACCCGTCCCATTCTCATCCTAAAATTGGATTAGCTGTTGAGTTGTCTAAAACAGCTCGATGAATGGAAAGCAGTGTAGCTCAATATCAATCGCCGTGCTCTGTGGCGTCTGACTTGAACTACACTGCTTTCCAGGCATACACTGTTTCATCATGCTTTCAGTCCTAAATACTTAGGCAGTCTTCAAATGTTTAGTATACGTACGGTATGTTTTATTATTTTCTTGATGGTTTGTAGAATGTTATTGTTATTTTATGGGCTTATGTAATATATAGCAAGTATTATATTACGGTTAATTTCCCCATGTACTTTCTAAATAGGCTTTATTTATTACTTTCTGTATGGTTTGTTTACATTACGAAAAATTATAGAAAATTTCACCTCCAAAAACTGAATAATTTTCAGATGAAAAACTCTGATATTTTTCATATTTCTGCTCAAAACATAGATTGTGGGTACTCGTTAGAACCGCCTCGCTGAGGCGGTTCTAACGAGTACCCACAATCTATGTTTTTGAGCAGAAATAAAAAAATAATGTATACCCCTGTAAACCCCAGTTTTACAATATAAAAGTGGGGTTGAAGGGGGTCAAAATTATATAGGCGTGTTTTCGTAATGATGAGTTTAACAAGTAGGCCGGAATGTGAGAAGCTAGGCCTGATGATTTGTGCGCAGAGAGAAGTCTCCTTTCATCATACGTAGCTCGCAGTCTGATCAGTCTTCTTTGGGTGATCGATATATAGCGATAGCCAAGAATGCAAGTCTAAGAGGATTGGGTAGTCTTTGGGGCAGACAACTATTTTACCCCTTTTCTTAAAAGCTGTCTACTCTGAAAAAAAGGTTAAATGTTGCTGCTTCTGGAGCAATTTCTTTCATTTTATAGCAGACACTTGTTTCAGAAGGCGTTTGGCGTACATGCATGAAAGCAAACAGGGCCAGAGTTTGTTTCCCTTGTAAAAATGACCGAAGAACTACCAAGTGTATCCGGTCCTCGTAAGGAAGATAGTCAAGACCGAACTCAGTTTTGCCTTATTACGGCCCATTTAACTATAATGAAGACGGTTGTTTCGCGTAACGATTTTCAGAATATTGTTTTATTGCAACGAATTTCAGTCGACTCTCGTTATCTCGAAGTCTGTGGGATTCTCTGAAATACTTCGAGATATCCGTACCTCGATATATCAGATTTGCAGAATTTAGGAAAAATAGAGATTTATTGAAAATATTGAGGAAAAGAGAAGGAGCAATTTTTTCTCCTTTTCACAATATATTACCTGTTGTTAGATTTTCATGTGTTAACAGGGACTAGATTTTCGCTTCGAGATAAACAGTTATTCGAGATAAGCAAAATCGAGAGTCTGCTGTATAACATCAGAACTTCTTACATCACAGCGTTTGTGATTATATGTTTTATTGTGCTGTTCGACTGATAAGGTTGAGGACTCCTGTATACCGAACACCTCATTACGAAAACATGCCTATTCAAATATATAGAAACTTTCACCTCCAAAAAAAAAACTAAAGTTTTTTTATAAAAACACTGATATTTTTCATATATCTGCTCAAAACATAGATAGTTGGTACTCGTTAGAACCGCCTCACCGGGGCGGTTCTAACGAGTACCCATAATCTATGTTTTGAGCAGAAATAAGAAAAATATTGTATACCCCTTTAAACCCCAGTTTTACTATATAAAAGTGGGGTTTAAGGTGGTCAAAATTATATAGGCATGTTTTCGTGATGTATTTGTACTCGTAATTTCGAGCTGCATCAGCATTAAGGGTGATATTCGAGCCAGCAGTTTAACCCATTTATGCCGAGTTGGCTTTTCTACCCCAAGTCTTTGGACAGGTCCATTTCCAATAGAAGGGGTGTGTAGTTAGTTTTAATTATTACAATGTTTTATAGAAATTTCTGTATTAAATGCAAACAGCGTAGACCCTGATCAGACGCCGCGTTATGCGGAGTCTGATCTGGGTCTACACTGTTTCTTAATGTCCCTTTTTATGGAACATTAGGCATAAATGGGTTAAAACCCCTACGCAACCAGTAGTTTTCATCTGACCGTTTTAAGAAAGTTTTCACTGTTGCTGTCCTTCCTTGTTTTGTTTCGGTTATTGCAGTTGTGTTTCTTCCTCATTTCTTCTGTTTTCGGCGTCTCGTGAAGACTGTGCCTCGGGTCGAGAAGCCTCTGCGAAGTTTAGGTACAGTAGTGAAATTCATTGTTGTTTGATAATTTCACTTTGTCCACTTTCATTTAAGTTTAGAACACCACATGCTTGTATTTTTATCATGCAGTCAAAGTGTCAGCTACCTCGCTCGCAGTTAACTTTGTTGAATCTGTTTGTTTGTTTGTTTGTGTTGAGGTTTTACGGCCCAGTCAACCCAATGGGGTCATGTCGAGCACGGTCAGTTTACCTAACCACACGTTTACTGGGCAGGCTTAGTCCTCTAAGCGGTTAACAGTATTCTGTACATTCTTTCGCCAGAAACTGACAAGTGTCCTTCTTGAATCAGCGGAATGGAGAGAATGACCGTAGAAATTTTTTCATGATCAATCTCCACAAAAGAATGTTGCCGAGTTGGGCGGGGGTCGAACCCGCGACCTCCTGGTCTCCAGTCGCATCCAACTTAGCTACCGAGGCCGGCTCGTTGAATCTGTAATGTAGCTGTTTTTTATTTATATATATAAAAAAAAAAAAAAAAAAAAAAAAAAAAAAATACGAAACATCCACCGAATCAGGAACAAGAGTTATCGGTTTGCCTCTAGCTGTGTTCTTCTTGTAAATCATCAGAGGTCATTAAGCTTGCCTATATTTATCTGATAATAATTCAAATCGGCCAAAAAGCTCCAGGCTCGATCTAAATAGTTTTCTATAGCGTTAAATGCGTTAAATTAACAAACTACTATTAACAGTTAAGTACATGAAGTTCACTACGACCTTATACGAAGACGGTCAACGAACTGCGAAGAGTGAAGTTGACTAACCGATGCGTCGGAGAGTGAATACAGACCCACATGCCTGCTCACATGTAGCATCATTACGGAAACACGCCTAATCATTACGGAAACACGCCTATTTAAATATACAGAAATTTTAACCTCCAAAAGCTGAAAATTTTCAGAGACAAAAAGCTTGATATTTTTCATATTTCTGCTCAAAACATAGAGTGAGGGTACTCGTTAGAACCGCCTCAGCGAGGCGGTTCTAACGAGTACCCACATTCTATGTTTTCAAGCAAAAATAAGAAAAAATAATCTATATCCCTGTAAACCCCAGTTTTATTATATAAAGTGGGGTTTAAGGGGTTCAAAATTATATAGGCGTGTTTTCGTGATGTGAAGTTGACTATAACCGATGCGTCAGAGGGTACATACAGTCCCACATGCTCGCTCACATGTAGGATAATGCTGTACTGTCGGACGCAGAGGTATACACATAAAATTGATACAGTTAACCCAGATTATCTCTGTCTTCTCTAATAATGCAAATACCAAGGCCAGTTGTTACGGCCTATCACTCCTACCTTCGATCATCTTCCTTGCCAGATTTCGCATAGCTTGTAGGTACATATTCATTCTCTGACAACTGCGTCAGGGAGTCGACTCCTCATCTTACGACATGAAAGTCGTAACAAAGGAATGACATTACGAAAACACGCCTACTCAAATATATTGAAAATTGCACCACCAAAAACTGAAAGTTTTCAGATAAAAACACTGATATTTTTCATATTTCTGCTCAAAACATAGATTGTGGTACTCGTTAGAACCGCCTCGCCGAGGCGGTTCTAACGAGTACCTACAATCGATGCTTTTGAACAGAAATTAGAAAAATAATGTATACCCCTATAAATTCCAGTTTTACTGTATAAAAGTGGGGTTTGAGGGGGACAAAATTATATAGGTATGTTTCCGTGATGCGCATGGCTGAAAAAATATCCCACTTATTGTAGGATTCGAACCCGGTATGTCCGGATAAAAATCCAATGCTCTTACCACTGAGTCAAACAGTCGACTCCCTGACGCAGTTGTCAGAGACTGAATATATACCTACTAGCTGTGCGAAATATGCCAAGCTAGGAGTGGTAGGCCGTAACACTCCCGCTCTTCAAAGAAATCATTTATGATGACGAGAAGCCAAGAATCGGCGAAGTAAAGTCTAATCCCGGACGAGCTCCCGACTTACGGCCTATCACTCGACTCAGTGGCTCAGTGGTTAGAGCACAGGATTTTTATCCGGGTTCGAATCCCACAAGAGGTGGGAATTTTTTTATTTCAGCTATGCTTTATTTTCATGTCGTAAGACAGGTCTCATTCAAAAGAATAATCTAAAGTGACTGCATACGCTTCGTAGATTTTCTGCCATTTTTACAAGGGAGACAATTTTTTCCTGCACATTATTCATATCACGAAAACACGCCTATAAAATTTTGACCCGCTTAAACCACCTTTTATATTGTAAAACTGTGGTTTACAGGGGTATACATTATTTTTCTTATTTCGCTAAAAAAAAGTAGGTTGTGTGTACTCGTTAGAACCGCCTCGCCGAGGCGGTTCTAACGAATACCCACAATCTATGTTTTGAGCAATAATATGAAAAAACTATCATTTTTTTTTTTTTTTTTTTTTGTAAAATTTTCAATATATTTAAATAGGCGTGGTTTCGTAATGTCTTCTGTAAAGGACTACACTTTAAAGAGAAACTTTTGCACCCCGGGGGACTCAGAAAGTAACTTTCAGGCACATTACCAGGTACATGTAGTTATATGGACTTCTTAAATTTTTATGGTAAGTGAGGTAAGAAGAAAGGTATTCGCACTCCTATGAAGGGTAAATATGATAACTCATATCGAATGTTGGTACTAAACCTGTGTTTGTAGTAACATTCCTCTTCGATGTTCTTTCTAACGAAGCAGACACACGTGCTGTGGAGTCGTGAATCTTCAAGCATCTTTGTTCTGAAAAAAAAAATAAAATCAGAATTGCAAATCCTTAGAAAATTAATTTGGAAAATTCAAATTAGAATTCAGTAATGCCTTTTGAATATCCTGAAAAAAGACATCAATTATTGCCGCGTAATTGACAGACATGTTCAGAATATTAACTTGATCGAGCGTTCATCTTACAACAGAGATGCATCAGATTATAACCTACGCATGCATTCACAACTTGATAAACCCACGTCGTCATATTTCGTTTGATCTTTAAACAACTGGAAAGAAGCAGATATTGTAGAAAATAATACAGCAATCAATATACCTGTGATTTGTTTCAGAAAATCAAAGTATACATGTATATTAATCTAACAACACTTTTGTTATCAGCAATTACAAAACATAAAAGCGTTAGTGGTACTGGTTGAGCACAACAAAGGCGAGTAAGACAGAGAGGAGCGTCCCAGCAAACACACAACGTCGTAAAAACGTCGTTACAACGTCGCTGCAACGTCACACAACGCCGAAACAACGTCGTTACACCGTCGCTGCAACGTCACGACGTTACAGCGACGTTGTAACGAAGTTATTGCGACGTTGTGTGTTTGCTGGATTAATATCAGATCCGAAGACGCAGATCAGCCCACTCTATACGTTCAAATGATAACAATAATCCGAAGCAGTTGTATCTCAAATAAAGGATTTGTTAATCTGAACCCAAAGAACAACTGTAATCTTGCACCTCAACTTTGAAATTTCAGACGACTGCATACTTTGTATGCAAGGAGTTTATTTTGCAAGCTAAGCATTTCTTCGTAATTTACATAATGAAATGCACAGCTGAACATCAACATGAGAAATTTAGTCTTCGAGGCTTGGGAGGCATGGCAGGTCAGTGAAGATTCAAATTGATTGAATGTACAGTTGTAGCTAGCCGCCTATTTGGTTTTAGCTATTGGATACCATATTTTCTTAGATGTTAAATCCACTTCTAATTTAGCCAGTCAGATTACTTGATCCAGCTTGTTGCTTTACATACACATACTTATGTCTCGTTTTATGTCTTGCCTTGTGTTTTGTTCTTGTGTTTTTCAGTCCTTTTAGTATTGCGATTACCTCGATTGGGGAAGAGAGAGCTAATCTTAGTGCTTTTCGTACGTTTGTTCGATTTGCGCTTGTTTGGTTTTGTCTGTTTCCTCTTCCTCTTGGTGTCTGGGAAGGGCTGCGGTTTGTGATTGTGGCTCTCCCTGGACTTTTCTCTTCCCTTATTTTTCGAGGGTGATTCAATAAGTAACCAGCCTAACTTATTTCCGGTTGAGACCCACCTCTTCTTTTATTGATGTAATTGCCCTCTAGTGTGATGCACTTAGACCAACGGTGTTCAAGTGCCATCAGCCCAGAACTGAAAAAGTCAGGGTCCTTTCCATTGACCCATTCCTCAACTGCCGTCACTTCTTCATCAGACCGGAAATGAAGTCCACGGATATCCTTTTTCAAGTTTGGAAATAGGAAGAAGTCGCTAGGAGCTAGGTCAGGCGAATGGGCAGGATGTGGTATTAATTCATATCCGTTTCGCTCTACAGCACCCATTGCAACTTTGCAAGTGTGGACTCTCGCGTTGTCCTGTTGCAGCAAAACACCTTTAGAGAGTTTACCTCGGCGTTTTTCACGGATGGCGGTTCTCAGCTGGTCTAACATGTTTGCATAGTACACTACATTTATTGTACTTCTCTTGGGTGAAAAGTCCAAGATATAACGCCTTTTGTGTCCCAACATACTGCGGCCATCACCTTGCCAGCAGATGGTTGCGTCTTGAACTTCTTTGGCCTCGTGGACCCAGGCCCTAACCACTGACGACTCTGAGCTTTATTCTCTGGCTCATAATAATGAACCCAAGTCTCATCTACAGTCACCAGAAGCAAAAGAAAATCATCTTTTGACTAAAACGCTTCAACAAGGCGCTGCATTCTGATGCTCTGGTTGCCATTTGCTCATCGCTAAGGGATTTGGTGACCCAACGGTCTGTTAGCTTGCGAATACCTTAAAGATCATGTAAGATTGTTGAAACGCTACCATGTGAAATGCCTAATGCCTGCGCTATTTCTTCCACCTGAATTCGCCTATCAGAGTAAACCAGATCCCGAACTTTCTTACACATTTCCTCGTCGGTGGCATCCAGTGGGCGTCCAGACCTGGCTTCATCTTCTAAAGACGTTTTACCGCGTTTGAATTCTCCTACCCAGAATTTAACCTGAGCATAAGATGGTGCAGAAGACCCATAAACATCTGCTAAATCGCCGTGTATTTACTTGCCTGTTTTACCTTTTAAATACAAGTACCGAATTACAGCACGGTACTCAATTTTAGATGAAAAGCATGCCTTTGCATCACTAGCCATGTTTGACATTCAATATCTCATTAAAGAATGACTCGATACGTGTGCTATTTTGTACCCATGTATAAAACATATAACGAAACAAAGCATGAAAATCGTGACCGTCTCGGTTCATCGGAAATGGGATAGGCTGGTTATTTATTGACACGCCCTCGTAATAACAAATAGTGCAGATCGAGATCATTTGGCTTCTTCAGAAGCCAGCTGATCTGGATCAACACTGTTTGTAAAGGCAGGGCATATTCGGGTTCAGCAGGACAAGGGTTAATATCAGTGACCAAGATTAGACAATACGGACTGGCAGACTATTGCCGTGCTTCGCTGCTCGTATTATTAGCGCAAAACCAGTGACTGGACTCATCTGAAGAAGTTTCTATGGCATTTTAAAAACACATTTGACAACTAGGAAAACTAGGAAAACCAAGAGCACTGTCTCCGAATGCTCCCCACTCTGAAGATAATTCTGTTAATTATGCATGATCAAAATGCTTGCCAATTTACAAAATGAAATCCATGAAATATCACAAAATTTATTTTTTATCAGATTTTTTATTGACAGGTTTGTTTATGCTTCAAAGAATGCCAGAAACAAATCAATTATTCTCTCGTAGAGGTCGTTCCTATTTAATTCGCGACGCGAGAAAATGGCGTTTAATGCAGTATGCGCATCACGAAAACATACCTATATAATTTTGTCCCCATTAAACCCCACTTTTATATAGTAAAACTGGGGTTTACAGGGGTATACAATATTTTTCTTATTTCTGCTCAAAAACATAGATTGTGGGTACTCGTTAGAGCCGCCTCGGCGAGGCGGTTCTAACGAGTACCCACAATCTATGTTTTGAACAGAAATATGAAAAATATAAGAGTTTTTTATCTGAAAATTTCTAGTTTTTGGAGGTGAAATTGTCTACATTTTTTTAATAGGCGTGTTTTCGTAATGGAAAGTAAAGGTCCAGATTAGCGTCGCGTCTTCGTTGTCAGATGAATGCCTTTGCTGTTATTTCTGATCAGTCTGCGCGTTTTCTACTTGTTAATGGCTTTTTAACCTTTTTCGCGATCTTCACATCATTTTACGGTTGCAAATTACGTTTAACGGCTCCGCTTACGCCTCGCCGTAAAACGAAATTTCCGACCGTAAAACCCTCAATTTACCGCCCCAAATGACAAATTTGAATGCAGTTATCCCCTAAATGCATATGAAAGTGAGAAGAAACGGCAGCAACAACTGACGAGAGATAAGAGGCATTAATATATATATATATATATATAGTGCTGTTCTGTAAATGTAATTTAAATGTGGCTTTGGACGATATTGGCAATAGTTTATATGTATAGCAGCCAATGGCACTCAGCAGAGATCAAGTCACTGGCATCGTTTCTACATGTGTCGTTGCGATGTTATATACAAGGTTGCCATCCGTCCTTATATATATATATATATATATATATATATATATATATATATATATATATATATATATATATATATATATATATATATATATATATATATATACAGTCGAACCTCAATGTTCAATGGCTCGAACATCTTTGGGGCCATGGAAATTCGTTCGAGACATGGGTAGTTCGAGCCACTAAGGGTTAATCATGGCACCAGTTCAGGAAGTATATAGCGATAATTTAGGGATTTTTTTTTTCGATTTTTCTACAAAATGTATGTTGAGTGTACTCATTAGAATCGCCTCGACGAGGCGATTCTAATGAGTACACACAACATACAATTCCACGATAAAATAAGAAAAAAAATCCCTAAATATTTGTTTTCTTGTGCTATTGGAAGAATTTTGTAGGGACTGAAAAAAGAGTTCGAATCATCCATGGTAAACGAGCCATCCGTGTTCGAGCCATTGAGGTTATACTATAAAGACAGACCTGACGTATTTTAAATAAAAGCATGTAACAAGAATTCTCTCTGATGACTGTCAAGGCAGTCTGGACTAGAAGCTTGGAATCTACTACCTAGAATAAACCGAATCAAAGCACTGACAGCACTGTACATGTACGCTGGGGATAAGGTCTAGAACTGGGACTTGGGACTGCTTCATTTAACCCTTAACTTCCTGTAATTTGAGCAAACAGAGCATAGAGTTATGCGGCGTCTGATCTGGGTGCACTGTTTGTCAATGTCCAAAATGTCCCAGTCCAAGTTTTACAGATAATCCTCTATCAGCAGCATTCTGACGTCACAGCGACAAGAATAGCGCGGCTATAAATAACCGTTACCTGGTTTCGTCTAACGCAGCGTAGCCCCTGTCGTACTGTGTGACCGTTGCCCGGCGACGTTAAAAATCTAATTGATTATGATCGGCTAATGCGCGGTTTGATTATATTTGTCAATAATAATCACGTGGACAACTACTTTAAAAAAAAGTTTGGCGTTTATATCTTATGGCTCGTTTTTAAACAATCGACCCAAAAAGTGACTCTTCATCCGGTGATGAGTTCAGATATTGCTGTCAATAGAGTACCATATCCCTATTTCGAAAAAAAAAAGATGTCTCTTTGCTGACATTATACACTTACAAGTAATAACTACGTGTCTTAGCAGTCCCAGAGGTTATAAAAAAATAATGCATACATGTAACTCAGCTGAGCATGAAACTTTGTTTGCTAATGAATATGAAAATGTCAACAATAACCTCGGGGCCAGGTCTCTAACGGTAAGCCTGTATAAAGGACAAACAGAGACAAAATACTTTGGAACTGAGACAATGATCCGCTTAGCAGACGATTCACATGAAATGTGAAATCTTATGTTCTCTGAAAATAACAGGATCAATTTTAGAATATCGTCTGCTACAAATTTGCCTAGCGCTTTTTAGCCTCAATTATGTTATGTTTTATTGTCTGTCCTTTCCAAAGATTCTGTGTTTACATATCAATTTTTTTTTTTTTTTTTTTTTTCAAAAAATGCCTATATAATTTTGACCCCATTAAACCCTACTTTTATATAGTAAAACTGGGGTTGTACATATATGTTTTGAACAGAATGTGAAAAATTATCAGAATTTTTATCTGTTTTGAGCAGAAATATAAAAAAAAAATAATAGAATGTTTCATCTGAAAACTTTCAGTTTTTGGTGGTGAAATTTCAATATATTTGAATAGGCGTGTTTTCATAATGCAAACCAACACCTGCATCTTATCAGCTGTCATTTTATCAATGCACTCTAATAACATAAAATCTTTGAAAACAATATGAACATACTCTATTTTAATCAAAGATTTTGGTTGTGTGTTCTTTGTTTCCAAACGAAATCTTTTAATATTTATTTAAATTCAATGCAGCTGGTGTTACGTGTTTTGTGGCGGCCGTAAGACGTCTCCCCGTACTTCATATAAGTGCAAATTTTATAGTTTTATTTCTGGTAGGATCATTTAGCCCATTCTAGTTACTTTTACAATCGAATACCGCTTGAGCCAGTACTAGGGGGGGGGGGGGGGGGGGGGGGGGGGCTTACATTACGAAAACACGCCTATTCAAATATATAGGAAGTTTCACCTCCAAAAACTGAAAATTTTCAGTTTGAAAACTGTGATATTTTTTCATATTTCTGCTCAAAACATAGATTGTGGGTACTCGTTAGAACCGCCTCGGCGAGGCGGTTCTAACGAGTACCCACAATCTATGTTTTTGAGCAAAAATAAGAAAAATAGTGTATACCCCTCTAAACCCCAGTTTTACTATATAAAAGTGGAGTTTAAGGGGGTCAAAATTATATATTTCGTGATGACACAACCACGTTTTCGATTTTAGTTCCTGTGTGTGTTCTTTGTTTCCAAAGGCAAAATAAAAGTAAAAACGGATTGCTTTTGGAAACAAAGAACACACAAAATTACGAAAATCGGAGACTCGGTTTGATTGAGTCTCTTCATATGCATCACTGTAGTTTGCAAGGCTGCACACACACCCTAGCGCTGGCTTAAGCGGTATTCGATTTTCAAAATAACCAGGATGGGCTCAGTGATCCCAAAGGAAATAAAATATAACCTGCACTATGATGAAGGCAAGACAGCCTTTATAGTTTTTTAGTAGTTTTTTTTATTTAAAACATCATCAAAGAAAGCTGTACACTGATAAAGTTCTCGAGGAGTGAATATTAGTTCACATAGCACAGGCCAAAAGTAAGCAGGCCTCTAACCATTCTCTTAGATGTTTTGTGCAAGTAAAACTGGCTTAAGCGCCCCTCCCACCGCCCCACCCCACCCCCACCTCTGCCGCCCCACCACCACACACATACCCCGTCAGGTATGCATTTTCTTACCCAGCCATATATATAAAGCTTAACATTAACTTTAAATCTTGTCATGCTGGATAAATTAAGATATCACGCCCAGTAATAATTGTCAGCTAATCAGACAACTTGATCCAAGTAGCTGATACAGATTCACATGGTAAATGACAAATAGTGCAGATGCAGATCAGAAGCCAACTGATCTGGAGCTACACTGTTTTCCAACGTTCGGCATATCCGGGATCAGCAGGTCCAGGGTATAAGTTGGAATGTAATATCGAAATATTCTGGTGACATTTGTTCACAACACGGCTCGAAAAGACGTTAATTAGAATGCATTACGAAAACATGCCTATTCAAATATATAGAACATTTCGCCTCCAAAAACTAAAATAAATTCAGATAAAACAACCGATATTTTTCGTATTTCTGCTCGAAACATAGATTGTGGGTACTCGTTAGAACCGCCTCGGCGAGGCGGTTCTAACGAGTACCCGCATTCTATGTTATTTAGCAAAATAAGAAAAATAATGTATACCCCTGTAAACCCCAGTTTTACTATACAGAAGTGGGGTTAAAGGGGGTCAAATTTATATAGGCATGTTTTCGTGATGGTACGAGATCACTTCATATAGCCTAATAAAGGTTCGCTATATTAAAAGGTTGAACTTTTATTGTAAACACATACTTGATTTTTGTAGCAACAGCTTGTAAACACCAGTTCAATTAATTTTGGTTTAGTTTATCCATCAAAAAGCTATACTATTATATTAAATACATTTGTTATGTATACTAGGAAGACGGACAAATTGGATGTAAACATAGATATGTTTATGCCTTACGAAAATAACAAACATATGTGAGTTTCAAGATACACCTGAGTAAACAAAGTACCTTATTATATGAAATATGCTTTATATGTGTTATGTATGAGTCTGAAATAATAATGCCAAACAAGTCATTATAAGTATGAAGTAGTGTGAATAAAGTAAATATGGAAAGGGCGACAATAATGTAACTTAGCCATTTCAAGCCACTTGAAACGATACCTATTCTCGGCTTTATTCCTTTGAATAGAAGAAAGCTAATTCTGATTTTTAAATTCTTAACAGGGATTTGTTTCCAAATATTTACTAAATGCAAATTAAATGCATTGATAAATATTGTTGTTTCTCATGTACTTAGAATGGTGAAACGATTTTGAAGCTAAACGGTTCTAATTTTAACTCATTTATACTGAGGCATTCTTTTATCCAAGTCTTTGAAAGGGTTCATCTTTAGATTTAGGAGTGGCTTGTTTATTTCATGCTTTATGATTTGAAATCGAAACTCCTACATTTTATGCCAACAGTGCAGACTCTGATCATCGGCGTCTACAATGTTTGTCAATGTCCATTTTATGGGATGCTAGGATTGATTTTCTATGCAGTGGTTGACTTATTTATGTTTTATACAATAGATACGAAGGGAGTTCAATAAGTTCGTAAAACTCGGGGTTTAACTCACAGATTGGAAGATAGTTTCAACATTATTTTTCAATATAATCCCCCTTTACTTCAATGCATTTGGCCCACTTTTTCTTTTAAGCAGTCTATGCCTATGAAATAAAAGTCATCTATTTGGTCCTCAAACCAAGCCTCTGTAGCAGCCTTGAGCTCATCATCGTCCCGAAATCTCGTTCCACGCAAGTGGGACTTCAAATTTCGAAACAGATAATAATCACTTGGGGCAAGGTCTGGACTGTATGGCGGGCGATTTAACTGCTCGAACTTGCACTCACGAATAGCCGCTTGTGCAACTCTGGACTTGTGCACAGGGGCATTATCATGCAAAAGAAGGACACCAGCAGCTAGCTTTTCCCTTCGTTTTTCTTTAATAGCAACCCTTAATTGTTTAATGACATTGGCATAGTATTCTCCTGTAACTGAAGTACCAGCAGGCTTACCCTTTTTTGTAATCTATCAATATGATCATAATCCCTTTGGAGTCCCAAAACACCGTGGCCATTACCTTGCTGGCTGATGGTTGGGTACGAAATTTCTTAGGTGGGGGTGAGCCAGAGTGCTTCCATTGCGTGGATTTTTTTTTTAGTATCTGGATCCCAGTGGTGAAGCCAGGTTTCATCTCCTGTTACAAGACGAGCGTGAAAGTCTTCTGGATTGGCATTGTACACTTCCAGAAGACTTGACTCCACCCTTTGCTGATGATCTTGCATGTTCAGGATTCTGGGTACCCACCTGGCAGATACTTTCGACATGCCTAAAAGTTCACGGATTATAGTGTAAACACTTCCATTAGAAAAACCACATTCTGAAGCAAGTTCGGCAACTTTGATTCGGCGATTGTTTAGCACAAGTCTCTCAACACGGTCGATCATCTCCTGGCTGATGACATCAGCAGGGAAACATGGCTTTGGGTCATCTTCTAAGGAGTCTCGCCCACGTTTAAATCCTGCTGACCACTTTGCCACTGAGGAATATTTTGGGCTACTATCACCATACACATCAGCCATGCGCCAATGGATTTCTTTGGCCTTTGCACCCTCCTTAGTGAGGAACTTTATGACTGCTCAGAACTCAATATTCTGATTTTCCATTTTTGCCTATGGGTATAGGTTTTCAAACAAAAAGTAAGAGCAAAAAATGTACGTGTTGACTGGACGGCTGTTAGCATTCAACTGACAAAGGTTTACACTATATAAAAATGAAAAAAGAAATCTTGAATTGTATAGAAAAATACTGAGTTCTACGAACGTTTTGAACTACCCTCGTATGTAGATACTCAGAAGAGTCCACAATCACGAAACACAGCCCTCCTAAGGCAGCAGGTAAGGGTTGAATGATATGAAAAGTTAACACAAACCAGTATTTCATTGAAAATAGAACGAACAAAACAAAAAGTGAAACTGCAACAGAAATATCACCTCTGAGCAGTCAACAAAACTCTTGTGCCGGGTTGAGTTTACGAACGCCCAGACTTCATCCTTATCTCTTGAAATCGCAAAACTTTCCGTACAGATTTGACAGATTTGGCTGATTAAATAATTTGAACCGCAGTTTTGCCCCCAGATAACACTTTGAGTAAAGAGAATGAGGTAAAGACAAACTTTTTGGGGACTGTTGTCAAACCGCCACCAGATTTAACATACCACATTTAGACAATCCGTTTTCCTGTTACTGCCAACCTAATAACTGCCAAAGAAAAATTTCCTTGCTACCGCTGACCACACTTATTTCTATATTTAAAAATTTTAGTCTTACACTCGCTGGTGCTTATAAATAGCGTATAAATAAACAAAACCAAAGAAAATTTCAAACTTTTAAAGAAATAAGATTTTATCATATTGCGTACAATACTGGCGGACGAATATGAATACGCCAGTAAAACGCGCCAAATTTACAGTGTTTGGTAAAAAGTGTAACCCGAGCCGCGGTCCTGCTAAACACACATCACGATAACATACCTATATAATGTTGACCCCATTAAACCCCACTTTTATATAGTAAAACTGGGGTTTACAGGGGTATATATTATTTTTCTTATTTCTGCTCAAAAACATAGATCGGCGAGGCGGTTCTAACGAGTACCCACAATCTATGTTTTGAGCAGAAATATGGAAAATATCAGAATTTTTTATATGAAAACTTTCAGGTATTTTGGTGGTGAAATTATCAATATATTTAAATAGGCATGTTTTCGTAATGAGAAAAGCACTTTTACAACCGAAAGGCAGAAAAGGGCTATCAGGTACCTATAAGGACTTCATCAATATGATATTACAATTTGCATACAACTTTTGACAAAACGATTTTAAAACGGAGACGGTTTGAATATGTTTTGTATTGTCACGGTTAATTTCATTAAACTACGGTATTATCTATACAAAACACCAAACCTGCAAAATGTTAAATAAAAAGGTCAGTGGCACATGCCTGTCTTTCTACCCTCAGATTCTGTTTTACAAATGTGTATACTGTTTACATGTATGTGTGGCTTTGTTTTAAATTCAGCGTAAAACCCAATCAGTTCTAGAGACCTATCACCGCCGCGCGCACCCATCAGAACTCTCAGTGCTTTGATTTTTCATTTATACTGTCACTTACTGGAGCAAGGCGGATCTAAGATACCATTGCTTTTTTTTTTCTCTTGTATTTGCAATAGATATACTGACTTGATTTTGCCATTACGAAAACATGCCTATTCAAATATATAGGGAATTTCTCCTCCAAAAACTGAAAATTTTCAGACAAAAAAAAACCACTGATATTTTCATATTTCTGCTCAAAACATAGATTGTGGGTACTCGTTAGAACCGCCTCGCCAAGGCGGTTCTAACGTGTACCCACACTCTATATTTTTAGCAGAGATAAGTAAAATAATGTATACCCCTGTAAACCCCAGTTTTACTTTATAAAAGTGGGGTTTAAGGGGGTCAAAATTATAAAGGCATGTTTTCGTGATGCAAAATATCCATCAGCAGAGGTCCATTATATCTGATATCGTTTATCGCTTCACGCACGTCAAGCAAATTTACCATAATCAAGTTTCGATGGATGATCTTTGAATAGTGAAACAGTGCCAGACTGCTGGAATTCATGGCAATAACCTTTAAATCATGAGACAAATATATTCTGGCAATCACTGTCTGATATCATTACTGTACTGTCAGACATACTCCACGAATTTTCTTCGTCCGGCAAGTCTGGCAATGACCGTGTCAATCAATGTACTGGATTGTAAAGAGGATCTTACATGAGCGGTCATTTCCTATGATATTTATGAAACAAGGCTTCAGTCAGTTTATAAATTTCATATGAAATGACGGCGATTACAAGACTTTGTTTAAGATATGATTTTTAAACTATATTTTATGGCCGTAGAAGCTGAACCGTTTTTCAACAAAAACATAACATTGTCGCGGACGTGGTTGTGCGCCAGTAAGCAAGTTTAATGCAATGTGGAATCATATCATTTTTATGACATGACGTTATCCATTGAAAAGTAGCGACGTCAAATGATCATGTGATTTTAAGGCGGTGGTCCCGGTGTTAGTCTTACTCTTTGTTGCTTTGTGTTTTTTTCTACGAGGCGATTTGTTATATGTCTTTCCGTGTGCCATTTTGTTCTTGTGTTTTTCAGTCCTTTTAGTATTGCGATTACCTCGCCTTTGGAAGAGAGAGATAATCTTAGTGCTTTTCGTACGTTTGTTCGGTTTGTGCTTGTTTGCATTTGTCGATTTCCTCTTCCTCTTGGGGTCTGGGAGGGGCTGCGGTTTGTGATTGTGGCACTCCCTGGACTTTTCTCTTAACTTTTTTTTTTAAACTGTTTTTTATGGTCGAAGAAGTTGGACCGTTTTTCAACAAAAAACATGACGTTGCCACGGACGGCGTGATGACGTCACGCAACAGTAATTATTATATAACGTGTGGTCATATCATTTTTATGACATGACATTACTAACTGAATAGTAGCAACGTTATATGGGCCGCGCCGTGCGAAAATGCCTCCAAAGCCTGTGCGGACAGAGAAGACCATGATCAGACTGCACGGGTGAGCAGTCTGATCAGGGCTTTCACTGTCCGCAAACAGAATCCATAAACCATTTTTTTTTTTTTTTTTTTTTTTTTTTTTTTTTTTTTTTTTTTGATGCTATAGAAGGTTTCAATGGAGAACAAATGCCCGGATAAGACTTTGTGTATGTGCGGTATGAATCTGAATTTGTGCATTTTGCGCATGTTCGAAGATACCTTCTCGCTTGACACTATCCATACCGTAACAATGAGTATGAAACGCAAGCACCAAAACACGTCATTTTTTTCTGTCTTCAACCCCAAGCTTGATATTTCATTACAAGTGTCTCCAAAGGGACTTGATTGTTGAAGAAAGTCTTCATCCTACCGGTCCGGGCGATCGCCCACTGGTGATGAGTCCGATGAGCGACCACATAACTAGTAACGGAAAGCTGCCCTTTGGGCTGTCTTTTTTCTATGAGATACACGTATATCCCTTTTCCTTTATGATTATTTGATATTCTTTATGTTTTTTTCTGTATTTATTAGCACTTCTTCTCAATATTTTTGTACTGCTCCACGGGGGCCATCTCCCTAAACAACACGAATTCTTCTGCTTCTACAATGTTTCAATTTTGTTTGGTCCTGTACTTGCGTCCTCAAAAGAATTTCGTCTTCTTGTTGATTGCATAACATAAATGAATATAGATGTTTCTGAATACAGGATGCATATAGGACTACATTATTGCCATACTATGAAAATCAAGGGTTTAGCTCGGTTTACAAACTTTGAACTGCTCACATTTCTAGCATTATTACTAACAAACTGTGGTGACATCGAAACAAAACCCAGGCCCTGCATCAGAACATTCAACGCACTCTAATATTTCTCTGAACAAAATTGTTTTAAGAGAAAAATTTTCTCTCGTACACTATAATGTACAAAGCTTGGTTCATAAAAAAGATCTCATATTCTCAGAATTTCACAATTTTAGCATAATTAGTATTACTGAATATTGGCTTGATCAAAGAACACCAAATGTTGACATTGCACTCGACGGGTACGTTATGTATCGACGCGATCGTATTGGCGACAACCATGGGGGTGTCTGCGTCTATGTTTGTGATAATATCTTCTCTAAACGTAGAAATGACCTTGAACTCCCCAACTTAGAATGTGTCTGGGTTGAAATAAATATACACAATAGAAAGCTCTTAATTGGAACATTTTATAGACCACCCAACTCCCCACTTGCAACATTTCAGGCTATTGAAGACTCTATAGGACTAGCTGCTGATACGAATGTTCACGATCTGATAATAACGGGAGATTTCAATATAAATATGGCCGACATTAGAAGTAGTAGGAAAATTAATGATCTTTGTCAAGAAAACAGCTTGAACCAAATAATCACAGACTATACTCATTTCACGGAAACTTCACAATCTATCCTTGATCTCATCCTAACAAACAGCAAAAATGATATCTTACTAAGTGGGGTAGGTGAACCATTTCTAGAACAGGACATTCGCTATCACTGTCCTGTATTTTGTGTTCTAAATTTTAATAAACAGAAAACACATGTATTTAAAAGGAATATTTGGTTATTTGATCAAGGCGACTATCAGTCATTTTCCAATGAACTAAGGAACACAAATTGAGAAATTTTTTAAAAGATGCCGACATTAACAAGTATGCAAAAAAACGTAACAGCTCACCTAATGAACATATCTTCTAAACACATTCCTAATAAAACAATTAATGTAAGACCATCTGATCCTAGCTGGTTAAACACAAATATAAAGAGACTTATTAGAAAACGAAAACGTTATTGTAACAAGTACAAGAAAACTAAAACTAGTTCCGATTGTGAAGTATACAAAAGAATAAGAAATCTGGTATACAATGAAATAAGAAACTCCAAACAAAACGTAAACGAGAGACTAGCTGATAAACTTAAAAGTGGTTCATTAAGTCCCAAAGATTGGTGGAAAACACTTAAACATGTAATCAAACCGTCAGAAAAAAGCAACATTCCACCCCTAAACGTTCAAGGCAACATATATTCGGATAATAGGGACAAAGCTGAAGCATTAAACGATTTCTTTTCTTCACAAAATACCATCGATGAAACAAATGCAAAACTGCCCGATAATCATTTCAGTAGCAGTCAAACCGAAACTTTACATTCTATACATTTGTCGCCTTTCGAGGTTGAAATATGTTTGAAGTCTCTCCAGACGGGAAAATCGGTAGGACCCGATGCGATTAACAACCGACTCCTCAAAGAACTCTCCAGTGCTCTTTCTGATCCCCTATGCGACCTCTTCAATTATTCACTTTCTACAGGCAAATTTCCTGAGAATTGGAAACAGGCAAATATAACTCCAATCCACAAGAAAGATGATCCTTCAGATCCCTCTAACTACCGTCCGATCTCCCTTCTAAGTACAGTAGGAAAAGTTCTCGAGAAACTTGTTCATAAATATGTATTCAACTTCATTCGCGACAAAGGAGCAATTATAACTCTTCAATCTGGTTTTGTTCCAGGCGATTCTACTGTCAACCAACTAATTGATATCTATAATACTTTTTGTAAAGCTCTTGATGAAGGCAAAGAAGTGCGTGCTATGTTTTGTGATATCAGCAAAGCCTTTGATAGAGTGTGGCATAAAGGACTTCTTTATAAGTTGAACAGAGTAGGCATAAGAGGTTCTCTCCTTTCGTGGTTCACCGATTATCTAATCAATCGCTTTCAAAGAGTCGTTCTCCCTGGAGCCAGCTCTAGCTGGATACCAATCAGAGCGGGTGTCCCACAAGGCTCTATACTCGGCCCCATTCTGTTTTTGGTATATATAAACGACATTGTCGAAGAGATTCATTGCAAAATACGTCTTTTCGCGGATGACACAAGTCTGTATATCATCGTTAACGACCCAGTTAAAGCCGCCCAACTACTAAATTCCGATCTAGAAAAGATCAACCAGTGGGCCAAAAAGTGGTTAGTCAGTTTCAACCCAGCTAAGTCTGAATCTCTCCTACTCTCCCGCAAACGTAACAAACCTTACCATCCACCGGTTGCTATGAACAATCAACCTATAACCGAAGTCGATACCCACAAACATCTAGGTCTTACCTTTTCTAGTGACTGTACATGGCACGAACACTTGGCCCAGGTCAAATCGAAAGCATGGAATAGAATTAACATAATGCGCAAGTTAAAATTTCTACTTGATAGGAAATCTCTTCAGACAATTTACTTTTCTTTCATTAGTCCCTTACTTGAATATGCTGACGTCGTGTGGGATAATTGCACTCAATACGAAGCAAACGAATTGGAGAAAATTCAGATCGAGGCGGCGCGTATAGTAACCGGTGCAACCAGACTAGTATCTTTAAATCTTTTATATTCCGAAACTGGATGGGACACCTTGGCTTGCAGAAGAAATAAACACAAAATTACTATGTTGTATAAAATGTAATATGACCTTTCTCCAGCTTACCTGTCCTCACTCTTACCACCCACAACTGGAGCAAATGTCTCATATAATCTCCGCAACCCTAACAATCTTCAAACAATACACAGCCATTCTCAGCTCTACTTTAACTCATTTCTTCCAAGTGCAGTCATAACTTGGAACACTTTGCCTGAGGACACAAGAAAAAGCAGTAGCATAGCTTCATTGAAACGTCATCTTAACACTAACGTCACTCTTCCACCACGACATTTCTACGAAGGGAAACGACTTGGACAAATTCTTCATTGCCGACTGAGGACTAACTGTAGCGCTTTAGACCAACACCTGTTCTCAAAAAGCATTGTTCAATGCTCATTATGTGCCTGTGGTCTTGTGGAAGATACTGGGCATTTTCTTCTTTACTGTCCCCTCTATCTTAATCACAGAGACGATATGTTAAGATCTATTAATCATCTCTGTCAACCCAGTCTTAATATTCTTCTCTATGGAGACCCCAACCTGAATGATAATGATAACAAGCAAATGTTTCTTTCTGTGCAAAAATACATTTTGAATACTAAAAGATTTCAAGCCAATCGCTAGCATACCTCCGCCCTAATATATGTACCCTATTGAAGAGTCTTCTGAGACCTTTTATTGAACTGTATACGTGAGCTAATACCTTTGATTAGTATGTCTGACATCGCTTAATGTAGCAGTAAGAGTTCAATGTTATATTACACACACCCCAACCCCCCGTGGAGCCCCACCTTCTTTTTTGAATCTTTCAGCGTTCCATTCTACTTATTTCTATAAAATTATAATTTAATATGTATATTTATTGTTTATAATAAGTAAAAGTAAACATTTTGACTTTTGAAATTCACTTGCAAAGTAAAATATTATATACAACAGTTTTTGGAAACGACAATTGTTTTGATTTATAAGTGTTGTATTATTGCAAAACTTCTAGGGATACAGATTTACATAAGTCTTAGACTTTCTTCTGAATCCCTTTTGTATGAGTTCATTCATGTTTGTACTGTAACAGTATATGTATCATACGAATAAAATATGTTTAAACTAAAGGGACACGTTTGAATTAAAAGCCACATTTTACCGGGAATTGACACACTTTCAAAATTGTTTTCCTACTCTAAAAGGGAAATATAGATCAGAGAGAGAGAGAGAGAGAGAGAGAGAGAGAGAGAGAGAGAGAGAGAGAGAGAGAGCATTTGAACTGAACGTTTTGCTTCCCTTAACGAAAGCAGGTAGTTCCAGCAGAATCGAAATGGTTCACTCGTATATGAATTCATTTCCAAAGGGTGATGGGTAGGGGGCTGGGCTTTCTTATAGTAAAGGATTTGCTCCCCATGAGAACATTATTTCCATTTTGATACATCCGTTTAAGACGGTTATGATCACTTTTCTTGGCGGCTTATCCAGTTACTTTAAGATAACAAGGATATTACCACTGTTAAGATAAACAAAGGTTTGATTTACAAAAATAATAATAAGGTAATTTAATCCTTTCATCCCTACAGACCAATACAGATACCTTTGCAAACAGTGCAGATTCAGATGAGACAGCTCGTGACGAGCTGTCTCTTCAGGATCTACACTGTTTGCCACTCTGTTATTAATTTTTGACTGAACCCCCTATTTGCAACATTGAATCTGTCCAAATTCAGAGATGAAAGAGTCCACTTCAGAAAGTCAGGGATGAAAGGGTTAGGACAACAAGGATATTATAAATGTACTGCTATTATAAGGCAAAGAACGCTTGGTTGTTTTTCGTTTTACAAATAATAAGGCGATTTAAAAGTTGAAAGTTGAGCTGCTCTTAATATAAGAAAATCTGATAGAATTACCACAAGTATTCAAACTTGATGCTCCCCAGATGGCTGTGTGATAATTGTATTCTGAAAAAAAAATTAATTGGAAAAGAGATTTTAGATTTTACAAGAAACTCACCAAAGTACATATTTTAACCCTACTGCTGGAGACTTGGGAGGGCTGCGTTTGTAATACATATACAGAAAAGAGATTAAAACGTTTGAACTGACATGCTCTTAAAAGATTACTGAAGGAGTTTCAGACAATGTATGTATAGAAGGTTGGATAATTGTCCTTAAGAGGACTAGATCTGCCGCCGTTTTGTAAAATGGAGAACTTTTGTGATTTTCTGTTTGCTTTTCTGCATAGCAGACCCCTTCTTTCCTTTTAGAGTTGACCCCTTTTCTGGAGAGATGGAATTGAATTTAGATATAGTTGTTTCACCTGATCCCCCTTTAAAGTAAACTATACTTACGGTTAAACAAGTCTTCATTTGTGTGTTCCTTGCAAAATGCGATCAAATCTTATTTATCTAAAAATGTTAGCCTTCGGCAAAATGGAAAATAAAAAGCATTTACTAGTTAATGCTAGTTTTGGGAAAAAAAATCAGCGAGGGAAGTCAACGAAAAATTTATTTCCATGTCTTCGCTGTATGAAGTTTGGAGCTTGCAAAGTCTTTATGTTGTCCATCATGAAAACATGCCTATATAATTTTGACCCCCTTAAACCCCACTTTTATATAGTAAAACTGGGGTTTACAGGGGTATACATTAGTTTTTTTTTTTTTATTTTTGCTCAAAAATAGAGATTGTGGGTACTCGTTAGAACTGCCTCGTCGAGGCGGTTCTAACGAGTACCCACAATATATGTTTTGAGCAGAAATATGAAAAATATCAGAATTTTTTCTCTGAAAATTTTCATTTTTTGATGGTAATTTTTTTAGTATATTTGAATAGGCATGTTTTCGTAATGGAAAAAGATGTCGTAGCCAAACTTACGTCATGCATAATTGGTAAGTGGATATAAACTGTAGGGGTATTCCCAGAATAGACACCCTTTCAATTAATGCAAAATTATGCAAATCCTACTCACGACACGGGTTATTAGATCAAAATGCTTTAAATTGACATGTTTTAAGGTGTATTGATATAGTACAGAAGCTAGTGCAAATATTTTAATAAAATCAGATTAACTAAATATATTGCATGCTATTTAACCTTTACCTCTCAGTTTCAGCAGACGGCAAATTGATGATATATTTCTTTTTTCTCCCGGAAAATCGGTTTTGACATTTCATATAAATTGTTTTCCTAGGAAACAATTTGGATGAAATGCCAAAGCCTATTTTCTGGGAAAAAAATAAGAAAAGTATTTCAAAATGTCGGCTGCTGACAAGTTTACTCTGCATGCTATTCGTTTAAATCGCTAGGTGAGAAGCATAACGCGTGCAATTGACAAAGAATTCATACCAAATCTAAGAGTGATTTATCTTATTGAATCCATACCAAATCGAAGAGTAATTTATCTTATTGAGATGAATAGATAATTTGACTTTGAAATATATAATTCGTGGATTAAAAATGTATTCGTGTCCGTTATGGTATCAAAGAGTCAGTTCAGGTTTATATATTGACGTAAAAATGGCGGATCGTTACTGATCTGCTGATAGGCCGTTGAAACTTGTGCTATTGAAATCAATGTTTAAGGTAGCTCAACGCTTTGCACACTATGGGCACATTCTGCATACGACATTTTGAATTATCTTTATATTTTTTTCCCAGAAAATAGGATTTATTATAACATGCAGATTGTCTCCTAAGATGACAATTCATGAAATGTCAAATCCTATTTTCGGGGAAATATTTCAACATTTCTGCTGATAGTTTAAGCAGTATGCCAGGCGTTAAAGGTAACGGACAGCAAAAGATTACAGACGTTACGAAAACATGCCTATTCAAATATACTGAAAATTTTACCACCAAAAATGTAAAAAGTTCTGATATTTTTTTCATATTTTTGCTCAAAACATAGACTGTGGTACTTGTTAGAACAGCCTCGTCGATGCGGTTCTAATGATTACATACAGTCTATTTTTTTGACCAGAAATAAGAAAAATAATGTTTATCCCTGTAAACCCAGTTTTACTATATAAATGTAGGATTTAAGGGGGTCGAACTTATATTAGGTATATTTTCGTGATGGCATCGAGTTGGTTCCATACGATATGGTTCCATATTAAGCCATTGTAAACTGAATGAGCTCCCCATACTATATATTGGAAGAATCCAATTTCAACTTAAGGTATGTTCAGCTTTGAGACTTCGGTATTCCTATAGAAAATGGATGAACAATTTATAAACAGGGATGTCCTGATCAGACGCACATTTTGCAACTACCCTGACTACAGTGTGTTAAAGAGGTCAGTATTTACCAGTTTCTTAAGTGTATTTTACTTGGTTTAATACCGGATTGGTCAAAATAGGTAATAAAGGCATTCAGCAAATTTGTATATTTTGGGTGGTTGCTTTGAGTATGAAAGTGGAAAATCATCTTGGGTGTCGTGATCAGATCTGTGTCAGTGTCAGTGCCTTCGATAACACCCCAGCAGGGACATAACATCAAAATGACGTCGTGATCACGTCGCATCGACGTTGCTACGACGTCATTTTAACGTTGTGTGCCCACTGGGACGGAAGCTGATTACATAACACAATATTCCCTTTCTTGTCAGTCAAGTACAAAGTATTGACTATTTGAACTTAAAACAAACAAAAAAAAAAAAAAAAAAAATAAGAAGAAGAAAAAAAATGTGGGCTGTACTTAAAACAAGAAAAAAAAACAAAGAAAAAGAATTGTGGGCTGTAGAACATTAGCAAAAATGTATAAAACTCCATGGTAGTCTGTAGCCTTAAATAAATACCTTTAACTGCAAATACCAGTATTTCAAGTATAGTGACGGCTTCAAATTATTTACATTTAACATATCTTTCGCTGTGGTAGTATAAACATGCCTTTCCTAATTATTCCCAGTGGGGACACAACGTTAAAATGACGTCGTATCAACGTCGATGCGACGTGATCAAGTCGCATCGACGTTGATACGACGTCATTTGACGTTGTGTGCCTGCTGGGATTAGACCATGGTTCATTATAATGCAATACATCATAACCAATTTATGGTGAATGAATGCACAAGGTAGAATCACCGCCATTTTTTGACAAAGGAGACCACTTTTATGACTTCCTGTTTGACTTCATGTACCTACATAGTCCCCTTCTAAAAAGGGTTTACTCTACTAGGTAAAACATCTTAGAGTAGACTCCCTTTCAGAAGGAAGCAAAAACAATTTTACCAGAGTTTGATTCTTTCAAAAAGTATCAATTCTGCTTAACCAATAAATGACCAATTGACTCTTCTATTTACTCTTTGCACAAGTTCATTTTCAATTTAAGGGGTGATATTCACAATTTCAATTCTTTAAAATGGTTTGTCTCCTTTCCGGAAAGGAGTCTACTATATTTGATTGGAGATTTAGTATTTGGCAATATTCTTGCACACCAGAAAAGGAAATCATGGATTTAACCCTGGGATAGAAATTCTTATCCTAGTAAGGTTATCCTACCCATGGTATGATAAGCACTGATATACACTGGTTTGGTTCCGGCCTCGGTGGCTCAGTTGGATGCGCGTCCGACTGGTGATCAGGACGTTGCGGGTTCGACCCCACGCATGGTCGGCAACATTCTTTCGTGGAGATTTGATCAAGACATGTTTTCTACGGTCATTCTCTCCCTTCCGCTGATTCAAGAAGGGCAGTTGTCAGTTTCTGGCGAAAGAATGTGGACAATATTGGTTAATCGCTTAGAAGACTTAGCCTGCCCAATAAAAGCGTGGTTAGGTAAACTGACCGCGCACGATACGAACCCATTTGGTTGACTGGGCCGTAAAACCTCAACACAAACAAATGTAATGGACCTCACGTGCTCCATCGTTAAGTTTTACTTTACTAAACGTAACATCATTAAACGCCACAGTAATGTCATCACAATATGGGGGACGTCAGCAGTCGAAGTGAGTTTATTATTTAAAAAAAAAACTACATTCAGAAACGAAAGGTGTGCAAGAAAATGAATCTATCATGGGTGTGAAGGGCAGGCAGAAAAATCTGTCTCTCGCGATCACAGTCTGGCAAGACCCGCGATGCCAAATAGTGATCCTCGGGACGGATTTTTCTATTTACCCTCTAACTGATAATAGATCCTTATCTTATTGATAAACGAATTTCGTTTTACTCCAAAAGACCTGACTTTCTTCCCACTAACTTTGACGTTTCCTTTCAACATTCGAAAAATGGCATCTAGGAATTCCATGAAAAGTATGTCTTCGTTCCAACCGACAAAGCTGATTATAACGTTGTAGTTGTCTGACGGCTGATTTAAAACTTCAATCTCGAACATATTCGAACTCGTTTTTGAGTCCCTAGCAATTCTTCGATAAGTGAAGAACACAAATATTCAGGGATGTTTCAGGGAATTATTATTTTATTTTATAATGAAAATGTATGTTGGGTGTACCCAATAAATTCGCCTCATCGAGGCGATTCTAACGCGTACACTTAACATACCATTATTTTATAGAAGATCGAAAAGACATTTCTAAGTATACCATTTTGCCTCTTTAACCCATTGTGGCTCGAACTACCCGTGTTTAGAACAAATTTCCATGGTCACAAGGATGTTCGAGCCATTGAAGTTCGAGTGTTCCTTAATACAGGAACCTGGTAGCGCACGAATATGTCAGTGTCCTTCTGTGGATGAGAAGTATGTTGTTGATACATGTAAGTAGGGTCCAGTTGTTCAAACCTTAACGAAGTTGTTAGCTAACGTGACGTTGAAATTTCTGTCTTGAAATATCAATGTATCTGAAAATACCTGAGATATAACAGTTTACGAGTTTGTCAGTAAGCAGCTCGTTAAGCTAACGATGCTTTAAACAGCTGGGCCCAGGTAATTTTACCATTTTGGGTTTGCAGTAGGTATCAAAGAAAATAAAGACAGACTTCTTACTGCTACTGCTTACCTGAAATTCACGAAAAACAAAATCATACAAAGTATGTTTTGTTGCTAATTCTAGTTCTTGTACCGTAATAAATTGCCTAAAATTAATAACTTCTGTCTCACCGCAATAAACCCATTTATGCAAGGCGTTCCATAAAATGGTCATTGACAAACAATGTAGACCCTGATCAGACGCCGCAGGCGGCGTCTGATCAGGGTCTACATTGTTTGCATTAATTATAGGAATTTATGTAAAACGTGTCAATAATAAAAACTAACCAGATATTCCTTATATTGGAAATGGACCTGTCCAATGAGCTGAAGTAGAAGAGTCCACTCCGCATTAATTGGTTAAGAATCATGTAATAAAATATTGTGAAAAGGCTATGAAAGGAATAACAAACACCTGCTTTGATCCGTCACAAATTCAGGGGATGTTCTAATAAATTGATATCGAATGGCTTTCGAGCTTCTGGTTTGTTCAGAAATAATTTCTTTTTCGACTATGAATGCTATCTGAACTCGTAATCTGATTTGTTGAAAGCTAATTCACTTAATTGAACTGACATTTACTCGAGTAGTCACTCTAATATTTGGCCTGTAATCAGACTACACGTATATGCACGTTTTTTTGTTTTCCCTCCCTCTCTCTCTCTCTCCCTCTCTCTCTCTCTCTCTCTCTCTCTCTCTCTCTCTCTCTCTTCTGAGGAGGACACAAATTATAACATTTATGCGAACATAGAAATAACGGCGTTGGCCATGTCCATTTACTTTTACCAACCTTTAGTATTTGAAGTCAATATTTTAATTATGGTAGCATTAAGCAGAATTATGCCTCTGTTTCAAAATATGTGTTCTCTTCATCCTTGTGATCCCTACAGACCAATACAGATACCTTTAAAAACAGTGTAGATCCATATGAGAAGACTCGTAACGTTTTATTCTGTTTCATGCGCATGTGTCGTGCCGCGTCAAGCGAAAAAGTTCCTTCTAGCATGCGTAAAATGTGCGGATTCCATTACGAAAACACGCCTATTCAAATATACTGAACATTTTAACCACCAAAAAAATAAAAAAATTCAGATAAAAATTCGGATATTTCTCATACTTCTGGTCAAAACATAGATTGTGGGTACTCGTTAGAACCGCCTCGGCGAGGCGGTTCTAACGAGTACCCACAATCTATGTTTTTGAGCAGAAATAAGAAAAATAATGTATACCCCTGTAAACCCCAGTTTTACTATATAAGAGTGGGGTTTAAGGGGGTCAATATTATATAGGTATGTTTTCGTGATGAAAGCATCCTACACATTCTGTTGATGCATTCTGTATTATCGAATGATTCTGTTAGCGGACGCCGAAGGCCCTGATCAGCCTGCGCCTTCGTTGTCCGCATATGCCAAACACGTTTTCTCATGGCACGGCCATGTTTCAAATGCAAGCAAATACGTTGAAGATGAGAAACGACTCATATGCCCACAGCAAATGCGAGTAAAAGCTGAATTATGCGCCATATTCAGCTTTGTCCATATATTTTTCCAACTTTTAAACCATTTGGCCTTGAAAACTTAATTTTGAATACTTTTAGTATATGATGGGTCAGACATTTTAATTATTGTTTCGTTCAGCAGAATTATGCCGCTGTTTCTTACTTCAGCGACATGTGTTCTTTCTAACTCTTCATCCCTTCAGACCATTGCAGATACCCTTTCAAACAGTGCAGATCCGGATGAGATGGCTTGTAACAGCTTCTAGGCTCAAGCAACAAAAGAAGACTTTGTAACCTCGGGAAATATCTCTTGCAGGCATGTGAAGAGTGTGATGGTACATAATCCCTCTAGTAATGAATTAAACATCTAGACATACGTATTTGACTTTTCATGTATCATATATTGCAAATTGTTTCATTTATTGTATCATGACCTCTACCATGTACTGCAAATATATATGTTCTTGTTCTCTCTTGTAGGCCATATGGCTTTGGAAAATCAAGAACTGAAACGGCTATTTGCCATTTTGTTATTTATTTTTGACTGAAACACGTATTTGTAACAATAGATGTGTCCAAATCTAGTGATGGAAGAGTCCATGTCAGAAACGTGGGGGTAACAGGGTTAAGGGCGAGCATATGGATTGGATGTTTACTTTTTTTTTGATACATTTCTGTTATAATTATGATATTGATGTTTACAAAACATCTTCGACAGCAGGATGTTCTTCTTCCATTGCAAAACAAATGACTCCAGGGTCGTATTTCCAGATATGAATTTCAAAATCTGCTTCCTAATTGGTGGAAGAACGAAAAAAAAAGGTATCTTACGGTCTAGCGAACGTACTGACCTATGTCAGCCAATGATTTTGCACAGACAGTATATTAGTTTGCTTCACATATTAGCGAATGACATGATCAGATCTATGGGGGCACAGATCTGCCCAGATATATATATGAATATATGCTATTCGAACACATGCACTAAGCTTATTTAGATTGTTGAAGTTCATTACCCAAATGTCAGAACGTAAAATTCTTGGAGACAACAGGAGAATTTTCAATTAAGAAACCTTCCTGCTTGTTTGACAAATTAGCCGGATATTCCCTACGTCCACTTCTCATTTCTCTTCTTTCTGCTTGATTAAAGGATTCGTTAAATTTCTTGAGAAAAAGAACCGTAATTACACTAAGTATTGGAACAGACAGGCCTCAGTAAAACGATGTAGACCCAGGTCAGACGCCGCAGAACGCAGCCTCTCATCAAGGCCTACGCTGTTTGCTACTCATCCAGCAATATTTTGGACCCATTAGCAGGTAAGAAAATGGACTTTTCCAAAGTTAAGGACAAACATGGTAAGGAACTGAGGTGTCCAAACACTTAGGGTAAATACAGTAAACTTTCATTCCGTGACTTGAACTCATTTCCGTTCTATTCTATTTCATGTACATTGCCATGTGATCCTAATATCATGTGATCCTTATGTTTCTAATGTCAACAAATGAGTTGAAAGGTGAGAAAGAGCTCATGTAACAAAATGCAAAAATTTATGAGGGGGGCGGGGAGGGGGGCATAGCATATTCTATAATAGCAACAGGAGAATTCTGAATCTGCCCATTTTGCGGTTGTTGATAAGAACCTATTTGCTTGACGTTGGTCCAGTTATGATGTTAAAGTGAAATAATTAGTCAGGGCCCGGTTGTTCAAAGCGTCGTTAGCTTAACGAGCTCGTTAAGGGTCATTTCGTTAACTGTTTTAGCGGATTCAATACACAATATTCTGATATTTTTTGCTGAAAAAATGTGAGTAGCTTTTGCAGTGCAAAAGCTACTCACATTTTTTTCAGCAAAAAATTTCAGCATATTTGCGTATCACTCGATGTAAATTTTAACGAATCGTTAACTAACGACATCGTTAGTTTTGAACAACTGGGCCCTGAGCTATATCAGGCGTACGTTATTTGGTCTGTTTTGTTTGTGTTTTTGTTCGAGCGTTATTATTATTATTATTATCATTATTATTTATTGTTGTTATTATTATTATTATTATTATTATTTGTTAACTTTTGGTATCTGTAAAACCGATTTAAAGTAAAGAAGTGAACTCAGGAACTGATACAATTACCCCACGGTAGCTTTTACTACTGAACCTTGTAAGGCGGTGGTTCTGATGTTGTGTTTTTTCTTCGTGTGTTCTTCTTGCTACTCGCTGCTGGGCTTTCTTCGTATGTCCTTGTTGCTGCTCGCTGCTCGCTGCTGGGCTGTCTTCGAGTGTCCTTGTTGCTGCTCGCTGCTCGCTGCTGGGCTGTCTTCGTGTGTCCTTGTTGCTGCTCGCTGCTGGGCTTTCTTCGTGTGTCCTTGCTGCTGCTTGCTGCTCGCTGCTGGGCTTTCTTCGTGGGTCTTATTGTTGTGGTCAGTGGATCATATCAATCATTGTATCACCTTGTAGGAGAAGAGGAAGCTGTTTGCTTTGTTTTTTCTTTGGTTTGTGGAATCTGCATTGTCTGTCATGGTTTGTTCGCTCTTTCTCTTGGTGTCATTTGTACGCTATGCTCTGTGATTGTGTCTCTTTCTGGCCATCTATACTATTTTTACTGTATATGCGAACTATAGGAACTCGTATTACCAATCTGATCTCTGCCTTCATTATGAGTTTGGTGGAAGTCTGGTATCTTAGCCCTTTCACCCATGCAAACCAACACATATTCCTTTGCAAACAGTGCAGATCCAGATGAGACGGCTCGTGACGAGCCGTCTCATCAGGATCTACACTGTTTGCTATTATGTTATTGATTTTCACTAAAACCCCTATTTGAAACAATGGATGTGACAAAATTCTGAGATGGAAGGGTCCATTTTATAAACTCAGGGGTAAAAGGGTTAAACATAGTTCTCTATGGAGAGAGTGCAGATTTGATCTCTGACGTGTACACTAAAATTCCATTGTATATAAAAGCGCAAATAAAAGATATTATATAGTGAACCGCTACATACTAAAAGAAGTCTTCGGTTCACGGATATGCAAACGGTAAAGAACCAGATCTGTCAGTCATCACGGAAACATACCTATATAATTTTGACCAACCCCACTTTTATATAGTAAAACTGGGGTTTACAGGGGTATAAATTATTTTTCTTATTTCTGCTCAAAAACATAGATTGTGGGTACTCGTTAGAAACGCCTCGCCGAGGCAGTTCTAACGAGTACCCACAATCTATGTTTTGAGCAGAAAAATATGAAAATTATCAGAGTTTTTTATCTGCATTTTTTTACTTTTAGGAAGTGAAGTTTTCTATATATTTGAATAGGTTTGTTTTCGTAATGGAAGAAGTGCAGTCTGACCAAATGAGTCTGTAAGTGGATGCTGACTGCCTTGATCAGACTTTTCTGGGCCCATTACGAAAACACGCCTATTCAAATATACTGAAAATTTCAACACCAAAAACTGAAAGTTTTCAGATAAAAAATCTGATATTTTTCATATTTCTGCTCAAAACATAGATTGTGGGTACTCATTAGAACCACCTCGGCGAGGTGGTTCTAACGAGTACCCACAATCTATGTTTTTGAGCAGAAATAAGAAAAATAATGTATATCCCTCTAAACCCCAGTTTTACTATATAAAAGTGGGGTTTAAGGGGGTCAAAATTATATAGGTATGTTTTCGTGATGCTTTGCTGTCTGAACATGCCCGCGTCACTTTTTTACATGTTTCGATTCAGTTACAACATCAGTTCATGGCCGATTAGCATAACACATATTAGGTTGCAGTACATATGAAAAAGAATGTAGGAGAAATGTGGCATATATCATAGTTAGAAAGATAAATGTGTGAAGAAATGGAATAACTCTTCAAATAGTTTATGTTAATTTAAGAAATATTAACAATGCGGAGTATATAGTCATACGAAAGGTTTGTATAACCAGTTTCATCCTTAAAGCGCCATTCATAACTACAGTAGACGACATTTTTATTTATTTATTTATTTTTATTTTTTTTATTATTATTATTTTTATTTTATTATTATTATTATTATTATTTTTTTTTTTTTTTTTTTTTTTTGCAATCAGAAAAATTAACTCTTGCCAAGCAGACGATTCACATGAAACATCAACACTTAATTTATCTGAAAAAAAAAGAAAAAAAATAGAATGTCGTCTGCTACAAATTTTGCTTGGCGTTTTAAGGGTTTACACCTATGTATATAGTTCAGTCTGATGATGTCGCAAATATTTGCCTAATTGTATTTTACTGTTAACATCTTACCTATGTGCTTTCGACGTTCTTCGGAAAGGCGTTTTTGTCGCTTAGCGTTTTATGATAATGTCTTATCAGGAACGATTTGTCTTGTCAGTTCCTCTGCTTTGTTTTCAAATATTAAAAATGGGCCTTACCTGTGCAGTTTCTATAGTGAATTTGACGTATATGTCCGAAGACACGTTTTCGCATGGTGTGGCTTATAGGATGGTGAAAAGAATTTCAAACTGGTTCTACTAGGCCAAAATCCGGGTCATTTTTGCCGAAGTATTATATATACACAAGACAAAATATTTAGACGTAAACGTCTAAGTACCGGCGCAAATTTTGTTCATGTTTACATAGAAATGAAGGAAAAGGGTATACTAAAGTTTAATAATTTTTCAACGTAATAGGTGAAAAAGAACAACAATGTGATTATTTCATGTTTGTTTTTATTAAGTTTAAGTTTTATGAAATTTCTTGATTGAAATGAAAATAAAATAGACATTAAACTGCTTATAACACAGTTTGTTTTAAGATTTTTTATATTTGCCGGGATCGTCACAAACCGACGTCCCGGCAAATATAAACGTCCTTAGTGAGCTAATCGAATAGTCTACCATATGTATATTAAGAGACCGGCGCGATTCAAATACAGCTAAATTATATATTTGTGAAATATTGTTACACTAAATGTATCGTTTTAGTCCTAGTTTTGGGCCAAACAGTGTTGCCCCTGATCAGACGCCTCAAAACGCGGCGTCTGATCAAGGTCAACCCTGTTTGTCACTTATTCAGTAGTTTTAGACATAAACAGGTAATAAAATAGGCTCGTTTAAATTCTGGGACAAGTATCCCAAGGTTTGAAATGAGCCCATTTTACAGAATCATTAAACACTATAGAATGTATCACTGGTGATCAAATGCCCGGATGAGATTTTGCGCATGCGTGAAATGAATCTGAATATGTGCATTTTACGCATGCTCAAAGACACATTTTGGCTTGGCGCGGCCCATATTAAAATGAATAATAAAGAAAACAAAGGTTATTAAATACCGTATTCGGCAGAAGTTAAAACAATATAGGGACAACTGAATACATGTACAAGGGGACTATTTCACAAAAGCGTGTTTTAAAGATGGTAATTTGCAAATTTCACATACTTTAATTTAAAATCTGTTACAAAACATTAATTGTTAAGCGTCGTAAATCTAATTTACCGCGCAAATCTTATAAATGAATCGAGGCTTTAATTCTTTCACTGCCACAGGCGATGATAATAGGCTTTTGCAAACAGCGTAGATCCAGATGAGACGGCTCATAATGAGCCGTCTCATCAGAATCTACGCTGTTTGACATTTTGTCTTTCAAATTTACATATAAACTGATTTTCCAACTGATAGTTTGTTAAAATATCAAAGCAGACGACAAATAGCAGACGACGTTTGTCGTCTGAAAAAACGTCGTCTGAAGAGTTAAGACAAATACGGCTCTTCAGAATCTGTTTCTGACGTTTAAACCCTGAAGGTGTGTTCGTCAGTCGTGTTTATAATAAATCCCTTTAAATCTTAATTTCACAGCCGACAGAACCACCCAGTAGTCTACAGATTCGTTAGCTACCTGCACTGGGTCAGTCCTTAGAGTGCATTCTCTAACCTAACCCTGGATAAGCAGAGGCTGGTTTGAGCATGCGCAGTTAACTTTTGCCTAAAAACAGACTTATGTATGATGAAGATCATTTGCGATCAACGTAGACTCAGGTCTTCTCAATGAGCCGTAAAAATATACATTTTGGGCTTATGTGGACAGCAAAGGCCTATATTATCCTACGGATTTAAATCATTCTTTATAAGATAAGAGTAAAAATGTACTTTGAAGATTTCAGTGACAAACATCGAAAGGACGTACCACATTACGAAAACACGCCCACAAGCAGCGAGGCGGTTCTAACGAGTACCCACAATATATGTTTTTGAGCAGAAATATGAAAAATATCAGAGATTTTTTTCTGAAAATTTCAGTTTTTTGGAGGTGAAATTTTCTATATATAATATATACCCCTGTAAACCCCAGTTTTACTATATAGGGGGTCAAAATTATATAGGCATGTTTTCGTGATGAAGATAGGGCATAATGCAGTCTTATTTTGCTTTTTTCTGTTCATGTACACCCCCCAAGATCCCTTTCCAGATCCCACGGTTCACAATATATAAGGGACATACACGTATAGGGTGCTAAAAGCAAATAGCAAAGATTCTGACCAGAACACGCAGAGGAGCAGGCTGGCTTGGGTCCTTGATTTTTCCCTCTGGGCAAAGAGGTTTTTTTCACCCCAAGCAAACTATATTTTACCCATTTGTGCCTGGACTTCTATTATTATTTCTACTTCCTAGTACAATGAAGCCTGTGTAAGAGAGCCACCTCGGAGACAGACTTTAAGCAGTGGTTGACGTGGAAAGGTGGCTGTCTTATAAAGGTACACGTCATGTAATTTTGCTAGCAAAATTACATGACAAGTACCTTTATAAGACAGCCACCTTTCCTGTCTTATAAAGGTACATGTCATATAATTTTGTTGGTAAAATTACATGACATGTACCTTTATAAGATAGCCACCTTTCCACATCAACCACAAAAGTCAGTCTTAAAAGTGTTTTTTTACACAGGTTTCACTGTATGTTGCCCTTATCCATTTATATTTTAAAGGGATGTTTTGAAGAGAAATGTGTTAAGTGTGCTTCATAAACGGTAGAATTTTTGCCATTTTTGACAAGGGAATTAACTTTCGTGACGTCCTGATTGCTTTCTTCCTCACCAAGTCCCGAAGGGAAAACCAAATTCGACAGAGTTGCCTCCCCTGAAGGTCCCAGCAGGCACACAACGTTAAGACAACGTCGCATCAACGTCCATGCAATGTCATGACGTTGCATGGACGTTGATGCGACGTTGCATAAACGTCATATGCCCGCTGGGCTGAACCCGTTCTTTATGACAAACAGTACATCATTTAACTATACACCGCGATCTGGGTCTACACTGTTTGGAAGCACTATTTTCTGTGTTAAACCTACCAGCAGTTTGCTTTCAAGTGAGTTATTTTGCTTGTGATTAATTTACAAATAAAACTAACTTCAACGAGTATGCTAACGGTAATATAACATTTAGCTACTCCCCGATGTTTCGTCTTCATTGCCTTTTGGCTACAATTTTCTAGGAAAAGCGGAAATATCTTTCCTGCTTTATGAAGTTTCTTGGTAATATTAAATTACTGTTCGTTTTCTCAATCTTAACAACTCTCTGGGTAATTCAGCAGACGACAAATTGACGATGTTTTCTTATTTTTCCTACAATATGATTGACAGTAAGGAGATAATTTGCATACAATGTCAAAGTCTATTTTCTGAGAAAAGTAAGACAAATATTTCAAAATGTAGTCTGCTGAAATGTTTGCCCAGCATGCAGTGCGTTATAGCTAATTGCCTCGGTAGACCAATATGGCTTTGTTTCTCTCTGGAGTAGTTTATGGATGTGCTTGCAATATCATTTGAAAAAGGCGTTTTTTGCTTGGTGTTTCATTCTAATGTATTTTTTTTTTTTATTTGTTTCACAATATCTTAACAGAAACCATTTGTCTTCTCTGGGTTTGTACTGTTTCCCACTAATCACTTATCTAGCAGCTTTTGACACTACAAAAATGGACTTGTTCTAGGGACGGATCCAGGATGATATCTGATCAAATTACCGTGCTTACTCTATGTACATGTATTCGGAAAGACAGGCAAACAGTGTAGACTCAGATCAGACGCTACAGAACGCGGCGTCTGATCAGGGTTTACACTGTTTGCCACTCATCCAGCATCTTTACATAAATTCATAAGAAGTAAAATGGCCTTGCTGATGAGAAATATACGTTTAAGAGTAATGGATATGAATATTTAGGGTAAATATTACCAAATTTATCAATTTTTCAAAAACTTCCCATGTGCAATGAAACTAAGTGAATGGAGGTTCGTCTGACCCCCCCCCCCCCCCCCCCCCTAGAACCCCCTCTGAATCCGCCCGTGTTCAAATTTTAGGACGAGTAGGGAAAGGAGTTAAGGTGTCCTAATATATAGGCTAAATATGGTAATTACTAAAGAAAATCAGCAAATATGTCTCAACCAAAATATTATCTGTTGGCACGTCTTACTAAAAGAAAGTGGAAGGAATTCAATTCCAGTGGCAATAATTTTGTTATGGCGCGACGCTGTTTGTGTGAATACGTTATCTGATTTATTTCTTACTGTACAAAATCGATGAATGTTTGCTGACCATTACGTCACAGGGAGAGAGCTGAAATTTCAATGCAAATCATGAAAATCCGTAAATACTTTATAATCAATAGACAGTATACGGTTTAGTTCGGACACGGAAGTGATTCAGCTGTTGACACACAATGCACCATTGACCTTATGCGTGTTGTTTACAAGTAAAACTCGGGACTGAATATAGTTCTGAATAGAACAGAATAGTATTTCAAGTATGTAACACCTACATATTCAGTTGGTGTTCACCATTCGCGTGCACTTATTTCGGCACAGTGCACTTATGAAGTAAATATTCTAAACGGTTACCATTGCACCACTTTATCAAAGTTTATGGGCTATGCATTAAACTTGACAACACTTTTTAAAATAGGTGGATGCATTGGTGCTGCTCAGCGCAATTTATAGCATTCCCGAGACAGCATGAAAACAAATATATTCTTATAACTCTTTCTCTAATTTTAAAGTGGTAAGCCTGAAAAGCGATGTGCAATTAGCTGTACTTTTTTTAATGTGAACTAGGATCCAGATCTCATTTAGACTTCTCTAATTCACCCTTTGTATACAGTATCTTGGAATTTAGCCGATTTAGCCAAGATACCCAAGGCTATATATGTCAGCTTTAACATTTATTGTGTGCGAAGCGTTGATCGTGCTTTTTGCGAAAGCTTATACTTGTACGTATTTTATATCGAACAAAATATAACCTTGTCCGGTGTGGGCTGGGTGGCCTAGTGGTTAGTGCACTCGATTTTCAAGCCGGATATCGTAGGTTCGAAACCCGCTCGGGTCGAGACAATTTTCAGACCATTAGTACGCCTAGCTCATACTTGATGTGCCCTGGGCTGATTATAAAGTGGACAGGGCGGCGCTTGGTGACAGACAGCGGCACCAAGTGTGCATTGGTTATCCATGAAAGCAGGACTGTACAAATATATATGTACATAACAATCGCCGCTGCCTCTATGTGCCTGGGGTGCCTGGCAGCGTTAAAAATCCGCACACCAACCTTGTCCGGTAACTTGAGACTTCTGTTAGCCGGCTGTATTGCGTCGAATTGAAAATTAAAGCAAGAAGTCACAGGTCACCGGATAAGTTTTATATCTATACGTCTACACGTATAGATAAAACTATAACCTTGTCCAGTGACCTGAGACTCCTTGTTCCCAGCTGTATTACGTCAAATACATGCAACAGAACGGTTAGTAGACAAAATACTGGGGACTTAAATCAGTTTTACTCACGCGAAACTGCGCCTTCATCTCCTGATGCAGCTCCAAACATTAGAACGATACAAAAAAAAAAAAAAAGAATAAATAAAAAAATAACAGACAGAAAGCAAACTTGATAGCCATTGAAGAAGATAACCATGATGCTAGCATCATAACCACAATGCTAGCATCGCAATAAGTAAAAACAAAAAGTAAAATCAGCAGCTATGTAGCAGGTAACCGCATTGCTAGAATTACAACAAAAAAGATCAGCATCAGAATATCTGCCTTGGAACGCACAGCGGAGTAAACCACATCAGCCGGTGCTGCATCCATGCCACCCACTTGTCTTGTAGCGTAGAAAAATCGAGGTAATAGAAATCAGGCATTTCATATCCCACAAAATAACAAAACTGACATGTTTCTGTATTGTTTATGGCGGTTTATGTCTCATTCTAACTTCCACATGTTCAGTTAAAGTGCCCTGATAGACTTGGCATATATTTCGATATTATCGCCAAAGTAGACAACGTTTGAGACTCCCCGTTCGCTTTCACTGCACGCCAAGTACGAGTACCTTCTGAAAAAGGGTCTACTTTATAAGGAAAGAATTTGCTCCCACAGGGAGCAAATTCTTGCCTTATAGAGTAGACCCCTTTTCAGAAGGGGACAAACGAATTTTGTCAGTTGTCTTCTCTGAAAGGATAATGATTCTCCTTAAATTAGGGGTGTTTTTCGCTCATGTTTCTCCATCAATAACTGCTTGTTTCAATTACAATACCACAAAAAGAAATGCAACACTTCTGAACGGCAAAGAAAAGTAAGAATATCTTACTTTTTCAGTTGCAGAAAAAGCTCATCTTTCTATACGTACTGGTCCACATTTTCTTGCATTTCTACTTTATATTAAGGAATAAACAATTCAAATAAGGGAAAAAAAAGCCGTTTTACCATATTTGAACAGCAAAAGTTCAGGCGAGCCTGCTCATCTGCGCAGTCTAGCCAAAACCTATGCCAAAACCTATGCTATTCGCTCTCATAAGCGGTAGACCAAGTGGAGACGTCTCCTTGCTTAATGACGTCTCCTTGCTTAATGTCAATGCATGCGCACTGAAAGATTCATTCCACGGAGTTCGACAGGCCTTATTCTCGTGCTGGGCTCAAATATACCCTCGTGTCTTTTAATCTGCACAGTTTTCGCGTCAGATCAGTGTATTAGTCTTCGATTACCATTTAACCCATTGAAGACTGGATACCCCTAAACGGGTAACTGGCAGACAGTCAGACCCAGATCAGACGCCGCAGAACGCGGCGTCTGATCAGGGTCTCCACTGTTTGCAAATAGTTCAACCATTTTTATTTAGGAATATCTACATCATATAGCAGGCATATCTAAAATCGAAAATGAACTCTTCTAATATATAGTGTGGGAGAGTTTATTCAGTCCTTAATGGGTTAGTAGTGTTGCGTTTCTTTTTGGGGGATCAATATATATAGATGAATGTATCCTGATCATGTTTACTGTTTTGCTTGTCAATTTTGTTTGCGTAATGAGTTACAAGATACAACTTAGCTGCTGAACTATTACATTCCAAACTTTCAGAAAAAGTCTGTGGTATGTGAATATCACGAGTATATTGATCGTCCGTAACCTTTCCCAGGAGAGAAAAATTATCATGTCAAGTTATTGGCATTAAACTATTGTTGTTGTTCAGTTAGGTTTTGTATTTTGACTAGAGTATTGCTTACGTCATCGCATTCTTCCGAAGAATGATTATATAGTGAGTTAAGGATATACAAGTGCTGATATAGTTATTCTTTTTGTTTTTCTCGCGTACTTTTATGTTAGTGAATCAAACAATTAGATTAGATTAGATTAGATTATAGATAAGATCAAATTGATTAAACGAGTCTAGAGTACAGTAGTGCAGTACAAAATTGTATACAATCGATCCTTGTTACATGTATCTCGACTTCGGTTATCTCGAATAACCGCTTATCTCGAATGAAAATCTGGTCCCTGTATAAACGTGGAAATCTAACAACAGGTAACAAAATATTTTCTATATATCTTTAACTTTAGGAGTCAAATCACATATTCATTTGTGAAATGTGGCTGTTCAATTTATTGTTTCCTCAATTCTATAATCTGATATGTCGAGGTTCGGATATTCCGAAATATTTCAGAGAGCCCCCTGGACTTCGAGATAACGAGAGCTGAATGTACTTCTAAGTCATCGCTCTAGATAAGATCCAAACATAGTGGATTGATTTTTTTCGTATTTCTCCACGAAAACATTTTTCTGCTGATACTCATAAGAAGCACAAGGATTTATCTGGATAAGATAAGAGGTTATTCGAGATCAGCGGAGTCGAGATAACGAGGGTCGACTGAAGATTTAGCTCTAGATAAGATGGGTATCGAGTTTGTGCTTCTGATGAGTATCAAGAAAATATGTTTTCATAAAAAAATAAGCAAAAATCAATCCGCTGTGGTTGGATCTTACTAGAGCGATGGCTTAGATAGAGTTTATTCATTCTCCTATTTTAAATATGGGATTTATAAACCGAAGGAGGTAAAAAAAATCCGATAAAGAAACGAGTGCGAAGCACGAGTTTCTTTATCGGATTTTTTTACCTCCTGAGGTTTATAAATCCCATATTTAAAATAGGAGAAATGAATAAACTGTATATTACATGCATTTCGCCGCAATAGAGTACACCATTTAAGAGCCTTTTGTGGCAAGTCTAGTCTGCCAGTTTGTTTACGCTGTCATTTCTATTTTGGGTCGGCGTAGTAATAAATAATATATTTAGGATAGCTTTTGTTTTTATCCTAAATGATATTGACAGCAGGGTCAAAATCTAGGCTGTTCATATGTTACAAAAAAAAGTAGTTCCGGTTAAAGAGATTTATTTCCCCGGCTAAGAGGAAATATTTCTTCTTAGAAAACAAGGAAAAATACCAGTTTTATGTCTGGTAGAAATCATGGTATTTCTTGGTTATGCACGTAATATAAGTACATATACACCTAGATGTGTTAATATGGTGTAATGTGTTATATAAACAGTGAAGAGTCATATCAGTTTGTGCATCTTTGCGTTCCGATGATTGTGCTTTTTTGCCAGTATATTTTGCAGTACCCCTGGACACACCTAGTAAGCATCCTACAGAAATATACAGCGGGCCGTTATTGGCCCGTCAGGGTAGCTGACGGGCCGATAACGGCCCGCGATAGATTTATTAAGAATGCTGGGTGGGCATTACGCATATATATATATATATGCGCAAGCTCTGTCTCAAAGGCGTTTAAAGAGATAAAACACATTTTCGCCATTACCACCAAGGGAGACAATATTTGTGGCTTGTTCTTCTTTGTCTTTTTTTCTGTGATTTCATACATGGCGTTTGGGTGTCCTTATTTGTTCCTCATCTCTCCTTCCTTTGATGCCTCAGGAAGGCTGTGCCTCGTGATTGTGGCATTTTCTGGGTATTTTCACTTATATGTTTGCTCGAAAAGGAAAGAATTCCAGAGCACATTCATTTTCAAAAGGTCACTAGACCAGCCTTTAAAGTCATGATATTATTTTGGTTGTATTTTAGTGGATTATTAAACATGATTATATGAAGAAACTATTTAGTCACTGGAGACTTGAGCCAGTCTAAGGGAAGGCAAAAAATATTTTGACAGAGCTGCCTCCTCTAATGTGTATCAACTCCGCTTAAATCTTTTTTACCTTGACACGGCCTATATTACTGAAACAGTATATTTAGAAAGTACGTCATATCGTTTGTACTTTGAACAAGTGTCCTTGTACGGGACGTAAACAGAGGTTATGTCAGAACAACCTTACTGTTTGCGCAGTATACAGAGTTAGGTCGGATCACTGATTTTGGCAAATATGGAATTTTCTGATGTGGTAAATAGGCCTGAGACTGCCTTTTAGTACAAACAAACCCAGTCATAAGAAAACGTGTCTTCGGGGCATATGCGCGGTCAAGATCCTGATCAGACAGCAAAACTGGAAAACTGATAAGAGTCTGTACTATGCATCCATATACATGTATTATTCAGCATCCAATGAATCTGTAAGCGGACTGCGAAGGTCCTGATCAGACTGCGCTTCCGCGCAGTCTGATCTGGACCTTCGCTGTCCGCAAAACCTGCGAAGGTACCTTTTCACTCGGTAGGCACCAATAATTACTAGTGCCATGACGTACTGTTCTTTTGACGTCACTTAGAAAGTCTTCTTTTTTTCAAATTTGGATTTATTTCAAAATCTATCAGCTGTGGTTGATAAAATCTTATCAGATAATGTAGTTTCATTGATTGTGCTTGTTCCAAATTAATTGCCTTTCAATAAAACAAGCGCTATGCCAGTCCAACAGTACCATTACGAAAACACGCCTATTCAAATACGGTATATAGAAAATTTCACCTCCAAAAACTGAAAATTTTCACATAAAAAAAAAGAAACTCTGATATGTTTCATATTTCTGCTCAAAACATAGATTGTGGATACCCGTTAGAACCGCCCCGGCATTTTTCTATTTTGCATACTCGTTAAAACCACCTCGGCGAGGCGGTTCTAACGAGTACCCACAATCTATGTTTTTGAGCATAATTAAGAAAAATAATGTGTACCCCCGTATTAACCCCAGTTTAACTATATAAGAGTGGGGTTTAAGGGGCACAAAATTATATAGGTATGTTTTCGTGATAAGACATATTTTTTAAACGAAAAAATCAACATTTGTTACATTACTGGTTGCTAGATTTTTTACATTTTTTAATTCTGATTCATGTGTTTAGGGACAGTTCAACAAGACCATGTAGTTATATAGTTAACAAAATCCCGCATAAAAACTATGAATTTTAGAGTTAGGTAATAGAAGATTAACACGGGGCAATGGCAAATGAGCCGTGTCATGGTAAAATGGTTCTGATCGAATATACAGCTAACCAAGACCGAGATCAGACTGTGCAGTCTCATCAGGACCTTAATTGCCCCCTTAACGTGTCGATAGAGACGTTATCGATGAACAACGAAGGTCCTGATTTGAATGTATGTTGCTTAACCCATTTATGCCTAGTGTCCCACAAAAGGGACATTGGCAAATTGTGTAGACCCTGATCAGACGCCGCAGAACGCGGCGTCTGATCAGGGTCTACACTATTTGCATTAAATATAGAAATTTCTAGAAAAGATGGTAATGATGAAAACTAACTAGACACCCCTTTTATTGGAAATGGACCTCTCCAAAGGGTTGAGGTTGGCCTTGATTGATCGCATATCCGATAAGTACCATTTTTATGACATGACCCAGATCGTGATCATTTTTCTCAGCTCCTGGAACCAATTCAGCTGATTTTCATACATGCAATAAAACTTCAATGACTCGACCACCGATGGCCCGTTTACCGTAGCTGATTCGAACTCGCTTTTGAGTCCATAGGAAATTCTTCTGATACCTCAAGAAAATAAAAGTTTATGAATAGTTCCTTATTGTGTTATTAATATGAAGCGATTCCAATGAGTACATACAACATACAATCATTTTATAGAAGATCGAAGAAAACTTCCCTAAATTATCCCCATTTGCCGCATGACCTGGCACTTTGGTCAACCCTCAGTGACTCGAACTACAGTCTACTCTCGTTATCTCGACTTCGCTTATCTCGAATAACCGCTTATCTCGAAGTGAAATACTGGTCCCTGTTTTAACATAATAATCTAACAACAGGTAACACAATATTGTGGAAAAAAGCAATTTCTCCTCTTTTCCACAATATTTTCTATAAATCTCTCCAACCGCCGGAGTCAAATTACATTATTCTTTTGTGAAATATGGATGTTCAATTTATTTTGTTTCCTCAATTCTGCAAATCTGATATGTCGAGGTACGGATATCTCTATGTATTTCAGAGAGAGTCCCTTGGACCTCGAGATGACGAAAGTCAACTGTACCAAAGTCTAGAACAAACTACTATGGTCCCATAAATATTCGAGCCATTGAAATTTGACTGTACATAGTTTAGACAAAGCGTTTTCATTAATTCATGCCAAGGAAAAATGCAAATTTATGTCTTTTGAATAGAGATTCGGGCAAAACTATACACCCACTTCCTGGGCGATGTCGAAATGATAGGAGAAATATTTGATCACATAAATCTGGCTGTAATGTTTGAAATGAATTCACTTGTACATATACTGTTCAGGGAACACGATTTGCGTCTAGTGTGATTCTCGGAATAATTTATATAAGAATAAGGGATATGCCCCAGTTCTGAATAAATGAATGATTTCTTTTTGTGGGTGTGTTACAATCTTCAGAAATATGTAGGAAACATTTTTGTTTATTAACACAGCCGCTGAAATGTGACAGAGCCTACTTTGCGCAAGCACATTAGGAAGGTTCCAAAGTTGATAGACAAACGAATTTTAGTTTTTATATGACCGGAATTCGTAATGTATGCGGCAAAAGTCCCGGGTATTCTCCTTTCGGTTGGCACATGTCCTGACCAGATTCTTGAGATGTGCGTGTTAAAAATTGACTGAAGGCTTCCATGGCGGTACTCTCATTGTGGTACTTTTAATATTTTTTTCTGTAACGTTTGATTTTCAAATGTTTTTTTTTTTTTTTTTTTTTTTTTTTTTTCTTTTTTACAACTATGTAAGTTAAAGATATATTCAGTTAAGTTTGGATAACAGAGTTGCATCCTTTCTTTGGCAAAGGGATTTCAGCTCTGCTTGCCATCTGGGCCCAGTTGTTCAAAGCTAACGATGTCGTTAGTTAACGATTCGTTAAAATTTACATCAAATGATACGCAAATATGCTGAAATTTTTTGCTGAAAAAATGTGAGTAGCTTTTGCATTGCAAAAGCTACTCACATTTTTTCAGCAAGAAATATCAGAATATTGTATATTGAATCCGCTAAAACGGTTAACGAAATGACCCTTAACGAGCTCGTTAAGCTAACGACGCTTTGAACAACTGGGCCCTGTTCTTTTTGTGGCTGTTTAGTTATCTTGATGTATCTTACCCGTTGATGTTGAGAACTTGATGTGGAGCTGATTGTATCAGTTCCTGAGTTCACGTACTTTCGTTTTGGGTCATACGTTAAAAATCGATCCGTAGTATACATACACCAAAATTTCCTTAAGGGTGTTGTCCGCGTGATTATCATTGACCAATGAAATCAAACCGCGCGTTAGACGGACTGACCAAATGTTTACAATATGAAACCAACAAGCTATTGTCTCTGAACCAAACTCTGTCCGAAAACCTGGACTGGGTTTAGTGCTCGGACAATGGCAAACAGTCCAGGTCCAGATCAGACGCCGCTGACCTTAAGACCCCGTTCAGGACCAGTTTCCGAGCATACACTCATAGAAAATCAAACCTCTAGTACTGTCAGTGCTTTGATTTGTATATTCTCTTAAAGGGGATTGATATACTTTCAACGGAGTCAACCTTGACAAAATTGTTTTTGAAACAGTGGTCTACTATAAAAGGAAAGGATTTACTCCCCCAAGGAAGCAAATTCTTTCCTTTTAGAAAAGACCACCCTTCAGAAGAGAGTTGTATACGGGTAAACAATCATGAAACCAGAAATGTTGTCTCACTTTTCAAACAAACGGCCTAAAATCTATCAATTGTATACATTCCCATCAACTCCATTTTTGCGTGACACGGAAAACTATTATTGTACCGAACGTTTTCTTTTGAAAGTTTATCGATAGTTCATAAAGCACGATGATTTCAAATAACTCAGTCAAATAATTATGTAAATGGCATAATTACGTCTTTTCACTTTTCACTCAAGGTGCATTTAAGCCGTTCTATGCAGCTAATAAGAAAAAAAGGCTTAAAAATACGTTGGCTGAGCTGAAGAAAGTAACGTATTTCTCAAATTTACGTCGTTTCTCAGACATCGACGTAAGTTGTTTAAGAGATGACAAAACCAATTAAGATATTGGATTTGCATGGCAAGTAAGAGTTGCGTGCTGCCAAAAGCTTAAGATAATTGGGTACATTTGCAGCTCCCGAACTTCACAATTTCTGAATTCTGCCCCCCCCCCCCCCCACCCCTCCCCCCACCCCCCCCCCCTTTCTTCAACCCCTTCTCTCTTCTACTGTACAAAAAGGGAGAAACTGGGGATTTCGCTCCGATTCTCATCACGAAAACATGCCTATATAATTTTGACCCCCTTAAACCCCACTTTTATATAGTAAAACTGGGGTTTACATTATTTTTCTTATTACTGCATAAAACATAGATTGTGGGTACTCGTCTAACGAGTACCCACAATCTATGTTTTGAGCAGAAATATAAAAAATATCAAAGTTTTTTTTATCTGAAAATTTTCAGTTTTTTTGGAGGTGAAATTTTCCATATATTTGAATAGGCATGTTTTCGTAATGTGAATACATTAAGCAACAAACGCATGTGTATTAAACACATTCGCCTCTGCCTCCGTGTGCCTCTGTGCCTCGTAGCTTTAAAATATGCACAACAGCAACAATAAGAAGGCAAGTTTGTAGATGTCAGGTCAAAATCATAATCCATCAGTTGATCCTCTTTCATTCAATCAATGCGTTGTTTACTGTTGTACTTTCCTCAATGACTTTATTTTCGTGCACGTAAGCGACAAAAAGCGCTATCTAGCGCTCATTTCAATTACTCAAGGGAAATTAATTTTCTTCTTGGTCATAAAGCCAACCGAAGAAAATTACATATATTTTCTTTGTGACGCGTTACTTTTCACCAATCAGTTTATGGATCCCTGTCAAATGAAATTATGCTTTCGAACATATGCGAAATGCGCAGATTCAGATCATCTTGCGCATGCGCATAGATTTATCCGGGTCTTTCACTCCGGGTCTTTTCAGCAAAATTCATTGATCCTGTAGGTGGGCAACGACGGCGCTGATCAGCTTGCGCTATGCGCAAGCTGATCTGAGCCTTCGTTGCCGGCCTTTACCTTGAAGGCACCTTTTCGATTGATGGGGACATATGAAAGTAATGATGATCTTTTCTGATTGCTCTTGCCTAGCTACAAAATGCGTTAGAAGAATCCTTCAGGCTATGATGGTTAATGAAAACTTGTAATATCTGCTAGTTGATTGATCGGTGATAACCTCTTTCCTGGGAGATACTGACTTTATAGGCATGTTGTTAATAAGACATACATATGGGCAGAAGCACAGAAAAAGGTGTCTTCGACGCATCTGCATGCAGCAAGTGCCCAAACCACATAATCTGATAATGACCTCTACCCTATCCGCAACTCCCCTGAAGGACACTTTTATATACATTATCATGATCTATTGCATCACAACATGCCTGCGTACAGCCAAACCTGTGATCAGCAAGAACCTATAGGAAAGCCAAAGAGTGATTGCTTTAGACAGGTGCTTGCTAAATACAGGTAGATTTCTATTGTTTTACCTTTAATGAGATCTGGAATAGTGGCCTTTTAAGACATATGATTGCTTACTACAGGTGGCCTCCAAGTCAGGTATGACTGTATTACTCACTTCCGTTTGGACAAAAATTTGCTACCAAACAATCAAAGGTTGACGTCAAATGTGCGAGTTGCAGATAGAAAGTAGCCGAGTGACATCTTAAACCGACTTTCTAATCGCCCACTACTACGGCTGAAGCCGCGCTAGGCGAACTTTTGATTATATTTAAAAATACTGCCAGTTATACTTGCTGATTATCTATGGTTTTCAGGGTACTTCCACCATTTTCACTACCTACATGTATTTGCGCCGCAACATTCCATTCAGTCTGTTCATGGGGATTAACCTTTTCATCCCCAAGTTTCTGATGTGGACTCTTCTGTCTGGATTTGGACAGGTCCGTTTTTGGTAAATAGGGGTGTGGCATACTATGGACTGGACGATGCATGAAACTACCTAGTAAGCATTCTACATAAATCTATAGCGGGCCGTTATCGGCCCGTCAGGGTAGCTGACGGGCCGATAAAAGCCTGATATAATTTTATGTAGAATGCTAGCTGGATAAAAAAAAAAGGTGAAATGATATCAGTTTTGTCTTTTCCGGACACTTTTTCAAGAAAACTACTCATGTATAATACTTCCGTGGAAAAAAACGGAAATGGATACACTTTCAAGGAATACAACTCTGTCAATATTGTTTTTGGTCCATTCTGAAAAAAAAAACTTTTACTCTAAAAGGAAATAATTGCTACCAAGGAGAGGGATTGTGGAGCAAATTCTTCCCTTTTAGAGTAGACCCCTTTTCAGAAGACTGTTGTACAGGTAAGCAAACCAAACGTCACAAAGTTGTCCCCCATTACGAAAACATCCCTATTCAAATATATAGAAAGTTTCACCTGCAAAAACTGAAATTTTTTCAGATAAAAAAACACTGATATTTTTCATATTTCTGCTCGAAACATAAATTGTGGGCACTCATTAGAACCGCCTTGGTGAGGCGGTTCTAACGAGTACCCACAATCTATGTTTTAGAGCAGAAATAAGAAAAATAATGTATACCCCTGTAAACCCCAGTTTTACTATAAAAAAGTGGGGTTTAAGGGGGTCAAAATTATATAGGCATGTTTTCGTGATGCCGGCGGAAAACATTACGAAAACATGCCTATTCAAATAATTATATAGAAAATTTCACCTACAAAGAAAATAAAAAAGGAAAATTTTCAGATAAAATTTTTTGCTTTTTTTTCATATTTCTGCTCAAAACATAGATTGTGTGTACTCGTTAGAACCGCCTCGCCGAGGCGGTTCTAACGAATACCCACAATCTATGTTGTTTTAGCAAAATAAGAAAAATAATGTCTACACCTGTAAACCCCAGTTTTACTACATAAAATTCAGGTTTAAAGGTATCAAAATTGTACAGGCGTGTTTTCGTGATGCTACCTGGTGTATTCAGGCCCCTTAAGTCAAATATTCTTGTATATTACAGTCCAAGTTCAATGGCTCGAATATCTTTGAGCCCATGGCAATTTGTTCTTATTATCGGTAGTTCGAGTCACTGATGGTTAATCGTAGCGCCATGTCAGAAGGCAAATGGGGGTAATTTAGGGATGTCTTTTAGATATTCTATAAAGTAATGGTATGTTGAGTATACTCATTAGCATCGCCTCGATGAGACGATTCTTATAAGTAAAAAAACAACGTTCATTATCATGATAAAATGAGAAAATTCCCTAAAATGTTCTTAAAATATCCCTCAATTTTTGTTTTCTTTAATTGGAAGAATTTTCTAGGGATTTTAATGCGATATCCTACTAAATTTTGACTCCTTTAAACCCCACTTTTATACAGAAAAACTAGGATTTACAGGGGTAAACATTATTTTTCATATTTCTACTCAAAAACATAGAGTGTGGGTACTCGTTAGAACCGCTTGTTTTCATAATGAGTTCGAATCAGCCAGAGTAAACGAGCCATCGGTGTTCGAGTCATTGCAGTTTTACTGTATATACATGCAAGGAAATTAACATGGCCTTTGTTATAACGGTTTCAATTGGTAACTGCTGGCACATATTGCATGGGACTACGTAATATTTATTTTTACAGCCAGGCAAATAAAGCCATCTGTTGCGATACCTAGAATGTATGGTATTGTAATTCTTAATTAAAAAAAGATAGAAGAGAAACACGTGACATTAGCAATTTGGCATTTATTGTCAAGCACCATTCACATTTGTAGCAGATGCCATTCTAAAATAGTTGTGTGGGAGCGTGTGTGTACGTGTGTGCGTTTAATAAAAAACGTATGCTAAGCAGATAAGTGTGGGAGCGTGTGTGTTCGTGTGTGCGTTTAATAAAAAAAAACGTATTCAGACAATTCAGATTAAATGTCAAAAATGATACAAAAAATAAAGAATGTCGTCTGCTTCTGTTGATAAGGCCTTCAAGGGTACTTCTTAGGAAAGGAACTAAATAAGCTTTTACGCTTTCGTTCTAATCCTATTGTTGTATTTTTGTATGTGTTGTATATGTAAACATTTCGGAAATAAATATGTTTAAACCAAGGGTACTTCTTGAGTTCGTGTTCATACTCTTCGCAAAGTTCTTCATTTCCATCAAAGAAATATAGGTGAATAAGTGAAAATAAAGGAAATTAGTGTTTCTGGCATGCTAATTTCTCACGATTCTTAGTTCATTTATCAATGGCCTGGGTTTACTCGCTAGACAAGTTGCTTACCATGCAACGAATTATTATTATTATTCGCTACCAGCGTTTTACCTTGAACCAGTCTATCTGTAGTAGAAATTTGTAGAAAGTGAGAAAACAATTCCTTCACTTTCTACTGCCATGGATTACAGTATCATTTTCCACACACGACTTTACATAGATATTTAACCATAGTTCTGCTGAACCCGGGTGTGTCCTACCTTTGAAACAGTGTAGATCCAGATCAGTTGGCTTATGAAGAAGCCAACTGATCTGGTTCTGCACTATTTGCAATTAAGCATTTGAATTTATATCCACAATCTGGATCAAGTAATCTGATTGGCTGAAAAATAGCAATAGTCTTAATTTATTCAGCATGTAAAGGGTTAACGAGAGCTCCAGATAAAGCGCTTTCTTCAACCAAAATATACTGAGATTTATATTTTATTTCTCCGCGAAAACATATGTTGTGGGTACTCATTAGAAGCGCCTCACCGAGGAGGCGCTTCTAATGAGTACCCACAACATATGTTTTCGAGGAGGAATAAGAAAAATATTACCTGATATCCCACTCATTTGGAGCTAAGGGAATATCAGTGACATTTACCAGTCTATCCACTATTGTTACTGGATAATAATTTTGCTGTTACTTCCATGTTATATTGTGATAAAAGTATCGCAGTACGAGAAGAGAAACTAACACTATCTGATGTGTATTGATCTGGTAAAAGCCTGTGCTCTATGGAGGTATTTACATTACGCCAAGCTTGTTATTTTAGTGCATTTCTAAACTGACTCCTTATCAGCGGTTGACATGTGATTGGAAACCTCTACTCGGATATGAATGGAAACATATGTAGATTACATTGCAAGGTAATGTTTTATAAATTTATATAATTTTGTTACACTCAAATACTGGTGCATGTAATCGGTTGTGTATTGGTATCGAAAATAAATTATAAAGGATATATTTTAATCTTGCAACTTTTTTATATTTATGAATATAAATATTTATCTTACTATTGATAATAAGCTAAACATGACTGCTTTCGTATGTGATTAAAGGAAACTCAAATGTAAGTCCACTGTCATTTATGTTTAATATAAAATATTAGGCAGAGCTTAAATGGAGGGAAATATATTTTATAATAATGCTGTTAATGTACTCAGTGGTTAAGTAAATCAAACAATGATGATTTCCATGCAAAGTCCATTGTTCATTTCAATTTTGCTTAGCTACTGGGCAGACATCACGAAAATATGCCTATATAATTTTTACCCCCTTAAACCCCACTTTTATATAGTAAAACTTGGGTTTACAGGGGTATACATTCGTTTTCTTATTTTGCTAATAAACGTAGATTGTGGGTACTCGTTAGAACCGCCGCGGCGGTTCTAACGAGTACACACAATCTATGTTCTGAGCAGAAATATGAAAAATATCAGAATTTTTTATTTTCCTTTTTTTTGGTTGTAAAATTTTCAATATATTCGAATAGGCGTGTTTTCGTTATGAGATGCCCTCATGGACTTTAATAAGCCACCGACAGTAACACCTGTCTTGTGGTAGTTTATGTGGGTGATACATGTAGTAAACTTAAAATATATATATACTACTGAGGTAGGCGGATGAAGGCGGGCAGGTTAACTTCAAACATTGGGATTTAAGTCACTCAGCTGTAAATTACGGTAAATCAGATATCTAATAATGTCCTCAGTTACGCAGTGTTTACCTATCATTTTACAGTTTAATTACATTGAAATTTAAACTTCTGCTTGATATACAATGCACCCTTATGTATTATCTATTTTTTTGTCCGTTGGGTGAAATTCAGACTACCATTAATATGATTCAACCGCGCCATGAAAAAAGGTGACTTTGTGACATACGCGAAAATTTTATCCAAATTAGCCGAGGTAAAACCGCACAATTTAATAAAGGTATTTGCTATAGTTAGATTTGATTCTTTAAGTGGGTGCGAATGTCCTCTCATCTGAATTTACACTGTTTGTAAAACGTTTCGCATAATAGGCCTAATGCTGCTTCCAGGGCCGAAAATATAGGCGACTTAAGTTCGGGGTAGACTGCTCCACAGTTCCGACAAATTTACTATCGTAAAGATTGACGACCTCGTTGTACGAGGTCATGTGTAGCAGTCTAAGTTCGGGGTAAAGTAATGGAAGAAAGAGTAGACTACATTTTCGGAGACTTTTTTCTGGTCAGAAAATCATGATAATAAAAGCAGAAGGTCAGTCAGACTTATTATTAAGCCAGTGCTTACAGGATTATTCAGCCTGATAGACCAAAACAAATACTTACGCAAACAGTGTATGTCCTGATGAGACGGCTCGTAACGAGCCGTCTCATCAGGACATACACTGTCTGCCAATTGGTAAAGATTTTTGACTGATACCCCTATTTGCACCAATAAACGTGTCCAAATTCAATGACGGAAGAGTGCATCGCAGAAACTCAGGGATGAAAGATAAAAGGAGATTGACTAAATCAGCTTGTCGTTTATCATTTGACAGAAATCGGACCATATGAAAATGAATTCACAGTCAGATACTATATATTCTCATAGCAAAACAGCTTTTTCTGTGGTCTAACATGGTAACGTACTTTTCTGAAGAATGATGCACTTAACTGATTTAGTTTAGTAGGTGCCGATTGTTTTCATTTCGGCCAAGGAAAGCGAATATGTAAACCAACAAGAGGCCCATGGGCGACGATTCGCTCACCTGATTAAAACAGCCATTGCATACCTGCAGATGCCATGCAGCATTCTTCCAGCATTACCACAGCAACTAGGACATCAATTTGACCGTATCGTAAAAAGGTCTAAGGTTATCCTGGGATTATCAGGGGGGTGGGGGGGGGGGGGGGGGCAAAGGTTTGATTATAACTTCATCATTTGAACAAATTTCCCGATGCTATATACCAAGATTCAGCCTAAAAGCTTTCTTGATTCTGGAGAAGAAGATTTCAAGTGTTTTTAGCATATATGGTCATTGCGGCCATCTTGTTCAATGGTGCAGAACCATTTGAACAAATTGACAATACCCCATCGGCCGGAGGCCCTATTGAAATCTAGCGAAAATTGGTCAATCGATTTCAGAGATGAAGACGCGATTTTATACATGTATATAGCCCAGGAACAAGGGCAGATAGCCTGGGTGCAAAAGTTTGATTGTAATTAAAATGATTTTTCAATATTTCCCCATATAAATGCATAGGAACGCAAGTTTAACTTTGCTGTACAAAAAAAAAAGGGTGAAAGGTCAACCTAGGGTCATCATTTGAACAATCTTGTGTCCCTGATGCACCACACTATGAGTTTTACATTTATAATCTAACAAAGGTAACACACTCCTCCTTGACTATTTTTTTCATCACGAAAACATGCCTATATAGTTTTGACCCCTTAAACCCCACTTTTATATAGTAAAAATGGAGTTTACAGGGGTATACATTATGTTTCTTATTTCTGCTCAAAAACATAGGTTGTGGGTACTCGTTAGAACCGCCTCGTCGAGGCGGTTCTAACGAGTATCCACAATCTATGTTTTTAGCAGAAATATGAAAAATATCAGAATTTTTTATCTGGAAATTTTCATTTTTGGGTGGTAAAATTTTCCGTATATTTGCATAGGTATGTTTTCGTAATGTACACATATTAGCTCCTTTACCAGTCGAACTGATCAGCCAAATCAGAGAGAAGGACATTCTCACAGATAGGAATTTTGTAAAATATAAATAGTTTTTTATGCCGATTCATATATCAGTTAGACGGGAGCCAGTCTATCCCCGATGCTATATACTAAGATTCAGCCTCAAAGCTTTCTGGATTCTGGAGAAGAAGAGCTTTAAGTGTTTTTTTTATTTTATTTATTTATTTATTTCTTTTTTTTTTTTTTTTTTTTTTGTTTTTTGTTTCTTGTTTTTTTTTTTGTTTTTTTGTTTTTTGTTTTTTTGTTTTTTTACCATATATGAGCATGGCGGTCATCTTACTTCACGTGTTTTCCAACCCCCCTTTGACAGAAGGCCCCACATCAAGTTCAAAGGTGTGGACTGACGAGGAGTGTTCACAGAAGCTCATCCTGAGCCTTCGGCTGAGGTTAGCTAAAAATAAAGCCGTGCTCACACAAACAGGGAAGGGAGTGATTCTGCCCTTGACTACGGCTTTAAACATGCATGGTTATTTATGAAGAAAAAACCGTTGCTTCAAAGCTGTAATCCCACATCCCAGCGGGCACTCAACATGGAATCGTTTCGTCTTTGTGTGACTTCTGGGTATATGAAAGGATAATACGATATTCTCTATCAAACGTCCAGTTCAATGGACGGGAAATTAAGTAAACGTCTCTCTCTCTCTCTCTCTCTCTCTCTCTCTCTCTCTCTCTCTCTCTCTCTCTCTCTCTCTGTCGGCTCTGATTACATCGGCGAAGACAGCACATAGATCTCTCTCTCTCTCTCTCTCTGTGATTCGATCGGCGAAGAAGATAGCATAATATAAATCTGTGTGTGTGTGTGTGTGTGTGTGTGTGTGTGTGTGTGTGTGTGTGTGTGTGTGTGTGTGTGTGTGTGTGTGTGTGTGTGTGTGTGTGTGTGTGTGTGTGTGTGTCCAGGTAACGACGCTTATTATCGAAGAACTTTCAAGTTGTAAAATGCCGTCATATTGATGAGTACGCAAGTGGCATCAGCCTACCAACCCCTATTATATTATAATGTTATCAAATGGATGTTTTAATATTGAACCTGTTACAGGTTCGAGGACAGTCGTATTGGCCTGAGAAATGCTATATTGGCCCGAACCGACGCCTCGGGCCATTACAGCCATCCGAAGGCTAATACGATTGGTCGAGAACCTGTAACGGGGCCAATATGAAAACATTATTTCATGAATTTTTTACTAATCAACTTTTTGTTTTCTTCTTTTTAAGTGTTCAAAGTCAGTAAAAACTCATCGACTGGTTAATACCGAAAAATATTGGCCCGGTTAATACTGTAAAATATTTGCCTTTCTGAACCCTTCAGTTTTATTCCCTAACTCCTTGTAACTTTCAGTATTAGCCCTCGTATAAAGACCGGGCCAAAACCGTACATAAATCATGCCAAACATGGCATTGGTACGATGCAGGCTGTTTTGCAAATATATTAGTTGATTAATAATAATGCGTACGCGAAACCAAACGTTGCAGTCTCGTTCATACGAGACTTCCTGAGTACTTAGCGACATCCTGTTATTAACGTTTAGCATCCTGGGTAAAAATTACAGCAGACGACATTTTGAAATTTTTTTTTTTTCCAGAAAATAGCCATTGGCATTTCGTGCAAATTGTCTCCTAAGACAATTTGCATGAAATATCAAAACCTATTTTCTGGAAAAATAAGAAAATATTATCAATATGTCGTCTGCTGTGATTATCGGTTAATGGCGAGTGACATGCAAAAACGGCAGTGTAGCAAATGCGAGATACACAAACATAGACCAGTCTGTGCATCAAGCCATATGATTAGGATCTACTTTATACATTTAATATATCGGTCTACAGTGTGCAGATATGTACGCGAAATGTACAGTCGTTGATCAGAGCTGCGCATGCGTATCTTGCATTCTGAGCTAAGCAGCGAGTTTCGCATTTATGAGATAATGTCTTTTTCGCCTGTTTTGGCTCAAATAATGGGGTCTGATTAGATGAAGTACAAGAAACGAAGAATACAACTGATAATATGTAAAGTTGTCATGTCACATAACATCTGAGACTGAAATAGCTGTCTCGACTGCTGATTTAATGCTTAACATGCCGGGTAAAATTTACAGCAGACGACATTTTGAAATATGTTTTATTTTTTCCAGAAAATAGGCCTTGGCATTTTATGCAAATTGTCTCCTGAGGAGACAATTTGCATGAAATGCCAAGGTCTATTTTCTTGGAAAAATAAGAAAATAGTTCAAAATGTCGTCTGCTGAAAATGCTACCTAGCATGCTGAGCGTTAAGTATATTAGCTTCTTTTATTGGATTTGGCGGTGTAACAGTGTATCTGGTATGATTGTGCCAGTGGAAATACTTTTATTACTTGCACGCAGACGTGCGCAACAGCAGGACCTGGTGAGTATCTTCAGTGTACATTTTCGTATCATCCGAATCTTTTTTGGGGGAATGGGGCATTTTTAGGGGAGGCGACCCTGCCAATACTCTTTTGCCTCCCTTCTGAAATACTTAAATGTTGGGACTGAGATTTGCAATGCTCATTTTTTGTGCTTTCACGTAAACTTTTCTTTTAAACGATGAAGCCAAAAAATATGTCTGCGCCTGCTTCTGATCAAACATAAACTGATTTACATAACCCATTGCATGTGTCGAAATATCATACATTAGGCAGGGCATCAGGAAACCATAAGTACCTTTATAATGTTGACCCCCTTAAACCCCACTTTTATGCAGTAAAACTGGGGTTTACAGGGGTATACATTATTTTTCTTATTTCTAGCTCGTGGATACTTGTTAGAACCGCCTCGTCGAGGCGGTTCTAACGAGTACCCACAATCTATGTTTTGAGCAGAAATATGAAAAATAACATATTTTTTTCCTTTTTTTGGTTGTAAAATTTCCAATGCATTTGAATAGGCGTGTTTTCTTAATGATTTTCAACAATTTCGGACAAGTGACACTACTTTTGTGACGTCATGTTTGTTTCCTGAGTACAAAGTCCGTTCTGAAAGGGGCCCACTCTAAAAGGGGAGCAATTTCTCTCCGCTTAGAGCAGGATAGCATAGTCGGTAGCGAGGTTTGTCACACGACTAGCTACACGGTTATAGTCCAGTTAGGGACAAAATAACGCGGTTATGTGTAAATGGTTGGCAGTTCCCTCCCGGTGGCAGCTGTTTCACAGAGTGTATTTCCCAGTCCCTTTACACTTGGAAGCTACCCGGGCTTTCCTCCAACACCGAACTGTCCTCTGAGGTTATAGTCAGACATGGCAGTCTAGGAGTATATGGTACAAAACAGAAATGGACAAAATCAATTTTGACAACCTTCCTGAAAATGTTTCCATTCACTTTAACGCTTAGCACTACGGGTAAAATTTACATCAGACGACAGTTGAAAATAGTTTTCTACTTTTCCCCAGCAAACTGATTTGACATTTCTTGCAAATTGTCTCCAGTGGAGACAATTTGCATGAAATATCAAATCCTGTTTTCTAGGTAAAATAAGAAACCATCACCGATTTGTCGTCTGCTAAATTAGCCAAGAGAGTGGTAAAGGTTAAGTATCATTATGCTTTACAGATTGCCGTTACAGCGATGGATAATGGTCATTTCTGACTGAGAAGAGGAACCATTCCGAACAACGTCTGCCAGATGCATGCAACAAGCCTGTTATCGAGTAACCTCTCGGGACTGGACACCATGCGATGTGACCTAGAGGAATTTTCAAGATCTGTACACTCGCCAAACGCTTCGGCCCAGCTCTTTCTAACACTATCATGTGTTGCTGTATTCATCGGAACAAAGACCATATTCAACACGATCCGACGAGGATTAGCTCAAACCACAGTTGTTGTGATAGGGGCGGGGCCAATTGGCCTAACGGCAGCGTTAATTGCTGTCAGAGATTACAAACGGGTTTCAAAGTTGATTCTATATGAAGAACAAAGCAAGTGCTGTATTGAGCAGAAGACCTACCAGATTTCAATTCAGCCGTCGGTTGTGTCATTTCTCAATAAAAATGGAATAGATTTTGATAATCTGGAAGGTATTTGGCATGAAGGTTGTTTCTATACCAGAGTAGGAATATATTTGGAATATATTATCAATATACTGCCATTATACAAAACCGAAGTTGAGCTTCGGTTCAGCTCCAAGGTAGGTGTATCTTTAATTTTCTCCTTTTCCTAGACTATCAACCCGTTTACGCCAAGTGGATTCTGCTACCTCAACTCTTTGGACAGGTCCTTTTCTAATATAAGGGGTGTCTGTTTTTTATTATTATTATTATTATTATCGTGTTTTATAGAAATACATGTATTAAATGCAAACAGCGTAGACCCTGATCAGACGCCGCGTTCTGCGGCGTCTGATCTGGGTCTGCACTGTTTGTTAATAACACTTTTATGCGACGCTATGCATAGACGGGTTAATGCTTATTTCCAAAACTATAAGTGATGATTACTGTAGGAAATTCCCACAATCACGAAGCACAGTCTTCCCAATCACGAAAACGTGCCTATGTAATTTCGACCCCTTAAACCCCACTTTTATACAGTAAAAACTGGGGTTTAAAGGTGTATACATTATGTTTCTTATTTCTGCTCAAAAACATAGATTGTGGGCACTCGTTCGAACCGCCCCGGCGAGGCGTTTCTTACGAGTACCCACAATCTATGTTTTGAGCAGAAGTATGAAAAATATCAGAATTTTTATCTGAAAACTTTCAGTTTTTTGGTGGTGAAATTTTCAATATATTTGAATATGCGTGTTTTCGTAATGCGAAGCACCAGAAGAAGGAGAGATGAGGAACAAACAATCACAGAACAAACGCCATATATGAAAATACAGACGCACGAACAAAGAACTGCAGCAGAGGATTCGCCTTGGGTCTACTTTGAAAGGAAAGAATTTGCTCCCCTTGGCAGTATTTATTTTCCTTTTAAATTAGATTTTTTTTTATTTTCAGAAGGGAAGCATAACATGTACCTTCGCAAACAATGTGGAGCCAGATCGGACGCCACAGAATGCGGTGTCTGATCAGTCTGCACTGTTTGCAATGGCATAACCAGTTTGAAGTAACATTTAATTTAGACGTTTTATATGTAACCCTTTAAATGGATAATAGAGCCTTCCAACTTATACGATGGAAGCACCTATTGAAGGTCTTGGAATAACCCTTTCACCCCTGATTTTCTGAAATGGACGCTTTGGCCTTTAGAATTCGGACATGTCCATTGTTGCAAATAAGGGTTTCAGTCAAAAATAAAAAAAAAACAGAATGGCAAACAGGATCTACACGATGTTGATGAGACAGCTCATTACGAGCAATCTCATCTGGATCTACACTGTTTTGCACAGGTATCTGTTTTGGTCTGAAGGGTTTAAAGGGTTAAGCGAAACAGAAAATGGAAGTTGATTTCTCTAGGTCTTCTTGTATTTTAGTTACAATACTGTCTCTAGCTCTTGATAAAGATATCATGTTTTCTTACTTCTCTACGAAAGTGTATGTCATCACGAAAACATGCCTCTATATACATATATTTATATAGTAAAACTGGGGTATACAGGCGGGTATACATTATTTTTCTTATTTCTACTCAAAAACATAGATTGTGATACTCGTTCGAGGGTGAAAATTATATAGGTATGTTTTCATGATGATTATGACGAGCAAGTGTTTGCCTCTGTTCTCATAGGGGACGTCTCTTAAAAGGAAACAGTCTGTTTCTATCCAGAGACTCAGAGTGAACAAACTGTTCCTTGAATGGTGCGTATACCTTCAAGTAACCCATTTACGCCTAGCGTTCCATAAAAGGGTCATTGGCAAACAGCGTAGACACAGATCAGACGCCACAGAACGCGGCGTCTGATCAGAGTCCACACTGTTTGCTTTAAATATAGAAATTTCAACAAAAGATGGTAATAGTAAAAACTAAACAGACACCCATTAAACAGGAAATGAACTCATCCAAAAAGGTGAGGTAGAAGAGTCCACTTGGCATAAATAGGTTAAAAAGGCAATAAGACTCTTCGTAGGTACATCCATTCACTCATATGTACAATCGCATTATATTTTGTAAAGATAGTTTATAAGATAGTTTATTCACATACACTATTACCTCTTACGCTGTGTAGAAAACTCCTAATCTTATTTATACGCGGAGATTATCAAAATAGACCTAACGACTGTAAATAAGAATTATGTGTTTGTAATGATAGTCAAGTTTATTCAGATATAGATCTGTTGTAGAGTTAATTACTTATTTTATTCAGACGCGTAGATTATCTAAAAGACCTGAGGCTCGGGGGTGGCGGGGTGGGGGGAAGGAGGGGGTTACTCTGAATTTTGTCTGCTGCATGTACATATATACGCTTGGTCCCAGCACCTAGGGTTTACCCAAAAAGAAATAGCCGGTATATCAGCCATACCCCCAAAAATATCCGGTATATCAGCCATGCCCAAAAAAATATCGGCAGATTTTAGCATACCCAAAAAAATAATTCCCTTGTTTCTTTTCATAAAAGTATGGTTTTCTTTTATTTTTCCTGTACAATGATTGAATTAGTAATTTTAGTGGTTTAAAAAGTTTCCAACAAGAGCTCCATTTTTACTTAAATGGCATTGAACTGATGCACAGCTGAAATAGAGCTGTTCTAACTAAATAAAAACAACTATCAGTTCAACAGAAAGTTCTAACCCTGATTCTTACAATACCCCCAAAAAATACCGAGCATTTCTATAGACCAAAAAAAAAATACTCAGTTTTGAAAGTGACCCCAAAACAATACCCGCAAATAGCCATGCAGTACCCCACAAACCCCTCAAAAAATAGAAAATTCTAAATTCTAAACCCCACAAAAAATAGTCCTAGCCTATGTAGCATGCAAAATTCAGAGTACCCACGCCCCACTGGGAGAGCAGGACAAGAACTTTTGAGAAAGTCTAATGGATATTGAATAAAAACGTGAAATGATAATACCCCGCCATTATCATGTCGCGGACAGATAACTATGTCAAAAGTTCATGAATTTTGCCAATGAGCTATCCCAAACCAGATCTCATTATCAATGTGCATATCAAAATGGTGAAAATACACTGAGATGTAGTGAAGTTATTGTCCTGAAACTAAAATACAAATGTGTTTCGGGCAGATAATTCTTTCAAAATTGACGAAATGTGCCATTAGTAATCCCAAAGCAGATCTCCACAATTTCAATGTCACAGCATTCCCATTGATGAAAATTGGTGAAAATTTATTGATATTCACTAAAGTTATCGTATGGAAATGAAAATACGGACCTGTCTCGGGCAGATTATTCTGTCAAAAAAAAACAACAACAAAAAACATAAAAAAACAAAAAACGAAATGTGCTCATTAGCAATCCCAAACTAGATCTCCATGATATCAATTCACACAACAAGTTTGGTGAAAATAAATTGACATTTACTCAAGTTATCGTTCGGAAACGAAAATGCGGACGGACGGACGGACGTTGGATCTAGAATAGGACAGATACTTCAGGGCAGACTTCGCATGGAATGCAGCTCACTCAACTCGGATCTCTTCCGTAAAAACATCGTGCCTAGTCCGTCGTGTTCTTGTGGTGGATTCGAAAGTGCATTCCATTTTTTCTACACATGCCCTAAGTATGCTGATGTCAGGAACAGATACCTATCTGATCTATTACCAACACACAATGTTCATGACTTATTATTTGGAAAAGAAAATGCACCAGATAATGATAACGAGCTCCTTTTCTTAAAAGTACAAGACTTTATTATCAAATCCAAACGGTTCGTGCAATAGCTCATAATATCACATGCTACAATTATAAGTCCCAGCTTCTAGTAAAATTATCTATTATAATAACACCCGTTGAGTAGCACAAACTGGGATCGGTCAACATCCTTTCTTCCCTTCTTTATTTTTGTTCTTTTTTTTTTTTTTTTTTTACATAGAACATTGGCACTGTCTCTTTTCAAAGTAAAATGTCATAATGTTATGCGCACGATGTATATGTTGCTCAGAGATATGTGGTAAGAATTTGCTATAGTTGAAGTCCTCACACTGAGACTGTCTATAATCAGTAATAACAAATTTGATTTTAATATCTTACCATATCAAAAACATATTACTAAGTGTTTTGTACCTAGTATTGTTGAAATTGCAAATGTTCTCTCTCTCTCCCTCTTTCTCTCTCTCTCTCTCTCTCTCTCTCTCTCTCTCTCTCTCATTATATATAACAATATCTACCATTCACATATGTTTTGTTCATGTTGTATGATTCAGGAAATGACATGTATAAGCTTTAAGCTTACCGTCTGATCCTGACACATTAATGTCGTGAAACTAATTTTCATGTAATTGAAACAATAAAATATTGTTTAAACCAACAGACGGACGGTCGGACGAGCTGATGGACGGACACACGGACAACCAACATGATACTATCGTGTGGCGGGGTTTAAAAAAGGTACCACTTGAACGAATGAAAGTCTTCTTTTTTCAAAAGAAGCTTCGTGTGCATGAAAACAAATAGGCAGTCATAAAAGTTGTGTAACTTGTAAAATAGGGATAAAATTGTCAAGTGTATACATGGCACTAAATGCAAGCACATTTAAGACATGTCAGACCAACAAGAAATAGGTTTTCATGTAATTTAACAAAACGCCATATTTTCCCATGATGTGATTATTGTTTCACACTTTCCCTCTTTAGGCGTGACAGTACATTATCGACTGTTTTGTATAACTATTAAGGAAGTCATTTATTATTAGCGAGCTGTTCGCTAGTAACAAACTATACAGAAATGTTGGCAAGAGTTCATCAGTAAAATAAATAATATCATTGCTAGGAAACTTAACCCATTTTTGCCAAGTGGACTTTCAACCGCTCTCTTTGGAGAGGTCCTTTTCCAGTAGAAAAAGTGTTTGTTTGGTTTATATTATACTTATGTTTTATAGAAGTTTCTGTATTTAATGCAAACTGTGTAGATCCTGATCAGACGCCGCGTTCTGCGGCGTCTGATCTGAGTCTACACTGTTTGCCAATGTCCTTTTTATGGAAGGCAAGCATTAATAGGTTAATATAATTATGTATGTTTTCAATTTATATATGAAAAGATAAATAGCAAAGTCACAGCATTCCCATTGATGGAAATAACAAAGTCACAGCATTCCCATTGATGACAATAACAAAGCCACAGCATTCCTATAAATCATTAATGGGAATGCTGTGACTTTGTTATTTATCTTTTCTTATATTCTCCGACACAAGGACATTTCGTTCTATCGATATATACGTTGGAAAATACACGGCCATTTTAGTAACTTTAAGTAAGCAAGAAGTGTACTTATATTTGCATGACTACTTAATATCATTTTGTTAGGTCATGATATCAGAAAGAAATCAAAGGGCTAAATAGCCCTGAAATGACAGATTCTATGAAAAACTAATAAATTCCCGGTATCATTCTGTTCTCCATTTAAGTTTGTGAGACGCTTCTTCCGAAAAAAAAGAGCTATAGCGAACAACAAAGGCGCTGATCAGCCTGCGCGGACGCGAAGGCTGATCTGCGCTTTTGTTGTTCGCACATATATTAAGGCGGGTTTTCTCAGCAACTCTCGCCATAGATCAAACACAAGTTGCACTACTTTTGTATGGACAGCGCTTCAATGGCGTACTAATATACACACATTGAAACATTGGATCTACTTTTGTGCGCGGATAAATACGAAATTGAATAGCAGTCAAAGTCACTTTCTCTAAAACCGTGCGTGGCAACGAAGAATGACAGATAGAATCTGTCATTAAAAAGCATTACACTTGAGTTTGGGTATACTGATAGACTCGAAGCACAGGGACTTAATGCCTGGACAATCTGCCAATTAGTGAAGTATGTCTATAATCTTCTCTGCGAATCCCTTGTTTCAGTATATTTCATAAAGCAAGATGGCGAAATGTATACATTTATTGTCCGGGAATTCTTCAGTGATGTAAATCGATGTGCGGTCGTTCGCATCAACCGAAGTACTGCATGACGGGTGGCCGAGAAAAATGTCAAATGCACAACAATTGTACCTTGATATTAGTCTATTTTGACACGATATCAGTCAAAACCAGGTCCATCATCGGTGCTACTATCCATCCTTCCAATGTGTTCTGAAGGGCGAAATATTTCCAGGAAAAGGGTTTCATATGTGACTTTTGTGCTGTTTTCTTTATTTCTCGTCTCGCCTTCATTTGGTGCTTCGGAATGGCTGTGCTTCGTGGTATATATATATATTCAATATATGTATGTATGTGTGTGTGTGTGTGTGTGTGTGTGTGTGTGTGTGTGTGTGTGTGTGTGTGTGTGTGTGTGTGTGTGTGTGGACTGTTCCACAGAACAATTGCCGCAGGGCTTAAACTAGCTTTATTCATGCGAAACCTCCTCCTGAAACAGCTCCATATTACAAACGTATTTAGGCCTCGCGATGCGAGAACGGCTCTTCGGCCATATGCGGTCAGCGAAGGCCCACATCAGCCTGCGCATCCGCAGTTTTTAATAAAAAAATCCTAAAACTCCAGTTTACATATACTATAGAAATTGCCAAGGACAGACCCATTTTGGCCATAAAATTGTGCGGTGAATATTTGAAAACAAAGCACAGGAACAGAAACGACAAATGGTTTCTGATAAGATATTGTCAATCAGAAATCAAAGTTTCCATTTAGAATAAAACGCAAAAAAAAAAAAAAAAAAAAAAAAAAAAAATATCTATCCGAGGGAAGTCGAAAGGATACATTACGAGGACACGCCTATTTAAATATATAGAAAATTTCACATCCAAAAACTGAAAAAATTCAGATAAAAAGCTCTGATATTTTAAATATTTCTGCTCCAAAACATAGATTGTGCGAGGCGGTTCTAACGAGTACCCACAATCTATGTTTTGGACCAGAAATAAGAAAACTAATCGATACCCCTGTAAACCCCAGTTTTACTGTATAAAAGTGGGGTTTAAGGGGGTAAAAACTGTATAGGCATGTTTTCGTGATGGTTGTCACTGGACAGTGGAGCCAGTCTATCATTTCATACATCTATGTGGCGTTTGTTTTGTCACTTTTTATTCCACATCTTCTCTTCTGTCGGTGCCTGGGGAAAGTTGTGCTTCGTGATTATTGAATTTCCTGAATTTTCACTCATCCATATTTCTTCATTGTTCGTGTGTATCATAATGGCCGTTTCCTGGCGTTTTTCATCAAATGTTTTGCTGCTCTTTGTATCATACGAAAGCAACGAACATCAAAGATGGTCACTAATTGGATGAAAAGTGGCTCAAATACTAATTGGATGATAAGAAGATCATGTTTCTTCAACTGAATGAAAAACCGGAGGCATGAATCAAGATACGGCGCTTGTTTCAACCGAAAAGTACTGATATTTTGTTTTATTTCGCCACGAAAATATATTTTGTGGTATTCATTCGCAGCGCCTCATTGAGTGCTTCTAATGAGTACTTACAACATATCATTACGAAAACGAGCCTATTCAAAATATATTGAAAATTTCACCACAAAAACCTGAAAGTTTTCAGTTAAAAATTCTGATAGTTTCCATATTTCTGCTCAAAACATAGATTGTGGGTACTCGTTAGAACCGCCTCGGCGAGGCCGAGGCGGTTCTAACGAGTACCCACAGTCTATGGTTTTGAGCAGAAATAAGAAAAATAATGTATACCCCTGTTAACCCCAGTTTTACTGTATAAAAGTGGGGTTTAGGGGGGTCAAAAGTATATAGGCGTGTTTTCGTGATGTGTTTTTTTTATGGAGAAGTAGAAATATTATGTTGATACCGCCTCTTATCTAGAGCTGTGGGAGGGAGGCTTGTTTTGATTACCTTACATTGTATTATTTGCCACAAAGAAGATTCATTCCTGGTTAGGCATTTCTTAGGATGGGCAACGTTTCTTTACTTAGGAAGCGTGCGGCATTAACCCGTTTTAGTCTGGAGATCCCCCAAAAGAGTAATTGGTAAACAGTGCAGAAGCAGATCAGACGCCGCAGTCCCCATTGTTTGCAAAGAGTTTATCCATTTCTTCTCTAGGGGTATCTTAATCACATAGCTAGCCTTGCCACTAGGAGTTAAAATGAATAATATGGATTCAAAATTATCTATTTGAATTAGAATGGACAGTATGATAGTTTTACAGCTAGTCCACTCTCCTTTCTCAATTTTAACGCCTGATAATACTTAGCCAAGATATGTATTGGAGACTCTAAATAATCTTGCCACGGTTAACAAGTTGATGATCTTTTAATAATAAACAAAAATGATCAGACTTTTATCATCAGACTAGCAGCTAGTCTATCACATAGCTTGACATATCTAAACTTGAAAATGAACTCTGCCAATATATGATATAGTGTAGGTTAGTTTATTCAGTCTAATAAGTGTCAACAAGAAAAATGTGGCTATGTTAATGGAAACGTTTGGCACTTTTTTTTTTTTTTTTGCTCATATATGTAGTTATTGCTCATATATGTAGTTATGTGGTAAGTTTTATTGGTCGCGAATATTTGCTCGTGTAAACGTGAACTTTGTCCAGTGAGCGTGATACTCTTGTAGAAAATGTGACAAAGCCTCCTTACTGGTATCAAAGTTGCTGTGACAACGAATGGTCACAGTGCAGACGCAAAATACTTGTTATAGTTTTTTGCCACAGTTTATGTGCAAAAGAATGTTGCCTTTGACTAAACACAATTTTACTTGAGTATTATACTGAGTACTATCTAACTACAGTCGAACCTCGTTATCTCGAACTCACTTATTTCGAATTACCGCTTATCTCGAAGTGAAAATCTTGTCCCTGTTTTAACATGAAACTATGACAACAGGTAACAAAATAATGTGGAAAAGAGGAGAAATTGGAGCAATTTCTCCTTTTTTCCACAATATTTTCAGTATATCTCTATTTTCAGGAGTCAAATTACATTGTCTTATGTGAAATATGGTTTTTTGATTTATCTTTTTCCTCAATTCTGCAAATCTGATATGTCGAGATACGGATATCTCGAAGTATTTCAGAGAGTCCCTTGGACTTCGAGATAACGAGAGTCGACTGTATCTATCTATCTGTCTATCTGACTGTCTGGCTAGTTGTCTGGCTGTCTGTCGGTCTATCGGTCTGTATAGATAGATAGATAGATAGATAGATACTGACATTATATAATAAGCCGTTAAGTCTGTATATATCCTGAACCACCATAGTTTAGAGTATAATATGCTATAGGCATGAATAAATATCTTAACCCTTATCCTGCTGAATAAATTAAGATGCCACACCAATTTCTAATTTTCAGCCCAATCAGATCACTTTGCCTGGATAATTGCTATAAATTCACATACTTAATGGCAAACAGTGCAGATCCAGATCAGTTGGCTTCTTCAGAAGCCATTTGATCTGGATCTACACTGTTTGCAAAGACAGGGTATATCCGGGTTCAGCAGGACAAGGGTTAAACGTCGAATGGCAAGTAAGTGTGCTTTGAATACAGGTTTTGTCACTCGCCTGGAAAGTCTCTTGTTATACTGCAAATACCTTTCTAGGCATTTGATTGCATAACAAGCCGTACAGATATTCTCCATACATATGGCTCCTGATTAAACTAGATGGCTGCCATTTTTAGTTTCATTCGCGTCAATGAACATCAGTGAACATCACATTATCATCTTTTATTTCAACCTGTATCCAATTTAATCCAGCTTTCTGAAAATATAACGAGGGTTGAGCGCAAGACTGTAGTAACTCAAACATATTTTTGAAACCTTTGTTTAGGGGCAAATTTGACCCCTTTGTAAACAATGCAAATTTAGGTGCCATTGCTCATACGAGCAATGGCACCTAAATTCATTGTTTACAGACAGAAATGTTGTATCTTCATAACGACTTCATAGTGAGGAGATTAAGTTTGGGGAAAAACAACCACCTGACTTACGCTAGTCTGCGCTCAACCATCGATAAGTGAATATACCGAGGAAATGCCACAATCACGAAGTACAGCCTAAGTACATGTACACCAAAAGATGGAGAGACGAGAAATAAATAAGGATGGCATAAACGCCACATATGATACAGAGGAGGTCTAACGGCCGAACCGACATAAACTTAAACGAAAAGAAGCTGAAACACACAAAATACGAAAATAGCTGAAGCTGAAGGTTAATTTCACCTAAGCATTATATAATTTGTACAGTATAATAAAGTTTGCCTCATATTGATATCACTTGATTTGAAACCAGAAATATCACGACATCAATAATCTTTCGAGAAAAAAAAATGTGTTTTGTTATCATATCACTAACACTGGTTCTGACTCTGACAATGGGTTATCACGAGGTACATTCATTCGCAGATTAAGTACTTTAGAGTGCCAGCAAGTTAACAGAGTACCGCAGAGTATATCGATTATCAGCAGGTCATAGTCAACGTGCACAAATGCCCCGATTTTAACCATCGCTTGCAAGGTCACTGAGTACTATTGAGTGCCTTGAAGATCACAGACTACTGTTGAGTATCGTTTAACAGCAGGTCATGGTCAAAGTGTTTATTCAAATACCTTGATTATAACTATCGGTCGCAAGGTCAATATGTACTGCAGGGTGCGTGCAAGGTCGCATAGTACTGAATAGTATATCCATGAACAGCAGGCCATGGTCAAAGTGCACAAATAACCCGATTATAATACCCATTAGGAAAACATGCCTATTCAAATATACTGAAATTTTTACCACCAAAAAATGAAAAAAATTTCAGATGAAAAAAATTCTGATAATTTTCATATTTCTGCTCAAAACATAGATTGTGGGTACTCGTTAGAACCGCCTCACCGAGGCGGTTCTAACGAGTACCCACAATCTATGGTTTTGAGCAGAAATAAGAAAAATAATGTATACCCCTGTAAACCCCAGTTTTACTATATAAAAGTGGGGTTCAAGGGGGTCAAAATTATATAGGCGTGTTTTCGTGATGCGGAAAGTGTTTGTACGATCACAGAGAACTGTATAGTATATCGACGAACAGTAAGTCATGATAAAAGTGCACACATGCCCCGGATTTAATTATCGCTTGCAAAGTCACTCAGTACTGTAGAAAGCCAGTGAGGTCATTTAGTACTGTAGAGTGTGTCAACAAACAGCAGACCATGCTCAAAGTGCACAAATAACCATCGTTCGCAAGGTCATTGAGTACTGTAGAGTGCATGCAAGTTCCATGTGTACTGTAGCATATATTGACGAACAGCAGGTAGAATGTTCCGATTATAACCATCGCTTGTAAGGTTACTGAGTACTGTAAAGTGCCTGCAAGATCACAGAGTACTGTAGAGTATTTGGACGAACTGCGTCATGGTCAACGTGCTCAAAAACCCCATATAACCATCGCTTACAAGGTCATTGAGTACAGTAGACTGCCTGCAAGTTCATAGAAAACTGATCATATTATAAACAAAGCTTATAAAGGTCATTGAGTTCTGGTGAGTGCCTGCAAGGTCATAGACAAATGACCCGATTATAACCATCGCTTGCAAGGTTACAGAGTACTATATTGATGAACCGCAAAAGTCCAAAACAAAGTGCACAAAAGCCCCCGATTATAACCATTGCTTGCAATGTCATTGATTACCGCAGAGTGCATGCAAGGTCACTGAGTACTAAAGAGTATATCGACTAACAGCATAGTGCACAAATACCCAGATTAGAACCGTCGTATGTATGGACCCTGAGTACTGTATCGTATATCGACGAATAGCAGTGTGCACAAATGTCCAGATAGGGACTCTAGAGTACTGAAGTTAACATTTACGAACAGCAAATGCCTGGGTCAGGTTGAAAAGATCTGCAGTCTGATCGCGATCATCGCTATTGGCATACACACCGAGGACGCATTTACGCATGGTGCTGTTCAAGTATAATTTTATTTCGCTCTGTTTTAATCAGAGTTTGTTGAAGAAGCAATTTATAAACAAAATGGCTATTCAGAGGAAACGTTTATGATGCGAACGTTTTTACGATCTTGTATCGATTCATATCCAATCTCCAACATTTTATGCGAAAACGTATTTGGCATATGCGGACAGCGAAGGCCCAGATCAGACTGCGCACCCGCGCAGTCTGATCTGGGCCTTCACTGTCCGCTAGCAGAATGATTGGATACTACAGAATGTATGAATGGAGACTAAAGGTCCGGATGATATTTTGCGCATGTGCAGGAGGATCTGAATGCGCATTTTGTGCATGGTCGAAGGCAGTTTTCACGTGACGCGGTCCAGTTGTTAGGCCACTAAGCCGCAATTGTGTTTTCCTTTCGCTTTCCAAGGATTGCCTCACGCAATATACAAGCGCATTGTATTGTTCCGGATATTGTTGTATTACTCAAGAAGATTTATGAATATATTCGCTTCTTTATTTCAATAAAACGAGTCGTTTGCTAGCAGACAGCTCCCAGATATCATGTTTCTAGATAAAAGGGATATCTGGATAACTATAGTTTCTGTAGAGGTGTCTTCCAGCTTTGAATTTGTCCACTACCTGAAATAGGGGTTTCTGCGTTAACTCGAAAACAGAATGGCAAACAGGGTAGATCCTGATGAGACGGCTCGTTACGATCTATGCTGTTTGCAAAGTAGCTGTTTTGGTCTAAATAGGCTGATATGGTTAATTTGTCCAAAAAACCAAAATCATATGCATGTTTGTGTACTCATTGAATCATCTCACAGATTCGATCTGTGAGACGTTTCACTTGAGTACCTAAGCACATTGTAGTCGTGATAAAAGCATTTTATCAATAAATAATTTTGGTAAAAACTATCTGGAGTTATGGAATTAATTTCCCTCTCTTTACACTAAACATAAATCTTACAGAAGCTTCATTTTCAAAAGAGATGTGGCTGTCAGATCCATATTGGATAAGGAAACAGTGGCCAATGAAAAACAGCAAGGCGATGTGGCAGTTAGTTTAAAACAGACAGATGAATAGGGCGACTAATGCATTATGAGATTTCCCGCCAGGAAATATAGATATGTATCCAAACACATCTAACAGCAAGGCAAATTAATAGTTCTTCCTATATGGAATAATGGTAGCTACTGAGTTGCCAAGGTCACAAGTTAAACCTGGATAATCAATGTTATAACTTCAATTATCTTACAACTCTCTCGAGGGGGCGTGAGTGGTATTGTAAATTACAGGGCTGTCCATGGATAGACTCGGTTATTTATTACGTTATCACTTTTGTAAAATGTTCAGTTTCAGCCATAGCTCCATAGGAAATCAAAGCACTGAGAGTGCTGACGGGGCGGTTGCCTGAAAATCTTACTTCTTCAAAAGTTTGCAGTTGTCTTTGGTTTTGTCTGTTTATTGGCTATTCATAAGCATCAGATTGTATAAGACTCAAATGTTTGAATGCAGAATTTAGCTTTAGCAGGGGACCATTTGTTAGGCACTGTCGAACCTCACTGGCTCGCATATCGTTGGGACCATGGAAACGTGTTTTAGATATGGGTAGTTCGAGCCACTGAGCACTAATCATAGCGCCATGCTAGGAGACAAATGGGAATTATATGGGGATGACTTTTCGACCTTGCATAAAATAATGATATGTTGAGTGTATTCATTAAAATCGCCTCGATGAGGCAATTCTAATGAGTACACACAACATACATTTATCATATTAAATATGAAACATTCCTGAAATATCCCTAAATATGTTTTCTTGAGCTGTCAGAAGAATTTCATTGGGACTCAAAAACGAGTTCGATTTAGCCACGTTAAACGAGTCATCGGTGTTCGAGTCGTTTTAGTCGTTTTCTTGATCTGTCAGAAGAATTTCGTAGGAACTTAAAAACGAGTTCGAATTCGTCACGCTTAGCGAGTCATCAATGTTCGAGTCATTTAGGTTTTACGCCATCTAGGTTGGAAGCGACAGGAAAACGGATTGTCGAAATATGATGTGTTAAGTCTGGTGGCAGGTTGGCAACGGCCCCCCAAAACATGTGAATATAGTATACCCAGGAAATGCCACAATCATGAATCACCCTCTTCCCGCGGCACCAAAAGAAGAAGACATGAGGAAGACTGATACAAACAAACGCCATATAAGCCAATTTGTTTACCAAAAATATTGTATTTTTCCCATTCTTCCAATAAAAAACGTGGATACTCATTAGAAGCGCATCACATACGCACTTCTAATGAGTACCCACAACATATGTTTTGTGGAGACTGTGAGGCGCTTCAAATGAATATCCACAACATATATATTTTTATGGAGAAATGAGAAAATGTGTATCTTGGTAATATCTTACCTGTAGCTATCTGATCCATAGCATTTTACCATATAATATGGGAAAATGAGGAAGAGTTTGGTCATATATCGCATTAAGACTGATTTTATTCAGTGCAATAGGTTGCTGGAAGTAGCAAAATAAACTGTAAAACTGAAACTGCAAAAATCTCGCTAACGATTAATCGCTGTCATGATTTTCGGCGGGGTTCAAGTGGTTTGTGAACATGATGTTCGCTTTGATCATGCTCTTTTTTTTCACAGGCTTCCCCATTTGAGAATCTATGCCCAGTTTATTTTTTGAAGATTTGTCACGTGGAAATGTTCTTTGATCAGCTCTGTAGTACTATATGGGCTGCGTCATGAGAAAACGTGCCTTCAGGCATATGCGGACAGCGAAGGCCCCGATCAGAACTGCGCATCAGCGCAGTCTGATCAGGGCCTTCACTGTCCGTCAGCAGAATCACTGGATACTACAGAATGTATTAATGGAGAGCAAAGATCCGGATGTTACTTAACGCATGCGCAGAATGATCTGAATCTGCACATTTTGATCATGTTCCAAGGCCCATATATAGCATATACCAAATGGAAATAAATTCAGACAAGAATTGACAGTGTACACTTGCACTTAGTGTGTCAAGATACGTATCATTTTATATGGTATGCAAGACAAGGAACATCCAATACGAGACCAGCATGCCTAACTGTGGAGCCTTATGTGATCTTTTCTGTCTATCGATCTATTCTCCGGTATCAGTTGATTCTGTAAATAAGGAGCGAAGATCCCGATCAGGCTGTGAGGCCCATTCCATGCATTCTACGTCACGATATATACTCGTATACAATGGACACAGATTAAGGACGGAACCCCCGTCCCCTCCCCCACCCCTACCCTTACAGGGACTTGATACATTTGGTGGATTACAAGAAAGTAACGTTTGTGAATTCCTATTTGTTTTCCGGCACATCACGCCCTTTCTGAAAAGGGGGCTTCTCCGAAAGAAAAGAATTAGCTCCCCTTGGGAGCGTATTCTTTCATTTTAGAGAAAATCCCGTTTTGAAAAGAGCAAAATCACAGAGTTGTCTCCCTTGAAAGTATATCAGTTTCCCCATAAACCCTCCTTTTTCGAGTGACATGTTTCATTTTTTTTTTTTTTTTTTTTTTTTTTTTTTTTTCATTTACTTCCCTGAGGAAATACAAAATCTGTCAGCAGACTTGCAGTAATTAAATAAGCATTAGCATAATCACTTGAGAGCTAGAACGTGATCTGCAGCTTGCAATAATCATGGTCTAGACTGTTGAAGAGTTCATTTGGGAGCTCGCAGATTTGTTTCAACCTCCTTGCAGCGACTCTCTTGACTTATATTAAGACGAGCCAGAAAATCCTAAAACGTGTCTTTTGACGTGTGGCCAGCGAAGATCTGAATATTCATTGGGCGCATTTTGGATAGCCAAGGATGCTACGAAGACTGATCAGACTGCGCGAATGCGCAGGCTGATTTAAGTCTTCGTTTGGCACACAAGTCGGAAGGTACCGTTTACTCTCGTTGAGGCTCAGACGACACCGGTGTTTGTGTTGAGGTTTTACGGCCCAGTCAACCCAATAGGGTCATGTCGAGCTCGGTCAGTTTACTTAATAACACTTTTACCTGGCAGGCTTAGTCCTCTAAGCGGTTAACCTGCATTGTACACATTCTTTCGCCAGAAACTGAAAACTGCCTTTCTTGAGTCAGTGGAAAGGAGAGAATGGCCGTAGAAAATAAAGTTATGATCAATCACCACGAAATAATGTTGCCGATCCGGTGGGGGTTGAACCCGCAACCTTCTGGTCACCAGTCGGACGCGCATCAAACTGAGCCACCGAGGCCGAATATAAAACAAATGTAGCGAAGGCTTTTTTTTTCTTTTTTTACTGTTTTTATGCCTTTTGTTATGTCCCATTTATTTTTAAACTTTTCTTCGTAATATCATTGTTTTTTGACTAATATTCGTAATTTCTCGCCAATATTCATTACAGTCGACCAAAATTAGGAAAAGAAAGTTAATGTAGAGAAAAATGAATAAATGGTGACGTCATCATGACGTTGATGACATACAGTGATCGACTATTATAGGATTGACTTTCATGTTCGGTTTATTTGATTGGTTGAATCTCAACAATTGACGTTGATTCGTACGTTACCTCTTGTTCTAAAATATGTTGGGGGACTTCGATTGTTGCGCAGAGACGTCGGAAAATGTACCTTAAGGCAAGTGACCCTATGAAGACGGAGATCGGTCTACGCATTCCATTACGTCTCATCTGGTGCTTTCTCTTCATAAATCGTCTACAATACGAGGGTCCTGCAAAAGTTTTGTCACTGGAATCGGATTACTTCAGTGCTACGTTTTATCAAACATATGTTTATTACAAACCTTCAAAGTATTCCCCCTTTACTGAAACACATTTTTGCAATCTTTTTATCTCGTCGCGAAAAGCAGATAAATAGTCTTCTTTTGGTATCTGTTAGAGACACTGATAAATAGCGCTACCAAGAGAACTTCTAGACGTATACTTATTTCCAGAAAGTATTTTCTTAAGCCTTGGAAATAAGAAGAAGTCACAGGGATTCAGGTCAGGTGAATAAGGTGGATGGTTTAAAACTTTCACCTTTTCAGAAGCCAAAAAAGACTTAACAACCTTACACTTACATGTATGAGAGAAGGCGTTGTCATGTAAAAGGTGGCTACGAATTTCAGTCTTCTGGTCCATGTTCCAATGTAACAAGTAAATTGGTCACTGTGTATGACTGCATCTATTTCAATTTGAAATAACTCGGTCAGACGGAAAGCAATTTGCACGAAATAAACGGCTATCGTTAGCTATTCAACACACCATTCAAGTGCAGTGAAGCATTTTAAAATATACCTGGGATAAAACTAAGGCAGACTACTAGTGACAGAACTTTTTGCACGACCCTCGTACTTGTTCAATCTGTGAGCAAACAAAAAAGACCATGATCGTCCTGTGCGAATGTGTAGGTTAGTCTGGTTCTTCTTTATTACCATAAGAGCTTGGGGTCATTTCTTCATACCGAGCTCATGTATGCTACAGTTGAGATGCATACAAAACATTAAGCTAACACGCCTATTCAAACGTATTGAAAATTTCACCATCAAAAAACTGAAAGTTTTTAGATAAAACTTCTGATATTTTTCATATTTCTGCTCAAAACATAGATTGTGGGTGCTCGTTAGAACCGCCGATGCGGTTCTAACGAGTACCCACAATCTATGTTTTTTAGCAGAAATATGAAAAATAATGTATACCCCTGTATACCCTAGTTTTACAATATAAAAGTGGGGTTAAAGGGGGCCAAATTGTATAGGTATGTTTTCGTAATGAACAGACCTAAAACAATACGTTAGCATTCCTCTAGTGGTTCATGAAAATAAATTATTCTACAACATATGACCGTATTTATCGTCTTTGAGGAAATATAATACATATTGATTGCAAAGACATACAGTTTAATATAATAGGGGTTATAGGGATATTCCACTTTCGAATATGGCATGATGTGTCCCACATGAGAACTATTGTTTGCACCATGTGCATAAAGATGAATTGCTATTCACACAATGTGGGGCACACCATGCCATATGCGATCATTAGCCGTAGCTAACACGCCTACGCAATGTGGTCATGAATTTCTCAGTTGATTTAACACAGCAAACAATGAAGTGCACACACTGATGAATTGATCATCGCACTTTTGAGACTTTCGGGAGCAGATGCGCTAGATAACAGAGACGAAAGCCGTCTTACGCAGATATATATTGTTTGACGGTTTATTCACAAGGGAAATTAACATACTTTTACATCGATTCCAGGACAAAATGTTTTGTCTATCAGATATATCTACGGTACGTCTACTAAAATTTTGAACACCCCAAAATTCGAAGAAATGTCCTTAAACCTCGAACGGTTGCAACTGTTCAAGAACTGAATTTCTAAACTTCCGAATACAGCTTTCTTCAGGTGAATTATGTATAGGCGCATTCAAATTGCTGGTAACCTTTTTACTGCTATGGAACCAAAACAGAAAGTAGTGTTAAAAAAAAAACTACCCCAACAGATGAACACATAACAATGAAATAACGATTCTATGTGCAAATTTAACCTTTTCACCTCTGAGTGTCTGAATTGGACGCTGCCATCCTTGAACTTGAACCGTTCCGCTTCAAAGCCGTTCCAAATATGGGTTTCAGACTAAAATCAAAAACAGAATGGCAAACAGTATAGATCCTGATGCTTATGAACCGTCTCATCTGGATTAACAGTGTTTGCAAAGATATCTGTTCTTGTCTGCAGGGATGAAAGGGCTAAATCAGGCCAGGAGATATCAATTGAAAATAAACAAATAAACCACAAGTTTTAGCATTATGTCAGCTATATCTCTCAGAAATAATCCACGCGACTGTCTCATGAAACCCATTGTACACTTAATAAACTCTCCCACACTATACATTGAAAGGGTAAAATTTCAATTTTAGATATGTCGGGCTCTGTGATTTAGATATCCTAGAGAAAAATGATTGAACTGTTACAAACAGTGGAGACCCTGATCAGACGCCGCATTCTGCGGCGTCTGATCTGGGCCTGCACTGTTTGCCAGTTACCCTTTTATGGGTATCCAGACTACAATGGGTTAATATCAGATGATGCGCAGGCGTTCTGAGATATACACAATGCTTTCTTACATTTAGATATAGCATACACTGTGCATCTTTTGTCCTTAACTCATTAGTAGGTCTCCCATCAGACCAAAGAACTGCTGATGTTTCACTGGATCATAGAACTTATCTGAATGACCGCATAATTGTCAAGCTGTTCACAAAGCATCCAATTTGAAAAGTGAATGAATATATAAGAAAACAGGCAGTTGCACACGTAGAATGATTCTGTCCATTTAGCTTTCTAGTGCTAGAGCAATCGCCACAGAGTGCGGTGTCTGATCAGGATCCTCACTCTATTTACAAGCGCACTAGCAATTTGCAACAAGAAGTTTATATGTACTATTTTAAGTAGACAATGCCCACTTATGGAAGAGTTAGCCGGATATGTTCAATAATTAATTAACTGTGGTCTGATATCCACCAATCACTATAAGGACTAGGAGTCGAGTTACTTTTCCATAGGTCACAATTATAGCATTTGACTCGGTTCCGACCATGGCAGCAGTCATTGATTTTCATTGACATTTGGCTCAAGTTAAAGATTAACACTTTGTTTGCTGGGTAAAATTTCCACAGACGACATTTTGAAATATTTTCTTAATTTTCCTAGAACATAGAATTTGACACTTCATGCAAATTGTCTCTTAAGGAAAGAATTTGCATGAAATGTCAGTCCTATTTTTTACGAAAAAATAAGAAAAAAAAAATCATCAGTTTGTCGTCTAGACTAGCCAATAGCCGGATATCAATGTTATTTTTATCACTGAGTTATAATTATAAATTTACTTAATGAATGAAGGGCCAGCTAACTGCTTGCCTCACCTATGTGATAGCAGCAACTCCCTTATGTCAGAGAGCAACTATTAGAGACTGGCTATACAAGGTATCATACATAAATAAATTTGAATCAAGTTCAGTAAGGAGTGATAAAACATGACATCAAGGTCTAGGAGCTAGTCTGTTTGTCGTCCTTTGAATCTGCCCATAGCACGGTAAGTGTTAACATTACACTGCATAATAGGTCAAACGAAAGAAGTAGTCTGTCAGCATGTTTGGGCACTTTTTACACTTGAACACACTTACACTCATATTTCGGTGAAAAAGCAACTAAAAAGACGGTTTCAGGTCTTTTAGAATATCTAAACTATCTTTGACAAACCTGAGCTTGGTCTTCACAATTGCAAAAGTATGGCGTTTGGCTTCCATATACTTTTCACTGGTTCCAATTCTCACCTCGCAATGGTTACACTCCTCCCTATGTGTCGATTTAAGCCTCAGCACAGCAAAGCTAAATTAAGCTGTTGTCAAAAGGTCGTTTGCTATTAGCTGGAACTCATAAAGCAAAAATATGAATAGACTTAATAAAAACCGAGTCGCCAATATTTGCTTTTAGTGCTCTTTGTTTCTGGCGGACTTTTAGGTTTTTTATTTTACTTCACTACAGCTGTTGTTTTGTGTCGTGCCGTGTGGCGGCCGTAAACGTCTCCCCGAACTTCACCATAATGCAAGTTACATTTTTCTTTCCTTTGGGGTCATTATACTCGTTCCAGTTACTTTGAAAATCGAATTCCGCTTGAGCCGGTGCTAAAGGGTCTGTATGTAGCCTTGTAAACTATATTGCTGCATATGAAGAGGCTAAATAAAACAGTCTTCGATTTTTGTTTCGTTCTTTTCTTCCAAAGGCAACCCTTTAGATTTTTATTTTACTCCACTGCTCTTGTGATGGCCGTAAAACGCCTCCACGCCGTACTTCACCATAGTGCAGGTTATATTTCTTATTTCCTTTTCGAGCATTGACCCATTCTTGTTACTTTGAAAATCGAACTCCGCTTAAGGCGGTGATAGGGGGGCGTATGCAGCCTGAAGGGACTTAATAAAACCGAGTCTCCGATTTCCGCTCTTTTGTGTAATATCTGTTTCTTAACGTAACCCTTTAGATTTTTATTTTACTTCACTTCAGCTGGTGTTACATGTAAGTGTCCTGTAGCGGCCGTAAAATGTCTCTCCGTTCTTCACCATAGTGTAGATTATATCTTTATTTCCTTTTGGATTACTGAGCCCATTCTGGTTACTTTGCAAATAGAGTACCGCTTAATCCGGTGCAAAGGGACGAATACAGCCTCGTAGGCTACATAGCTTTATATGAAGAGGTATATGAAGGGGCTTAATAAAACCGAGTCTCCGATTTGCTTGTTCTTTGTTTCCAAAGGCAACCTTTTAGATTTTATTGTATGAGGTGTAGCTTATATTACAGTTTCTTTTTCTTGTTAACCTTTGTCCTGCTAAATAAATTAAGATATCACGCCCTTTTCAAATTTTCAGCCAATCAGATAACTTGATCCAGGTTTTTGATACAAATTCAATACTTAATGGCCAATAGTGCAGATCCAGTTCAGAAGCCAACTGACCTGGATCTACACTGTTTGTAAAGGCAGGGTATATCCGGATTCAGCAAGACAAGGGTTTAACATTCAACAGGACCTTATTCTATCAACACAGCCCGTTTGCGAGGTGTTCGCAAAACAGCACAAACGGTTCCAAAAAGCTAGTCAGAATAAATATTAGCCATCTTGTGTTTTATTAATGAAGTGTAAAAAGGCACACTTGTCTAATTGGACTGACGAGGGTACTTTGTTTCCAAAGGCAACCTTTTACATTTTTATTTTATTTCACTGCAGCTGGTGTTTATAACCGTGTGGTGACTGTAAAACGTCTCCCCGAACTTCACCATAGTGCCAAAGGCACATTTTTAGATTTGTATTCCACCATTTGTATTCCATCCAGATTCCAAATCATCCTGTGCATTCCCCGTCAGACTCAGTGGAGACCATGTAATTTGCTACTGCACTGCTTCCCAAAATTATTTTCTTATACATATGGCATAAAGATAGATCTCTGTAATCAATAAAATGGTCATTGAGTCATTTTAGAAAACTACGACACGTTATAATTTTATACGATTGCAGAACATCTTGCCATTTTTGTACTATAGCATATTTCGAACCAACAAAACCAGTTTCTGGAGAGATGAGATATTAATATTCTCTTACAGGTTACAACACCAATGCGAAACTTTCGAATCCTTTTAGCATTTAGTCATATTGAGCATAGGTTGTCGTGACTAATCAGGCATGAACCTGTTAAGTAAGTCTGTGACTAAAGCCACGCTTCGACGATTACAATAAAAGCGTGCCTTTTGAAGCAACTCATACATACCCTATTGCAGCCATATGTTGCAATGCATTTATGCATACAGGAAACATGTTGTCTTCAGTGAATTAATGCACCATGATTATTGACCTTTACCACACTCTGGGCCTAATCCGCAGACGACACATTGATGGTACTTTTCTGTTCATCATTAAAAAAAACTTTGGCATATCATGCAAATTGTCTCCTAAGGAGATAGTTTGCTTGAAATGTCAAAGTCAACTTTCTGGAAAAATATGAAAAGCAATATTCTAAAAATGTATCCTGCTGAAATTTTTACCCGGCATGATAAGCGTTAAAATATAAGTTTGTATAATACAACGCTTTTCGCATATCATGCATATACCGTAATAATACGCATGAACAAAAATGAATTATCTGAGGTTTAGAGAAATATGCATACTTAGAGTGGAGTACGAAAATATAGTATTTCTTTTAGAATTTGCAACATCGAAATAATGTGAGTGGACTTTTATGATTTTTATCCCTTTTGAAGATGAGGGCAAGGGTTGGGATCCCGTAAAAATAGCTTAAGCCACTCCACCCCCAGCCCCATCCCTCCCTATTTTATAACTGACTGACCGTTCCAAGGCGGTACTTTCATTGTGGTATTTTTGTTAGATGTTATTTAGTGTTTCACTTACTCATCACGAAAACACGCCTATATAGTTTTGACCCCCTTAAACCCCACTTTTATATAGTAAAACTGGGGTTTACAGGGCTATACATTATTTTTCTTATTTCTGCTCAGGAACATAGATTGTGGGTACTCGTTAGAACCGCCTCGTCGAGGCGGTTCTAACGAGTACCCACAATCTATGTTTTGAGCAGAAATATGAAAAAAAAAATATCAGAAATTTTTATCTGAAAATTTTCATTTTTTGGTGGGAAAATTTTCAGTATATTTGAATAGGCATGTTTTCGTAATGACTGCTTTTTTTAACAATTATGTAAGTTTAAGATATATTCAGTTAAGTTTGGGTAACATTTTTGGGGAAACAGTTGCCTACTCTGCTTGCCATCTGTTCCTTTTGTGGCCGTTTAATTGTATTTGTCTGCCTTTCTCTTAGGTATTGGGGGCTTGTAGTGGATCTGATTGTATCAGTTCCTGGGTTTACTTATTTACTTTGTTCAAAGCTTTAGAACACGGGACCAATACGGTAAGGAGTTAAAGTGTGCAAATATTTAGGGTACTGAAGTATGCCTGAGCAAACAGTGTATATTACGTAGAAGCTACAGAACACAGGGTCTGATCAGGCTTTACACCATTTGTCATCCTCCATCACTTTTTATTCACATCATGAGGCAGTAAAATAGACTTGTTCAAATTTAAGGAAACGCATGATAAAGAATTAAAGCCACAGAAGACTGAGGTTAAATGCAGTATGCCCACGCAAACAGTGTGGACCCGGATCAAAAGATAAAGAACGCGGATCTGAAGGGGCCTATACTACATGCGACTGAACCAGCACCTTTTAGACACATCAATATGTAGTTGTTGTTGGTGGTAGTATATATAAATAGGCGTATTTATTTTAGGGCAGGTATGACCTAAGAAGTTCTGGCGCCCGAAAAATATGTGTAAATATGTGTAAATACGGTATACGAATGGCATTCACAGTTTGTATACACGTGAAGATACGTTGACTCGGCTAGCGCAACAGCAGTCAAACAGAGGACATTCAAAGCAGGCGTATTTATGATAATCATGGGATAATTTTCTTCAATTCTACAAATTAACATATGCTGTGGGTACTAAATAGAAGCGCCTCGGCGAGGCGAGGCGCTTCTAATAAGTATCCACAACATATGTTTTTATGGAGAAATAAGAAAAAAAATCCCAGAATTATCATCAAATACTCCTCCTAATTAACAAGTCCTATGCTCTAAAGATACGTTTTCTCTGGGCACGGCGGCGTATGTAACAGAAGAGAAACATTGAAATGTTATTACCGAGTCCATGCACAGGGTGAATGTAATGTCATCGGGGAGTTATGAAAACTGCATTAATTCAATTGACACTTTCATTCAGTGGCTTTTATTTAATTGGGACCTTGTCACGAGAAAATGTTTCTTTTGGTGGCAGATTTGAACAGTACAGATCCAAGTCAGCTAGAGAAGTCACAATAATGAAACCTTTAGCTATACATCGATACATAATGATTCTGTCAGCGGACCGCGAAGGCCCTCATCAGACTGCGCATACGCGCAGTCTGATCAGGGCCCTCACTGTCCGCATAGGCCCCGAATATACCTTTTTCTAATGGGGGTGTTCATTTAATTAAGAACTCAGTAATACTTTGATTGTATAGCTTCTTACTTCAACTTGCAACACAAACTAAGTTACAAAGTCAGAAAACGTGCTTTAGGGCAAGTGCCCGGATCGAAGATTCAGATCCAGCTGCGCATGCGTGCAGTCTGATCAAAGTCTTCGTTGGGCGGTATGTGGATAGGGAAGGATCCCATGCTTATTCAGTGGGGATAGCGAAGATTCTGATCAGACTGTGTGGATGCACAAGCGGATTTGTGTTTTCTTTTGACGCAGATGCCATAACGTACATTTTACACGCATGTGCTGTTTTATTTTGTCATCACAGTCGACTCTCGTTATCTCGACTTCGCTTATCTCGAAAAACTACATATCTGGAAGTGAAAATCTGGTCCCTGTATCGACATGGAAATCTGACAATAGGTTACAAAATATTGTGGAAAAGAGGAGAAATTGCTCTCCTAAGGAGCAATTTCGCCTCTTTTCCATTACATTTTCAATATGGAGTCAAATTCCATATTCATTTGTTAAATGTAGTTGTTTAGTTTATTTTTTCTCAAGTTTGCAAATCAGATATGTCACGATATGGATATCACGAAGTATTTTACAGAGTACAATGGACTTCGAGATAACGAGAGTCGACTGTATTTGTTCTTGACCTCTTCTATTGGTGCAGGCCCATTACGAAAACACGGCTATTCAAACATAGTATACTTAAAATTTCACACCAAAACTGAAAATTTTCAGATAAAAATTATTATATTTTTCATATTTCTGCTCAAAACGTAGATTGTGGATACCCGTTAGAACCGCCTCGCCGAGGCGGTTCTAACGAGTACTCACAATCTATGTTTTTGGGCAGAAGTAAGGAAATAATGTATACCGTATAAACCCCAGTTTTACTATATAAAAGTGGGGTTTGAGGGGGTCAAAATTATATAGGTATGTTTTCGTGTTGCTGAGCAAATACACAGCAATAACTGTAGACCAGAGTCTACACTGTTTGCCATTCATCCAACTGTTTTTCAGACACACAACTGAAAGTGAAATGAACTTGTTCAGAGGCTTATAATTCTACTAAATCCCAGTATAGAGCACAAAACATGATCCGTGCGGGTTGTCTATCATCTGATTGGCAAGAATCGAGAGCTTATCAAGAATACAGTCTAGTTCTCTTGGAGAGAATGTAATGGAGATAGCTATCACCTCAGCAGTACTTCATTAAATGCTTACAGAAATAATAATTTACATGCCAGCTACCAAGTCAAAAGCTGGTTAAGAATTGGAATGCTGTGTAAAATTTTTATCAGGCGAAATGTTCAAATACTCCGCCCGCCCCCACCCCCCCCCCCCCCCCCCCCAAACGAAAAAAAAGCCAAAAAAAAAACAGGGTTTGACATTTCATACAAACAAACTATCTCTTTCGGGGACAATTTGCATGAAATGACAAATCCTGTATTTTTGGGAACAGTAGAAAACATTATCAAATCGGCATCTTCTTAATTTGCCCAGAGAGTGGTTAAGGTGAAAAGACCACAATAAAGGTAATAACATTTGAAATCTTTTTTAATTTGCAGCAAGGGTTATACAAACATATTAATGTCAGTCACTGCTGGAGTCAGCTAGCCAATGAAATGGCACTTTCCTCCAGTAAGTCGCTTCAAGGCTCATAGCCCCGTTAGAAAGAATATATAAGCCTTTGCCTTGTTCAAATTTCCGGGGCGATAAGATAAGGGGTTAAGAGGTCCACATACTATATGTAAATAAGTTTATGCCAATATAGATGAATCCGATAAAAACTATTTTCTTTATTTATGTATGCAACAAATCCTTGTCACGAAAAAAGAGGTGTTCGGGATATGTCTATAGTGAATTCGTACCCAGTCTGTACAGAACAGCCCATTTACAGAATCCATTATGAAAACACGCCCATTCAAATGTATAGAAAATTTCACCTAAAAAAAAAACCTGAAAATTTTCAGATAAAAAACTCTGATAGTTTTCATATTCCTGCTTAAAACATAGATTGTGGGTACTCGTTAGAACCGCCTCGGCGAGGCGGTTCTAACGAGTACTCACAATCTATGTTCTTTAGCAAAATAAGACAAATAATGTTATCCCTTGTAAACCCCAGTTTTACTATATAAAAGCGGGGTTAAAGGGGATCAAAATTATCAAGGCTGTTTCGGGATGTTTAAAATTTGATAGTGATGATTACAGTGACGAACGACATAAACTCTGATCATGCTGCGCAAATATGCAGGCTGAGTTGTATATTTGCTATCCGTGAATGGACCGCAAACTTCACTTCTTAGAACATGGTTTATATTACGTGTGTTTGGAGACAAGAGATATTTCTTTCTGGGAACAATAGTTTAGACACACTGGAATATGGTCATATCTCAGATTTTTCACATGAGATGTTCCGTGTGGACAAGATCAAATAAAATATGCTAATCACAATTGCAGCAGACGACATTTTCTGTTTTGTATTTACATAGAAATAAGGCTTGACATTTCATTTGATCACATGAAATGCCAGGTGTTATTATCTCTGAAAACTATTTAAAAAAAAAAACAAAACATGTCGTCTACAAATTTGTTTACCGCTTTAACCCATATTAGACTGAATAAACCCCCATACTTAAATTTAAAGAGTCCAATTTTAATTTTATATATGTTAGGCTATGTTATTTAGATATTCTTAGTGAAAAATGGCTAAACTATTTGCAAACAGTGTATGTCCTGATTGGACGACGTAAATGCGACGTCTGATCTGAGTCTGCACTGCTTGCCAATTACCCTTTCTAAGGGTCTCCAGACTAAAATGGGTGAAGGATTAATGGGATCATGTTTCGCATAATGTGACCTAGTTTTGTAACAAACTGTGGTTATCGCAGATCTGAAAAAAGAAAGAAAAAAAACAACTGCCAGGAGACTTGATGTAATTAAATCGCCAGTAACTAAATCTCTTGAGGAATCCAACGTGATTTACGATTTGCTAAAATCCTGGTCCAGACAATTTAAAGTAGTCTTTGGGGAGTTTCACCTAGTCATAAACATCTTCTAGTTAGTTAATATGAAGTCGGAGCAGAGCTGACAAATATGACAAGAACTGTACAATTAGCTGCAATGTTGAAATAAACGGCATACTGGAAAAGCAGGAATGGGCTCGTTGGATGGACCGATGGGCTGGTCCCATGGACTGAGCTCATGAAACATAAGGCCAGTACCTCCTAAATGTCGTTTATGCTTTAGGTCACCTGCAAAATCAACAGAGCAGAATTCAGAACACTTTGCATGCAATTAAATATTTGCATTACACTGAAAGATTTATTGAAGAGGAATAGATACACTTTCAGGGACGACAACTTCTTTTAATTGTTTCTACCTCCCTTCTGCAAAAGGGTCTACTCTAAAAGAAAAGCATTTGCTCCCTTGAGCAAATTCTTTTCTTTAGGAATAGCCCATTTGTGTTCTAACTCTTAGTGAAGTCTTATTACTAGCAATACCTTAAGGAGAGATATTACACTTTAAGGGGAGTTAACTCTGTCACAACTTTTTTCTTAATTTCTAAAAAGTAAGATTTTGCTCCCAAGAGGCGCGAAATTCTTTCCTTTTAGACTATGTCTCTTTTTAGAAGGGAATTGGTGAGCAGGAATGCAAACAGAAAGTCACAACAAAATGTCTCTTGTAATCTTGTAATTCTACAAGGTGTTTAAAGTCTCCTTTACGTCACATAAATAAGTCTTAGAGTGCAGCTTGGGATTTTCACAGTATGTCTGATAGAGAACAATCTTCCTCTGTGTCTGTTCTACTAAAGATGCTGATTTCCCTTGTGACTCAAGAATCAGGCAATTTGCGGTGCACGAGACATCTTTCATCTGCATTATCTAACACATTAAGTCTGCACAACAAAACAATGAATAAATGTAACTCGTGATATCCATGTAGCCCGATTTATGCACTATTTCACTGCTCCGTTATTGACCAAACTATGTGGATGCTATAGTATGATAGTTGTTCGCATGTATAAACTTTCTTTCGGACCGGCTCTTTAGAAAGTAGAACTGCTACTACTATTCAGTTCTGTTCAACTAAGAAGTGCCTTTGTGATGTTTTCATATTTCCTAAAACTGACAAGTATTTAGTAAAAAATCTCTTTGCTTCGTTTTTTATTCAACGTCTTCGTTGTCTTCTTTTTCTTTAAAAGCTGAACAGCTGGGGGTGGTTCCTATGTTGACCGATCTTTGGAAGGCTTTGTGACCCCTCGCTGCATGTTAAATCCTGTTTGAATTCTAGCATTGTAGTCACTGCAATGTTGTATAATATTAGATGCCCTACTCTGCGGTGTCTGACCTTTGTCTACATTGTTTGTTCAGACTTTTATGTCCGAATACTGAGAACTAATACGGCCCGCTATAGATTTATAAAGAATGCTTACTTGGAAGACTGTATCATTTTACCCTTAACTTCCTGTAATTTAAGCAAACAGCGCAGACCCTGGCCAGAATGTGGCATCTGATCTGGGTCTGCATTTTTTATCCATGTCCCAACCAGTCCAGGTTTTACAGATATCCCTGTATGAACAGCACCCTCATGTCACTGCGATAAGAATAGCGAGGTTATAAATAACTGTTACCCTGTTACCTGAATTTCGTCAAATGCGCGGTTTGATTACATTGGTCAACGATAATTACGCGGACAAGTAGTTGCGGTCATGGTACTTAAGCCGTGATCCAAACTCATAAATCCATAAACGAATCACGAATCAGAATGTTCAGACCAACAGACATGGACATGGAATAAAGGGTGTAATCAGGCGTCCGCGGATAGTAAGCATTGCTTGGTAAGCAAGCGTCGCCCACCTTGCCCATAGGCCTGAACGAAGGAAATATCGGTAGAAGCGTATGTCCTGGATTTGGGAAGTCCACTTACGGAAATTTTGGCGTTTGTATACTATGGTTCGATTGTTAACAATCGATTCAATATTAAAATTATGACCTTTACCATTCTCTAGGAAAATTTATCCAGACGACATATTGATATTATTCTTCTTTTTATCAAGCAATAGGATTTGACATTACATGCAAATTGACTTCTTAGGGGACAATTTAAATGAAATGTGATTTTTTTTTTTTTTTTTTTATTTTTCAGGAAAAAAAGAAAAATGTTTCAAAATGTCTTTTGCTGAATTTATTACCCAGCATGCAAAGCGATAAAAGGACGCAGTTCATGTAACAGCGGTGAAACATGGAAATAAGATTAGAAAATCTGAGCATGGGGTGAATTAAATAACAACAGGGAGTTATGAAAACTGCAATAATTCAATTCACGCTATTATCCCGCTGATTATATTTGAGCCACAACGTGAGGAAACGTACTTTCTGACATGTTCGCCCACAGAAGATTCAAAACAGCCTGCGCATTCGCGCACTATGATTAGAGTCTTCGTTGTCATCAAAAGGAAACTTTGCATCCTTATTAATCTAAAAAAATGCTCCCAGAGCAGATCCTGATCAGACTATGCGAATGCGCAGGCTGATCTTAAGCTTCTCCTGGTGGACATGTCCGTATTTACGTTTCCTGACGTTTCGGTTCGTTTAATTATGAACGCGGCAGTACAACGACAACAAAGATTCGTATTGCCAATTGAAACACAATGAACAAAGCTCTGCGAAAATCAGCCTTTTAACATAATTCATTAAGGAAAATCTATACACTTAAGTGAGCTAACTCTGTTAAAATTGTTTAGTTTCCTTCTGAAAAGGATCTACTCTAAATGGAAAGAATTTGCTCCCATTGGGAGCAAATTCTTTCCTTTTAGAGTAGACCCCTTTTCAGAAGGGGCTTTGTGCACATGGAATGAATTAAAAAGTAACGAAAATTGTCTCCCTTTTAAAGTGTGACGTCAGATTAGTTTGTAAATTGTTTGAAACTCATCCAGCTGTTTTAGACACATCAACAGGTAGTCGAATGAAGTGGACCTAAACTGTGGACAAGTCAGGTATTTAGTTAAGTTGTCTGAATATGATAAATGTGATAACCGTTCGATGCGACTATTCTATTACGGTTCCTTAATGCGTGTCCCACATTTCTTTCTTCTACTTTCGATACCTTTGGAAGGCGTATATATATAATTGTGGCTTTTCCTTACGAATTTCATTTCTGTATTTTAGTATGATCACCCGCCCATGAGCAGAACGTCCCCTTTGCGCCAACTGATCTGGATCAACAGTGTTTGGCATTCACAATATTAATTTGTATCAACAATCTGCATAAAGCCATCTGATTGGCTAAAATTAATAGTGGACGTGGCATCTTAATTTATTCAGCATGGCAATCGTTAAGGTGTGTAGATACGCGTTAAGGTATCAATTCTGTCAAATTTATATTGCCTCCCGTCTGAAAAGGTGTCTACACTAAATAAAACGAATTTTCTTTCAAATTCTTCCCTTTTGGAACTGTCTCCTTTTTCAGAAGGGGTTTGCTATGTAGAAAAGCAGCGTTGTCGTCTTTCCCAGCGGGCAAATGAGGTTCATACAACGTAATGACGTTGACGCGACGTTGTCTCAACGTTGCGTGCCCGATGTGTTGTGTCTTCCATGTGTATCTACTTTCTACAGACGTCTCGGGACGTTTTACTGTTACTGGCTGTTTCAAGGTGTAGCTTTGTTTAACCCTTTCAACCCTGAGTTTCTGAAGTGGACTTGACGGCTCTTGAATTTTGACATGTCGAGCTTAGGTGTATAATCAAAAATAGAATGACATACAGTGTCGTTACGAGCCGTCCCAAGGCAAACAGTGTAGATCCAAATATGGCTTGTTCCGAGCGGTCTCATCTTGATCTACACAGTTTGCATAGATATCTGCTTCCATCTGTCATTTCTACATTTCTACTCTTGTTACCGTTTGATGACAGGGCTTGTTCTGGTTAACCTAATTTCTATTTTCCTACAAGTAGTCTCAATAGGCCCTGGACAACTTTCAAATGCGTTTTGGTGTTTAAGGCAAAGATACACTTGGTAGCTTTCCTACCAATTTTCGACAAGGTAGACAATATTTGTTACTTCCTGTTTGATGTCCTGTGCACCAGTTCCCTTTTGGAAAAGGATCATCTCTAAAAGGAAAGAATTTGCTACCTTTGGGAGCAAATTCTTTCCTTTTAAAGAAGACCCATTTTAAGAAGGGGTGTTTATAAAGTACTTTCACCTTAAAGTGTATCAGTCTTCTTTAGACTGGAAAACATTTCATAAGTAGTTTCCCAATTTAACTATTTCACTGCCAAAGGCGACAATAATAGGCTTTTGCAAATAGCATAGATCCAGATGAGACGGGTCATCATGAGCCGTCTCATCAGGATCTACGCTGTTTGACATTCAGTCTATCAGCTTTACATATAATATAAACTTCTTTCCAATCGATAGTTTGTTAAACAAAAAAAAAGCAAAGCAGACGACAAATTTGGTATCGAAATAGTTAAAGGGGAATGATGTAGAAACAAATGGCTTTGTAGGTGAACGAGCTTGAGTGTCTGTTTCTGACATGGGCAGAAAATACTCGCGTAAGAATAGTTCACACAGTCTACTTCTGTGTTCATTTTAAAGCTCTCATTTGTTTTTAAAATGATAAAATGACTAGTCAAACAACTCTGTCTGACCCTTATGAAAAACGGTCAACTCTAAAAGGAAGAAAATTCTATTCATTTTAAGTAGTCCCCCTTTTTTTTAAAGGGATCAATTTAAAACCGAGACTCCCATTACAAAAACACGCATATTCAAATGTATAGAAAATTTCACTTCCAAAAACTAAAACTTTTCAGACAAAAATTCTGATATTTTTTCATATTTCTGCTCAAAACATAGATTGTGGGTACTCGTTAGAACCGCCTCGCCGAGGCGGTTCTAACGAGTACCCACAATCTATGTTTTTGAACAGAAATAATAAAAAATAATGTATACCACTGTAAACCCCATTTTTACTTTATAAAAGTGGGGTTTAAGGGGGGTCAAAATTATATAGGCATGTTTTCGTGATGCTTTTTTTTTATCTGTAGTGTGTTCTTTGTTTCCAAAGGCAATTTTTTTGATGTTTATTTTACTACACTGCAACTGGTGTAAGTGCCGTGTGGCGGCAGTAGAATGTCTCCCCGTACTTTAGCATAGTGCAGGTTATATTTCATTTCCTTTGGGATCATTGGGCCCATTGTGGTATATTTGAAGATGGAGTTCTGTTCATGTATACGCGAGAGTGCGTAAGCAGTGTTGCAAACTTCATTACTGCTTATGAAGAGTCTCAATATATCCGTTCCCCTTAAACTGGGTAACCTTTCGTGACTGTAGAAACAAAAGAAACTTGAGTGTCTATTTCTGACATGGTTATTATGGCTCGCGCAAGAATAGTTCGCTTGGTCCACTCCTGTGTTTATTTAAAAGATGTCATTTTGTTAGTATTATAAATTGAATTATCACTGACTAGAAATATTCCTCATCTCTTGGTACTAGTTGTATAACGCATGCGTCGTGTTACTTGTTGCACTACTCATTATTGTTGTTTGGAATATAAACGGCGTTGTATTGTATGAAAGAGGCTTACTGGATAGATATGTTGGCCTAAACTCCAACTTGTCCATTGTATGAACTACATGTATTAGGTTAGTGGCAATCTACGAGTGCAACATGCACTGAATAAATCGTTGGATCCATATATAACATCAATCTAAATGTTAAATGCTTCAGTCCAGGCAATCAGCAGATAAATATCTTTCCAAACTTTCATTACAAAAACACGCCCATTCAAATATATAGAAAATTTCACCTCCAAAATTGAAAATTCTGATATTTTTCATATTTCTGCTCAAAACATAGCTTGTTGGTACTCGTTAGAACCGCCTTGGAGATGCGGTTCTAACGAGTACCCACAATCTATGTTTTTTGAGCAAAATTAAGAAAAATAATGTATATCCTTGTAAACCCCAGGTTTACTATAAAAGTAAGGTTTAAGGGGGTCAAAATTATATATGCGTGTTTGCGTAATGAACGTAAGCTTTAACATGGAACGTCTTAGCCTGTGACCTTTAACCTCAAGGCCGTTGAGTAGGCTAGGCCTAGATAGCACTGAACAAAAGCCGTACCAGTATCTACATGTACATGTAAATGTGTTGATACTTAAAGAACTCCATTGAAAAAGAATTCTGTGTCCGTAACCTTAATCTTCAGCTTAATGACGGGAGTGGGGCATGCACTGAACAAAACTGTGGACTGCTTAAGTAACAACTAAATCTGTTAATAATCCAGGAGATGCGTTTTTTTTTTTAAATAAACATTAAGTAAGATTTAACATGAAAAGTCCACGACATTGACATCTGGTTCATAGACGAGTGAGCGCGGCACTGTATAAACTTTAGACTTACGTTTACCAACATGCAAATTATGTACAAAATATCCTGAAGGGTTTAGATAATATGATTTTTTAAACCTTGCTATACTGAATAAATTAAGATGCCACGCCCACTTCTAATTGTCAACCAATCAGATTAATTGATTCAGGTTGTTGACATAAATTCACACACTTAATGACAAACAACACAGACTTAGAAGCCAGCTGATCGGGACATATCCGAGTTCAGCAGGACCAAGGTTAAAAAAGTGTTCAAACTAATTGTGTGTATTTCGTTGCTAAAGCCGACGATAATACCGACGCCGGCGTATTGCTATCGCTCTTTCAATACGTCCGTATAGCTCAACTAAAAGTGACTGAATCCAGTATAGAGGTTCAAGTCATGTATAACAGAAAAAGTCACAAATCATACAAGTGCAATAAATTACACCAAATAGTAATTCTTTGACATACTGGAAAATTTGTTTGAACAATTTACTCTCAGTCTAATTATATATCTTTTCCTGGAGATATAAGAAACCCTGTAAATGGTCTACACGTTTAATTTGTTTATATGTCATTTGATACTGAAGTACAACATTTTGTTTTGAGAAAATATAGATGTTTGTGAAAATGCGTTTATATATCATATTTCTGAGTATTTGGACAGACATGCCTGAGACCATACACTTTGTCCAATAACAGATGCTGAAGAATGATTTGACGATATCATCACAAACGTATGCCTACATAATATTGGTCCCTTTAAACCCCACTTTTATATAGTAAAACTGGGGTTAACAGGGGTATACATTGTTTTTCTTATTTCTGCTCAAAAACATAGATTGTGTGTATTTGTTAGAACCGCCTAGCCGAGGCGGTTCTAACGAGTACCCACAATCTATGTTTTAAGCAGAAACATAATAAAATATCAGAATTTTTTATCTGAAAAGTTTCCTGTTTTGGTTGTAAAATTTTCAATATATTTGAATAGGCGTTTTCGTAATGTATACTCAGTACAATTATACTATTCAACGGCCCAAACGGCGATGCAGCAGCATGTTGTGGAGCATGGAGAGCATGACAAGGCACAATAGGTCCATCCGGGTTTACCTCCAGATGTCTTGACACTGTTTTGACTCTGGATCCAGCTAGGTCAGGACGAGAGAGTGATGCTGACTCTGCGCGCTTCTCCCTCACTACATGTATAACCCAGTTCAGAGCGCATGCCATCTGTATCAGCAACACACAATCACAACAAGCACAGATATGCAACTACAAAAACAAAAAAGCCTTGTGGCGATGAGCGAGCGGCGAAGCAGCAAGTGAGGAATCACTGGAAGCTGTAGTTACGGACCTACAACAGGCGGCTTGGATTGGTCTCATCAGTCACTTATAAACACACAAACAATAACACTTTACGCATTTGATTAGGATTGGTCTTTGTCACGAACGAACAATTATACTGATATACAAATGTAGTTTCTTAATATTTTTAACAAAAGTTCTTTTGCCGGACCGGGGCACAGCATTTCCTAAAATATTATAATAGTGCCCAGCGAAGACCCCGATCAACATGCGCATCCGCGCAGTCTGATTAGAGTTTTTGCACGGCATTTTATTGGTAGCCAAGGGTCTTAAGCTTCTTCAGGCGGACAGCGAAAACATAGACCAGCTTGCGTGGATGAACACGCTTATCTGAGTCTTCGCTGGGTGGACATGTAATCTTGTAGAAAATGCTGTGCCCGGCTTACTTGTCTTTTTGCCTAAAGGCTACATACTACCATTGATTTTCCTTATCTATTTAATACATTTTTGCATTGATTTTTTCCTTATTTATTATATACATTTTTACATTGATTTTCCTTATCTATTTATACATTTTTGCATTGATTTTTCCTTATTTATTATATACATTTTTGCATTGATTTTCCTTATCTATTTATACATTTTTGCATTGATTTTTTCCTTTTTTATTATATATATTTTTGCATTGATTTTCCTTATTTATTGTATACATTTTTGCATTGATTTTTCTTATTTATTATATACATTTTTGCAAATGTTCTACAGCCCACAACATTTCTTTAACCCATGGAAGACTGGAGACCCCTAAACGGGTAACTGGCAAACATTGCATACCCAGATCAGGGTCTCCACTGTTTGTAAATAGCATTACGAAAACACGCCTATTCAAATATATTGTAAATTTCACCTAAAAAACTGAAAATTTTCAGATGAAAAACTCTGATATTTTTCATATTTCTGCTCAAAACATAGACTGTGGGTACTCGTTAGAACCGCCTCGCCGAGGCGGTTCTAACGTGTCCCCACAATCTATGTTTTCGAGCAGAAATAAGAAAAATAATGTTTACCCCTGTAAACCCCAGGTTTACTATGTAAAAGTGGGGTTTAAGGGGGTCAAACTTAAATAGGCATGTTTTTGTGATGTTAACCATTTTTCTTTAGGAATATACAGCTTGACATACTCGAAAATGGACTCTTCCAATATATGGTGTGGGAGAGTTTATTCAGTCTTTAATGGGTTGAGGTCAAGCAGTCCCTCTCAAATTTTCAAAAGAAGAAACGGAATAGTTATATATCTTATAATCATCTTCCGCTTCTTCGAAGATACTGACACAAGATCTTGTTGGCGGTCAGGATAGATGTAAGGGTAATTTGTACTCAAGATGATTTTCTACTTTCATATGCAAAGAACCCATCCCAAATATACAGTTTAGCTAATACCTACTGTAGAACAGCTTAAATTATACCCTTTGACCAGTTCTTGCATCAAAGACAAAACATACACCATCACGAAAACACGCTTATATAATTTCGATCCCCTTATAACCAACTTTTATATAGTAAACCTGAGGTCTACAGGGTAATCATAAATTTTCTTATTTTGCTAAAAACATAGATTGTGGGTACTCGTTAGAACCGCCTCGCCCAGTTCTTGCATCACAGACAAAACCTACACCATCACGAAAACACGCTTATATAATTTCGATCCCCTTATAACCAACTTTTATATATAAAAACTGAGGTCTACAGGGTATACATTAATTTTCTTATTTTGCTAAAAACATAGATTGTGGGTACTCTTTAGAACCGCCTCGCCCAGTTCTTGCATCACAGACAAAACATACACCATCACGAAAACACGCTTATATAATTTCGATCCCCTTATAACCAACTTTTATATAGTAAAACTGGGGTCTACAGGGTATACATTAATTTTCTTATTTTGCTAAAAACATAGATTGTGGGTACTCGTTAGAACCGCCTCGCCGAGGTGGTTCAAACGAGTACCCATAATCTATGTTTTTAGAAGAAATACGAAAAATGTCGGAATTTTTTATCTGAAAAAATTCCTTTTTTGGTTGTAAATTTTTCATTGAATAATGTTTAGAAGCAAGAGAAACTTGGAACTATTATATATGGAACTATCGGCGTGATGCTGTGTCAGTTTTCGCAGCCAGTGACCTAAACGAATTATCAGTACTAAACATGCGACGCACGTGACACCAAGGGCAGCGCACTGCGAAAACATGTCTTAGGGCATATGCGGACAGCGAAGGCCCAGATCAGCCTGCGCATTCGCGCAGTCTGATCAGGGCATTCACTGTCCGCTAACAGAATCATTGGATACTATAGAAAGTATAAATAGAGAGCAAAGGGCGGGTGATACTGTACGCACGCGCAGGATGAGCTAAATCTGCGCAGTTTGCGCATGTTCTTATGCACTTTTTGCTTGATGTGGCCCATGTAATTTCATCTGACGGCTGTTTCTTTATCGGGCCGTTGTAGCTGATTCAGCGACTAATCAGCATCTTCCAGTATGTCTACCACAGTATGTAATTGTCACTTAGACCGACATATGTTAAGGTTCACGTTACTTACGGCCTAACGAATCGACTTGTCGCTTCTGATGCTAATTTGACACATTGGCGTTTTACGGTGGCTTTATATAATTTCCTAGATCGATGTCTGCGAGACCGTTCAATATGTCAATTGTACTGCGGAGAATATGAATTTGTAGCAGCTCTGCCGAGGAAAATTAAATGGAAAAATCAGATCGATAATGACCAGTTTGTGCATCATTGCAGAAAATTAATGAAATTCAGGAATTGCCACGATCACATACCGAACTCACTCTAAGTATTGGGACACCGTAGCTCCATACCATATTTGTCCTATACTTTGTAAAAGTGTGTACAAGTACCTTTGATGTATTTAAAATATTGAGTGTCAAACAGTGTAGAACCTGATCAGACGCCACGTGTGCGGCGTCTGATCTGGGTCTACACTGTTTGCTCAGGTTTGCCTGTTTGCTCAGGTTTGTCTGTCCTAATAATTAGGATTGTTATGGTACTTATTTTTACCATATTTGTCCTAAGTTTTCAGACACCTTAACTCCTTACTACTTGTCTTAAATATGTAACAAGTCCATTTTGCTACCTATAGATATATGTGAAATTGTTGGACGAGAGTAAAACTATGTAAACCGTTCAGACGCTGCATTCTGCGGCATGTGATCAGGGTCCACACTGCCAAGGCCTGTCTGTCCGAAAACTTACGGTCAAAATGGGAGAATGAATGTTCTGAGCCAATTACGTGGATGTCCTGGCTTGCGATGTTTTCGTATAGTATACGTGTTTTATTATTATTGTTATTATTGTTATTATTATTATTATTATTATTCACGACGGGCCCATTATAGTCATGGGCAAAATCAGCAGATGACAATTTGATGCTACTTTTCTTATTTTTCCGAAAATTGGCTTTCACATCTCATGCGAATTGTGTCCCTAGCCCTTTTTTTCTGGTGAAAATAATAAAAATATTTCAAAATGTCACGTGCTGAATTATTTACGCGTCATGCTTAGTGGTAAGCAAGAAAGGTGTGTGCGAATGTATGCTGAATCGTCCTGCGTAATTTCAATTTTTATTTTAATAATTCCTATAGTAACCAGCGGTCCTACAGACGGACAATGAAAGCCATGATCGGGCTGCATGGTTTCGAAGACTGATCCTTTGCTATTCACACATGCCCCCAGAAACACCTTTTCGCTCAGCGCTGCTCCAAATTTATTAAAAACCATGCATTACCAGCGGGCACACAATGATGAAACAACGTCGATTCAACATTGATTCATGACATTGAATCAACGGCGAATCGACGTTGTTTCAACGTTGTTTGCCTGCTGGTATTTTATTTCCGATAGCCATTCTTACCTACAAGAAAGGTTATAATAAAGTGCGAATGTTTTGGTGTGTTTTTGTATCGTAAGTACGTAAACTTGCGAAAAAATTGACCAGCTGGACACTTAAAGAAAAAGAAAGAAACAGAAAACTAGCAAACACAGAAAGAAGGAAATAAACGAACAAACAAAACAAACAAAGACGAGTAAGCGAGTGCCTCTCAAATAGAATTTAATAATACATAATGCAGACCAACGGAGAAGTAGTATCTATTGAAAATTACTTATACGTTACAATTACTCTCATCAATCTTTGCACACCATATTTACACTAAATTTTCGAACACCCTAGCTCCTTACCATACTTGTCTTAAAATTCAAACAAGTCAATTTACTTCCTGTTGATTTGTCTAAAACATACAGAATCAGCGGCAATCTGCATTCTGCGGTGTCTGATCTGGGTCTACACTATTTGCTCAGGTCTGTCTGTCCGAATAATTAGAGTCAATACGGCGTATGTTTCTTTTTACAGTCAGGCATCTAAATTCGAATTTCAGCATGAGGTAAAAAGAACAATACTGCGTTGGCGAAAAGTACTGTAAATCTGTGATAATAATTTGCAGGTCTCAAACTAAAGTATGCCTACTGTCTTTTTCTGTGAGTTATTAGTAATGGTAAAGATATGAAGTGATGAAAAACAAAAGTGAAACCCACGTGCGTAGCGCTGATTACGCACATAACGCGTGTGTGTGACATGCGTAAAAAAATTATTTATGATAAAGTGGCATTAACAAAGATATTTTGCTGATTTACCATAGGGGCTGCTCTTAAAGGAAAGAATTTGCTCCCTCTGGGAGCAAATTCTTTCCTTTAAGAGTAGCCCCTATTTTGAACAATTCTGGACATAATTTTCAAGATTTTTACCTGGATGTGCGTAAAAATAATTCATTTCTGGCTACGCCACTGAAAACACATACCATACCTTCCCGAAATTAGATGTTATTGTACTCTGTATGACGTTGTACATGTACAACTTTGTTATAGCATATCTATTTTAGTAAAAATCTAAAAAGTTGCCTTTTGAAACAAAGAACTCACAAAAGAACGAAAATCGGAGACTCGATTTTATTAAGTATCTTAATATGCAGCAAGGTCGTTTGCGAGGCTGTATACACCCCCACCCCTTTCCCCACCAACCACCACCACCACTACCACCACCACCCCCTGCCTAAAGCACCGGCTAAAGCGGTGTTTAATGTAAACAGAATGGGCCCTATGATCACAAATGAATTCAAAAATATAATCTGCACTAAGTTGAAGTACGGGGAGACGTCTTACGGCCGCCACAATGCACTTAACACCAGCTTCAGAAAAGTAAAATAAAAAAGCACGCGCAAGCGGGACAAGTCTCAGTTTTATCATGCTCGTTTGTACTAAACTCTAAATTGTTTCACGTATCCTTAGTACATAACTATGCTTTACCTACAGATCATTCGAGAGAACTTTGCTGAGATGCATTGTTTCTCCAGGAAGATAACGCTAAAGAGCCTGTTCGCATGCGTCAATTGCTCATTGAATGTTTGTTAACACCAACATTTGTTCGATCGCCAACCCGAGATATTATTTTAAATATCTGTTAACATAATATCATTGCGTTAACCTTAACCACTCTCTAGGCAAATTTAGCAGACGACAACTCCATGGTCTTTTTTTCTCATTCCCTGAAAATAAGCTTTGACATTCCATGCAAATTGTCTCCAAAGTCCAAAGGAGACAATATGCAAAGAACGTCAAATTCTATTTTCTGGGAAGAATAAGAAAAAAGTCTGCTGAAAGTTTTACCTAGTGCTAAGCGTTAATATATGTAGCATCCACATGAGCCTCTGGCCTAACGATATGTGTGACCCGCGGCCAAGACCCAGATCAGCTTAGGCATCTGCGCAGTCTGATCAACGGCTATTGCCTGTATAAGATATAAGATCCATACTGATCCGAGTCTGTGCTGGTTGCATATGAATTTTGTTTTTTTTTTTCTGGAGATATGCAAGGGTATGTTATTAGATGATTTTCACTACTTGCCTATTTTTAAAAAATAATAATTATAATAATGAAACAAGTATTGGCTTCCTTGATACAACTGGTTAATCCCTAATCTTATATTGAAAAAGACCGAATCATGCCCTATTACTCTAAATATTCTAAAAGTCCTGATTGTAGAACCTATTCAAAATCTAAAGAACAAAACGTGTAGACACAGATTAAAATTTTACACTGTTCGCCCATCACGAAAGCACGCCTATATAATTTGACCCCTTTAAACTCCACTTTTATGTAGCAAAACTTGGTTTACAGGGGTGTATATTATTTGTCTTGTTTTGCTAAAAAGTATAGATTGTGAGTATTCGTTAGAACCGCCTCGCCGAGGCGGATCTAACGAGTACCCACAATCTATGTTTTGAGCAGGAATATGAAAAATATCAGTCTTTTTTATCTGATTTTTTCCCATTTTGGTTGCAAAATTTTCAATATATTTGAATAGGCGTGTTTTCGTAATGCAATTCTATCATATATGGTCAAATGGACCTGTTCAAAGTTTAGAATATGTATGGTAAAGAGTTACGGTGTCCGAATATTTTGTCTAAATACGGTAATATCTACTGTTCTGACCGCTTTAGCCCATTTGCGTCGAGTGGACTCTTCTACCACAACACATTTTGGATTAGTTTACATGTGCAGTCGACTCTCGTTATTTCGAAGTCCAAGGACTCATTAAAATACTTCGAGATATCCGTATCTCGACATATCAGATTTGCAGAATTGAGCAAAAATTAAATCGAACAAACACATTTAACAAATGTGCATGTATTTGGACTCTTGGTTAGAGATATTTTAAACATATTATGGAAATGAGGAGAAATTGCTCCTTAGGAGCAATTTCTCCTCTTTTCTACAATATTTTGTTACCTGTCATTAGATTTTCATGTTTAGGCAGGGACCAGATTTTCGCTTCGAGATATGCGATTATTCGAGATAAGCGAGGTCGAGATAACGAGAGTCAAATGTATTTCCAATAGCAGAATGTCTAGAATTATTTTTGATTATTTATGTCTTATAGAAATTTCTGTTATTAATGAAAACAGTATAGACCCTGATCAGATGCCACGTTCTGTGGTGTCTGGAATTTTAAGTTAGTAAGTAAAGACTTAATTTAACGAGGGTAACAATATTTAGCATTGAGAGTCTCCAGACTAAGATGGTTCGAGTATTATTGTACTCGATTGAAGGTGTGTTGCCAACTAAAGTTCTTTTCTTAATTTCAGTTCTCGCATTCTAACAGTAATATAATTGACGAGATTCCTGGGCGTGTGCTGGTCATCTGCTGTGACGGAACAAATGGACAGGCAGCACGTGCATTGGGACTCAGCGACGAGTGCTTACAACATTCCTCCAGTATATATGGTGCCGTAGCTGCCATTGAACGCCCGAATCAAACCCTTGTGCCTACGCCAGAAAAAAGAGTCCATAACCTTACATTCGATCTCTCCGCTTATGGAAATTTGTCATACGATGAGGATGGCAAATCAAACTTTACCTTGAAAATCTTTGGAAACTCTAAATGTCGGTTTATAGCTTTAGCAGTGAACAAGTGTGAATCTAGGATAGTGAAAGCTTTGAAGACCATTTTAGATAAATCGGTAAGACAATTTATTACATAGCTAAAAGCTATTTTAGTAATTCCTGCGGGAAATATTTATAATTCCTAGAAGGAAATATTTCCTTTGAACGGATTCACGCTGCGCGACGAGTGCAGAATGACGTAACGTCGCAAAACTTATTGAAGTCATTTGAAAGAGCGCAAAACAGAATCCGAAGAAAAAAAAAAAAAAAAAAAACATTTTTATGATATGTATTATATTAGTTAATACACACTGAGTTTAAAAATACAGAAATATTTTCCTCGAGACTTGCAAATCTAAATAAACTAGTGCTATGCACTTTCGGGAAATATTTTCCTGTATTTTAAACTCGGGATCCATTAACCTCTATTTATTTGAGTCATGACACGTGCGAACGTGCCTTCCTGGCATAAGCGGACAGCGATGGCCAGATCAGACTGCGCATCCGCGCAGTCTGATCTGGGCCTTCGCTGTCCGCTTATAGTATCGTTGGATACTGTAGTATATAGCGATGCATAACAAAGGTCCCTTATCAGGTTGAATCGCTTTGCTGGCTGACCCGGTTCTTTACTGTGCGCATTAGCCAGGAGGTACCTTTTCTGTGGCACGGTTTAGTTGTTTTTGTTACTAGTGTTTCCGGTAATTGTTTTTATAAAGGTACCTTGTGCTTGCCACTGAAATCATGTAGGAAAACACGTGATGTGCATGTTGGAGAGAGGACCATTGTGCAACAATTATGTGGGCAATTAACGGCCCGAATTGCCCTGACAATCGTTACCCGCTTACAGAATTATTGTATTCTGAAGATATCGGCGAACAGCGAATGCTTTGATCAGGCTGCGCGAATGTACCTCCATGTTTGCATAGCTCACGAGAGCCCTTTACATTATGTGTCACATAAATAATATATTTCCCCATAGGTTACTTTGAGTACCGCGTTTATCCTTAGTATTCGGGCACCCTAACTCTTTTCCTTACTTATCCCAAACATTTGGGCAAGTCCGTTTAGCTGTCTATTGATATGTCTAAAACTGCTGGATGTGTAGCAAACAGTGTGGACCCTGATCAGACTCCGCGCTCTGATCAGGGCCTAAACCGTTTGCTCAGGCCTACCGTATTTACACAAAATATAAGGATACATTAATTCCTCACCGCACTTGTTTTATAATGACACAAGTCCACTTTATTAAGGTGATAAAAGTTACATGTAGTAGGATAGCGAAATGGCAGAATTAAGACGTGAATAAGCAGAATGGCTAAATGAAAATGTGAAGGTAGACTGGCTCCAGACTCCAGTGACTAAATATTTTTTTCTTATAATCCTGTTTGATAATCCACTAAAATAAAACCAAATGATATCATGACTATAAAGGCTGGTTACTAGTAAAAATAAAACCAAAATAATATCATGACTATAAAGGCTGGTTACTAGTAAAAATAAAACCAAAATAATATCATGACTATAAAGGCTGGTCACTTGTGACCAGCCTTTATAATCATGATATTTTTTAGTTTTATTTTAGTGGATTATCAAACAGGATTAATATTTAGTCACTAGGGACGGGAGTCAAACTAATGTGAAAGTAGCAGTATGGCTAAATGAAAATGTGAAGTTGGTAGAGAGGCAGATACTAGAGCGACACGATGAATTTAGCAGAATGGCATAATAAGAAAAAAAATATATGCAAATATAAGTCTAATGTTATCCTCACATCTGCATTTGGGAAATATTGTACTTCGAGAAAAATACAGTAAAACCTCAATGGCTCGAACATCATTAGAACGATGTAAATTTGTTCGAGATATGCGTAGTTCGAGCCACTGAGGATTAATCATGTCGCCAAGTCTGGAAGCAAATAGCGATGAATTAGGGAAATCTTTTTAATATTTCTATACAATAATTGTATGTTGGGTGTACTCGTTAGAATCGCACAACATACAATTTCATAATAAAATAAAAAAAAGAAAAAGTCCTAAATATTTGTTTCTTGAGCTATCGGAAAAATTTCGTAGGGATTCAAAAATGAGTGCGAATTAGCCATAGTAAAAGAGTAATCGATGTTCGAGGATTGAGGTTCGACTGTAGGATAATCGTTTTCCAATTCAATACCAAGACCTGAAATCTCCAAAACAAATACTATTGTACTGCACAGTGACAAAATGTTAAGATGCGCGACTTTATCCCTGTCTTGGTTGTTTTTCCACAGAGCTTCCTTAATTTGATTCGCCACATTATTACAATAATGTCAGTCGTTTATTCAGTTAAATTAAAGACTCACATTCACTTCCGGATCCAATTTATTTGCTGAATTCTAAACTTAGGTACCAGAAGATAATTTCCTTACATTAAATAGTAATATGGTTTGTTCTCAGTAACTTCTATTACGACAAGATGAATAATGACGCAAAGGCAGGTTAACAGCTAAATCATTTATATGCCGTTTGCCTAAAAGCGATAATCACAGCAAATTGAGCAGACATCTCTTTGAAACATTCTTTATCCAATGAAAATAAGACAACACGAACAAACATTTACTTATAGCCTGTGATTAGCATGCATTTGCTTTCTTTGTCAGACTAGTCAGTTTAATGTTTTATACCATCATCGACTAAAGAAGAGAGTAACAGTCACTTCTGCTATACAATTCTGATTTTTGGAGTCGCCAATAAATTTACGGACTTGCAAGGCAGTCACGGCTCTGTTCGTCTGGTTTTGCAAACAGATGTTGTATACTTTTTCGCATTAACACTCTGGATCACATTTTAAGCAAGTGACGTTTTAAATTATGTTTCTTAATTTTCAACCCAGAAAACAGACTTTGACATTCCATGTAAATTGTCTCCAATGGAACCAATGGAGACAAGTGCATGCAATGTCAAATCCTGTTTTCTGGGCCGAAAAATAAGAAAAATACCATCAAAGTGTCGTCTGCTGAGTTAGCCCAGAGGGTAGTAAAGGTTACGAAAACCCCGTTTTATATTATTGCATAAAAAGCAGTGCCGCACGTTATTAACAGCCGTGCATTAACCGGCGAAAAGCCGTGTATTAACAAAGCAATTCACGCGCTGTTAATGCACGGCTACGCAACTTTCAATATGCCTGTATCGAGGCCACATAATTGCTGCCGTCACGAGATGTGTAGTGCCCGGCCCTTGAACGAGCATAGTCCGTGGAAATTGCGTTCGCGAGACATCAGTGAAATGGCGAAACAAAATAGTGCAAGAAATAACGCGATATGTTTTTAACTTTTATGCAATAATAGCGATCGAACATGGATTTTCAATGCATTAACATTCGCCAGATCCCTTGGGAGTTGTTGAAAACCGCGGCCTTCGGCCTCGGTTTTCAACACCTCCCACGGGATCTGACGAATGTTAATGCATGAAAAACCATGTTTGATCCCTGCAATACACAGAGGGTACAAAGACATGCATTACGCTAATACACATTCATTTTTATTACAATAGTTTTAACCTAATACGGCGCGCCGCGTTCTTTAACAAAATATTTTGCAATGCGCTTCTAATGAGTACCAACAACATATGTTTGCATGGCGAAATGAAATCATCTGCATACCCTTCCTATACAGTAAAACCTCAATGACTCGAACTACGATGTCTCGTTTACCATGGCTAATCTGAACTCGTTTTTTTGAGTCCCTGGGAAATTCTCTTGATATCCCAAGAAAACAAATATTTATGGATATTTTCGTATTTTATCATAAAAATGGTGTTTGTACTCATTAGAATCGCCTCACACGACATACATTAAAGTCGAAAAGTCATCCTTTAATAATATCTATTTGCCCCCTGACCCGACGTTATGGTTTACCCTCAGTAGCTCGAACTACATATGTCTATAACAAATTTACATGGTCCCAAAAATATTCGTGTTAATTGAGGTTCGCCTGTATATAGCTATGTTAAATCCACGGAATTCAGTACATTTGTATATACCGCATTCAACCTAATAACCGCACTGTGCTCTTAGGTTTTTAAAATTGCTGGGAAAACGTGGTAAAATATGTACCTAAATGTACGTACACTAAAGGTACACTTAGAAACTGGGAAAGACTTATCAAATAATGCTTATGCGATGTTTTTGTATGTTTGTTTTTTTTCTTCTGATTTTCTAAATAAAAGCATATGTTGTAGGTTCTCATTTGAATTGCATCGACAAGTCGATGCAATTCAAATGGATACCCACAACATATGCCTTTATAAAGTAGACAAAATATACACTGGCTGTAATATGAAGACTACGGAATTGCTTGACTGTGCGCTTATAGAGGTATGTGCGGTAATTAGGTCGAATACGGTACAAGAAATATACTAGAATAAGGAGTAAATTTGCATGGACAGAATAAGACAGAAGTATACATTTTGACAATTTCTGGCATCAAAACATGTCATAAGATCCCAGAAAGAGGTAAAACTTCTGGAATTGTTTATTTTGTATGAAGCTACGTTCGTATAGAACCGTAACAGCCTAGCAGGCACATGTCGTTAATATAATGCACCAGTCATTTGAAACTCCGGCCCCTACGTGGTCGGGGCATCACGAAAACATGCCTATATAATCTTGACCCCCTTAAACCCTACTTTTATATAGTAAAACTGGGGTTTACAGGGCTATACATTATTTTTCTTATTACTGCATAAAACATAGATTGTGGGTACTCGTTAGAACCGCCTCGCCGAGGCGGTTCTAACGAGTACCCACAATCTATGATTTGAGCAGAAATATGAAAATTATCAGAGTTTTTTAGCTGAAAATTTTCAGGTTTTTTTTAAGGTGAAATTTTCCATATATTTGAATAGGCGTGTTTTCGTAATGGATAGCGGGGACATACATGTAGCGGGGCTTAGGTGCCGTGGTTTAACCTCCGATGAGTCCTGGTAGTGCCGTAGGTATGCCGGGTTCATCAATTTCCCGCCAGAATACTTAAGCCAAGTATACATAAATTTGAGCCACATCAACCTCAAACTTTAGTTTTCTAATAACCTGGCTCTTATTGTCAATGATACTTTACCTTTGAATTTAGCTGCGTCGGGTTAACCAGACATTTTACTATGAAAAAGATACAGGTTAATTTTTGCAACAAAAAGCAGACTGTTCCAGGAAAATAAAAAACAGAGGGAGAAGGAACTTTCAGCAGGGATTTTACCGTAGTGCCCGCAGTGCTAAAAAGCAGTGCTTTAAAAATTGAAACGTTAAAAGCCCCGTTACCGGACTACAAATGACTGGTGCATAAAACGTCACCTCAACGTCGATGCGACGTCATGACATTGAGGCGACGTTGCGTAGACGTCTCTCTTCTGATATTGAGATTTTGATGTGCATCTGATTGTATTAGCTCCTAAGTTCACTGATTTACAGTCGACTCTCGTTATCTCGAAGTCCAAGGGACTCTCTTAAATTCTTCGAGATAAATGTACCTCGACATATCAGATTTGCAGAATTGAGGAAAACTGACTCGAATAACCACATTAAATAAATGAATACGCACTTCGATTCCTGAAATTAGAGATATATTGAAAGTATTGTGGAAAAGGAGCAATTTCTCTTCTTTTTCACAATATTTTGTTATCTGTTGTTAGATTTCCATGTATAAACTGGACCAGACTTTCACTTCGATATAAGCGATTATTCGAGATAAGCGAAGTCTAGATAACGAGGTTCGACTATACTTTGCATCACGAAAACATACCTACATAATTTAAACCCCCTTGAACTCCACTTTTATATAGTAAAACTGGGGTGTGCAGGGGTATACATTATTTTTCTTATTTCTGCTGAAAACAAAGATTGTGGGTGCTCGTTAGAACCGCCTCGTCGAGGCGGTTCTAACGAGTACCCACAATCTATGTCTTGAGCAGAAATATGAGAAATATCAGAATTTTTTTATCTGAAAATTTCCTTTATTTTTTTTTTATTTTTTTTTTTATTTATTTTTATTTTTTTTTTTTATTTTATTTTTTTATTTTTTTTTTTTTTTTTTTTTTTTTTTGTGCTGTTGGTTAATTTTCAGTATATTTGAAAATTTGAATAGGCATGTTTTCGTAATGGTCTGTTTTACCTTTCAGATGATGCGCAATATATTCCTGAAATGTTTCAACACATATAAAGGCAGCGACGAGGCCAGTATAAGTGATTCCTACTGTCTCAATAACATGAAGTTTAGTCCGAGACTTTCCGAGATCAAGCTCTCACAGCGCATGGAAAGTGTGGCCTATATAGCCGATTGTGATCTATTCGTTATAACAGAGGGCGAGGCTTCTAGATCTTATAATTTTAATACAGGTCAGTAGTATAGCCAGAACGGAATTATTTTTACGCACACCCAGAGAAATCTTCGGAAAACATACTTAGAACCGCTTCCAAAAGGAAAGAATTTGTTCCAAGAGGGAGCCGAGCGGGCACATGTCGTAAATATAACGTCGCCTCAACGTCGATGCAACGTCATGACGTTGCATCGACGTTGAGGCGACGTTATATTTACGTCAGGTGCCTGCCGGAAGCAAATTCTTACCTTAAAGGGTATACCTTTCTTAAGCCCCGCCACAAAAAGTGGCGAGGGTATTACACATGTATGTTATACCTTCCGAAATTTTGAGTGTCCGTCCGTCAGCGCTTCCATTGTTCGTGTCCGCTCCATAACTGATACCGTCAGAGATATTTTCACCAAACTTCACACAAATGTAAAGCACTATGAGACGACATGCACAACACATGAACCGTAACTCTAGTTTGCCTACTGTTGGAGTATTTTCCCTTTGACCATTTTACATAGTCATTTTTACCATGTACTCGTGTCCGCTCTGTAAGTTAAAAACCGTTCGAGATATTTTCCCGAAACTTCACAAAATTATACAGCACTATAAGACAACGTGCAGAACACATGAACGGTAACTCTGGTTTGCCTGCTTTTGGAAGTATTGCCCTTTGAACATATAACATAGCCATTTCTACCATGCATTTGTGTCTGCTCTGTAAGTTGAAATTCATTCTGCATATTTTGATAAAACTTCTCACAAATGTAAAGAACTGAGACAACGTGCAGAACACAAAAAAAAAAACCGTAACTCTGTTTAACCTACTTTTGCAGTTGGTGCCCTTTGAACATAGTAGATATTGAAAATAGCCATTTCTACTATGTGTTCGTGTCAGGTCTGTAAGTTAAAAACCATTCCAAGTATCATATGAAACTTCGTACAAATATAAAGCATCTTGAGACAAGGTGCAGAACACAAGAACCGTAACTCTTGTTAACCTACTTGTGGAGTTATGGCTCTTCGAACTTTGAAAATAGTGATTGCTGTAATATATTTGTATCCACTCTGTAACCTGAAAACTTTTCGGTATATTTTCTTGAAACTTTATGCAAATGTATATCACTATTATACAGTTTGCAAAACACAAAACCGTAACTCTGACTTACCTGCTTTTGGAGTTACCGCCTTTTGAACTTTGTCAATATTGATCCAATTCATATATAGTTGTGTCCTTTCTATAACTTGAAAACGGTTTAAGAGATTTTCTTGAAGCCTTGCAAAAATGTAAAGGGACATAACATGTCGAACACATTTTATTTTTGACGGAGTTATGGCACTTGCTTGATGTAAATGCAGTAGCAGGGCACGGTGCAGTGCTTGCAGCGCTTTTATTTTAGAAGTGATAAATTTGTTTCTTTAAGAACAGTCCCTATAGTAAGGAAGCATATTATTTTATGTTCCTTTATTTGCAGATAATAGTGTTCTTACACTTGCTATGCGCATGCGTAATATGCATATTGTGCATTACGCCTACACAAGTATGTTATTGTCTTCTACACCCAGCAGGCGCACAAACTGAAACAACGTCGTTTCAAAGATAATTCAATGTCGTCGATATTGAATTGACGTCGATACGACATTGTTTTAATGTTGTGTGTCTTCTGGGTGTTGTTCTTTTTGTACACACTGAAACGGTGATCTCAGATATTTTGTGGCTGATCTAATGTAATTTATTTTCGCGGTACCAAATTTACATCATTTTCTGATTTGGACTTATTCATGGATACAAAAGGTTGCGATTGTTTTTCATACCTTTAGAAGCCTTTATAAAGATACCAGTACATTCTTTGCTTTCAAAGGATCTCTTCTGTTTACGACAATATCGCATAGCTCCAGATACGGTGCTTTTTTCCGACAAAATAGATTTGACATGGTTTCTTATTTCTGCACGAGGCGCTTCTAAAGAGTACCTACAACGTATAATTTCGTGGAAAAATAAGACAATAATTACGTGGATACTCCCACTTATTTCATCATGAAAACATACCTATATAATTTTGACCCCCTTAAACCCCATTTTTATATAGTAAAACTGGGTTTACATGGGTATACATTATATTCTTATTTCTGCTAAAAATGCAGATTGTGGTACTTGTTAGAACCGCCTCGCTGAGGCGGTTCTAACGGGTACCCACAATCTATGTTTGGACAGAAAAAGGAAAAATAGTATAAAGCCCTGAAATGACCAAAAACGCATTTTGCTTAATGTGAAGGAAAACGCATGATGTAAGTTACCTTTGCACTTTAATATTCAGAAAGCATATCTTAAGGTTAAGAAATATAGGATCATAAGTACAGAATTTAAGAAAATGAGGTAAACAGTTGGCGAACACATGCTTCTGTGCGCACGTACATCGTGCCACTTCAGTTAATTTGTTTGAGAGTGAACCTACCGTCCTGACTTGGCCTACTTGAAATTCGCAACACATCTTAAATACTGAGTTATTTAAACGTCATACATCAAAATTTGTTTGCGGGAAGAAATGTGTAACAGAATAATTACTTTTGGTAATGGAATTCTGTTTTGAACTGAGGATTATCCCTATTACTAGTATAACCCCAGCTAGCATTCTACGTAAATCTACATCGGGCCGTCATCGGCCCGTCAGCTACCCTGACGGGCCGATGACGGCCCGATATAGATTTACATTCTACGTAAATCTACATCGGGCCGTCATCGGCCCGTCAGCTACCCTGACGGGCCGATGACGGCCCGATATAGATTTACGTAGAATGCTGACTGGGACGATATCTGCTATGTAACCTTAACGCTTAGTATGCTGGTTAAAAATTTCAGCCGACGACATTTTGAAATATTTTCGTATCTTTTCCAGAATATAGGATTTGATGTACAAACTATCTTCTTAGGAGACAATTTGCAAGAAAATCAAATCCTAGTTTCTGGAAAAAGTAGGAACTATGTCATCAAGTTGTTGTCCGCTGAATTTGCCCATAGCACTGCAAAAGTTAATATTGCGACATATAGCACTTTTACACCAGTGCTGTATAGTTCGAAGCAGTGCTAAAGTGATAAAAAGAGAAAACACATGACTGTTTTGACACTTGTATTTGAATCTATACACAGTGCAAAACTTATAAATGGATACAGGAACAGCCTTTTGTGACTTACAGAAAGAAAACACTAGAGACAAACATAACAGCAAATAGTCCAACTTGCCATCACGAAAACACGCCTATATAATTTTGACCCCCTTAAACCGCCCTTTTATATAGTAAAACTGGGGTTTACAGGGGTACACATTATTTTTCTTGTTTCTGCTCAAAAACATAGCTTGTGGGTACTCGTTAGAACCACATCGCCGAGGCGGTTCTAACGAGTACTCACAATCTATGTTTTGAGCAGAAATATGAAAAATATCAGAATTTTTATCTGAAAATTTTCCTTTTTTGGTTGTAAAATTTTCAGTTCATTTGAATAGGCGTGTTTTCGTAATGCCGAAGAACGTCTCAGATAATAGCACTTTCAATTTGCGCAACTCACACTTCATAATGAAACTAGAGCACAACTCGCACTTTATAATAATTTTAGAGTTCAGCTCACATTCTATAATGATATTAGCGCGCAACTTACACTTTATAATGATATATAAGAGCACAACCCGCACTTTTTAATGATATTGGGCACAACTCACACTTTATAATGATATTAGAGCACACTTTTAATGAGTTTAGAGACACAACTCATACTTTATAATGATATTAGAGCACGCTTTACAATGATGTTAGATCATAACTCACACTTCATAATGATATTAGAGCACACTTTATAATGATTTTAGAGCGCAACTCACACTTTATAACGATATATTCGAACGCAATTTACTCCTTATGAATTAGAGCACAATTCACATTTAATAATGATATTAGAGCGCAACTCACATTTTATAATTATAATGGAGCGCAATTCACACTTTATAATGATAAATTAGAGCACAACTCACATTTTATAATGGTATTAGAGCACATCTCACATTTTATAATGATATTAGACCACAACTGACACTTAATAATGATATTGGAGTACAAATTTATAATGCTATTGGAGCGCAACTCATACTTTACAAACTTATTAGAACACAACATATTTTATAATGATTTTAGAACACAACTCACACTTTAAACAGTTATTAGAACTATTTTTAACGATAATCAAACATGGATATGTCCATTGCAACTAGGGATTTCAGCCTAAAAAGAGAACGGCAAACAGTGTAGATCCTGATATGACGGCTCGTCATGAGTCGTCTCATATGGATCTACATTGTTTGCTCCGGTATCGTTTTTTGGTCTCCGGGCTGAAAGAGTTAAATATTTGGACTATTTGACCCATCGCACTAGAAAAAGTATTTTAAGCTACATCCGAACAGCGTGGGTCCAGAATACATGCGCATCTGCAAATTTAAGAAACCACTAAAAAGGCAATGAAGACTCTGATCAGACTGTATGAATACGCAAGCTGATCCTCGCCTACTTGCTTGCATATGTATAACACCGGCAGTTGTGGATAAATAGATTATAAAAGAAATAACCCTTGAGAGCCATGAACACACGCCCACATCAACCCCCACCACCCGCCACACATACACACACACATGTACATCACGAAAACATGCCTATATAATATTGACCCCCTTAACTCCGCTTTTATATAGTAAAACTGGGGTCTACAGGGGTATACATTATTTTTTCTTATTCCTGCTCAAAAATAGATTGTGGGTTCTCGTGAGAAGCGCCTCGCCGAGTCGGTTCTAACGAGTACCCATAATCAATGATGAGCAGAAATATGAAAAATATCAGAATTTTTGTCTGAAAACTTTCAGTTTTTGGTGGTGAAATTTTCAATATATTTGAATAGGCGTGTTTTCGTAATGTTTCGACAAATTATGTCTCATCAGTGGTCCTCATATATTTTAGCATTCTTAAAATGGTATCAATAATAATAATAATAATAATAATGATAATTTTTAAAATGGTCTCAATAAAAATAATAATAATAATAATAATAACAATAATCATCACGAAAACATGCCTATATACTGTTGACCCCCTTAAACCCCACTTTTATATAGTAAAACTGGGGTTTGCAGGGGTATGCATTATTTTTTTTATTTCTGCTCAAACACATAGATTGTGAGTACTCGTTAGAACCGCCTCGTCGAGGCGATTCTAACAAGTACCCACAATCTATGTTTTGAGCAGAATTATGAAAAATATCAGAATTTTTTATCTGAAAATTTTCATTTTTTGGTGGTGAAATTTGCAATACATTTAAATAGGCGTGTTTTCTTAATGATTAATAATAATAATAATAAACAGAAAATATAAACTACACTATAGATAGGTGTTTTGCGGTCGCCACACAGCAGTAACACCATTGGCAATGACGATAAAATGCTTTTTGGTGTTTTTTCTTTTTTTTTTTTTTTTGTCGTTTACTCTTAAGATTTTGCTGGTATTTTGCTGATAGACGGATGTCTTTCGTTAAATAAGAAAATTTCGTTGAGATATCCAATTCTAATAAATATATTGACACTAAATGAGGAGTGCAAGGAATATAATCGCAAATGACAAAGTAAGAAAAGTTATGTCTATTAAGAACGCTTTGTGACTGTTTCATTTGTACATTTTTAGAGTGTCTAGTCAGCGGATTTAATAAATTCTAAACGGAATTACTTCAAAGCAACGAGCACACTCAAAACACTAAAAACAGCTGTTTCCTGAGCTGGACTAGCTAGTTTCAGCCAATTACACCAAATAAGACACACGCCATAAACATGTAAGTGACACTCATATTTAAATTTGCAAACATTTTGGAATGGACTTAATATTCACAAACGACCAGGAAAAATTAATTACACAAGAGTGATATACGTGGACACGTTTTACAGCCGCTACAAGGCCCTATTACGAAAACATGCCTATTCAAATATACTGAAAATTTTACCACCAAAAATGAAAATTTTCAGATAAAAAATTCTGATTTTTTTCATATTTCTGCGCAAAACATAGATTGTGGGTGCTCGTTAGAACCGCGTCGATGAGACGGTTCTAACAAGTACCCACAATGTATGTTTTTGAACAAAAATAAGAAAAATAATGTGTACCCCTGTAAAACCCAGTTTTACTTTATAAAAGTTGGGTTTAAGGGGGTCAAAATTATATAGGCATGTTTTCGTGTTGGCTAACATCAACTGTAGTGAAACTTATTCTAAAGGGAATGACTTGAGAGAGAAATGAACACATGCACACAAATAAAAAAACAGCTGAAATTGCCATTCAAAATTATTCCAGGCGACACTTCTGCGTATGTGTGTTTGCATGCGATTTTGAGAAAATAAGGTTTTACATGTCATATGTGTCCACGCAAGGTATGCACTTCACATGAACTATCAAACGTTGTTTCCTAAGTAAAATATAAGGAAATATTTTAGAATGTCGTCTACTGCACTTTAGGAGCTACATGTAGGTTCTGGTACCACATATCAAGGGAATGATTCACACTTTCAAATGCGAAGATCGAAGAATCAGATCCCCGACCCCTCACCCGAAAACAAACCTGCCTAGCCGCGGAATCTGGTAAATGGTTTTGTTATCACATCACGAGTACACGCCTATATAATTTTGACCCCCTTAAACCCCACTTTTATACAGTAAAAGTGGGGTTTACAGGGGTGTACATTAATTTTCTCAAAAACATAGATTGTGGGTACTCGTTAGAACCGCCTCGGCGAGGCGAATTAACGAGTACCAACAATCTACGTTTTGATCAGAAATAAGAAAAATATCTGAATTTTTTATCTGAAAATTTTCATTTTTTGGTGGTAAGAAATTTGGTGGTATGATTTTGACCTCCTTAAACCCCACTTTTATATAGTAATACTGGGGTTTACAGGGGTGTACATTAATTTTCTCAAAACATAGATTGTGGGTACTCGTTAGAACCGCCTCGGCGAGGCGGTTCTAACGAGTACCAACAAACTACGTTTTGATCAGAAATATGAAAAATATCTGAATTTTTTGTCTGAAAATTTTCATTTTTTGGTGGTAAAATTTTCAGCATATTTGAATAGGCGTGTTTTCGTAATGAGTCCGCAGCTGTTTATTTGCCAGAATGTGTATGTTCCTTTCTCACAGCACACTCACATAATATTTACTGCACTAATCCTAAATTTTGAACATTTGTGGTATATCCAGAAACTATTGATGACTGACTCTTGACTCTTCCTCTTAAGCCTGTGCTCGGGGCAGGGGCGTATGCAAACTTGCATACTATATTGCTGCATTATATAAAGAAACTTAATAAGATCGAGTCTCCGATTTCGTTCTTTTGTATGTTCTTTGTTTCTAAATGCAAATTTTTAGATTTTTATTTTACTTCACTGCAGGTTGTGTTATGTGTCGTGTGATGTTCGTAAAACGTCTTCCTGTACTTCGCCATAGTGCAGATTATATTTTTTATTTCCTTTGGGATCATTGAGTCCATTCTGATTACTTTGAAAATCGATTACATGTACATACTTCACTAAAGTGTGGTCCTTTGTGATCATTGAACACACTCCGGATTTTTCAAACTTTACGGAAGGGTCACTGATGAGATCGACTTAGCCGAAACGAGTTAGTCTAACTCAGAAAAAGATGACATTTCAGGTGTTTTTAATTCTGTGAGTGTGTTAATTGTTCTCAAGGGTGATTCCTTTCAAAATCTATTTATGATGAATGCTATAGGATCACGAAAACATACCTATATAATTTTGATCCCCTTAAACCCCACTTTTATATAGTAAAACTGTGGTTAACAGGGGTATACATTATTTTCCTTATTTCTGCTCAAAAACATAGATTGTGGTACTCGTTAGAACCGCCTCGTCGAGGTGGTTCTAACGAGTACCCACAATCTATGTTTCGAGCAGAAATATGAAAAAAAAATCAGAACTTTTTATTTGAAAATTTTCATTTTTTGATAGTAAAATTTTCAGTATATTTTAATAGGCGTGTTTTCATAATGACTACTTTCCCACTGCCCTACTCCCAGACTTGACTTATATTTCAATATTTCGTTTTATTTTTCAGGGATGGATGTCAATGTAGGATTGAAAGGGCTTACATCTCTACAACCGTTTATACATAAGGTCACAGTGGCCGACACGGAACATTCCATTATGTCAGCTCTAGTATACAAAATGGAACATTCCGATAAAATCTGCAAAGACTTTCTTAAATATGGGCTCAAGGAATATTTCTTTTTATGATCGTTATTGTCTTAGTAAATAAAACAATGTAAAATTAACAAATTTTATCTTTTATTACCTTTTCCCCCTATCTTCGTCCAGCATAATAGTCTACTTAAAACCCTAACGCTGAGCATGCTGGAAAAAAATTCAGCAGATGACATTTTGAAGTATTTATTTTCCAAGACCATAGGAGTTGGTATTTCATGCAAATGGTCTCCTAGGTAGACAATTTTCATGAATTAACAACTCTTATTTTATTCCAAGAAAATAAGAGTTGACATGGTTTATGTATACTGTTTGCAGCTCATCCAGCAATGTTGAAATATAAATGACCTTACCCGCCCAGCCCCCCTCCCCACCCCCCCCCCCCCCACCCCGACAAAAAAGAAAAGCCACAGTCACGAATTATACAAGATTCCGAGGCACATCACCTGATAGTTAATTAGAATTTAACCCCTTCGTGCCCAATGGACTCTTCTATCTCAACACTTTGGACAAGTCCATTACTAATAGTAGGGGTGTCTGGTTTGTTTTTATCATCACCATGCTGAATGGAAATTGTTGTTTTTAATGCAAACAGTTCTGCGGCGTCTGATCTGTTTCTACACTGTTTCCCAATGTCCCTTTTATGGGAGACCAGGCATGAATGTCTTAATATTTAGGATGACTATGGTAAAATAAGTTGTGTGAATATTTTGAGTAAACTGTGGTACAGTGAACCCTCGTTACAACGACATCATTTGTTCCCAAAGAAATTGCCATTAAAATGAATTTGCTGCAATAAAAAATCCTTAATGAGCAGATTGGTATGTAAGAAAGGTCTTGGTTTGTTCTAATTTCCTTAAAGAATACGTGTTTTGGATATTTTTAGAATCGCCTCACTGAGACAATTCTAACAAATATCCAAAACATATGTTTCTTAAAAGTATTAAACACAATATTCTTGCATAACTTGTGACTAATTGTTACCTCTTAAACGAAAGATTTTATGACAGTCAAATTGTCATTAATACGAATCTTGTCGTTGTATCCAGTGTCATTATAAAGAGGGTTGTCTGTATTAACGGTCTGGAATATGCGCGTAACAAATGTGTATTCGGGCAATTACGGAGAGCAAATGCTAAGATGAACACAGTCTAACTGAGCTGGATCTGTTCTATTTTCGTGTACATACTTGCAGCTTTCAACGGTTTATACCGTATTTACCCTTTGTATTCGGATAGACGGGCCTGAACAAACAGATAAAAACCAGATTAAACACCACAAAAAACAATAATTGTTTATTACTCGGTTAGCAATGTTTTAGATAACCCAACAGGTAGAAAAAATAGACCTGTTCAAATATAAGGACAAGTATGGTAATGAGTTAAGGTGCTCGAATACTTAAGGTAACAGTACATACAACCTTCTTTATATCAACACTTGATACAACGACAAAATTCGTTTTAATGACAATTTGATTGTCATGAAACCTTCGTATATGGGGTAACAATTAGATGCAAGAATATTGTGTTTATACTTTAAAGAAACATATGTTGTTGTTTTTATATTTGTTAGAATCGCAGATTGATATGTAAGACAGGTATTGTTTTGTTCTTACTTCCTCACAGAACACATGCTTTGAACGGTCAGTGGTAAACAACCGGGAAGGGGCTTAAATTGATTTTAAAAGAACCTAAAGTCTATATCGCGTACTTGTGTGGCCTTCATTTGTACAGTTAGGATGGGCATTAACAGTGAGTTTTCAGAAAGAAATGTCGACATTATTACTTCACTGGATTGGCAGCTGAGAAGGTTTACATTACGAAAACATGCCTATTCAAAAATACTAAAAATTTACCACTAACAAATGGAAATTATTCAGGTAAAACCTGATATTTTTCATACTTCTGCTCGAAACATGGATTATGGGTACTCGTTAGAACCGCCTCGACGAGGCGGTTCTAACGAGTATCCACAATCTATGTTTTTGAGCAGAAATCAGAAAACTAATATATACCCCTGTAAACCCCAGTTTTACAAATATAAAAGTGGGGCTTAAGGGGGACAACATTTGTATAGGCATGTTTTCGTGATGACCAATGTGAAAACAGAACAAAGGAACCGCCAAAAACGGAACAAAGGAACCGACTTAAAAAGACGGGGAACTTTCCCGAATCTTTTATTTCCGCTGAAAACGGTTCTATACAACTACAACTAATTCCAATCTTCCTTTCATTTCACTTATCCGATAAAGCAAGAAGCGTCTATGCTCGACAGGGAGCAAATTGTTTCCTAATAGAGTAGACACTTTACATAAGAAGCAAAAGCAATTTTGACAAAGTGGTCTCTTTTGAAATAGCATGAATTCCCCTTGAAAAACGAACGAGCTGACCAACATAAAATGATATATATAACATTGACTATTCCCTTACAGGAGGCAGATTCAATGAATGTCAGTCCCTTTTTTTTTTCAGGGAAAATGAGATTAATATTTCAAAATGTCTTCTGTTGTAACTTTTGCCCAGCATACGCAGGCCTTTAAAAGTTTTCAGCTCTGCCATATTCTGAACACTCTAGAGGACATTTGAACTGCTCACTCTTATCAGCTACTCTGCCGACCAATGTCACCGGGCATAGATATATAAAACACCTGTACTGTCTTGTGGTACTAACCGACTTTTACAGCGACGTGGTAGAGTATAGGACTTTGAGTCCAGCGGATCGGGTTCGATTCCCGGTTGGGGAAAAAAGCTATTTCCATTTTTCACCTGTTGCACCAATAATGACTATTTTTTTAGAAATCTTCCTAAGTTTTAATTTGCTAAGACTACACTTTTTACACCTACTCCCACACACAACTTTTGTTTGCATTAAAATTTTCGCCATGATATATACAAGGGCATCTCTGTAAGTGATGATATATTTATTTGTAGTTTTAGGTCATTCAAACTTCTAGGCACAGATTTAAATGCCGTGAATATGGATTTTTATTTAGAATTTCAGCAGAGAGTGCACACTCTGAAACCGTACTGTAAATCATGCCAGGAAAGTACATTATCAAAGTCTTTCTGGTAAAGTTTTTTTTTATAGTATGCTAATGTTTATCTGAACATTATCTTATATTTATGCACAGAATTTTCAATAAACGCATCAATATGACATTTTTTTTTAAATCAGGAATGTATAATTTAAGGGTTTAATTTTAATGCAACTTATGCAAAATCCCATTGACAATTTATATCGAAATGTGAATATGAGCAGATATTGTCTAAAATATCAAGTTGTTCTGTAAGTGGGCAACGAACACCCAAATTACGCAGCACGAATGCATATGCTAATCAGGTCCTTTCTTACATGCAGTTAAGTTAAGGGGTAGTATACACTATCAAGTTTTCAAGGAAAGCTCCCCTTGGGAGCAAATTCTTTCCTTTTAGAGTAGACTCCTTTCAGAAGGTGGTTTTTGTGCAGGAAAACAAACAGCAAGACAAAAATGTCTCGTTTGTAAAATGGGGTGAATTAGCCAAGCGTATCCAGTCCTCTTAATAGTCCTGTTCTAGCATTTTGCATTGCATAATACCAAAGTCAACTCAGTACGGACTGACCGGATACCACGACAACAATTTCGGATTAAATACGGCGTTTAATTTTAACTAACGTACTAGCTGCTCCTCTTAATCCTAACCCCAAATTAATTACGACTGATGCTGTCACCAGCTAATGACAAAGCTGTTCGTGTTTTGCACCAAATGACATTGAACGGGATTGGTATTTCAGAAACGATAAAATCGAATTGACAGAATAGCTGCATCGGCTTAATTCATGCGATCAGAGTTAATTGCACAGAAGAAGTCCAGGAAGAGCCACAAACACAGAACATCGCCTACCAATGACACGAAGAGGAAAAGCAAACAAACTAAGATAGCTAGACAGTTCAAATTACACAGATCAAAGAAAAGCAAAGCAATCAGCCCTCTCTTTTCTACCCAACAAACACACAACGTCGTTATAACGTCGCTGCAACGTCACGACGTTGCAGAGACGTTGTAACGACGTTGATGCGACGTTCTGTGTTTGCTGGGTAACTTGGTCATTATAATGCAAGATAGTATCCACTAAACACACCAATAAGACACCAAACGCAATGAAACAATAAAATATAACGAAAAGCCCCGCAGCGAGTAGCAAGCTTAAAGGACACCTACAGAATAAACAACTTAAAAACCAACACCTTAGGACGGTCAGTATTAAAACCACCCGGGAGGGGTGTTTAACAGATTTTACAGATATCAAATCTTCACCCTATGTTCAAATATACACAGCTAATAATAATAATAATAGTAATAATAATGCAAAGCTCGAACAAACGTAAAAACATACACACAGAGAAAGAAAAAGATACTAAACAGGACAGTTATTGAAGTGAGGTGAAGACAGATCATCAGGAAAAGAAAATGAGCTAGCGCATGACAAAACCAACAAAATAGCATGTTCGCCCAGCGAAGACTCAGATTAGTACATGCCAGTTCGTTAGTTTTGTCAAGTGATAGCTCAAATATGACTAACGAAAATGGTGCAGAAACCAAAGAATGAAGATATACAGCGAGTGGCCACACTGCTAGGATACATACAGACTTGCCATGCAGCTAGGGGTCACACAACCTTACAAAGAACGATCAACAAAAGATCTACCACTTTATAACGCATTAGAAACCCGAGATCAGTCTTTTCATTCCCAGAATCTTCCCTTTCTCCTGGTACAGTCTACACTATCAGTGCGTTCCTACTGATGGTGAATGAATACATACAAACGATTTTGCTACCGGTTTGTAAAGTTTTGCAAATAGATAGTTGCCGTCAACGTATTACAAGCTTTACAAAATGTGACTACTTTTAAAGGCAAAAACTTGCTTCCTATGGGAGCATTTTTTTTTCTGTAAGGGTATCCCCTAAAACGAATAGAGGCCAAACTGTCCATGTAAGAATTATTTCCTTTGAAGCTGTCTCGTTCCCTTAAGCATGTGGATATTTCGTTGCAGATCATACATCGTCCTTTCGTTACTTATAATTATGTACGTGTACTTAAAGATTTTAAAAAGAATGACTCTTGAGAGCAGTGAACGTACACGTGCATGTGCCTTTTACCCCAAAAGGCGAAAAGCTCTTCTACAATAAACATGGATAATTATGAAAAATATAGACGAAGATATCCAGGGAATGCCACAATCACGAAACACAGCCTACAAGAGGCATTTTAGATTGCCAAGGATGCAAAGTTTCTTCATGCGGACAACGAAGATTCTAATCAGACTGCGCGGATGCGCAGGCTGATTTGAGTCTTCGTTGGGCGCACATGTCAGAGTGTCACATCATCTCAGTTTGTGGCTCAGTAAAGGATATTGTTCTTCAGCCTCATGGTTCGTGGAAGTCAGTACGCGGAGACGTCAAATAGGAGGAACATTCCTGGGTGAGCGTCTCCATCAAGTCACCTCAACTGCTATGACCCACAAAGCAGGACAGTCGTATAAATCTGGTAGGAGCTGTTTATTATAGCAAGTGTATTTGTATAGCTGACTATCGGTTTGTTTCTTGCAGGGAAATGGCAGCGGCCGCGGTCTTCCGATTATGTGTATAAGCACAAGACACAAATGTCATTCGTTACATTTCAGGAATAGTTAAAAGTTCAGACACCTCTTTTCAATGAATTTTACAAAGCTCTTTCTGAGTTCTGCGGTCATATACCCATTCACGCAACTGAATTATGGATTACTTCTTAAGCTAATTTAGGCAGCTGGCAACAAAAGGTACTGTGTAATCTATTACTGAACGACGTCTAACACCAACAGTCTCATCCAAGCAGTCAGGACTGTGCTCCCATTTTACTATCAACTATTTGACTACTGAAGAATACTCATGCGAATAAAAAGATCAAGACCCGTCTGCGCAGACTGGTCTTAATCTTTGTTTTTTCGCATACGTGCTAAGGTACATTTCCACTAGCTCTGTTCCCATTTGCATTTGAAGATACTTTAATCTGACGTGCCTGATATTATAGAGATATTGGCTTGTCAATTACAGCACATCAAAATACTGCTATTCAAGACACAGTTACGCAAAGAGAAAGACAACATTTCCAAGCGTGAAATCAACTTTTATCCTATAATTTGCTGAGCTCAAACAGCATAAACAGATCATATTTTATGTTTCCTTTTTCTCGTTATGCCTAGAAAATGTTGTTGGATATTTCTTGCGAATTGTTTCCAATGATGCAATTTGCAAGAAATGTCAAACCGTATTGTCTGGAGAACGAATATAGGAAACTATTAATTCGTCGTTTGCTGGTTTTGCCGAGCGATTTCGGAAGAATGCACTTGAATCCAGTTAACGAACGAAGATACTCAGTAACCCGATCAGGTAATAGTTAAATATCACATCAAAACATTAAGAGTTCAACGGGATCCAAAACATGGTGTCAAAGTACGGTGATTTCTTTCGAAGGCGTGTTTTGTAATTTGTATGGAAACATGTAAGTGAAGATACCCAGGAAATGCCACAATCACGAAGCCACGCCTTCTTAAGGAACCAAAAGAGGGAGAAATAAGGAACAAGTAATGACAAAACAGAAAGTCACACATGAGCCAGCGCACGACAAAACCTACAAAATGACATGTGCGCCTCGCGAAGACTCAGATCAGCCTGGGCATCCGCCCAGTCTGATCAGAGTCTTTGCTTGCGCTCAATAGGTAGCTAAGGACCCAAGCGTTCTTCATGCGGACAGCGAAGACTCTGATCAGACTGGGCGGATGCCCAGGCTGATCTGAGTCTTCGCTGGGCACACATGCCATTTTGTTGGTTTTGTCGTGCGCTGGCTCATATAATATCACCGACGCACAAACAAAAACGAACAGCAACAGAGGAACCGCCTTGGAACTTGAAAAAATTACTTGGAGGCTTAAACCAGTTTTACTCGCCCGAAAGCTCGCCCTTAATTCTGACGCAGCTCCAAATTACAAATATATGTCAGGTCCGCATAGGGGTCCTCTACCTCGTCTATGAAACATCACAGTGAAACATATAAAATAAAAAACACTGTGATAAAACAAAGCAAAGGGCTCAATGGCGATCTGAAGCCAGAACACAAGAAAGCCACGAATGGGAACACAGCTTCACGAAAACACCTATATAAAAAAAGGTAAGAGGAAAGCCCAGGAAATATGCCTTTATTTCTATTTCAGGAGATGATTTATATAGGCTTCTAGCTTTTTATCAAATCCTGTACCATATAACATTAAACGATGTATATATGTGGACTTAAATGAATAAAAAATTGTTAAAACCAAAAGTCCAAGGAGTGCCACAATCACAAACCGCAGCCCTTCCCAGACACCAAGAGGCAGAGGAAACAGACAAAACCAAACAAGCGCAAATCGAACAAACGTACGAAAAGCACTAAGAGTAGTATTGGGTGGCACTTTGGGGATACTACTACTAAGCTAAGCTTTCTCTTCCCCAAGCGAGGTATCGCAATGCTGAAAGGACTGCACACGTGAGGTATTTCCTGATAACCTGAAAGCCACCATCCTCATAGTTGTTAATCGATGAAAAACTGGTAAGAGAAAAGTCCAGGGAGTGCCACAATCACAAACCGCAGCCCTTCCCAGACCCCAAGAGGAAGAGGAAACCGACAAATCTAAACAAGCACAAACCGAACAAACGCACGAAAAGCACTAAGCTTAGCTTTCTCTTCCCCAAGCGAGGTATCGCAATGCTGAAAGGACTGAAAAACACAAGAACAAAATATTACAAGGTAAGACACCTTTTTTACAGGCCTGTTCATCTGGACTCGTGACAACCTTATTTTTTAACACACACACACACACACACACACACACACAGAGGCCAGATATCAAGCACAAACAAATCACCTCGTAGAATAAACCACAAAGCAACAAAGAGTAAGACTAACACCAGGACCACCGCCTTAGAACGGTCAGTAGAATAAACCACCGGCATTAGTTTGACCTTCATAAACCCCACTTTTATATAGTAAAACTGGGTTTACAGGGGTATACATTATTTTTCTTATTTCTGCTCAAAAACATAGATTGTGGGTACTCGTTAGAACCTCAGAAAAATGAAAAATATCAGATTTTTTTTTTTTTTTTTTTTTTTTTCTTTTTCTTTTTTTTTATCTAAAAACTTTTTGATTTTGTTGGTGAAATTTTCAATATGTTTGATTAGGCGTGTTTTCGTAATGGATATTGACAGTCAACCGCCAACTTCCGGAAGCAGATTGTGAGGAAGGAGCCGTCATTTAGTCTGAGAACCGACCCACCGTCTTGCAGTTCTAAAAGAGAGGGTAAAGTTATCAACTATGATTGGGTTAACAGCCATGCATGCAGGTTGCCGCAGTATGTCAATGTTGTAACATCTTTTCGAAGCGAGTGACAATCTCTTTAAATTATTCCGAAAACGGAATCAGATTTGCCTACACTCTTTTTGAATTTTAAGACTCCATAAGTCGCCATAAAATTCAGGTTCTTCTTGCTGAAATATTTTCAAACCAATCTTTTATTTAGACATTAATGCAGAATGACGGCGATAAAACTGTTTTACGTAGTTTATCATGATATCGGTACCCCTGCTTAAAGGAGCTTAGCAGTTAAAGTTATTCAGCTATTACTTGACTAGACGCTCTAGTAAAATGAATTTAACACACAGGAGCACAAATATGGGCGAGTGAAAATGCAATGAAACATTTTCTTGACACAGGCTACTTACTTTAGAAAGTGAAAGCTTCTGAAAGCATGGTAAAACTGGTGGCAGTGGAAATTATTGTCCCAAGCAACAGTGTTTTTGGCACAATTTTTATAAAATGTTAAAAACGGACGAGATATTAATTACTATGATTTCAAATGATAAATTAAGCTCTAGACTCCAAGATCTAAAAACTAACAGTTTTTGTGACAGTGTAGCGTTTGCCTGGTCACGAAGTTAGCCGCACAGCACGATCGCGTCGAAGCACTATCCGTAGTACAGGCTGTTTCACTCCTCAAAAAAGCCAACCATTCCATCTGCGTCGCCATAAAAACTGACTTCAACAGCAAAGAGACTGTCTCACTTCTGGAAATGGGAGATGGTTGTTTTGCTAGTCATTTAGCTATATGGTTCTGACTGTGACTAGTCCTGTTCTTTCTTCTTTCACGCTTCCTCTCCGTATCGGAGGTAACCGGCGATCTGTGATTGTGAGTCTTCCTGATTGTCTTCATTATTTTCTCATATAACGGCGAGTTTTACATTTGGCATTACCATTCGCTCGAGAAACACGAGAACTAGCCCAGCGGGCACATGACATGTATACAACGTCGCCTCAACGTCGATACAACGTCAGGACGTTGCATCGACGTTGAGGCGAGGTTGTATACATGTCATGTACCCGCTTTGAGGTTCCCTGTTCATTTATTGCAAGAGAGAAAAAGCATGAAAATGTCATATTTTTGTAAATCTTGTACTGTTTATGTTTTGAAACGCAAAATAAGAGGAACGTCTTCCTGAAAACTAGTACACGCTTTCAATTTATTCACTTCCCTTGATAGTGTTGGCATATAACATATATCAGATGACTTACGTAGATGTCATCGTTTTTTTTTCGACACAAAACTGACCCTCAACATGAGAAAACGTACCTTCTGACATGTGCGCCAAACGAAGACTGATCAGAGTTTACGTTGTCCGCATGAAGAAACTTTACACCCTTTGCTATCAAAATGCGCCATGTGACTATTCTGATCAGACTGTGCAAATGCGCAGGCTGACCTGATTATTGGCTTGGCGCACGTCCGACGATACCTTTTCTGACATTTACGCCTCAAATGTATTAATACAAGATGTATCTTTCGAAAAAGCCTACTCATCACTATCGAATAACTCTTAGTGTCTAATTGACACGGTTCGTTAACTTTGAAATTGTACAGTGCCGTGCTTATATTCAGAATGTACTTTGGTGGCACAATGTTCAGACATCAGTAATTACATGCCTTCAGTTGATAACTAATCAGGTAGCAGAAATTCAGGAGCTTTCAGACAGAAATGCAGCAATTCTTTCCCAGTGGGTTTTTTGCTAATTAACACCTATTCAATGAAATATATAAGAATTATACCCAATGAACTATGAAGATGCGTACAGTACGGTTAATCATTTTACACTCATTTAGCCTTATATGCTCGTATAGCAGTGACGCTGACTGGTAAACCTTTCAGCTCTGCAGACTAATACAGATACCTTTGCAAACAGTGTAGATTCAGATGAGATGGCTCATAATGAGCCATCTCATCTGGATCTATGCTTCTTACAATTTGGTTCTTGTGTTTTGACATACCATTTTGGCAAGTGTGTGTGTCCTAAATTCAAAGATAGAGAATCAACATAAGAAACTCAGGTGTGAAATGGTGAAATGATTTTCTAAAATGTCAATTAATACAATAACCTACAGGCTCTCATAATGTCATATTAAAACGAGAACTTCAAAGACCATCGAAGTTATTTGATAGAAAATTGTATCCAACAGAGATATCTACTGAAAGGAGAGACTAGTTGATTTCAACATAAGTATACATATAGATGTAATCGAAACGTAATATCTAGCAATTTACATTTAATATATCTGACATGAAACAAAAACAAGGAAATGCGCACTACCTGAAATATATAGTTTAGGTTTTGAGCATGCGGGCATCGCATGGGATTCGCTTATAACTGATCGTCTAATACGAACAATTTCTGTCCATTTTGCCTGCTTTTCCAAAATATATTAGAAAATACAGTACACATTATTGTACCAAATCAAAATCTTAATCATAATGTTAAAAGTTGTCTGAACGTATACCACCAAACAATACGTAAATAAATTTAATATAGGGTAAGATATTTATTTGGATCGTGCGCTCAGTACTGATCAATATCTCTGTTTTAATGTGACTTTATGAGTAAAATATATCCCAAACAGTTAATTTATCATTTTGTATTACAGCACATATGGTAGGTGTTCAGGATACCTTTATGACCGAATCGTTGGAGAGTGGCTATATAAATATTATCATTACGAAAACATGCCTATTCAAATATATTGAAAATTTTATCACCAAAAAATGAAAATTTTCAGACAGAATTTTTTTATATTTTTCATATTTCTACTCAAAACATAGATTGTGGGTACTCGTTAGAACCGCCTCGCCGAGGCGGTTCTAACGAGTACCCACAATCTATGTTTTTGGCAGAAATAAGAAAAATAATGTATACCCCTGTAAACCCCAGTTTTACTATATAAAAGTGGGGGGTTTAAGGGGGTCAAAATTATATAGGCATGTTTTCGTGATGATAAGAAAAAACGTATATGAGAACATGATTTTTGTGATTCACGAGTGAATATTGTTCACTATGGCTATAGATAGTTTTAGGTCAAGCATCCAGGACATTCGAGGCTACATAGATCATACGAAGCAAATGCGTTAGGTTTCTGTGCGCTCACCCACCCATCCCGCCACTTTTTTTTTTTTTTTTTGAGAATCATGTTAGGAATTGAGCTTTTTTTGATTAAATGTAAATGGCTAATTTAATAAAGTTGAAACAAATACAAGAAATTACCGTTAATTACTCGATGAGTAATTTGTATTTGTTTTAGTTGCTTTCAGACTTATTATGTGTTGAGCTGAGTCTGTGATGTGTTCCGGACTTTTGACTGCTCTGTGTTCGCTGAACCAGTGATAAAGTGAGAACTTAATTGTTTGTGTTAAGGTACTTTGGCCATTTAAACTTTATATTCAAAGTGGACTTATGGATGGATGGACGGTTACTGTTTGGAAATTGATTGTTGTGGAATTTGTAAATGAATAAAAATGACACGCCCTCGTCTATACTTGCCGTCACACACGTATACATTGTTCGTCGTTTATTTATTGCATAAGTAAATATCAAAACGATAGCCTTTGGAAACAAAGGGCACACTACGGATTAGAAAATGGGAGTCTCGGTTTTGTTAAGACTCTTTATAAGCAGTAATGAAGTTTGAAACACTGCTTACGCCCTCAGGCGTATAACAGGAAGAAGTATGGGGAATGCTGAGTTCTCAGTATAAAGCAGAGAACTGCTGCGTTATGTCATGTTCAGTAAACTGTCGACATGTTATACCTTTTTTCCAAATTATCAAGTTTAGATTATTAATAATTTATGTTTCATTCGAATGAAACGATAGAAACTTAATAATGTTTATAGAGATATCATGGCTAAGCTTTGTTGTTGTTGATATTAAGAATAAACTGGAGAAAAGCTAATAGAGACTTCCTTTCGCCTTTTTTCAATTTGGAACTAAAATATACAAAGAAATAGTGGGTATACTGATGGTTGCGCTTGTGTCCCTACCCATGTTGCAGATTTCTTTCTATTTTGCTACGAAAGACACTCTTTGTTCTCATGTTCCTAAAAAAGTTCAGTTGAAGTTATAGACACGTGTTGATATGTAGATGTCTTGCTAAATATTATTGCATAAAAAGCAGTGTCGCACATTATTAACAGCCGTGCATTAACCGACGAAAAGCCGTGTATTAACAAGGCAAGAAACTCGAAATGTAGTAAATGTCTTCAGTTTTTATGCAATAATAGCGATCAAACATGGTTTTTCAATGCATTAACATTCGCGAGGTCCCTTGGGAGGTGTTGAAAACCGCGGCCTTTGGCCTCGGTTTTCAACACCTCCCACGGGACCTGGCGAATGTTAATGCATGAAAAAAAACATGTTTGATCTCTATATTGATAAACGTAATATGGAGGTATCCAGGAAAAGCCACAGTCACGGAACACAGCCCTCATAAGGCCCCCGATAAGAAATAAATTATGTGAAATGACAACACAAAATAGCAGCTTGTCTAGAACAGAACAAAAACAAAAAAAAAAAAAAAAAAAAAAAACGGAGACAGAACAGACAAGCCGCGATGAACTGCAACAGAAGTACCAACTTAGAACGATTAACAGTTGAGCGGCTTAAACCTGCCTGCATTTACGGGCGTCAAACCTCGTTCTGAATCCTGGTAGATTTCCAGCTATATATAACGGTTCGGTTTACTTTGAGCCAGTGGTAGATAACATTTATCCAAAAGAACTTCAGCTAAACAAAGCTAACACCTCCAATACCGAAGCCTTGGTTCTGGATTTCAATTTATCCGTATCTAATTAATGTTTAAAGTCTCCATATTCCTCAAAACTGGACATTTATATTATATTATATTATATTATATTATATTATATTATATTATATTATATTATATTATATTATATCTGAGGATTGTATTAAAAACACTTACTTAAAGGCTCCTCAAAAATTGACATTTTATTATCTAAGAAAGGTTTAATGAATTGATACCCAGTCAGCATTCTACGTAAATCTATATCGGGCCGTCATCGGCCCGTCAGGGTAGCTGACGGGCCGATGACGGCCCGATGTAGATTTACGTAGAATGCTAGCTGGGTATATGACATTAATACGATCATAAAATGTGACACCTGACAGCCTGTAAAATTTCAGTTAGTCTCTCAAATATGAATTTGCATCAACAATCTAGTTCAAGTAATCTAATTGGCTGAAAATTAGAAGTGGGTGTGGCACCTTAATTTATTCAACATGACAAAGGTTAAAGAGGTAAATAATCCTTCTCAGCCTGGCAGTTGCAGAAATCTTCTATGACACACTTTCCATCGACGTACATTGCTTTTGCCTGTACTGTCACAAATGAGTCGCAACGTGAGAGAATGTACCTCCTGACATGTGCTCCCAATGAAGATTAAATATCAGGTATATAAATCAAATTGAGTCTATCATAAATGTTAAGTGAAGCTTCCATCACAAAAACACGCCTATATAGTTTTGATCCCCTTGAACCCCACTATTATACAATAAAACTGGGGTTTACAGGGGTATACATTATTCTTCTTATTTCTGTTCAAAAACATAGATTGTGGGTACTCGTTAGAACCGCCTCTAAGGTTCTAACAGGAACCCACAATCCACGTTTTGAGCCATAATATGAAAACTACCAGACTTTTTCATTTGAAAGTTTTTTTATTTTTTGGTGATATAATTTTCAACATATTTGAATAGGCGTATTTTCGTAATGTGTAATCAGTCTACACATCGGAGAAATGTGTCCAGGGTATTCCTTTGTCGCTTCAAGATATGAACTAAACAATGAAAACAGAGAACTTCATAGAAATAAACAGACTGATCTTGACTTTTGAGGTTGCTGTGTGCCTAACACCATTAATTTTCACGTTATGCAGCCGGATCGTTGAGATAAAATGAAAACTTGATTAAAAACATTAAGAACGATGCACTGAAGTCATTGCTTAATTTGTTTGATTTTATCGTTATTAATATCTGTCTGTAACAGCAACGTCTGACATATAGCTAAGCCAATTGACATCTAAGTTAGATGAGATACAAAGGACCTTATAACACATGCGCATGCGAACAGCAAAGGCCCAGTTCTTCAGATGCATCCGCATTTGGTCTTCACATTCGTTTGCCTGTAGAAAATGTGGATTCTACAATATTGTAAAATCTATTGTTGAAAACCGAATGCCCTGATCAGCTTGTTTAGGTGTGAAATATGGTCTTGTTCATTGCTATTGCTTTTCTCATATGGGCCTCGTCAAGCGAAAACGTGTCTATGTTCATATGTGAACAGCGAGGACCCAGATCAGACTGCGCATCCGCGCAGTCTGATCAGGGTATCCGCTGTTCGCTAAAAGAAACCGTAGATACTGCCTAATATATTGTAGAACAGAGGTTCTGATCAGACTCCTTAGAATGCGCATGCTGATCGGAAATTTAGCTGTTTGCATAAGGTACATTTTCTTACAATACGACTCATGTCCAACTAAAGCGTTTTTGTGTGAACCGGTTCGTTTGTCGGATGATATGGGAATAACCAATGCCATTGTGCTAATCCAGACGACCATGCGATTATATAATCGAGTCATTTTAAATCTTGTGTAAATGTATGTTCAAAGCGATGACTGAAGATCCCATGCAGAATATGCAGACGTGAAGGGTGATCGTTGTTCGTATAAGGGATATAGTTATTTAGCACATCTCGTATCATTTCTGAAAGTCTTTTAAGGATTGATTGTTAGCACCGGAAATTGCGTTATGTTGCGGAAATGCTATTCCGCTGCGCGAAATTAAGTTCTGGCATGACAACATTTTTTCAGAACATAATGGCATAGCATTCTTTCTATTTATAATATTTATAATATAATTAAAGAAAGGAAAGAGATATGTTTTCACTCCTCAAATGCAGTCACAGATCGACATGCACATATGTACAGGCTAGGCCCGCTCATTCGTTTTTTGAAGTTTGTGTGTGTGTGTGTGTGTGTATGTGTGTGTGTTTAGATGGCTGCATATAACATATCTTAAACGTCAATATTTACCTACGTGATCCGTGACGGGCTCACGACCGATAAAGGCAATGACCCTGGACCACTAACGCAATAACATACTACCGTACATATATATACTGAAGTGAAAAAGAAACGCAAGGTAAACTTTTAACCTGAATTAAACTATTGTTTAATAAGGCATCTAAATTTTTTTCATATGATTGCAACATCTTTAGTAAACGTTTTCCCAAGTTTCATTAGTTTGTGACTAAAAACTCGTCAGTAATTGAAGTGCACTGGAACGTACTCCCCATAACTGTAAATGAAAATCAATTGAATTAATCAATATTTGTGTGTGCCCCTCTCGCCGCAGTTGCCATTCTTATTCTCCTCCGCATGGATTTCATAAATGTATTAATTCTTTCATTGAAATTCTGTTCCATTCTTCAAACAATGTATGTTTTCTAACTGGGCGAAAGTGGTGGGGATCTCCACGCGCCTCCAATCTGGACTGTATGGTGGCCAATCGAGAGGAATAAAGTTATGCTTCGTCAGAAAGTTACAACAAGCTCTGGCGACGTGGGGCTGGGCATTGTCATGCTGTAGAATTAGTTAAAGTTGCTGCACAAGAGGGACTGCATCGGGGCGGAGGACTTCATTACTGTTGTTAACTCGTCCGCTATTACAATCAACTATGGTCTTACACCATTAGAAATACCTCCACAGACCATAAAAGAACTGGTCTCAAAGCTATCCCTCTCGGCAACAAGCGTCGGCAAAATGATCTCCAAGACGTCTGTAAACGCGACGTCGACCATCTGGGCGATGAAAGAGTGAAATGGGACCCGTAAGTAAAAACAAAAAGGGGGCATCAACTGCCTCATCGGAAATCTTCTGGGGGCACGTGCTGTCAGTCGCACCATACGACGCATGCGACGAGCCTGAGTCAGGAGCGGACCAACATACGGATGGCGTGTCTCCGAATACCAGAATCGCGCAAATTGATTTCCCACATGGGCGATTATAAGTGCCAACGGTAGTAAAGGCAATTTCGGTGGCAGTTAGAAATGCGAGAAACGAATAGCCTTGTTCTGACATAGCGACGTCACGCGTGGTCAGTCGGCAGTGTCCTGTCTCCTTTAAGTGTCTGACATGACGTTAAAAAGTGGAAACCTCCATCCCAAAATGTTGAACAATTGTTGTTAGCTTCCTTAAAATCAGAACAAATCTTTACCCTGCGTTCCTTTCTCACGTCAGTATATACTACTATTTACCCAAATTTATTGATTCCATCCAACTACCTGTTGTTGTGTTTAAAAGCTATTTAATGAGTGGCAAACAATTTTTATCCTCATATATAAAAGTCAAAGTACGGGCTTTATATTTGAAATTGGCTGTCTATGTACTAGTACATAGAATACGCTTTAACCCTGGTACTGCTCAATCCGGATATGCCCTGCTTAGTGTACATCCAGATCAGTTGGCTACTTAACTGCTCTGGATCTACACTGTTTTTCAATAAGTATGTGAATTTGTATCAACAACCTGGATCAAGTAATCTGATTGACTGACAATGAGAAGTGGGCATGGCATCTTCTGAATAATTTATTCAGCATGGCAAAGGTTAAAATGCATTTCTGTAGCAATGGATCCAAAATTGATATAGCAATTATTGCAGTTCAAATGTAATCAAAAATTTGTAATTACTAAATCATTATAATAGTCAATGCTTAAATGCTGGAAAGAATTGCAGCAGACAAGAAATATTTTCTTAATTTTCCCAGACAACTGGCTTTGACGTTTCAAGCAAATTGTCTCCTCAAGAGACAATTTGTATGCAATGTCAAAGACTATGGGTGGGAAAACTCTGAAGAAAAACATAGCAAGAAATTTCAAAGTATATTGTCTGAAAAAAAAATATAAATTTAAAAAAATAGAATTAATTTGTCGACTGCTAAATTTACATTTAGCGTGCTAAGTCTAAATATTATCGGCTCGATCTGAGTAGATCTGAGTAGTAGTTAGCATAAGTTTGTGGCATTGATGACGCGTATTGTCTTCATTTTTCATCTAAAAGAAATAACTTTTACGTTTACTAGTTATAGTTACGTAAATCATGTAATTTATGCCAGATCGACAGTTACCCATTCGGGCTGTCAATGTTGTGTGAGATCACAAACTTCGTGGAAAAACTAACAACTCTACCTACGTTGTCATAAAAGCTAGGTTCCACAGCAGGTTGCAGATGTGATATGTTCTGCTCTTCCATTCACACTGAATTCACCAACAATTCACTGGTCACCAAGCATACCCAAGGCAGGAGCAAGTGTAAGTTTAATGCAACTAGGGACACCTATTCCTGGGGCCGAACGGGATGCTGTCAACCGTTGTGAATGATGCCAACCTCTCTAGCCCTGTTGCCATTAGACCGGTTTCCATAACAAGGCTGTTAAAGCATACAGTTCAATAGATAAAAAAACACAAATATTGACCGTCCTTTATGACTTCTACGGACTCAAAACATGACATCCAAAATGAAATAAGCAAAACAACATTAGTCTAATTTTATTTCTTGTTGTGTCCTCAGGGAGAATATATGAAGCCACAAGCCAAGATATTGTCAATATTTATCTGATTGGCTCTTACATTTACGATGATAGATGGTTACGCAGCATCTAACAGCCTCAGAACTACACTAAATACATTTTAATTAAAGTAGTTAAGAATGGAAAGACGATTTCTCCGATCACAAAAGAGATGCAATTAATTGAAACGATTTACAGTGAAACCATATGAGCCCAAAAGTGAGAAGACATACCTTAGACAAGTGCGGCCATCGATGACTCAGCATCACGAAAATATGCCTTTTATAATTTTAACGCCCTTAAACCCCACTTTTATGTAGTAAAATTGGGGTTTACAGGGGTATACATTATTTTCCTTATTTCTGATCAAAAACATAGACTGTGGGTACGCGTTACAACCGCCACGCCGAAGCCGTTCTAACGTGTACCCAAAATGTATGTTTTGAGGAGAAATATGAATAATATTAGAATGTTTTATCTGAAAATTTTCAATTTTTGGTGGTAAAATGATGGTTCTGATCAAACTGCGCGATTGCGCAGGCTGATCAGAATCTTCGCTGTGCGCACATGTCCGAAAGTAAGTTTTCTGACGTTGCGGCTTGTATGATTTAAAGAAAACGAGTGTTATTGTATTACACCGGCGTTGTGGCTTGTATGAGTTAAAAAAAAAACGAGTGTTATTGTATTACACCGGTGTTGTGGCTTGTATGAGTTAAAGTAAACGAGTGTTATTGTATTACACCGGCGTTGCGGCTTGTATGAGTTAAAGAAAACGAGTGTTATTGTATTACACCTGCGTTGTGGCTTGTATGAGTTAAAGAAAACGAGTGATATTGTTTAACACCGGCATTGCGGCTTGTATGAGTTAAAGAAAATTAGAGTTATTGTATTACACCGGCGTTGTGGTTTGTATGAGTTAAAGAAAACGAGTGTTATTGTATTACAGCGGCATTGCGGCTTGTATGAATTAAAGATAACGAGTGTTATTCTATTACACCGGCGTTGTGGCTTGTATGAGTTAAAGAAAAAGAGTGTTATTGTATTACACCGCCGTTGTGGCTTGTATGAGTTAAAGTAAACGAGTGTTATTGTATTACACCGGCGTTGTGGCCTGTATGAGTTAAAGAAAACGAGTGTAATTGTATTACACCGGCGTTGTGGCTTGTATGAATTATAGAAAACGAGTGTTATTGTATTACAACGGCGTTGCGACTTGTATGAAAACGAGTGTTATTGTATTACATCGGTGTTGTGGCTTGTATGAGTTAAAGAAAACGAGTGTTATTGTATTACACAGGCGTTGTGGCTTGTATGAGTTAAAAAAACGAGTGTTATTGTATAAAATGAGTGATATTGTATTACACCGGCGTTGTGGCTTGTATGAGTTAAAGAAAACGAGTGTTATTGTATTACACCGGCGTTGTGGCTTGTATGAGTTAAAGAAAACGAATGTTATTGTATTACACTGGCGTTGTGGCTTGTATGAATTAAAGAGAACGAGTGTTATTGTATTACACAGGCGTTGTGGCTTGTATGAGTTAAAGAAACGAGTGTTATTATATTACCACGGCGTTGTGGTTTGTATGAGTTAAAGAAAACAAGTGTTATTGTAATACACCGGCGTTGCGGCTTGTATGAGTTTAAGAAAACGAGTGTTATTGTATTACACCGGCGTTGCGGCTTGTAATGAGTTAATGAAAACGAGTGTTATTGTATTAAACCGACGTTGCTGCTTGTATGAGTTAAAGAAAACGAGTATTATTGTATTAAACAGACGTTGCGGCTTATATGAGTTAATGAAAACGAGTCTTAGTGTATTAAACAGACGTTGCGGCTTGTAGAAAGTAAAACAAACGAGTTTTAGTGTATTGAACCGACGTTGCGGCTTGTATAAAGTAAAACAAACGAGTTTTATTGTTGTTAATCGACGTTGCGGCTTGTATGAGTTAAAGAAAAAGAGTGTTATTGTATTAAACCGACGTTGCGGCTTATATAAGTTAATAGAAACGAGTGTTAGTGTACTAAACCAGCGTTGCGGCTGTATTAGTCAAAGGAAACGAGTGTTATTGTATTTATCCGACGTTGCGGCTACGACTTTTTTTGTTGTTGTTTTTTTTTTTTTTTTTTTTTTTTTTTTTGTATTAAACCGACATTGCGACTTATATAAAATACTCTTTAAGAAAACGAGTGCTATTGTATTAAACCGACGTTGCGGCTTTACTCTTTAAGACAACGAGTGTTTTGGTACAAACCGGCCGGAGCAATTAGGGTAGATCCAGGCGTCAGATCGGGGTTTACATTATTTGTCACTCATCAAGTAGTTTTAGACCCATTAACAGATAGAAAGAAAAACTGGAGTTGTTCAAATATTAGGAGAAATATGATAACCAGTTAAGTGTCCCAATCTTAAAATACAGAGTGCTTGAGCAAACATTGTAGACCAAGATCGACGCTGCAAAAAAGCGGCGTTAAATCAGGGTCTACACTCTTTGTCACTCATCCAACATTTTAGTCATACCTTAAAGCAGTAAAATGGACTGGTTAGAATTTAAAGGCTCCATATTCCTCAAACATAGACATTTTATCATCCAAGAAAGTTTTAATAAATTGATATATAGTATCAATACAATCATAAAATGTGGCACCTGACAGCCAGTAAAATTTCAATGAGTCTCTCGTGCTTGAAATGAAATGATTTTTATCTTACGTATCTCTGACATTAAAATCAGTTCATTTTTGATCCAGATCAAAAACGAGAGACTAACTGAAATTTTACAGACTGTCAGATGCCATATTTTAAGATCGTATTAATACTTTATATCAATATATTAAATTTTTCTTGAATAAAAAAAAAAATGTCTGTTTTTGAGGAATATAAAGCCTATAAATACAAGTACAGTAAGAAGTTAAGGTGTTAAACTATTTTGAGTAAATATATGATATTTGAGTAATGTATTAAGGATACTCATTTGAGTAATGTATTAAGGATACTCATTTGCCTAGATGCTCTAGCAAATTGGATAAGCTGATATATATATATATATATATATATATATATATATATATATATATATATATATATATATATATATATATATATATATATATATATATATAACTGTAGGATATAGCACTAGGGACATCGACATATAGAATACGCAATTCACAATATCAAAATCAAAGCAATCTCGTTTGACTTAAACGTTATTTATACATGAATAAATCTAAATTCAGAAACCTGGCTTCGGGATCACAAGTATTTGTTTAGTTATATGTTCTTCAGGATAAATGTTATGTATCATTGGTTCAAACTGAATCGAACGGATAGATATAGCTGGGAATCTATCAGGATTACGGATGAGGCTGGATGTCTGTAAAAGCAGAACTCCAATTAAATAGAGCCAATTCTTCCGATACCGATGCACCTTTTTGGGATTTGAATCTATGTACAGTTGACTATCGCTATCTTGATCTCGCTTATCTCAAATAACCGCGTATCTCGAAGTGAAAATCTGGTCCCTGCCTAAAAATGAAAACCTAACAACATGTAAAAAACATTGTGTAAAAGAGGAGAAATTTCTCCTCTTTTCAACAATATTTTCAACAATATTTGACTTCAAGAGTCCAATTACACTTATATTTGTTAAATGTGGTTAATCAAATTAGTTTTTCCTCAATTCTGCAAATCTGATATGTCGAAGTACGGATATCTCGAAGTATTTCAGAGAGTCCCTTGGAATTCGAGATAACGAGAGTTGACTGTATATCTAATGGTACAGTTTCCACCAAAATTTATGATAAACGGGACGATTTTGATTTTGATATAGTCTGTTTCCCTTTTCTGGATGGCGATGTCCCCCGGCGTACCTCATATGGGATTTACATATCTCAACTTATAAGATTCGCCAGAGCTTCTTCAAATATTAGTGACTTTAACTGCCAAACTTCTTAGGCAGGGCTATCGTTACATTAAGCTTCGTAAGGCGTTTTCGAAATTTTATCGCAGACACAGTGCCTTGGTAGAAAAATATAGCGTCAGCCCGAAAACACTTCTGCAACAAGGTATATCGGAACCAGAATTTTACGGTGACTTAGTGTACAGATTTAGAAAAATTATGGGAAAATCTAACTTTTCGGAGCAATTCAGAAAACTCATTAACCGTTATAAAAATAATTGGCTATAGCCTGGATATTATGCAATAGACTGCATGCCTAATTGTCAACCCAATCATTGTTGATGGCTATGCTTCACTCTTTAATTGCACGACGGCGGGGTTCGGGCCTCAGACTCAATGACGGCCTCTTCGTAAACTGTAACCAGTGGCTAGGGGCTTGACAATGTGTCTTTGGCTTGGCCCGCCGTGATTCAACTATTGGTTTTCATTTACTCTGACATACAGTAGAATTAGCCATGAGTACTCGTCTTTGTTTATTATAGTGATTAATTTGATTTTTATGTTTTTGCTTTGATGCTTTGACTGAGTTGGGAGCCTTTGTGCGAACCGAATTTTTATGTATTTCTGTATTAAGAGTAGCATCGGGACCCAGGGTGAAGTTGGCTAGCTGGAAAAGTGCTTTAACACCCACCCCACCCCCGGTAGTTTACTCTACTGACCGTTCTAAGGAGGTGGTCCTGGTATTGTCCTTACTGTTTGTACTGTTCTTTCTGTATGTGTTGTGATGCTAGCATTGTGGTCACCGCCTTCAATACCTGCCCACTTTGCTTTCTGTTTTACTAGTTGTGTTGTGCTGCTAGCATTTTGGTCATCTTCAACAGCTGCCCATTTTGCTTTCTGTTTTACTAGTTGTGATTAAGAGTGGCACCGGGACCCAGGGTAAAGTTGGCTAGCTGTAAAAGTGCTTTAAATCCCCCGGTGGTTTGTTCTACTGACCGTTCTAAGGCGGTGGTCCAGGTGTTAGTATTACTCTTTGTTGTTTTGTGGTTTATTCTACGAGGCGATTTGTTTTATGTCTTACCTTGTGTTATTTTGTTCTTGTGTTTTTCAATTCTTTTAGCATTGCGATTACCTCGCTTGGGGAAGAGAGAGCTAATCTTAGTGCTTTTTGTACGTTTGTTCGATTTGCGCTTGTTTGGTTTTGTCTGTTTCTGCTTCCTCCTGGTGTCTGGGAAGGGCTGCGGTTTGTGATTGTGGCACTCCCTGGACTTTTCTCTTACCTTTTTTTTTTTGAGCCACCCTGCAAAAGAAATTCCAAGTTGGAACAATCAACAGCGAAAACTGTTGATCTTTCCGTTGGACTTCTGTTACAGTTCCTCGTGGTTTGTCTCGATTTGTTCTGGACAAGCTGCTGTCTTGTAATCATTTCATGTAATTAAACCCTTTTCGGGTGCCTTAGGAGGGCTGTGTTGCGTGTTTACGGCCGTTCCCAGGTATCGCCAGGTTCAATTTAGACATTATCAATATTTAGCTAGACATCTTCATATCGACACATGTCTATAACTTAAATTTAAGCTTTTGTTAAAACGTCGCAACACAGAGTTTCTTTCGTAGCAAACTAGTAACAAATCTGCTACAAGGGTGTTGGCAGTCTTGTAACTGAGTTTTAAAAGATTGTAAAGAAGCTTGATACGTATATTTAAAACTTGTATATCCCGACAGCAAGCCAATCTTTCTGCAATACATCAACGTTATAAAAGATAGAATTCGAATCCCGGTAATCATATTTACATAGTAGCATTATTATTCTAATGCATAATAAAACCAGTTTTATTACCGTTTTGCATTAGCCAAACAGCTAACCTACGTAATTATAATATCAGCTTCCTATAGCTAACGCTTAGCATTCCTGGTAAAATTTTCAGCAGACGACATTTTGAAAAATTTTCTTATTTTGCCCAGAAAACAGGATTTGACATTTCATGCAAATTGTCTGCATTTGGAGACAAATTGCAAGAAAAGTCAAATCATGTTTTCTGGGCAAAATAAGAAAAATACTAGCAGTTTGTCAACTGCTGAATTAGCACAGCTAAGTGTTAAAGGTTTAGACTTGCTCAATTCCCTACATTCGTGTTTGCCCTCCTTGTTATTGGAAATATTTCTTTAAGGGCAAAATATTGTAACAGCCCCTTTAGTTTTTATTTCTGAATGTTCATTTCAGTAACATCACATATAGATATACGACTCGGTGTTTTAATTATTATTTTCAATATTTATAAAAAAAAAAAAAAAAAAAAAAAAGAAATCAATAAACAGACTTGGGCAAGCCTAGTGAAGGTTAAACGAGGTTTATTGCTCGCATAGCTTTCACGTAAATCGAAATGGGCACTGAAATGAATATCAGATAACTTATATGGACCGGATATACCGGATAAAGTTGACTCTCATTATCTCAAACTATTGTTATCTAACACTAAAAATTCTGGTCATTGGAGTTTGAGATAACGAGAGTCCACTGTACATTTCCGCTATTTTACAAGAAAGACAACTTTGTGTAAACCAGACCCATCCAAAAAGGGGTTCTTATCTAAAAGGAAAGATCTGCAGATTTTTTTTCTTTTTAGAGTAAACACCTTTTCGGAAGAGAGGCAAAAATAATTTTGACAGAGTTGCCCCCCATCCCCATTTCCCCTCCTCCCTACCACCTCCCCCAACCCCGCCCCTGAAAGTGTATCTTATTCTTTAATCAGATGCAGTTTTGCGGACTCTTCTGAAGAGTTTCTTCCTTCAGTTAATGGAAAAATAAAGGTCTTGATAGATTGTCGTCTAATCATTATACTCTTTGCTTGTTTTCAGACTCCCTATCTCTTGAAATGATAAAGCAATGATGTTTATGACATATACATATCGTTATACCGCCATAAAATCTCACCGACAGTAAAATATCGCCTCTTATTCAATCAACTGCACGAGAAAAGATATAAAACTGACAATCATAAAAATATACGAAGGCTTATATGGTATTATAGTTATATTGCAGACTCATTTCCACACATTTCTAGCGGTGTTTAATGATGAGTGACCGCAGAAAAAAAGACATTATGTCATATGCGAACATCGAACAGCGAACGCCCTGATCAGACTGCACATAGAACGCCCTGATCAGACTGCACATATGTGCAGTCTGATCAGGGCGTTTGCTGTTAGTCGATATATTCTACAGTGGATCAATATAGGCTCTGTACAGATTACGTGAAGCGCAGTTTGATCTGGAACAACATTGCTTGCGTATTTAATATGGGCTCTTGTCTGGAACTGAGTTCCATGCATATAACGCTACTATGCCTTAGACATCCTTCGGAAAGACGTTTTGTATTCGGCGTTTTATTCTAAATAAAAAAAAATATTTGTGATTGACAATGTCTTATCAATAACCATTTGTCGTCTCTGTTCTTGTGCTTTGTTTTCAATATTTACCGCAAAATTAATTTTCTGACCTATGCGATTTCTATAGTAAAGTGTTTATTATTATTATTATTATTATATTAAAATATACCTTTTCTTCACTGATTTAAAGTTATTGATGTTCCATAACAAATTTTTTAAACTTTCAGAAATTTTGAACTAGTGTAGTAGCTTGTTGAAAACCTGCATCCAAACTATCTACCCTGTCGATTCTCGCATATTTTGCAGTCATGTTTACTATGGGAGCAAATGAAAATATTCGACTTGTTTATTAAAATCAAGTCCAGAATAGTTTATTAAAACCAAGACCAGAATAAAACAATTTGCACATATGTAGTTACGACAAATGGTTCTGCATTAAATCAAGCTAAACGTTTGCAAATTTACTTCTTCTGTGCAAAGTGTGAAGCTCAAAACGAAAGCTGTCTAAAGGACAGTAGGGTGATGTCCTTGCCTTGCGCGGTCAAGCAATTTTGATAAATTAAAGGAAAACAACTTTATGAAAGAAAAGAAAACGAAACAACTGTTCATACACACATCTTTTTATATGCACCAGAGCCAAGAGTCCATGCAATCTGAAGTTATGTTAATGCCAAAGCTACTGTAGAAAGTGGCTGCAGCCATGTCGTGGAAGCATATACATTATGCACTGTCAAAATCTCATTTCTACTAGTGCATTTGAAAATTATTTAAAACATATTTGAGAATTACTCGAAAACAGTGCATGTGTCATTTGTTCAAACAGTTTATCATTCTAGTCTGGAGACCCTCAAAAGGGTAATTGACAAACTGTGCAGAGCCAGATCAGACGCCACAGAATGCAATATCAGATCAGGGTCTATGCTGTTTGCATTAAATACAGGGATTTCTATAAAACATAGTAATAATAAAAAAAAAATAACCAGGCACCATGCTATTGGAATTAGAATAGTCGAAAATGTTTCAATAAATGGGTTAAACATATACAAATCTTAACAACTGTTAAGTTGATGTTGACCGGATACGACAAAACTAGAATAAAAGTACCTAGCCTACCTTAGGTACTTTACAACGAGCCATCTTGAAACATTTTGCTTCAGTTTACTTGGCACTGTTTTCTTAATGCTTGATATGCTGGGAAAACTTTCAGTAGATATTTTTCTTATCTTTCCCGGGAAATAGGATTTGACATTTTATGTAAAATGTCTCCTAAGGAAAAGTATTTGTGACACATAGTAACCGTCACCTTGGGCCCAGTTGTTCAAAACTAATAATGTCGTTAGATAACGTATCGTTAAAACTTTAATCATTACATATGGCATGTACATGTACGCTAATTTTTTTGCTGAAAAATGTGAGTAGCTTTTGCATTTGCAAAAACTACTCACATTTTTCAGCAAAAATACCTCTGAATTAGATATTGTATTTAAGAACAGTTAACATTTTGACCACTAACGAGCTCGTTAAACTAAAGACGCTTTGAAACAACTGCGTCCTGACTGCTTTTATTTGGTCGCGCCATACGAGAATGTGTCTTTTGGTATATGCGGATAGCGAAGGCCCAGATCAGCCTGCGCATCGGCTTCACCCTAAGTCTCTGATAGAATTTGTTGTTAATGAACTTTTGATACAGCAGCTAGCTTCTAGCAGTATTAAAATATTTCTCATTTAAATGAACTAAAAGAAACTCTACATAGAAGTACAATGGCGTTTATATGGTAGAGCTTTAAATTATGGCGCATTACCTCAAAAATTCCTCTCATAGATAGTGTGGATGAATATAGCGGATTATGGCATAATACTTTACCAAAAAAAGGTAAGAAAAAAGTCCATGGAGTGCCACACAAACCGCAGCCCTTCCTAGACACTAAGAGGAAGAGGAAACCGACAAATCCAAACAAGCACAAATCAAACAAACGTACGAAAAGCATTAAGATTAGCTCTCTCTTCCCTAAGCGAGGTAATCGCAATGCTAAAAGGACTGAAAAGCGCAAGAACAAAATGACACAAGGAAAGACATTAAACAAGTTACTTCTTAAAATAAACCACAAAGCAACAAAGAGTAAGACTAACACCGGAACCACCGCCTTAGAACGGTCAGTAGAGTAAACCAACCCTGAAATATGACCAGGAACCTCAATGTTTGCCCGAATTTCTAGGTACTGTCAAGTTTAGAAGTGAAGTGAGAAAGCCATTTTTACTGCATAGAACAGCTCTATATTGGTCTGATCATATCTCATATGCAACTACAAGTTGAATCATAAGACGCCTCAGTCCCAGGTTCACAGACGCCACATGATGAAATAACATATTTGGATAAAACCTTTTAGCAGATTCCCATTTCAGAATATTTTATATTCAAACATAATCTCTTTGGGCCAACAGTCGCAATCAATTTCCTTCCATGCCATAAAAGCTGTGTTTTTTTTGTTTTTGTTTTTTTTTTTCATCCAACATGCATTTGCAGATGTAATGTGCAATTAGTCTGAAACAACAAACCATTGGGTTAAACATGATTTTGATTATCTAAACTGACAACAGATTTACGACATCACGAGCATTGCAGGATAAGATTATTTATACTAAAGGAATGCAACACAAAGCCATACAAGTGTATATAAGATGTCACGGAAGAGCCACAATTACAGGTCATAGGCAACTGATGGAACCAAGAGGAAGTTCAAACAAGACAGACAGACAGTACATAAGCCACAAACCAAAGAACAACACAGCAACCAGTTCTGTTTTCTCCAACCTGAACCCAGTTGTTCAAAGCGTCGTTAGCTTAACGAGCTTACATTTTTTTGCAGCAAAATATTAGTGTATATGCCACATTTAATGATCAAAGTTGTAACTATACGTTACTAACGACATAGTTAGTTTTGCCTAGGTGATCACGATGCTAGATATGATCCATTATACACACACCGATAAAACAAAGAACAGGGCAAAACACACGAAAACAACCCTGCAGCGAGCAGCCACAAGGAATAAACATCACCAGAACCACCTTCTTAGGACGGTCAGTAGTAAAACCTAACCTGGGTGAGTGATGGTGTTAGGAGCACCATCGTTGAAACAACGTTGATTCAACGTCATGACGTTGAATCAACGTTGAATCGACGTTGTTTCAATGCTGTGTGCCTGCTGGGAGGGGTAAATCGATATTACTTGTACCAACTCTTCACTCTTCACCCTAGGTTCAAATTGTTAAAAAAATACAAAATGATTGGTTGGCTTGCATGGAGACTTTTTAATTCAATCAGTGAAAACGATAAAGCCTATATTGTTCTATATTATTCTATATTCCATATTTCTGCACACTTTGTGCAGAATTCGCATTCACAACAGGTCATCACCCTTAAAGTTCTTAAGGTTAAAATTTGGCTGTTGATTGTCTTTAAATGCCTGTTTGTGGTGTTTGATTATTGATTACATTGATTATACTTAACTTGAAATGCTCAGTTTCAGCTTAAAGAAGAAAAATGTTCACACATATTGCTAATAGTTGGCCTACTTATTTGAAACATACCACTCAGTAAGACTTTACAAATGTTTGTGCAAAAAACCTTCGTGACGATTCGAAATTTCTCTCGTTAACATGTTTTCATGATAGTACCAAACATATTTTCATGATAGTACCATAAATTTCAGCACGTGTATCGTCAGATTCATGTAGCAGGGCAAGCAAGGATCTTGATCCATTGTGATCACTTAGATCATTTATTGCTCTTCTCAACCTGTTGCTAGAGGGCGTGAGAAATGATGTAGTGTGCATTAGTGTTCATGAACATGTTCATTAAAACCGAGTCTGCTGTTTTGGATACATTGATGTGTCCTTTGCTTCCAAACATTACGAAAACATGCCTATTCATATATATTGACAATATATTTCACAACCAAAAAAGGAAACATTTCAGATAAAAAAATTCTGATTTTTTTCTTCATATTCCTGCTCAAAAAATAGATTGTGGGTACTCTGCTGCCTCCTTTCTAACATAAACAGCCACCTCCCTATAACCTTATAATATCCGTGCAGTCTGGTCAGTATTTTTCGCTGTTTGCCTATACAATATGGGGACCTTGTTGAAGTTATATAGGACTAGTGGCGAAGATTTTGACCCAACGCGCGGCTGTGCAAACTGGTTTCGGGCTTCGCCATTCGTATACGAGTATGCCCTACGGACCTTTCTGTCAGCCGGAGGCCCATCTTAAATCTCTCTATGACAACTGCCAATTCTCACAGCATCAAAATTCAAGGCTTCCCCAGTCATTTGGCAGAAGAGCGATCCATGCATCACTTAGCAGTCTCCTGGTCATTTTAGTATCATGAAAAGTCCAATGCGCAAATTTGGTAAGTAATCCGAATGGGTTCCTTTGAAGTTAAGAAAATAAAAAGAGAGAGAAGAACAGATCAAAACGTGATGCTATTAACCTTTAAGCAAACTTCCGTGCTGTCTTCTTCGATTTATATCCAGGCAGGCGTAATGTCTTAATTTATCTCGAACGTCTTCGTCTGGTCAGGATATGCGTAATTAGCTTCTTAAAATTTAGTACCTTCTAAGCAAGCTCAACAGGCGATAAATTGATAAAATGTTTTGTTATTTTCATATAAAACAGGTTTTGATATTTCATGCAAATTGTATCTTAAGGCTAATGATTGCAGGAAATGCCAAATAGTATAGAACATGTCCAGGAAGTCATATTCACAGAAGATAGCATCACGAAAACATGCCTATATAATATTGATACCCTTAAACCAACCTTTTATATAGAAAAAAACTGAGGTTTACAGGGGTATACATTATTTTTCTTATTTGTGCTCAAAACATAGATTGTGGGTACTCGTTAGAACTACCTCGGCGAGGCGGTTCTAACGAGTACCACAATCTATGTTTTGAGCAGAAATATGAAAAACATCAGAATTTTTTATCTGAACATTTTCGTCTTTGGTGGTAAAATTCTCAACATATTTAAATAGGCGTGTTTTCGTAGTGCTAACTTTGACTTTAACACCAAATGGATGAGAAAACAAACCCAGAGATTCAGTACACCAGCCACAGACCATAGAAAAAGCAAAGCAACCAGCTCCCTACTCCCCAACAAGCTGATCGCAATCATTACGAAAACATGTCTATTCAAATATACTGAAAATTTTACCACCAAAAAATGAAAAAATTCTAATAAAAATTCTGCTATTTTTTTCATATTTCTGCTCAAAACATAGATTGTGGATACTCGTTAGAACCGCCTCGACGAGGCGGTTCTAACGGGTACCCACAATCTATGTTTTTGAGCAGAAATAAGAAAATGATGAATACCCCTGTAAACCCCAGTTTTACTAGATAAAAGTTGGGTTTAAGGAGGTCAAAATTATATAGGCATGTTTTCGTGATGGCTAGACAGTACCTCATATCCTCTAAACACAACAAGATAAACAGAACAAAACACTTGTGGCCATTGGAGGAAAGATTTGACAACTTGGGTTGATACGTCTACCATTTGTGTACCTTTATCACCGGAAGTTGTTTGCGTAGAGTTCGCATGGTTGGCACAGGGGCCTATTTGATCGGATAGAGTTGAGACCGAAAAGAAAAAAATGAATATATATATATAAACAGAAAGTGGTGAAATCTGACTGTGCTTTTGGTGAATTACTTCACTGATTGGCCTTGAATACGGACAAACGAAGGTTTGTTATAAAGTACATTCCTTCCCCTGTCGGTCAACCTACAACTAAGGGGTGTGCCTAGTTTCTGGAGTCCTTAGAGTCTCTCAAATAGGCCTACCTACTGAACGCGTATATATTCTCGATCCACGATAAGGGTTCATATCAAAGCCATGGACAGCCCTCGAACTCTTGTTTTGTACTAGCGTCATATTTGCCATTACATGCAAATATAAAATCCCGTTTGTTTTCCTTGGGTTTACATAATAATATTGATGGAAATTTTCAAAGAGTCTCATCTTCCTATTTATGAATTCATGCTCAGCAATTACAACTCGAGTCGCAACTTGAGAAAACATACCGTCTGTGCATCTGCGCAGTCAGATCAGAGTCCGCGTTGTCCGCATGAAGATACATTGCATCCTTGACTATCCAAAATGTGCCCAGTAAAGATTCTGATCAGACTGCGCGAAGCGCAGGCTGATCTGAATTTTTGCTGGGCGCACATACCTGAAGGTACGTTTGGAAATATATGTTTCAGATATTTGACATACTAACCAGAAACTAACGATCTCTGAAGCTTCTATTAAACTCGTTAAATTTCAGAGACAATATAAAAGCTAAGCATAAACAGTATCAATTCAGGGCTTTTTAAGTAATTAATTTTCTTTCCCTTATGTTTTACAGGAAAATACTTTCTAGAAGCCAGTCAGCAAAGGTAGATCTTAATGCAAGTATTAAACAAAATGGACTGGTTAATATTTAAAGGCTCCATATTCCTCTCAAAATAGACATTTTATCATCCAAAGAAGGTTTAATAAATTGATATATGGTATCAATACAATCATAAAATGTGGCACCTGACAGCCTGTAAAATTTCAGTTAGTCTCTCGTTCTTGAAATGAAATTATTTTTATCGTATCTCTGACATTAATTCAGGGGCATTGACATATAGAATACGCAATTAACAATCTCAAAATCAAAGCAATCTCGTTTGACTTAAACGTTATTTATATATGAATAAATCTAAATTCAGAAACCTGGCTTCGGGATCACAAGTATTTATTTAGTTGAAATTCTTCAGGATAAGTGTTATGTATCATTGGTTCAAACTAGACCGAAGGGATAGATATAGCTGGGAATCTATCAGGATTACGGGTGAGGCTGGATGTCCGTAACAGCAAGTTCGAGCCGCTCTGCAAAAGAAGTACCAACTTGGGACAGTCAACAGCGAAAACTGTTGATCGTTCCGTTGGTATTTCTACAGACAAACCTCATTATACCGACACTCGATACAACGACGAAAATCATTATAATGACAATGAAACCTCCGCTTAAGAGGTAACATTTAGTCACAAATTATGCAAGAATATTGTATTTAATATTTAAAAAAATATTATGTTTTGGATATTTGTTAGAATCGCCTTAGGGCGCCTTAGGCCGATTCTAACAAATATCCAAAACATATGTTCTGTGGGAGGAAATAATAACAAAACAATACTTTTCTTACATATCAATCTGCTCATTTAGTATTCTGTACAACAATAAAATCGTCTTTGGAACAAATGCTGTCGTTGTAACGAGGGTTCACTGTAACAATTAGTCACAAATTATGCTGTATTTAATACTTTAAAAAATCATATATTATGGATATTTGTTAGAATCGCCTCAGGCGATTCTAACAAATATGCAAAACAAATGTTCTGTGAGAGGAAATAAGAACAAAACAAGACCTTTCTTACATATCAATCTGCTCATTTTGTATTCTGTACTACAGCATATTCGTTTTAATGGCAACGTCTTTGGGAACAAAAGCTGTCGTTGTGACGAGCGTTCACTGTATTGCAGTTTCTCGTGGTTTGTTTGTTCTATCTGCGCTTGGTCCGTTTTTTCGATCTGTTCTGGACAGGCTGCTCGTCCTGTGGTCATTTCATGTAATTAAACCCCTTTCGGGTGCCTTAGGAGGTCTGTGTTGCGTATCTATGACCGTTCCCGGGTATCTCCAGTTTTAATTTAGACATTATCAATATTTAGCAAGACATCTACATATCGACACATTTTTATAACTTAAACTGAGCTTTTGTTAAAACGTCGCAACACAGAGTTTCTTTCGTAGCAAACTAGAATCAAATCTGCAACAACGGCGTGGGCACTCTTGTAATTCAGTTTTAAAAAGATTGAAAAATAAGTGATACTTGTATTTAAAACTTGTATTAGCCAGACAGAAAGCCAGTCTTTATACAATACACCAACGTTATAAAAGATAGAATTCGATTCCATGTAATCATATTTACATAGCAGCATTGTTATTCTAATGCATAATAAAACCAGTTTTATTACCGCTTTGCATTAGCCAAACAGCTAGCCTACATAATTAAAATATCAGCTTCCTATAGCTAACGCTTAGCATTCAGGGTAAAAATTTCAGCAGATGACATTTTGAAACATTTTCTTATTTTGCCCAGAAATTAGGATTTGACATTTCATGCAAATTGTCTGCATTGGGGACAAATTGCAAGAAAAGTCGAATCATGTTTTCTGGGCAAAATAAGAAAAATACTACCAATTTGTCAACTGCTGAATTAGCACAGCTAAGTGTTAAAGGTTTAGACTTGCTCAAGCCTACATTTGTGTTTGCCTTCCTTGTTATTGGAAATATCTCTTTAAGGGCAAAATATTGTAACAGCCCCTTTAGTTTTTTTTTCTGAATGTTCATTCCAGTAACAGCACATGTAGATATAAAACTTGGTGTTTTAATTATTATTTTCAATATTTATAAAAAAAAAGGGGGGGGGAGGGAATCAGTGAACTGACTTGGGCAAGTCTAGTGACGGTTAAACGAAGTTTATTACTCGCATTGCTTTCACGTAAATCGAAATGGACACTGAAATGAATATCAGATAACTCAGCCGGATAAAGTTGACTCTTATTATCTGAAACTTTTGTTATCTAAAACTAAAAATTCTGGTGCTTGCTGTTTGAGATAACGAGAGTTCACTGAATATTTCCGCTATTTTACAACGAACGACAACTTTGTGTAAGCCTAAAGGAAAGAATTTGCTCCTAAGGGGAGCGAATTCTTTCGTTTTAGAGTAAACACCTTTTCGGAAGAAAGGCAAAAACAATTTTGACAGAGTTCCCCCCACCACCACCACCACAACCCCCCCCCCCTCCCCCCCCCCCCCCCCCGCCCCCCACCCCTCACGCCTGGAAGTGTATCTTATTCCTTTAAACAGACTGCATTTTTGCGGACTCTAGTGAAGAGTTTCTCCCTTTAATTATTCAGTATAAAGTACAGATAATGGAAAAATGAAGGTTTTGATAGACTGTCGTCTAATCATTTACTCTTCGTATGTTTTCAGACTCCTTATCTCTTGAAATGATAAAGTAATGATGTTTATGACATATACATATCGTTATAGCGCCATAAAATCTCACCGGCAGTAAAACAGTGCCTCTTATTCAATCAACTGCACGAGAAAAGAACTGACAATCATAAAAATATACGAAGGCTTATATGGTATTATAGTTGTACTGCAGACTCATTTCCACACACTTCTAGTGGTATTTAATTATGGTTGACCGGAGATAAAAAAAAAAAAAAAAAAAAAAAAAAGACATTATGCCATAACAGCGAATGCCCTGATCAGACTGCCTTCGCTGTGATATATCCTATAGTGGCTCACCAAAGGCCCTGTACAGACTACGCGAAAGCGCAGTCTATTCTGCGACAAAATTGCTCACGTATTTGATATTGGATCTTAACTCTCGTATCTGATCTGGAACTGCGTTTCCGCATATCACACTACTATACCTTAAACATCCATCGGTAAGACGTTTTTATTCGTAGTTTAAATGATTTTTGATTGACAATATCTTATCAACAGCCATTTGTCAATTCTTCTCTTGTGCTTTATTTCAATTTTTACTATAAAATTAATTTTCTGACCTATGCAATTTCTATAGTAAAATGTTTATTATTATTATTATTATTATTATTATTAAAAATATTTTTTCTTTTCTTCACTGACTTAAAGTTACCGATGTTTCATAACAATATTTTGAAACTGCCAGAAATTATGAACATGGAACTTATTGAAAACCTGCATCCAACTACCTACCCTGTCATTTTTTTCATATTTTGCAGTCATGTTTAGTATGGGAAAAATGTAAATATTCGATTTGTTTATTAAAACCAATGAACAGAAATCATTTTATGCATAGATAGTTACGACAAATGGTTTTGCATTAAATCAAGCTAAACGTTTGCAAAACTTCTTCTGTGCCAAGTGTGAAGCTCAAAACGAAAGATGTCTAAAGGACACTAGGGTGATGTCCTTGCCTTGCGCTGTCAAGCAATTTTGACAAATAAAAGGAAAACGACTTTATGAAAGAAAAGAAAACGAAACAACTTTTCAAACATACATGTTATATATATATGCACCAGACTTATTTTAATGCCAAAACTACTGAAGATGCAGCCATGTCGTGGAAGCATATACATTATGCACTGTCAAAATCTCATTCCTACGAGTGCATTTGAAAACTATACTAGCCCAAACTGCTAACGCAACAAAAGCTTCAAATTCAAATAGCTCAATCATTTTTTACGATAATTTCATGAAATTTGACACATATAAAGAGAAATAATCTGACAGTGAACAGCATAAGCGGTTTTGGGTAAACTCATCAGATAACGCCACAATGATCACAAACACGTCACTGGGGTTGGTTTTCAAAAATTACCACATTTCAGTATCTCGTGTGCCCTCTAGCAGACTGAATCACTGCGCGACAGCGGCGTCTCATTGACCGTATATACCGCCTAATCACATTCATTGGGATGTTGTCCCATTCTTGCACCAATGCATACTGGAGCTGGCGTAGCGTCTGCGGCTGAACAGGACGTTGACGTACACGTCGGTCAAGCAGGTCCCATACCTGCTCTGTAGGAGAAAGGTCGGGGGATTTCGACGGTCATTCCATGACATCGACGTTGTTCGCCTGCAGATACTGCGTCGTCAGTCGCGCTGTGTGTGGACGTGCATTGTCCTGTTGGAAAATCGCCTTTGGATTGGCGTTCACATACAGAATGACCACGGGTGCCAGTATTTCATCCCTGTAACGTTGGGCGATTAGATTTCCATTAATAATGACCAAGTTTGTTTTCCTGTTGTTGTTTATGCCAGCCCACACCATAACCGATCCTCCACGGAATCTGTCAGTCTGTTTGACACAAGCGTCAGTGTAGCGTTCACCGGAACGACGGTAGACGCGAGCAAGTCCATCTGATCTCTCTAGGGTGAACCTGGACTCATCAGAGAACAGAACCTGGTTCCATTGACCTGCCTGCCACCGAACATGTGCTCTGCACCACTGTAGCCTGGCACGTCTGTGTCTTTGCAGCAGCTGTGGGTCAACGTAAGGGCGACGTGGGCGTATTCCATGAGCTCTCAGCCGATTGATAACAGTCTGAGCACTGATAGGTCGACCATGGTTCCCAATCGTTGTCGCAGAGGTCCTCGTCGCTGGTCGATATCTGTCGCGAAGGTGTTGGGTTCTCAGTCGATTACCTTGGGCTCAAGTCGTCACACGGCTTCTGGGAGCTCTGGGTCGATCTTTGACTTGACCTGAAATGGAAAAAATTCGTTGTCAAGCGGTGTGGGTGGAGAGGGAGTAGGGGTCGAATATGGCATAAAAATGTTATCAAAACGAAAAAACACAAAGCAACGAAGGTCTAAATGATATTGCTGAAAATGACTTACCGGTCTGTTGAAATTTCAGCCAGAGTCGGGATATTGACGACCTCGAGCAGCGCAGTATACGGGATACCGTAGTTTGGCTGCGACCAGATCTGAGCATCCCGATGGCTTGTCCGCGCTCTTCTGTGCTTAGTCTCGCCAATGAAACAATGTTGTTTGTCTTATCTCATCGGGCGATCGTGTGGCTCTATGCAGCTAGAACCGGTTTTAAAAAACTCAACTCGTGCTGCACGTGCAGCACCAAAATAAGGTTTTGAACCCTGGACTCCATGCTCAACGAATAGCAACCAACCGTAACATTTGCACATGCTGACTTAAACGTCATTGTGTAGAAACAAAAATTACAGAGTTTCATGATCATAGCTTTTCTAATAAAAAAGATACAACAAAAAGTCTTGTTGCGTTAGCAGTTTTGGCTAGTATATTTAAAACATATTTGAGAATTACTTGAAAAAGTGCACTGGTAATTTGTTCAAACAATTAACCCATTTTCGTCTAGGGACCCTCAAAAGGGTAATTGGCAAACTGTGCAGACCCAGATCAGACGCCGCAGTATGTTTCTCATTCAAATGAACTAAAAGAAACTCTACAAAGAAATACAATAGTGTTTATATGGTAACTCTTTAAGTTATGGCGCAATACCTCAGAAATTCCTCTCATAGATGGTGTGGATGGATATTGCGGATTATGGCATAATACTTTACCAACCCTGAAATATGACCAGGAACATCCATGTTTGCAGAATTGCTAGGTACTCTCGAGTTTACAGATGAAGAGAGAATTCTATTTTTACTGTGAAGAACAGCTCTATATTGGTCTGAGCATTTCTCATATGCCAAACTACCAGTTGAATCATAACTCCTCAGACCCAGGTTCACAGACGCTACATGACGAAATAACATATTTGGATAAAAACCTTTTAGCAGATTCCCATTTCGGAATATTTTATATTCAAACATAATCTCTTGGTGCCAACAGTCGCAATCAATTTCTTTCCATGCCATACAAACTGTGGTTTTTACATCCAACATGCATTTGCAAATGTAATGTGCAATTAGTCTGAAACAACAAATCATTGGTTTAAACATGATTTTGATTATCTAAACTGACAACAGATTTACGACGGCACGAGCATTGCAGGATAAGATTATTTATACTAAAGGAATGCAAAACAAAGCCATACAAGTGTATATACAGTGGCGATTGCGTTTTTCTTGTCCACGGAAACGCATGCGAAACGCTTATTAACGATTTGGAAACGCAACGTTTGGACCACGCTTAAACGATCGTTTACGGTTTTAGCCAATCAGAGCATCGTTTCTGAAACGTTTCAAGCGTTTCGAATATTAGCCAATCAAATTAGCGTTCGGAAAACGCTGTCATGGAAACCCTGTCTGTTTGCAAACGTTTCATCGTTTGCAGCTTTAGTCAATCAAAACCCCGCGGACTCAAGTTATTTAAGATCTTTTTTTTTTTTCAGTTTCACTTAATTATAATAACTATTCAAGTCACGGTTTTACACATGTAACATTCACTATATTACCGTATACGGGAGTTCCCCTTTCAAGATTCAAGATTGCGTTTTCGTAATATTTTGCCTCAGTGAGACAATTCTAATAAATATCCATAACAAAATTATTTTAGTGGAGAAATGAAGATTCATATTAATTATCATCAAATACTCTATGCTACATGAATCTGGAGTAATTAATGTGTATAATATCATGATATTTTCCAATTTCATTTACATTTTTTATTTATTTATTATACCATTTCCTTTTATTCTAAATTTAATCTTTTGATCTTTCAAATGTAACATAATATTAGCTAGCCTATGTATTGCTTAAAGAGGATGAAATACAGGAAATGCACATTCCATGTACTGTTTATTGGAAATTTAATGACATGCAGGTGCACCTCCAAGGCTTTTTCGGCTTATTTCTGATTGGATGAGAAAAAACACATGAAGTATTAACGGATTTATTGCTTGTTTATTTGTAATTTAGACAACACCAGACATAATGGAAGTCATTTTATTCTTCATTTATATTTGGATAGAAATTTCCTAAGTGTATCTTTGTTAATTTCTTTAATTTGGGATGAAATTTCAAATTACCTTTTTTTTGTGAAAAAAAAATCAATTTTAATTTATTAATTTCCAGAAAAATTTTAATTCAGAATTTATATAATATCCAAAGATATTCTTTTTCTTTCTTTCTTTCTTTCTTTCTTTCTTATCCATAATCAAACACGTACTGAGATTTTGATGCTTAAATCAAGTTGACAGTGGCTAGGGAATATATTTATCACTCTGTGTGGATCGCACAGGTTTAAATATGATTGATTTTAAGCTTTCATTGTCATTCAATAATAATAAAAATAATAATAATAACAATTAAGTATGATAAGCAGGTATTCATTTGTTTTGGACTACACTATATCTGAATAACTTCGTTTGTAACATTACCTTCAGTAGCATTTGTTTTATTTACCCCATTTTAAAAACTTTTTACATCTACATAGATGTTGTCTTTTACACATATGTGTCCTAAATGGTTTTTTCACTATCTCATTTATTAGCATGTTTCAAACGAAAATTTGTGATAGTTTAAAATGTCGCCTGCTGAAAATATTACCCAGAGTGCTAAGCGTTGAAATAAATTGACTGCAAAGGATTATTTTGCATTGCATTCTGACATTCCAAATGTGTTAAAAAAAATATACTTACTTCTTAATGTTTTCAGTGTTCTATTTTTTTATATACATGTATATATATATATATATATATATATATATATATATATATATATATATATATATATATATATATATATTATATATATATATATATATATATATATATATATATATATATATATATATATAATCCTGTGAAGTCCTATTATAGTATCTGATATGACATGTCATTCGCCTGATAAGACGTGCCAATCGTTTGATAATACCTGTCATTCATTTCATTTCAGATTATCCTAAATCTACTGGCCGGTGAAATCCATAGCTGAAAAGCTTTGCAGTCCACAGAAAAAAAATCAAAGCAAAGCTCAAATATTCCTATGGTGATTTTAAATTATTTTGTTCAATTTTAAATTTTCACTGTAAAAATGAAAAATAACCTTGACGCCATGTGAGTCACTGGAATAAACAAAGGTTGAAAGAAGTTAACAACATATTGAAAGATTTGGGACATAGACAACGCCATTGTTGTGTGTGTGTGTGTGTGTGTGTGTGTGTGTGTGTGTGTGTGTGTGTGTGTGTGTGTGTGTGTGTGAACCTACAAATAAATACAGTTACGGGGCATTAGTTATACCATGGTTCCTGCGCATGTACGATGTGATAATGCATAAGCGTGTTAGTATAAACTGATTTAACACATTTTAAGTAGATCATCCTTTTCCCGAGATATTTTATGCTGGATGTTGGGGGAAGTTTGGCCACTATATGGTAAATATAGGGCATCCGCGTATTCTGATCTGGTTCGTTTCTGCTCATCTGTACAATGTCTTACTCGATACGATTTGCCAATAGTTTTCTAACATTTAACTTATTGTAGACTGAATGAACTCACCCACACTATATATTGGAAGATTCTAATTTCGATTTTAGGTATGCCAGGTTATATTATTTAATTATTCAGAGAAACACATGGTTGAACTAATTGCCAACAGTGAAGACCCAGATCACACGCCGCGTTCTGCGGCTGTTTGCCAATTACCGTTTTAAGGGTTTGTGGACTATAATGGGTTAAATACAGCGTGCTTTAAATGAGAAATTCTAAATTAGTCTAATATTTAAGTATAGCTTGCAGTATGCAAACTCCATGCATTTTGATCTGATTCGTTGCAGTTCGTCTGTACATTGTTTTTTTTGTTTTTTTTTATTTATTCGATATGATCTGCTGTTACTCCAGTGCATTGTCTTCTAACATTTAAGTATAGCTTGCAGTATGCAAACTTCTAGATTAGAATGTGCATTCGCGCATTCTGATCTGGGTAAATGCTACTCGTCCACACATTTGTTGCATTTGGTGGATCTGTTAATCCAGCACGTCGTCTTCTAATATTTAAATATTGCTAAATATAGCGTGCTAAAGGGTTAACAGCTTTGCATTATCATACCAAAAATGTTTTCATAGTGGAATATACACTTTCACGAAAGCCCTCCAGCAAGTTATTCGCCGACTGACCACATAATTGTTCCGATGTGCACAGTGCATCGTATTTGAAAAATAATGGTCCAAACAAGTAAAAATGAACCTTTTTACATTTTATAAATCTGATCAGTCTGTGTATAAGTTGGATACTGTGCAATTCATGTATCACAGTATTTTATACTATTAATACCTAGTCAGTGAACTGAGTGGACACCATTATGCACTAGACTGCGTCACGCACTCTGATCTGAGTAATACATATGCTCAGAGGGAGATTTTCACTTGGTAAAGATCTAATAAAAAGATTAATATTGATGATACTTAATTCTAGCAATATATTTCAGTAATGCAGATCATCTGTTCCAGCACTATTTGTTTAAACGTCAGTGCACATTTCATTAAAAAAAAAAAATAATATTACTCAAAACAATAATAACAATTCACAAGTTTGACGTAGTTCAGTTTGGTGCAGAACGAAAATCTTTGATCTTGATCACGCTGCGTTGGTGATCTGGTTGAATATATATTTGAGCCCCTTCAAAAAGAAATGAGAAACGACCTTATGGTATTTGAGACCACCTTAGACCAAGATAAACCGGCATTTCCGCGCATTCTGATCTTCTGAATCTACACATATCGCCAACAAAATGCAGCATGTCAACGATTCGTTGTCCAGTTGAACCTTTATCACTCTCTGGGCTAACTCAGCAGATGATCAATTCATGAACTGTTTTCTTATTTTCTTCCATACAACAAGTTTTGACATTTCCCGCAAATTACTGATCTCGACTGAAGACAATTTGCATAGGAAGTCATATCCTGTGGAGATAATATGTATGAAATGCCAACACCTTTTTCAAGGTAACAGAAGAAAAATACTTCAAAATGTCATCTGCTGAAAATTTTATACAGTGTACTTATAAGCCTTAAAACATTTATCTGTCAAAACAAGTTGATTGTGGTGTGAAAATAATACTGGGCTTCACAAAATATAATAATTCTTTTGAAAGTGGAAAATTAACTCAATAAAACGATAAAATATGTTTTTGCAAATAAGTAATAAAAAAAAAAAAAATACAGAAAATGACACACACAAAAAAAAAAAAAAAAAAAAAAACGTAGATAAATATTATCTATTTGTAAAAAAAATGTGGTTTTAATATGATTCAATAAATGAGAGAGAAAAAAACAACAAAAAAACTTCAAAATGTCATCTGCTTAAAATTTTATACCGAGCACTACGCGCTAAAACATTTAATTGTCAAAAGAAAATGATTATCATGATTGTAGTGTGAAATATTAGACTTCACAAAATATAATAATCAACCACGTTAATTCGTTTGAAAATACGAAATTATCTCAATTATAATTATTTTATAAAAAAAAAAAAAAAAAAAAAAAAAGAGAAAGAAAATACAATAAAATAAATACAATTTTTATACGTAAACTCATATTACTTTAGTTGTAAAGACATGATTTAATACGGTCCAACAGGTATTTATTATTCGATACAAACGGTGCCAAACGGTCATATGATTGGCCGAAACGGAAAACAGCGTTTCGATAAGGCCAGATGATTGGCCGAAACGGTGAAAAGCGTTTCGATAAACGTTCGTAGCTCTTCAGTGCGCATGTGCAAATTTAGCGTTTGCATGAAACGCTTTGCTCTGTAATTTGATTGGCCGAAACGATATGAAACGCTAGAAACGTTGTCGAAACGCAAACGTTATACAACGATTTCAAAACGCACCCCAAACGCGTAAACGCACAAGAAAAACGCTATCGTCCCTGTAAGATGTCACGGAATAACCACAATCACATATCATAGAAACAAAAGGTAAGAGAAAAGTCCAGGGAGTGCCACAATCAGAAACCGCAGCCCTTCCCAGACCCCAAGAGGAAGAGGAAATCGACAAACTAAACAAGCACAAACCGAACAAACGTACGAAAAGCACTAAGATTAGCTCTCTCTTCCCCAAGCGAGGTAATCGCAATACTAAAAGGACTGAAAAACACAAGAACAAAATGACACACGGAAAGACATACAACAAATCGCCTCGTAGAATAAACCACAAAGCAACAAAGAGTAAGACTAACACCGGGACCACCGCCTTAGAACGGTCGGTAGAGCAAACCACCGGGGGGGGGGGGGGGAGGTTTAAAGCACTTTTACACATAGCCAACTAATGGAACCAAGAGGAAGCTTAAACAAACCAAGACAGACAGACAGTACATAAGCCACAAACCAAGGAACAGCACAGCAACCAGTTCCGTTTTCCCCAACCTGGGCCTAGTTGTTCAAACCGTCGTTAGCTTAACGAGCTCGTTAGTGGTTAAAATGTTAACTGTTGTAGTAAGTACAATATCTAATTCACAGGTAGTTTTGCTGAAAAAAAATGTGAGCAGTTTTTGCAAATGCAAAAGCTACTCACATTTTTTTCAACAAAAATATTAGTATATTACTACATTTAATGATCACAAAGTTTAACGATACGTTGACTAACGACATCGTTAGATTTGCCTAGGTGATCACGATGCTAGATAGGTTCCATTAAACACAATACGATAAACAAAGAACAGGACGAACCACACGAATTTAGCCCTGCGGCAAGCAGCCACAAGGAATAAACATCACCCGAACCACCTTCTTAGGATGGTCAATAGTAAAACCTAACCTGGATGATGATGTTATGAGCACACAACGTTGAAACAACGTCGATTCAACGTTGATTCAACGTCATGGCGTTGAATCAACATTGAATCGATGTTGTTTCAACGTTGTGTGCCTGTTGGGAGGGGTAAATCGATATTACTAGTACCAACTCTTCACCCTAGGTTCAAATTGTTAAAAAAGATACAAAATATTTGTTTGGCTTGCATAGAGGCTCCATAATTCAATCAATGAAAACGATAAACCTATATTGTTCTATATCCAATATTTCTGCATACATGGTGCAGAATTCGCATCCACAACAGGTCACCACCCTTAAAGTTCTTTAAATTAGAAATTAGGCTGTCGACTGTCTTTAAATGCCTGTTTGTGGTGTTTCTTTCGCACAATGGATGTTTCATGGATAAATGTATTTATATGCGATTATCATACTTAACTTGAAATGATCAGTTTCAGCTTAAAGGAGAGAGAAGTTAACACATATGTCTCATAGTTGGCCTGCTTATTTGAAACATACAACTCAGTAAGACTTTTCAAATATTTGTGCAAAAAGCTGCGTGACGATTAAACATTCCTATCGTTAACACATTTTCGTAGTAGTAACATAACTTTCTCTCCAGCATGTGTATCTTAATTCGTCAGATAGTAGGGTAAGCAAGGATCTTGATCCTTTGTGATCATTGTGACCATTTAGTGCTCTTCTCAACCCGTTGCTAGAGGGCGTGATGTATTATGCATTACTGTGCTTTCGACATCTTTCAGAAAGTCGTTTTTTGCTTGGCGCTTTACACAGAAGAAGTAAATTTGCAAACTTTTGTTACGATTTAATGCAAAACCACTTGTCGTAACTACCTATGCACAAAAAGTTTTATTCTAGTCAATGGTTTTTATAATATCATATATTTTCACTTTTTCTCATAGTAAAATTGAATGCAAATTATGCAGAAATTTGTAGGGTAGGTAACTTGGAGGCAGATTCTCAACAAGTTCTGCTTGTTCAATTTTTCTGAAATTTTCACAATATTGTTGTGAAACATCAATAAATCAAATTCAGTAAAGAAAAGTAAAATATATTTTCTTAGACAAAAATTTAAAAAATAATCACTTTACTATAAAAATTGCATAGGTCATACCAATTCTTTGGCGATAAATATAATGTTAGGGTACATATTTGAGAAGAAAATACAGAAACAGAAAAAAAACAAAACAAATAGTTTCTTTATAAGATATGGTCTATCAGAACAAAATATTTTCATTTAAGATAAAACGCCAAGCAAAAAACGTCTTTCCGAGAGATGTCGAAAGGACAGTAGTGTACACGAACATATTCAATAAAACCGAGTCTGCTGTTTTGGACCCAGTGATGTAGTCTTTGCTTCCAAATATTATGAGCATACGCCTATTCAAATATATTGAAAACTTTACAACCAAAAAAGGAAAATTTTCAGATAAAAAATCCTGATATTTTTCACATTCCTGCTTAAAACATAACTTGTAGGTACCCGTTAAAACCGCCTCGGCGAGGCGGTTCTAACGAGTACCCACAATCTATGTTTGTAGAAAATAAGAAAAATAATGTACACCCCCTGTAAACCCAGTTTTACTATACTGAACGCGTAAATATACGCGACCCACACGATAAGAGTTCATATCAAAACCATAGACAGCCCACGAAATCTTGTTTTTGTAAATATAAATATAAAATCCCATTTGCCGGCCTCGGTGGCTCAGTTGGATGCGCCGTCCGACTGGAGACCAGGAGGTCGCGGGTTCAACCCCCGCCGAAGTCGGCCACATTCTTTCGTGGAGATTGATCATGAAATATTTTCTACGGTCATTCTCTCCCTTCCGCTGATTCAAGAAGGGCAGTTGTCAGTTTCTGGCGAAAGAATGTGCACAATACTGGTTAACCGCTTAGATGACTAAGCCTGCCCAGTAAACGTGTGGTTAAGTAAACTGACCGCGCTCGACATGACCCCATTGGGTTGACTGGGCCGTAAAACCTCAACACAAACAAATAAAATCCCATTTGTTTTCCTTGGTTTTACATATATTTGTAATGATATTGATGGAAATTTTCAAAGAGACTCATCTGCCTATTTATGAGATCATATTCAGCAATTACGACTTGAGAAGCAACTTGAGAAAACATACCTTCTGATATGTGCGCCAGCGAAGCCTCCAATCAGCCTGCGCATCTGTACGGGCTGATCAAAATCTTTGTTGTCTATATGAAGAGACTTTGTGTCCTTCGCTATTCAAAATGCACCCAACGAAGATTCAGATCAGACTGCTGATCTGAATCTTCGCTGGGCGCACATGTCTGAAGGTACATTTTCGGACGATGCGGCTCATTAATTTCAGATGGTTGGCATACTAACCGGAAACTAACGATCCCTGGAGCTTCTATTAAACTCGTTAAATTTCAGAGACAGAATTAAAAGCCAAGCATAAACACTATCAGTTCAGGGCTTTTCTTTCTAAGTAATTTTTTTTTCTCTTATGTTCTCTAGAAGCCAGTTAGCAAAGGAAAATGGCTCTTAATGCAAGTATTAAAAATCTTTGTGTTTTTTTTTTTTTTTTTTTGTTGTTTTTTTTTTTCCTTTTTTTTTTTTAGTACAGATAGATATTTCATTACAAAAACATGCCTATTCGAATATATAGAAAATTTTACCTCCAAAAACTGAAAATTTTCTGATGAAAAATTCTAATATTTTTCATATTTCTACTCAAAATATAGATTATGGGTACTCGTTAGAACCGCCTCGGCGAGGCGGTTCTAACGAGTACCCACAATCTATGTTTTTGAGCAGAAATAAGAAAAATAATGTATACTGTCAACCCCAGTTTTACTATGTAAAAGTGGGGTTTAAGATGGTCAAAATTATAAATGCATGTTTTCGTGATGATACAAGGACCTGATACGCTTGGTATTTTTTCCGAACGAGTGACAAACAATGTATACACTGATTAGGCGCCGCTTTCTGTGGTGTCTGGTCTAGGTATGCACTTAACTAAGGGATTTCAGTCACAATACAGGGTATATACGATAATGAAAGCAGTTTTATTTATTTTATTGTATTTTTTTTTTTTTTTTCATTTACTAAAGACTTTGGTGGCTTCTGCAGTCACATATCTTAAGGCTTGCAGTAAATCTTAAGAAGTAAATTTCGTTCAGAGATAATTATGTAATCAGCCAATATTTAACTTTTATCACTCTCTTGGCTAATTCAGCAGACGACAAATTGGTAACAGTTTCTTTGTTTTCCAGAAAACAGGATTTGACATTTCATGCAAATTGCCTCCATTGGAAAAAAAATAAGAATATTTCAGTATGTCGTCTGCTGAAATGTTTTTCCCAGAGTGCTAAGTGTTAAGCTTAAATCCTTCTTCTTTCGATTCAGCAATAACGAAATCAGGAAGAATATTTTCTTATCAAAATTGCTGTGTCAACGTTCATAATATGAACTGCGTCGCGCAAAATGATTCTGTTTTCCATAAACATTTTAAGGTATGCATCACCAAAATGGAAATTAGTGATATTTCCTTATTTTTCACAGGAAATAAGACATCTCGTATAAATCATCCCCGGAAGCCGAAGAAACTATTCAAACTTCAGCAATGACAGTATGTGTCTGTATGCGTGTGTGCGTGCGTGTTAAATTCCTTCTTCTTCCGACTTAGCAATAACGAAATCAGGAAGAATATTTCCTTATCAAAAATTGCCGTGTCAACATTCATAATATGAACTGCGTCGCGCTAATGACTCCGTTTTCAGTAAACATTTTGAGGTTTAACCCCTTGTAGATTTAATCATCAAAATGGAAATTAGTCTTACTGTTTTTATAGAAATTCCTTGTTAATGCAAACAGTGTAGACCCTGATCGTACGTTAAGCGGCGTCTGATCTGTATCTGCACTGTTTGGCAGTTACGCTTTTGGGGGTCTCCAGACTAAAATGGGTTATATCCCCATATCAAGGAATACAAGCGTCATGGTCATTTCGAGTCAAAACCACATTGCAAGTATTATCTGGTCTATGTTAACGTCAGCAACTCTCATTAAATTTAAAAAAAAGGCGGCGTCATAATTCTTTTTTTTTTTTTTTTTTTTTTTCTCTTGTCCGATTTTGATCAAAATTTCATTATATTGTCATTAATTTGTCCTTATTGTCAAGACGTTTTATCTGAGATGTATTCTATACAAGCGGTACCTTCCTATATTATGCAATTTGTTGTGATCACATGAATCGCGCCAAGAGGAAACGTGTCTTCGGTAAATGTAAGTTTACTAACGCTCCAGATCAGCCAGTGAACCCAAGAATCTGATAAGGATCCTTGATGTAAAGCGATGCATTCATATAGACCACATCAAGCGAAAACGTTCTTCAAGTATGCTCAACATGCGCAGATTCGTATCCTGTGCATGCTCAAAGTCCCATCCTCTGTTCTCCATTGATGCATTCTATAGTACTTAGCAAGTGGCATATGTCACTTGAAAGTAGCTAATGATGATGCTAGAGGACAGCGAAGGCCCTGATCAGACTGCGCATCCGCGCAGTCTGATCTGCGCCTTCGGTGTCCGCCCATGCCCTAAAGACTCGTATTTACATGGCGCGGCTCCAATTTGTGACAGAAAACTTTGTGCAGTCTAGAAAAAAATCAAAATGATGCATAAAATACTTAATAGAGTTAAGGGCACTTTGGTACCGTCAAGCATAAATAGGCTTTGCACCAATGTCTAAAAGATGTACACTCAAGCATTACATACTTAAACCCTTTCAGCTCTGCAGACCAAAACAGATACCTGTGCAAACGGTGTATATTAAGATGAGATGGGCCTTAACGAGCAGTCTGATCATGATCCTCACTGCTTGCCATTTTGTTTTTGATTTTAGACTGAAACCTCTGTTTGCATCAGTGGACATGTCCAAATTCAAGGGTGGAAAAATCCACTACAGAAACTCAGGGTTATAGATGTGACAGAAAAAAAATGTGTATATGTCACTAATACAGCCTTTCTGTATGAGCTAGCTTTTATGGCGACGCAGTTTAGTGGTCTTGCTTTTCTACGAATTTAAGCAACGGACTTCTTGGTTAGTACCTGGATGGGTCATCCTACATAGTGGCCACTGCTTAACTTGGCAGAGAATGAATCCGCTCGGTTACATATGGTGCTGCGAACAAGGCGATTCCCTGGCCCTGCATGCATAGGCTCCTCGCTCTGGAGGTTGCTTCCTTAGCATTAACAGCTTGACCGAGGGTAAAGTCAAACGATGAGGCGGAGAAATGTCACAGGGTGAAAAATATGGATCACTGATACAGCTTTGCTGTAGGAGCTAGCTTTTATTGCGACGAGTTATAATGGTCTGGATGGATTGCTTGCTTGCATGGGCGACCACTGCTTAACTTGACAGAGAACCAATTCGCTTAGTTGCATATTTCGCTGCGAGCAGGCTTATTCCGTATAGTCGGATTTCTCAATTTCTGTATGTTGCAAAAACCGTAACGCTAGCATCGGAAAGATATATGGCTGAAGTTTTGTATATATAAAGCTTGAATATTGGTTCACACAAAACCCCTGTAATTGCATTTTGGAGAGACGCATGCATTTTGCATGATACTAGTTTAGAGTTTTGCCAACCAACTGTAAGTTCTATTAAGCGTATAGTACACATGTATATACTAACAGGTAAAATAAGCCAATATACACCCAACTCGCGATAAATTAATCTATACAGCTGATGTCTGAATATAAATTAGCACTGATTGTTTAAATTTCTTATACGTGTTTTGTAAAACGGCGTGTATTTTATGGAATTTCAATGAACATTTTAGTTTGCGAAAATAACGTCAATTATTACGCTTGATCTTCATACATTCTTACCGAGTATAGTTCGTTAACAAAGGTTTTGAAATTATGAACAGGAACGAATGCGCGGCGATTCCCCTCTAGATTCATTTTTAAGACTTACGTAAGTACAATAAAGTGTTCTTACGAATATCTTTTTATTGAAAAAATATAAGCACGAACGCCCAAAAGATTTCTGGAAAATTTAAAGTGTGTCCTTCAAAACGGTATTATAAAATTTGCAATCAAACGTTTTCTTACTGGTTTATCGTAGCGGTAATATTGGAAGAAAAATCGAACATTTTTTTGGCGTTAATCCGTTTCTATATACTTTGTAATAATGGCTATAGAAAACGGTAGAAGGTTTATTTGATTCGCAGTTTGCATGCGATATTTAAAAAATGATGTCAGGCATAAAAACAGGGTACTCTCCCTTAAATGCGGAAAACAACCGGAGTGAAACTAATGATGTCACGTATGCATATGCGCATCAGAAAATGAACATTCTGCTTTCTGTTTGGAGCATTCTTTTTTCTTTCATTTTATTACTTAAATCTGAATACACAAGGTTTTGTATATATTAGAATTTGTTAAGTATCAACTGGGCCTCCAGAGAAACGTGCAAGTTTTCGCGAAATGCAATGTGTGCATATCTGCTACAAGTATAATTTTGACCGCTTAAACCCCATTTTTATATAATAACACTGGGGTTTACAAGGGTATACATTATTTTTCGTATTTCTGCTCAAAAACATAGATTATGGGTACTCGTTAGAACCGCCTCGTCGCAGAAATATGAAAAATATCAGATTTTTTTATCTGAAATTTTTCATTTTTTGGTAGTAGAATTTTCAGTATAATATACCTTCAGGAGAGACAGCTCTGTCAAAATTGATTTAAATCTCTTCCGAAAAGGGGACTACTCTAATAGGAAAGAATGTGCTCAGGGAAGCAAATTCTTTCCTTTAAGAGTAGTCCTATTTTTAGAAGCAAACGGGAAATCACAAAATTAATCTCCCTTGTCAAAAATGACGGAAACTCATTCACTTTAAGAATATACCATTACGAAAACACGCCTATTCAAATATACTGAAAATTTTACCTACAAACAAATGAAAATTTTTAGATAAAAAATCTGATTTTTTTTTTTTTTTTTTTTTTTTTTTTTTTTTTTCATATTTCTGCTCAAAACATAGATCGTGACGAGTACCCGCGATCTATGTTTTTGAGCAGAAGTAAGAAAATAATGTAGACCCCTGTAAACCCCAGTTTTACTATATAAAAGTGGGGTTTAAGGGGGTCAAAATTATATAGGCATGTTTTCGTGATGTGCGCTGTGACAGCGCGCGAGAAATAGACGCAAAAGAAGGAGATTCATATGTCAGCTATATTGCATAAGTGTAATATTTGGATTATCAAAGAAGAGCACAATGACCTTCTGTTATGTACAAGCCCTGACTTTTAAGTTCTGTATGAGCCGCAATGTCCGAAAACGTACATTTGGACATGTACCCTCAACGAAGACTCAAATCAGCCTGCGCATCCGCGCTGTCTGATCAGAGTCTTCGTTGTCAGCATGAAGTAACTTTGCATCCTTGGCTATCCAAAATGCGCCCAGCGAAGATTCCGATCAGACTGCGCAAATGCGCAGTCTGATCTGAATCTTCGCTGGGCGCATATGTCGTGAAATACTTTTCGTGCGTTGCGGCTCTTATCTCTTTTTTGTAAGACTTCTGACATGATACTATCATCTCGCATTATCTTCTTTCTTCCGAACCAGTGGAAGGTTTATCCATCCGTCTGTCAAAAGCATTTTGTTTAAAACAAGAATAATAGTTTTTGATAGTTCCACGGAGTATACTGGATTAACCTTTGCAGCTCTGTATACTAAAACCAAACATTTTTTGCAAACAGAGGAGATCCCGATGAGACGACTTTACACTGTTGGCTATCTACTTTTTTTTTTTTTTTTTTTTTTTTTTTTTGTTTGTTGTTTTTTTTAAGTGTGTGTTTGACAGACATGCAGACTGCAACAACGGACATGTCCAACTATACCAGAAACACAGGGATGAAAGGATTAAAGCCATTTATGTAATGCTTATAATTAGGTTAACTTTTCAAACATTATTACAGCAAAATAGAATTTAGGAAGTGAATTGTCTTAACCAAACTCTGTCAATATATTTGCCATATCCTTACACGTTTTATCTCATATTTCATTCTAAGCTTTAGCACTCTCTAGGCTAATTCATTGGCTGAAAATTAATAATTTTCTTTCATTTTTCACAAAATATAAGACTTAATTTTTCATACGAATCTGTAGACAATTAGAACGAAAAGCCAAGTCTTACTTTCTGTGAAAAATAAGAAGCATAGTTTTAATATTGCCTGGTATTATTTATAGTGAACAGGTTTAATTTAAGCTTTCAATTTCGGAACCTATTTTGCGCAAAGTTAAGCTCCGGTTTCGTAACCCATTAAAGACTGAATAAACTCTCCCACACTATATATTGGATGAGTCCATTTTCGATTTTAGGTATGTCAGGCTATATTATGTAGATAGGCCTAAAGAAAAATGGTTGAACAATTTGCAAACAGTGGAGACTCTGATCAGACGCCGTGGTCTGTGGCGTCTGATCTGGGTTTCCACTGTTTGCCAGTTACCCGTTTAGGGTTCTCCAGTCTTCAACGGGTTAAATTATTTAAGGGGTTTTAAACACAGCCATGAAATGCTTCATTTATATAGAAATTAAGTAACTTTTCCACTCCCCTCCTTTATTCATCACTTTGTTTTGTGAAAAGGAGAAATAAGGGAAGGGATCAGAAATTATAAGAATGATCACGTGATTTTCTACATGCAATATCTCAGAATACTGTCGGCAGGACGATACTAATGAGTTACTTAAACTTATGAGCTGTCATGAGAAAAAGTTTCTTTTTGGAGGATATGAACAGCACAGATCTAAATCAGCCAGCGACACCACACAATCTGATAAACATCTTCGCTACTTACCAATATATTCTGCAATATCTAATAAATTTGTATGCGGACATCGAAGTCCCAGATCAGGCTGCGCAGATGCGCAGACTTATCTGGGTCCTCGCTGCCTGCATATGTCCTGAAGGCACATTTTTCCATGACGCTGTATGTTTTCATCGAGGGTTGCACAGCAGATGTTCGTGTACGACTGTAAATGTCATTGAAATGCCTGCAACATGCAAGATACAATCAAACTGAAGATGACCGTTGCTGGTACTGAAGTTTTCAGTAATTTAATTGTTTAGGTGTTCACTAAGATTTAAGCCCCATCCCCTTGTGCTTTCTTCAGTACTTCAATAACCACACGTTACGGGAACTTGATACATTTGGTAGTTTTTACTGCCATTTTGCAAGTGAGACAAATTTTGTGACTTCCTTTTGCGTTCCTGCACACCAAGCCTTCTAAAAAAGGGTCAATTCTAAAAAGAAAGAATTTGCTCCCTGTGGGAGCAAATTCTTTCCTTTTAGAGTAGATCCATTAACAGTTATCTTCCCTGAAATGTATTCAATATACTTAAGATTACTGTCACAGAATGTTATTGTGAAACCTATGCCTGTCTGACTTCGAGATGTTTCACTGTGACGTTTCACCATCGTGATGGTTCACTATGATGTTTCACCACTGTGATGCTTCACTGTAATGTTTCACTGATGAGGCAGAAAAGTCATCTGCGGACACAACAAATGTAATATGGGGCTGCATTAAAAGTAAAGGGGAGGTGTCGCCTTCCAGTAGTTTTTCTACTGATCTTTCTTCCTTTGCGGTTCCTCTGTTGCAGTTTTTATTTGTTCGTGCCACTGTGGCTTCATGTATGGAGTTTGTTTTGTCATTGCCCAGTAGGAACGCAACGTTGAGATAACATCGTATCAACGTCGATGCAACATCACGTTGTATAAACGTCATGTGCCCGCTGGGTGTTTGTTCTTCCTCATCTCTTGGGTGCCTCGGAAAAGCAATGCTTGGTGATTGTAGAATTTCTTCGATATTGTCATTGATATTTGTTTTCGTTACTGGTTTATCTGAAGAAGTTAAGACATTGACCTTGTCATAATGATTGATTACATAATTATCTGTTCACGACAATTTACTGATCACTTCCGTTACAATACGTGACGTTCAACGCTTAACACGCTGGGTAAAAATTCAGCAGGAAAGAATGTAATGGTATTCGTTTAATTTGTTCACAGATAATAAGGCTTGGCTTTACATGCTAATTGTCTCCAATGCGTATGATTCGTCAAAAGTGATAAATACTATGTCCAGGACGAGCCGCAATCATAGAACATACCCGGTGGGCACATGACGTTTATACAGCGTCGCATGACGTTGCATCGACGCTAATACGACGTTGTAATAACACCCTGTGCCCGCTGACCCAGCAAACACACAACGTTAAAACAACGCCGTTTCGACGTCGAACAGACGTTATTACGACGTGTGTGTTTACTGGGGAGTAGCTTACCAATGACTCCAAAATTAAGAGTAATCAAACTATGACTGACAGACAGTATACAAGTTATATACCAAAAGAAAAGCAAAATCAACAAGCTCCCTCCTCCCTAGCGCGGTGCTGCTGACATTGCCAGACAGGACTTAACAAACTCAACCAGACAACAAAGAAGTCAAAATATGAAAAGAAAAACTTAACACTTTTTCGGGGAAATTAGAAAAAAATCACCAATTACCGTCTGCTGAATTTGCCAAAGGAACGCTAACGGTTAATTACAGAAGTCTCTGAAGTTTTTATTGAACGCGAAATTTCTAATCTAATGTCATTGAAACTTGTCTGCTTATTTCCTGACCTGATATGAATTTCTACGTACTTTATTTGTCGTGTGAGCCGGCACACGAAAACAAATGAACCTTATGGTATTCCGATTTTTGTTTAAATATGCATGTGTATTCCCTATTAGGGCAGCAGACATGCGTTATCTTGGCTGAAGCTTCCTCAAGACCCCTTCTTTATGTCTGCGAACAGCAAAGGCTCTGGTGAGGCTGCGCTTAAGCGCAGGCTGGCCTGAACCTTTGCTGGTCGCCTATGTGATGTGATAAGTACCATGTTCTCTTGTGCTGGCTCCCTTGTTGTAAGAACTTGTGTCCAACCCGCTTGCTTTATGATTTTTTGGCAATAAAATATGATAAACTAAACTAATTTCTATGTATTTTATTTGTCGTATAATGAACAGCGCAAGACGAAAATCTTTATGCCTAATAGAACAGCACAGGTCTAAATCAGCATTTACATCCATACTGTCTTATCAGGGCCATTTCTGATTGTTATATTCTGCAGTATTCACTGATTTTGTAAGCGAACAATGACAACCCTGATCAAACCACTTTCCTTGCAAGCGGATGGTCGTGGTTTCGAACCCGATTTGGGTCGGGGAATATTTCTGGGCCCAGTTGTTCAAAGCGTCCTTAGCTTAACGAACCCGTTAAGTGCTATTTCGTTAACTGTTTTAGCGGATTCAATACACAATATTCTGATATTTTTGCTGAAAAAATGTGAGTAGCTTTTGCACTGCAAAAGCAACTCACATTTTTCAGCAAAAACTTTCAGCATATTTGCGTATCACTCAATATAAATTTTAACGAACCGTTAACTAACGACGTCGTTAGCTTTGAACAACTGGGCCCAGATATTTGATGCGCATTCAACGCTCTTTGGGGCGAGTATGAAATGGTGGATCAGTCATTAGAGCATGGGCAACTGCAGTAAGAGCGTGGAGATATCCTCAGGAACAGGTTGTGCAGTTGCATGCACAAACGCACGTTACTCTCTGCCTCTATAATGAAAGTAATGCGTGTTTACCCCTCTTTAATCCTTTCAGCCATACAAACCAAAACAAATATCTTTACAAACGGCGTAGACCCAGATGAGACGGTCATAACGAGCCGTTTCATCAGGTTCTATACTGTTTACCATTCCGTTTGCAGATGCGGAGCTTTCAGTGTGTTGCAAGTGCTGACTAGTACATCGTCTTAGTCTTTGTGGGCCGATGGCTTGTTATTACGTCATGTAAAAACGATTCATGAACGTATGCCTTTGGTACAAAGAGGGAGAAGCTCACAATTCATTTTCCGGATGAATAATAATTTGACACCATAACAACATCTTACAGGTAGGCCATGATCACTGCTTTCTTTATCATTATTCATTAGTATGTAAATGTCAAACAAACATACTATTGAACATAGATGTTGTCATCGCGCGGTTTTGCTTCTCCAAATAGGTTTCAGAGATACTCTAAAAATATCATATTATCATGTATTTTGGACCAATATAAACAGCCCATCTGTGCATTGCTTCATCATACCCGTTTTTTTCTGCACACTAATTCTCTTTTAATAAAGGAAGCAAATCATCTGACATCGTTACTTTCCCTAACACAGTTACTTCCCTACTCCCCTTAAGGTCTTCCTCAGACTACCTTTGCAGAAATCGACTTTAAAATATTATGAAACGGAGAAGCTTTGGAAGTAAAGAATACTACGAGTCTATTCAGGTGGGGTAATAAACTGCAACATCTCTCACTCAATGCCCCTTCCATCCACTCCCAAGTCCAGCAGCGCCTTAGTGCAGCTGTATTTTCATATGTATTGTATAGGTTTAATAGTCCCAAAGGACCAGAAAATGTAATACTATCTATACTACATAGATGGTGCGATGTTTTTCACGGCCTCCACACAAGCATTTGAAGACAGCTGCTATGGTCACAAAGGAATAATGAGGGAGCATGACTGTTTTATAACAAACTTGATGGTTTCCGGTGACCTTAAATACCTGTATGAAATAGAATACACTGGTATTCCATAAATTTCCAGGAGAACAGTAACTACGTCTGATTCCAAAGTCTTCACAGTTGATAGGAGTTAAACCTTACACTCCTGTATTTCTGCAGTAGACTTATCCGTTGTTGCAAACAGCGATATCATTCACAATCAACAAAAGAACAGCAGATCGTTTAGATCCAGACGAGATGTCGGCCCCGGTGGCTCAGTTGGATGCGCCGTCCGACTGGAGACCAGGAGGTCGCGGGTTCAACCCCCGCCGAGGTCGGCAACATTCTTTCGTGGAGATTGATCATGAAATATTTTCTACGGTCATTCTCTCCCTTCCGCTGATTCAAGAAGGGCAGTTGTCAGTTTCTGGCGAAAGAATGTGCACAATACTGGTTAACCGCTTAGAGGACTAAGTCTGCCCAGTAAACGTGTGGTTAGGTAAACTGACCGCGCTCGACATGACCCCACTGGGTTGACTGGACCGTAAAACCTCAACACAAGATCCAGACGAGATGGTTCATTATTATGAGACATCTCATCTGGATCTACACAGTTAACAACGGTATCTGTTTTGGTCTGTAGGGCTGAACGGGTAAATCTGTTTCATTATCAGAGAGGAAATAGACGTACTGCACATTATTCATTATAATGTACGTTTCGCTGTGTCACTTGCACTAACATTCTGATGGTTCAACTAATGGTTTTCATTTACACTGACACACAGTAGAATTAGCCATGAGTACTTGTCTTGGTTTATCATAGTGATTAGTTTGATTTTTATGTTTTCGCTTTGATGAATTGACTGAGTTGGGATCCTTTATGCGAACAGAATTTTTATGTATTTCTGTATTAAGAGTAACATCGGGACCTAGGGTGTAGTTGGCTGGCTGTAAAAGTGCTTTAAACCCCGCACCCCCTTCCCTTCCCCCACTCCCCCGGTGGTTTATTCTACTGACCGTTCTAAGGCTGTGGTCCCGTTGTTAGTCTTACTCTTTGTTGCTTTGTGATTTATTCTACGAGGCAATTTGTTTTAAGTCTTGCCTTGTGTTATCTGCTTCTTGTTTTTTGGGGTTTTTTTTCAGTTCTTTTAGCATTGCGATTACCTCGCTTGAGGAAAGAAGAGCTAAGCATAGTGCATTATATACGTTTGTTCGATTTGCGCTTGTTTACTTTTTTGTCTGTTTCCTCTTCCTCTTGGTGTCTAGAAAGGGCTGCGGCTTGTGACTGTGTCACTCCCTGGACTTTTTTCTTACTTTTTTTTAATTGCATAAATCATTGCCTTTGTCCTAATACCAAATATTGCTGTTGAAAAAATTATTTGCAATAATCATATTATATTTTTCTCAAGTCTACAAATTATTTTAAAAATACTAGGCGTCAATCGGTATAATTGCGCGAGTGAAACTATTCAGTTTTTGACTGTACTGAGAAATTCCGCTCTATATTTCAAAATTGCCTGTCACTTTCAGCAGCAATTCCTAGAACATCATATGATTATCCTTCCGCCAGACTAAATCATTTCCTGATAGTTTTTTTTGTTTGTTTTTTTTTTCATAAATTATTTCATAATAAGTGGAAGGAAAACATTCAATAAATGACAAAATTGTTTTTATAGGGAAAACCCAGCTAGCTTCTTTATACAGTATAACCTTAATGGCTCGAACCCGGATGGCTCGTTTACCGTGGCGATTCTAATGAGTATGTACACTCAACATACAATCATTGTGTAGAAAATACAATCATTGTGTAGAAATTATGTAGAAAATCGAAAAGATTTCCCTAATCATCGTTATTTGCTTCCTGGACTAATGTCATGATTAACCCTCAGTGGCTCGACTATCCATGTCTCGAACGAATTTCCATGGTTCCAAAGATGTTCGAGCCATTGAGGTTCGATTGTAAATCTATAGCGGGTTGTTATCGGCCCGTCAGGTTAGCTGACGGGCCGATAACGGCCCGCTATAGATTTATGTAGAATGCTTACTTGGTATTTTTCAGTCATTTTCTATAAGGGAGACAACTTAGGTGACTTCCGCATTGGTTCCCGGCATACCAACCCAGTAAGCATTCTACAAAAATCTATGGCGGGCCGTTATCGGCCCGTCAGGGTAGCTGACGGGCCGATAACGGCCCACTATTCATTTATGTAGAATGCTAGCTGGGAAATCTCTTATGACAAGTGGTCTGCTCTAAAAGGTAAGAATTTGCTCTAGGGATATTGCTTTAAGAGTAGATCCTTTTGAGGGGGTCTGTGGGGGTGGGGCTGGGGGGATGGTTACAACAATTTTAACAGAGTTGTTTTCCTTTAAAAATTATCAGTTACTTTAAGGCATACTAAAAGCAAAACTAAAGTCCATTAATGAGGTGAGAATCTAAAATGGAAAATGCGGTGCTTCAGTATTTTTAAAATAAATGTATGTTTCACCCCTTGAACCAGCTTTCCAGTCCCATATAATGTGTGAATTGACCACCTAAGTCTACAGTTAAGCAGTTGCTCATATCACACGTCAAGTCATGACTTCAAAAAATTAGACTTTTAAGGAGAACCTCCGCCTTCATCGTAGATGTCCTTTAGTCACACTGCTCTACTATGTTAGTCAATACATCTCCTCCTGAATTGTATAGATTGAGTTAATCAGTTTATATTGAAAATCAAATCAAGCGTTAAAATTTCCTAATTTTTAGAACTACGCATTTGCTTCACATCACAATGTCGATACAATTATTTGTAAACACATAGCTTACGTGATCCACACGTTACAAAAAGCTCTTTTTGCAAATAAATCAGTAAAATTACATTTACAAACGTATCTTTCTGAAATAAATCATGACATACTCGCATTTAAGTTGATTTTCAATTGTTATCTGTCCTCTAGAAGCTTTTTTTTTGTTCCCTTTGAAACTTAAAAAATAATTACTTAAAAGCCATGATTTTTTATACTTAGACGCAGCTTTATTCTTTCTGAGGACTTGATAGGTTTTAAAAAGCCTTGTGAAACACGGTTTCCGGTTCAAAGTTCTGACGCAAATCTTAACTGCTGCGATTGAATAACCAAAAGCGAAGAGTAGCTTCTTTGAAAGGTTTCTATATGCAGGGCTGCAGAAATACTAAGCCCGACTTGTCCAATCTGTCCCATTTCCCTGAGGACAAGTAAGAGATCTTAATTTACTTGTCCTGAGATAAGTACATCATAGCTCTAGATAAGAAGAGTAGGTAGATTATGATACATATAAATATTTACCTTATTTCCCGAAGAAAATTTGTGTTGTAGGTACTCATTAGAAGCGCCTAATCGAGTACTCATAATATATGTTTTCTTCGAGAAATAAGAAAAATGTTAATTTTTGGGAAAGTGAATTTGGTTGGACGATTTACTTATCCGTGAACAAGTAATAAAATTTGATAATTTCACAATCATGTTAGATGTCTTTGTGAGAAGCCAGGAAACAGTGACGTGATTAACCATATTGTATGTAATAGAAATGTTACCTTCGTGCAAGAAGTGCTTTTGTAAACTGTCTGTGGACTTCGACTTTGTCATAAAGTTCACTGCAAAAACAGTCTTCCAAACAGCAAATCACAGATGGAGCAAAAAGTGAAATGTGACACCACAGACGTAACTTAGAAAATACAAATTAAACATAAAATACCGACCTTTCGAGATGGGACTCAGAAACTGTTTAGACCATAATTATAAAGCACGGCAATGCTACACTAGGTGTACGCACAAGTTAGCACCGTCATCTTTATGTTATGTCCACTAGTCTGGAAAGGAAAGCTGTCTTGTACTAGATCTGAAATATGACGTGAATAACAAGTATAAAACTGTTGTAATTAGTGGTATTTAAGGTAAATAGACAAATAGATTCTAAAACGAATGACTCGTTGGAGCAATGAATACTCCTGGATATTTTGACGCTACTTTTCATGGGGAGATAACCACAACTATTCAAGACTTTTTATCTTTCATATATAAATCCTTTCAAAACTTTGAGCTTTCGTTCTAGGAAAAGATTTTTTTTTCTTTAAAGTAAGTCCCTCCGCCTCCCCTAGATAAGGGAGATATTTATTTCAGCTCTATCTATTTCAATTCTAAACCATGTTATCTCTACGTGAAACAAGAAATGTCAATAAGCAGAGCTTATTAGATACCCCCGCTCAGAAACCAAAATGTAATCGATGGACAGACAAACACTGAAAACCTAGATCTGGTCAATATCAATGCATATGCAAAACTTTGTCAAATTCCATCAAATTGTTCCAAACATATTGAGCGGAAATGAAACTGACAATAACTAAGTTCATAACTATGTTGTATATATGCGAAAATTAACTTGTAACAATCCGAATGTAGATCTGGTCAACGTCTGTGCATAAGCAAAACTTGATCTAATTCCATTAATTCGTTCTCAAGATATTGAGCGGAAAAAATGCTTATGACAATCAAGGGCCATAACTCTGTTGTAAATTTGCAAAACTTGACACGTAACAATCCCAACTAGAACTAGCGGAGGAAAAGGCAAATGCAAAATTATACAAATTCCTTCCATTTATTCACAAGATACTGAGCAGAAACATTTTGATAAAACCAAGGACCATAACTGTGTTGTATAGTTCGAAAACTTGAAGTGTAACATTCCAAACCTAGATCTGGTCGTCATCAATGCATCCGCAAAATTTGGTCTAATTGCATCATTTCGTTCTCAAGATATTGAGAAATTTTGACGAGAAGCAAGGGCCATAACTCTATTGTATATAAGCGAAAATTGACCCGTAACAATCCTAAAGTAGAGCTGATTAAGGTCAACGGATATGCAGAATTTGATCAAAGTCCATCAATGCGTTTTTAAGATATTAACCGGAAACAAAATTCTGACTATAATCAAGGATCATAACTTGTTGTAAATGTGTAAAAATTGATGCGTAACAATCCTAAGATAGAACTGATTATGGTCAATACATATACAAAATTTGATCAAATTGCATCTTTTAGTTCACAAGATATTGAGCAGAAACAAAATTTTGACAATAACCAAGAGCCATAAATGTGTTGTATATTTGCAAAAATTGACGCGTAACAATCCAAACCCAGATCTGGTCAACGTCAATGCATATGCAAAATTTGGTCTAATTCTATTAATTCGTTCTAAAGATATTGAGCGGAAACGAAATTCTGACAATTATATCAAGGGCCATAACTCTGTTGTAAATATGCAAAAATTGATGCGGAACAATCTTTACCTAGATTTTGTTAAGGTCAGTGCATAAGCAAACTTTGATCAAATTTCATCGATTCGTTCGCTAGGAATTGCGCGGAAATTATGTTGTTGTTTTTTTTTTCTTTTTTTTTCTTGTTTTTTTTTTTTTCTTTTTTTTTACAATATCTAAGCGTCATAAATGGTCTTGTATACATGCGAAAATTAACTTGTAACAATCTGAATGTAGATCCGGTCACTGACAATGCATATGCAAACTTTGGTCTAATCCCATAAAATTGTTCTAAAGATATTGAAACGAAATTCTACGATAATCAAGGGCCATACCTCTGTTGTAAATTTGCGAACATTGATGCGTAACAATTCCAACCTAGATCTAGTTAACGTCAATGCATATACAAACTTTGGTCTAATTGCATCGATTCGTTCTCAGAATACTGAGCGGAAACGAAGTCGGAATGTCAGAATGACAGAATCACGGAAATCACGGAATGACGTATGCAGGGTTGGGGGTTAAAAAGGAAGAAATGTTACTACGAAACTTAGAAAGGGAATATAACTGTAGGAAGAGGGCAAAATGTAACTACCCAGGAAAGACCTTAATCACGAAGCACCTTTTCTTTCTGAGACACCAAACAAGAGATGGAAAACAAACAATGACAAGACCAACGGACCAATTAGCCAACATACAAAAAAGAAAAACTGCAGCACCAGAACCTCCGTGAATTGGTCAGCATAAAAAATACTGGTGAGCTTAAACTTGCTTTATTTGATCGAAACTTCGCATCGCCCTTTACTCTACTGCAGCTCAAGACTACTATCGTGTGTTTTGTCCGATAATAACTGGGTGAAACAAGATTCTAAATAAAACGGAATTAAATCCTCGCGGAGTTGTCAAATTCGAGCAAACAGTCTAAATATGAGAGAGTTGATTCGGAGTCACTAAAGGTCTTAATTCCAGGTTCACCGTATTAGAATTATTCAGAGAGAATATGATCATTGTATACGTACATAGCATTTAGATTTGTAGCATTTAAGTTTGTATATTTACATCTGAGACAAATGGAGTTAAGCAAGGCTGTGTACTAGCTTCAACACTGTTCAGCATGATGTTTTCTGCCATGCTTACAGATGCTTTCCAGGATGGTGACAATGGTATACCTATTAGGTATCGCTTTGTTGAGAAACTTTTAAACCTAAGAAGGTTGCAAGCTAAATCTAAGGTGCAGACAGAGGTGCTAGATGAGTTCCTCTTTGCTGACGACATGGCAAAAGGCGTTCCAACAGAAGAAAAAATGCAAAAAGGTGTGGATCAAGTATCTGATTCATGTGACAGCTATGATCTCACAATTAGCAAAAGGACTGAGGTCGTATATCAGCCAGCAGCTGGAAAGCCTTAAAAGGAGCCTACCATCACAATGAAAGGTCAACGACTGCAAGTGGTAGACAAGTTCACCTACCTTGGAAGCACATTGTCTAGAGTTGTGCACATTGATGATGAAGTCAATGCAAGAATTGCCAAAGCATTTGGCCGCCTACGTGGAAGTATTTGGGACCGAAGTTGAATCAGACTTGACACAAAGCTGAAAGTATATAGATCGGTGGTGGTGCTGCCAACACTATTATACGCATGCGAAGCTTGGACAGTTGACCAACGGCATACCAAAAGACTGAACCACTTTCACACAAGCTCTCTTAGAAAACTTCTAAAGATCAGACACAGAAGTCCAGACACAGAAGTCCTGAAAAGGGCAGGGATGCAGAGTGTACATACTCTTCTGAAATTGGCACTGTTAAGATGGACAGGCCATGTTACCAGAATATCTGATGAATGTTTGCCAAAGAAAATCCTTTATGGAGAACTACAAGTTGGAAAACACTCCCATGGTGGTCAGAAGAAGTGATACAAGGACACCTTCAAAGCCTCCCTTAAAGACGTCAGCATACCAACAGAGTCATGGGAACAGATTGCACAGGATCGTACAAAGTGGCGAGGCCTCATAAGAAGGGGAGCTGGTGAATACGAAGCAAAAAGAATCAGCGAAGCAGAGCAGAAACGTGCACAGCGCAAAGTCAGAGCTAAGGCATCTCCAACAGAGCTTTCTTCCTCAGACCTCTCTTGTTCTATCTGCAACAGGCAGTTTAGAGCTAAGATTGGTCTCATCAGCCATCTTAGAACACAAAATAATAACACATCACACAATTGATTAGGATTGGTCATTGTCAGTAATGACTGACGAACATCATTTACATCTGAAATATTCTGAACTTCGAAATCGAAAAGTCTGAATTATTCAGAGAGTATATGATTATTGGTATATGTCATCTTGACTTGTGAATGCCGGAAAACTCTTAACCTCGAATCTCGATATAAAAATACTGTGCGTGGCGTGGGAAGGCAGTGGGGGTGGCAATGGTATGACATCAACAATCTTCGTGTAGCTGGTCATATAAACGCTTGATCATGAAAGCTTTGCGGGCCAGAGCATAACCGCTGATACTTTAAAGTGGATATAGGATACGTTTTCTTAAGGAAAGAATGAGAAACCTTCTTTTGAGATACAGTATAGTTTTACAACGAATACTGGATACCACGAATCCGCGTCAGTACCGCATTTACCATGTCTTAATTACACAATATTTGAGTCATGAATCATGTTTGAGCTTCATATAATTCATAATACCTTCGACTGAAAATGAATGCTGAAGTGTCAAGATAGCCCGGTGACCTGAAAAACTACGAGAACATTTGCAACATTAGAAATATAAACCAAAATCTTTAACGTAAAATGTCTTGGTCTATGACATTTATCTGAAGGTCATTTAGGGATGGATCAGTGTCGGTAAACTTTGGCTAGTATCAGATTTTCCAAGTCTCAGTTTTGAAGACGCGAGTCTAAAGTAAAGCAAGCTGTCCTGACAAATGATTATTTTACACATTATACATGAATCTTACATATTCAGAACTCGACCAATATTATTGCATACTGTTTTAAATTGATATACAAAAGATAAATAAGCCAGCGCACGACAAAACTTTTGAATAAGACTTATGCGACCAGCGAAGACTCAGATCAGCCTGTGCAGTCTGATCACTCTTGACTGATCGCATGTGCTTTCTACAGCCTCCGAGCTACCCAAAAAGGAACAAACGAGAACCCTTGCCCTACTGGATGGATGTACAGGCTGATCTGAGTCTTTGCTGGTCACGCAGGTCTTATTGTAGGTTTCGTTGTGCTCTGGCTGATATTGTTTTACTGCTTTTAGATATGGCACATTCCTTGAAAATTGACATATTACCTGCAGAAGTTAATGCAGTTTTTGTGAGCTTTGTGTTGGAATTATCATCTTTAAAACAAAACTTTTCACTATATGTAGAAGACAGTAGTTTTGCGAGTGTCATCAACCAGCTCATGTCTGAACTTAACTTTAAGACGAATATTTCACAGAATATTTAAAAATGTACCATAACTTACCATAGAGCTGCAAAGCTCTGCAAAGCTCTTTGGAGACCATGACTCAAATAAGCAACAGAAGGAAGCAGTAGAGCGTTGAGTATACCTTGAATTTGAATGAAAGCCGATTAACGAGACCTCTAGAACGGACCAGAATTAGTTTCTCGTTGGACTGTGATTATCCCATATTCCCTGAACTGTGTTACCGAGCCAACATTCCTGAATTTATAAAAGAGGAACTGATTTTCTAATATATTACTGTTGTCTCTTCAGTTATTCTCAGTTTCATTAAAATGTAAATAAATGAACAATACAATGTAACCATAGGTTCCTTTAAGTGTAGTTAAATGAATTCTACTTGATTTTGACGCGACACGCATATACACCACAGACTCAAAATATATTTAAATAGAAGGACGCTCTTTTTCATACAGGAAAAGGAATTGCTAGGTTAGCTTGTGCAAAATGATTCAGGAAATGATCAGTACCTTAGTTGTTTCAGAAATAGATCAGCTCTCGCAGAGGTTTGTTGAGCAATAAATCACTGATTGGATGCCATTTGTAAAGAAAATAAAAATAACGAGCGCCTTGCGCCAGTGATTTATCTACTTACAACTGACCAATGAACTGTGATTTATTATCAACAAATTATACACTTCAGAAGTTCAAGCAACTCGCAAGTGTTTTGTCCTAGACCCGTGCTTCAGTTTGCGTTCGCGATACCGCGATCCAGGGCAAAACATTCGCTTTTACTTTGCACTTCTCAACGCAGCCTTAATCTGTTTCGATTCTAATACACCAAAAATCGACGAAAGTACTGTTGTTTCGTTAAGATCATCCCAACCTCCTGCCATTGTTTGAAGGAATTAAGTCAACACCACTGACTATAAACGTACGTTTACCTGTTCAATAACGCATCAGATGCGAGAAAACGACGTTACGCCGCCTGATGTCACGGAAACGACGAATGACCAAGTGAAGCGTCATAAAAGGCGACTCTTTATGTCGCGCTCTTCGCCTAGTGATTTTTGTTTGTGCATCGTTGGTTGCATCTGTGGCATTTGTTTTGTCCTTATTCATTTCTCATCTAGCCACGGGAACGCTGTACTTCGTGATTGTGGCATGTCCTGGGTATCCTCACTTTCATTTTTGTTGCAGACTAAAAGGTAAGAGAAAATTCCAGGGAGAGCCACAATCAAAAGCCGCAGCCCTTCCCAGACACCAAGAGGGAGAGAAAACAGACAAAACCAAACAAGTGCAAATCGAAAAAAAAAAAAAAAAAACGTAAGTTAAGCACGAAGATTAGCTCTCTCTTCCCCAAGCGAGGTAATCGCAATGCTATTAGGACTGAAAAACACAGGAACAAAATAACACAAGGCAAGACTTAAAACAAATCGCCTCATAGAATAAGCCACAAAGCAACAAAGAGTAAGACTAACAGTTCCTTACCATTGCCTATATATGCGCGATGTGTTTGAATTGCATACAAAACTATCAGATTTAGGAAAATCGAAGAACTGCAAATATATCCGATTCTTCAATGTTCGCATGTACTTTAAACACGTTGGTGATATAGACAATAGATTGAGATTAGAATGTCATACCAAACCTTCCATGGCAATTGCGTGTTCAATAAAAAGTTTCAATGATTTCTGTAATCAAACATCTTGTATGATAAGGGAAGCCAGCAATAAATTCTATCATAAAGTGGTAATTATTTTATGAGCCGCAACGTCAGTAAACGTACCTTCAGATAGGTGTGCCCAAGGAAGATTCAGATCAGCCTGCGCATTCGCGCAGTCTGATCAGTATCTTCCCTAGGAGCTTTTTTAGATCTGCAAGAATGCAAAGTTTCTTAATGTGGACAACGAAGACTTTGATCAGACAACACGGACGCGCATGCTGATTTGAGTCTTCGTTGGGCGCACATGTCAGAATGTTAGTTTGTTTACGTTCTGACTTATATCAACCACTTTGGCACAATCAGCAGTCTAATTCCTTCTGAACACATCAGACGATTAATGACTGTCGTAATCCAAATTTCCAGGATAATTGTTTTAATTTGCAATTTTGCAATCACTGCATTTACCCAGCAGACACACAACGTTGAAACGATGTCTATTCGACGTTGATTCAACGCAAAGACATTGAATCGACATTGTTTCGACGTTGTGTGCCTGCTGAGTGTAACCCCAAGTACTCGGACACCTTAACTCCGTACCATTCTTGGTCCAATTTTTGAACAAGCCAATTTTGCTACTTTTTAATGTGTCTTGAAATTGCTATATGAGTGACAAATAGTTCAGACCCTGATCAGACACCGCATTATGTGACGTCTGATCTTGGTCTGCACTACATGATAAGGCGTGTATGTTCGCATCTCTTTTTTTTTTTTTCTTTTTTTTTTTTTTCTTTTTTTTAAACACAACGGGTCATTCCTTATATTTTATTGAATGTGCATTTTAAAAATGTAGAATAAGAAGCTGATTTTACAATATTTTGGCGTAGTCTGTCTTGGTAAAATTGTAATGTCGATTGTCATCAATAATGGTCTGAGAAGTGTGTGAACTTGGCTTGGAATCTGGAGTTTGAAACATGGCATTCAATATCAAACTTAGGTTTCACAAACAAGAACGGTTTTCATAAATAAGTTTGGTGTTATAACTTAAGCCTGGGGTTCAATCCCAAGGCTTTTACTCAATTACAAGCCAGGTATTCAATCCCAAGCTTAATATTCAATCTCGATTATTCCGAGTTAAGTTAAGAAGTGTTTGAAGTTGGCATTGGCAAGTCACGTCTGTGAAGTTGGCGAGGGATTTGTGATTGTGGTGAAAGGAATGTTGCTTAGGTGACTCTCTACCAAAACAATTAAAATCGTTTTGGTCCAGTGAACAAGACGGTAGTCAGAGCTATAACTAAAAATTCTTTTAATGAATCTTGTACACAATTGGGCCAATTTCAATCAAACTTCACATGAATGTTGCTTAGATGACTCACTACCTAAATAGCGAAAACGATTGCGCTCCAATGGTCACCAGAGTTTAAAATAACAAAAACAATTTTAAATGACAAATTCTCTTATACCCTATACCTTTGGGCAAAATTCAATCAAACTGTACAGCAATGTTGTCTATTTCACACTTTGCCAGTATAGTTAAAACGGTTTTGCTCCAATGTTTAAGATGGCCGCCACAGCTAACAATAAACTGTTGGGCAACACAGGAATGTTGCCTAGGTGATCCCCTTCCAAAATAGTTCAAACGGCTCTGTTCCAATGAACAAGATGACCGCTGAAATCTGTTGAATATTTAAATTAGTATTACCAAGATTTGGTACCCAACTAGATCCTGAAAACTCTTTGTATATAAAAAGTGCGTTTGCACAACGGGAATACAGATAAATGAAAGTACTGAGGAATAGCCATAATCACGAAGAACAACAATCCCAAGGAAGCTAAGAGGAGAAAACAAACAAAGACAGACCAAAATGGTGCATTTACAATAAAAATGACATACGAACTAAGACGAAAGTAAAAGACAGTTCATTTAAACAAATCTAATATAATAAAAGACAGAAAGGACAAAGACACACACAAAATCACGAAAATCGGAGACTCGGCTTGATTGAGTCTCTTCATATGCAACACTGTAGTTTACGAGGCTGCATACGCACCCCCCCCCCCCCCCACACACACACACACAACCTTCCCCCTCCCCCCCCGCCCCCCCCCCCTCCCCCTTAGCGCCGGCTTAAGCGGTATTCGATTTTCAAAATAACCAAGATTGGCGCAATGATACGAAAGGAATGAAATATAACCTGCACTATGGAGGTGTACAGGGAGATTTTTTTCGGCCACCACACGGCACAACACCAGATACAGTAGAGTAAAATCAAAGTCATAAAGGATTGCCTTTGGAAACAAAGAACACACAAAATCACGAAAATCGGAGATTCGGTTTGATTTAAACAATATTTATTGAATTCTGATTTGATTCACATGAATATCACATATTATCATAAGGTACAGGATTTGATAAAAAGCTTAAAGCTTATATAAATCATCTCCTGAACAATGCTAAGTAGTACATATGACATACATGAATGATAGATGGAAAATGTTACAAACACAAATTACCAACAGTAGAAGTATATGTAGACATATTATAGAAAATAATAATAATAATAATAATAATAATAATAATAACTGACGGATAGTTGCACAATACGATGAAAATGAAGATGATGATGATGGTGATAATGGCCCATCTTATATATACAAAAAAAAAAAAAAAAAAAAAAAAAAAAGAATTAAATGCCCGTCGTTGATCGGCTCCGCAAGTTCTTATTCTTCTTCTTCATCCAGATTTTTAGTGTCAAATAATTCTTGGTGCCTCAATAAGTGAACCTTCTAGATCGAATTATGAATTCCTGCACTTGACAGAACAGAGTTTCATTGTCTGTTACAGTTGCATTCGGTATGCCACAGAGGAGCTGGTTAGTATTAAGGTCTTTGAGATTGTTTGAAAGATAGCGTGTTCTTATGTCTGCGTAATTGGGACATTCGAAAAAGAAGTGGTATACACTTTCGAAGCCGCCACAAGAACATGATGGACTAGGAACAATATATTTTCTGTAGAGATGGGCATTAAGAGAACTGCACTCCATTCGAAGTCTAGCATGCATAATCTGACCAATGCGAGAGCCGCAGTTGAAGTATTTGGGGGGTTTGAGTAAGTCCCTATTTAGACGATATTTGAAAGATGCAACAGATGGAACGGTCTTGGTTTCTTCTGGAAGTTCGTTCCATGCTCTAATTGTTGAAGGAAGGAATGAGTTGTAGAAGATGTTCGTGCGGGCCTGAATGTTACGGAGATCGTTGGAGTTTCTCAGATTGTATGAGGTAGTGTTTTGAACAATTGGTGGTATCAGGGATTGTAAATATTCGGGTGTAAGACCATTGATAATTTTGTAGAAGATTATTAGCTTGTGTTTGGTACGCCTTGCTTGGAGAGATTCCCATCCGAGATCAGAAAGAAGATTGCTTATGCTACAGAGTTTAGTTGCTCCTGTGATAATCCTCGCTGCCTCGTTATGAACAGCTTCCAACTGCTTTTTACTTTCAGTAGAGGCATTGTCCCAGACAGCATCGCAGTATTCAAGAAGAGGTCTAACGAAGGATATGTACATCTTTTCGAGTGCTAGCCTGTTGACTTTAAATTTAAGAGACCTTAATAAATTTAGTCTGGTCCATGCAGCTGCTGTTATGTTGCTTATATGCTCAGTCCAGCTACAGGTGGTATTAAATGTTAATCCTAAATGCTTGTGTGATATTGTGTTTGCTATAAGTTTTCCATTCATATAGAGGGGCGGATGGGGTGGTGGATTTCGTTTCAAAGACAAGATCATAGATAAAGTTTTAGCAGCGTTGAAATCGACCAGCCAGTCAGCTCCCCATATATCAATGCAGTTCAAATCGCCATTGAGAATGGCGCCTGCAGTGTTGGGGTTTTCAACTATTATATATAATGTTGTATCATCTGCGAACAGTCTTACAGATGCACGGAGCTCATGAACTATGTCGTTGATGTAAATAAGAAATAGCAGAGGCCCCAAAATAGAGCCCTGGGGTACACCGGCTTTAACATAAGTCCACTCTGATGTCTGCCCGTTGAGAACTACTCGTTGTCTTCTGTTGAACAAATAGCTGGAAAACCAGTTTAGTAGGGCTTCAGAGCATCCGATGTCCCTTAGTTTGTGAATTAGACCCCTGTGCCAAACTTTGTCGAACGCCTTGCTTATATCACAGAAGACTACACGAACCTCTTTACCATTGTCAACAGCCTCGCAAAACTTATGGTAAGTATGTAGTAGTTGGAAGGTCGTGGAGTCTCCTGGTATAAAGCCAGACTGAAATGGTGTCAGTAGGTTATGTTCGTTTATGAAATTATAAAGTTCTTTGTGTACACATCTTTCCATGCTTTTGCCTGGCTGGCAGAGAAGAGTTATTGGTCTATAATTTTTAGGTACTGATCGGTCATCTCTCTTATATATGGCTGTTACATTTCCGTCTTTCCATGGAGTTGGAAAATGCCCGAGACGGAGAGAGGAGGTATATACGATGGAGTAGGGTTGGGCAAGGACGGAGGAGCCTTCTTTAAGAAGCCGTGGACTAATAAGATCCGGGCCACAGGCTTTGTCTACATCAAGGCCATCAAATACGTCTTTGACAGATTCAGGGGTTATTTCGAGGATTTCAAGGCGGTCGTGTAAAATGGTTTTAGGTGGTGGCAATGTTTTGTTGGCATCATTAACTACGGCTTGAGAGGAGAAGTAATCGTTTAGCATGTTTGCTTTTTGGAGTTCAGTTTCAGCATATTTATTATTGTGATACAGAGTAGGTATAGATTGTGAAGACTTTCCAAGTTTTAAGAGTTGTTTAGATGTTTTCCAGAATTGCTTGGAATTGAAGTTACCATGGGTTAGTATGTTTTCAAGCTTATCAAAATAGTCTTGCTTTGATTTTCGTATCAGATCAGTGGTTTTGTTTCGCAGGATTTTGAATTGGTTCCAGAAATGTAAGCTGTTGGTCTTTTTAAATTTATTGTATAGTCGTCGGCGTCTACGCATTAGTGTTTTTATGTAACAGGTAATCCAAGGATAGTCGTTTGGACGAATGGTTACAACTTTGTTTGGGATAGACTTTCAGCGGCATCGAAAATCGCATCATTGATGATTTGTACACTTGTGTCGATATCATTTTGCCTGACCCGAGTAGATAAGTCGTGTTCGCTGAGTAACTGTCGGTATTTCGCAAAATCGGCTCTTTCATAGTTCCATATTTTCCGTTTATATGTCATAAGCTTTGGGCGGATAAATTTCAAAAAGACATAGATAGGACAATGATATCTCATGAGATTTGGGATGAATGGATCTGCTACACCGCTATTTAAAATATTGTTAGTGTTTCGAACCATAATTAGATCGACTAAAGAAGCAGAAGTTTCCGTGAAATGTGTCTCACTATCAATAAGCTGTGTTAAATTATACTGTTGCAAAAGGTCCTTAATTTTGTTGCTGTTGCCAGAAATCATATTATAATTAAAGTCACCTGTGATGATTATATCGTAAATGTTTGTATTATGGGCACGATCTATGCTCTCCACGATTAAGTCAAAGTAGGCAGAGTTACTGTTTGGGGGCCTGTAAATGCCACCTACTAGGATTTTCTTGGATTTGATTGTAACTTCCAGCCAAACGGCTTCTAGGCCGTTTATTTCAATATCTTTACGTCTTTTACATGCAATATTGTCACGCGCATATATTATAACTCCTCCTCCGGGTCGGTCTAATCGATCTGTCCTAAACGGTGGTAAAAAATTAACTAGTGATATCTCGTCATCGGTGGTACAAGGTTTCAGCCAACTTTCAGAAAATATTGCAATATCAAAGGAGTCAGTTTCTGCTCTAATCAGATCGATTTTTGGTAGCAAACTTTGGATATTAAGATGTAATATGCTAAGATGGTTTGATAAAAGTTCGCGGGAATCTAAGCTTGAAAAGCTTCCTTCAGTCTGACTGCTTCCAGATACTGGTCCAGGATTTTGATGGATGTCGCCACTGAGCAGGATTAGGTTATAGAGCCACAATAGAGAGTAGAAAATAAATATAACGCCTAGGTATGTGTTGTTAAACGTTATGGTACAACTTAGTGGGTATTTCGTTCTGGTATAATGTTGCGTTAGTTTAATGTGCTTGTATGTTTCGTCACTGTATTGGATAGAAAGGATTATACTAAGGCAGAAGCTGTTGTATACATGTAAGCTACAAGACCAGGTTAGAAATAAAAGTATCAGGAAAAAGTAAAACTTTTTATATTTGAGCCGTTTCTTTGCACCAAGAGATATTGTATTAGTAACACCAAAGAAACCGCCAAGACCGTCCGAAATAACCCTGTTAGTCATCAGATATCGCATGGCAAGTGTTCAGTAAGGATCAGAGAGGGTCCTGTCGGTCGCCATGGTGGTTTTAAAATGAATTTGTTTGGAAATCTGGATAAAGAGTACATGTAACGCATATGTTTGTGCGCTATCTTGTGGGCGTCGATCAACAATGGGCTGAAAAATGAAGGAATGATACACATAAAAAAAAAGCAAAAGTGATACAAAGAATTCAAATAATAATACATCATAAAAAATACATGAATCTGACATGTGTGGTGAAGTTCGCTTTTGAGTTACATGAGGTTTGTGTCAGTGTGTGTTAAGTAATGACACAAATTCAGAATTGCGATTCTATTCGGTCACTTGGACTGATATGCGGCACACGTACCAGTGCGAGGACTAGTGTACATATATCAACCAGTGCTAGCACAAAATATGGATTGAAGAGAGTAAAATAGTAATCTAAGCTCTTGCCCAACTAAGACAAATAGTTATCCATGTCGCATATCAGGCAGAGTGGTAAAATGGTAACCTAAGCTCTTGTCCAAGATAAGATAAATAGTTATGCATGTCGCATATCCGACAGAGTAGTCGCAAAATATGGAACTTAAAAGTTGGATCACGTTACAGTGCCCTCTGGTTTTTCTTTAAATAATTACCGACATTTAGCTAAATAATTCCCGTGGTTCTGTCTACCAAACAAAAAAAAAAAAAAAAAAAAAAAAAAACTCAATAGCTCGAACACCGATGGCTCGCCTAATACGGCCGATCCGAACTCAGTCCCTGAGCCCCGAGGAAATGGTAACCTAAGCTCTTGTCCAAGATAAGATAAATAGTTATGCATGTCGCATTTCCGACAGTCGTAAAATATGGAACTTAAAGGTTGGATCACGTTACAGTGCCCTCTGGTTTTTCTTTAAATAATTACCAACATTTAGCTAAATAATTCCCGTGGTTCTGTCTACCAAAAAAAAAAAAAAAAAAAAAAAAAAAAACTCAATAGCTCGAACACCGATGGCTCGCCTAATACGGCCGATCCGAACTCAGTCCCTGAGCTCCGAGGAAACCATCCCGACAGCTCCATAAAACAAACATCCAGGGAAACTTCCTAATTTTATCATGAAATTGCAAGTTGTGTGTACTCATTAGAATCACCTTTTCGAGGCGACTCTAACGAGCACATTTAACATACCATTATTGTATAGAAGATCGAAAAGACTTCTCTAACTCATCGCCATAGGCTTCCCGACCTGGCACCATGGTTAACCCTCAGTGGCCCGACCGCCTACATCTCGGACAAGTTTCCATGGTCCCACAGATGTTCGAGCCATCGAAGTTCAGCTGTGTGTCCTAACTAATATGACACCAAGTATACACAGCCGGTTAAACAATAGGAACGGACGGCTGCTGGATAACAGATTATGGTGCGTTACTGCTGTTTCAAGCCAGCAAGCGCCTGCTGCTAGACAACCGACCTGAGAGTGCCCATGCCTGGAAGCGCATACAACAAACACTTATATGCTAGCCTCGAACAGCAGTTACATCGAATTAAATTCGGATTTTTTGCAAAGTTCTCAAAATCAAAAACAACAGCCCCGCTTGTAGTACTATTCAAGCTGCGATAAAAAAAAAAAAAAAAAAAAAAAAAAAAAGACACTCATCTGGCTGTGCGGATGCGCAGGCCGATCAGCGTCTTGTTTGTTCGTTTGTTAGCATGACAGTTATTATGGAGATAAAGTAATGGTTTCATTTTGTCATGAAAAACAGTGGAATGTGTCACTGCGTGAAAGTGAGGCTGGACGCTGGATGCTGGATGCTCCATGGGAATAATATATGAGTGTGGAGATCTCGGTGGTACTCCTAAGAGATCATGACCATAAGACACTCACCCATCGGGTGCCCCCGTTGCCCTATCACGATACGTGCCAACATCGATATGCACCGGCTGGGTGAATGCATCGACCCCCGAGAAAAACACCCCAGTCCTCACAAACCTTGATAAACAGTATAAGAAAAGTAATACATCATCTGCTAAGCCAGTTAAAGACTAACGAGAACTGCTGGATACACTATACGCTTCGTCCTAGATTTTAAACTTTAAAACGTCAACAGTTCAATCGATCAATAATGAGAATTGTCCAGTTATACTACCCAACAAAAGAAACAGTTGTTTATTATTCAGTATATACATGCAACAGGTTAGTCCATTGCACTGGCACCTGAAGTTGACGGCTCTGCCTCCATGGGCATGGGGGCAGGCGTAGAAACTGGTCCCCTGGGTGCGTCAGGTTTCTTCACATACCCATACTGCACCAAATCCTCTAGATCGGATATCTGTTGCTTTTTGTCCTTTTTATCGCGAACAAGTACTTTACCATCTGAGGAATAAGCTGCTTTCAGTTTGTTTGCCCTTCGAAGATTCCGAGCCTCAAAAAGTATTTCTGAGCGTCGCTTTGTCAAGTCCTCGTTCAGAAATATCCTTTTAAGGTCTTCATCTTCGGTTTCTCTGAGCTGTTTACGTTTATTGAACAGTTTACTGCGGGCATTATATGACGTGAATTTCACAATAATGTCCCGGTTTTTCTTTTTAGATTTTTTCTGCTGGCTTATTGTTTCATCAGAAGGTTTACCAACACGATGCGATCTGTCTATCTCGCTTGGGCGTAATGTAACACCCAGATCACTGGCGAGATGCAGGATTAAATCGTCAGTATCCTCATCCGGTAGTTCAGGGATACCCGAGACCCGAAGTATATTCCGTCTACCGTATTGCTCGAGCGCGTCTGTCTCGAGTCTTCGGGTTGTGTTTCCCAGTTCGAGCTCAGCCACCCTGTTCTCTAGATCGGAGCATCTCTCTTTCAATGAGAAATTTTCAGCTACAACCGTGTTTAGTTGTTTGGTGATGGAATCAGTAGCTTTCTTCACAGCTGAATAAACGATAGTTTCCATATCCGGCGTGTTATCTCTGACAATGGTTCTAATTTCAGGAATCATCAATGCTCTGAGTTCTGAAACAATTTGCACTATGTCATTTGGGTGCATGGGCTTCGAAAACACATGCACCGGTGGAGGCGATCCAAAAGAGTCCTGGTCATCCACTTCGACCTGTTCTTCAACGTGCCCGGATGATCCCTCCCGTGTTTTCTTTTCAGGTTGCGGATTGGGTGGTATAGGAGGGGAAGTAGCATCCCTTTTTTCACCCTTGCCCCCTGGTGTAGCTAAATTTGAGCCCCTTAAATCGATCTTCGATTTCCCGCCTGTATCCTTATCAGAAGAAGCCATAATTCGTTCATATAGATGGACGTAACGGCGTTTTCAATAATATGCGACTGTGAGTGTCGTTTCTTTTATTCTTCAGTATACTTGAAATAAATTGTAGCGTAGGTCTCTGGAGTGGTAGGTTTTCATTGTACCGTAAATGCATTTAATAAGTCACAGGTAATATTACGGGTGATATGCCCGCGAGGGTTGGATAGAGAGTTTTCATTGGCTGAGAAAGTCAAGTATAATGGCGTAGTACTCGCCGAGATTGAAAATATGTTTAGTAGAATACCTCCTCTAAAGTTCCATATTATCCAATGTTCCAGGGACTGAATTAACACATGCCTCCTTGCAGTTTCAAAGATGTTCCCACTCACATCAGATCCTGTATAATACCCTGGAAAATCACATTCGGTTTGATTGAGTCTCTTCATATGCAGCACTGCAGTTTGCGAGGCTGCATACGCCCCCCTAGCGCAGGCTTAAGAGGTATCCGATTTTAAAAATAACCAGGATCCGAAACAGAAATCATTTGGACATACAGAACAAATTAAAAACCTATATTCGCAGATTTCGTTTGACTGAGTGTCGTCACGGGGTATATTAAGACAAACATTTCAACATCCCTTACGGCCGCTAGTTGCTTTAAGCAGCACTCTAATTTTACATATGAGCCCAATAGCCCCCAAAGACCCAAATACGGGACAATGTATCAAAATATAAGTAAAGATACCCAGTAAATGCCACAATCACGAAGCACAGCCCTCAAGAGGCACCAAAGGAAGGAGACATGAGGAACAAAAAAAAAGGGACACCACAAATGCCACATATGAAATCACAGACGCACGAGGAAAAAATGCAACAGAGGAACCACCTTGGAACGGTCAGTAGGAAAGTCACTGTGTGTGTGCGAGGGGTGAGGGAGCTTATATTAGTTTTACTCACGCGAACTTACCGATTCTGTACCATAAAATTTGGTTTTGCATGTGTAGCGTTAATAAAGGCTGTCTCAGTTAAGTAGGCGCTTATGCCACAGGCGGTTATATTTTATTTCCTTTGGGATCATTGAGCGTGAGGGAGGCGGCGGGGATGGGGCGAAGCGTATGCAGCCTCGCAAACTACAATGTTGCATATGAAGGGACTCAATCAAACCGAGTCTCCGAGTTTCGTGAATTTGTGTGCTCTTTGTTTTCAAAGGCAATCCTTTTTGACTTTTATTATGTTGTCATGATACCTATTCAGGATCATTTTGCTGACACTACTCTGGGAAACCACAATATATGTTTATGGGAAAATAGCAAATATTAATGATGGTCGGTAAAATGCATTCTCGTTTACATACTTTCCAGATGAAACAATATATAAAGTTTTAATTATTTATCTTAAGGACTTCTTAAATTGTTTTATTCCATTCACTCTACAACAACTCAAAATCCCTGTTGTTGCTAAATATATTTGACAGATAGCTGGATTGAACTGTCACGGAGACGGAACAAATTATCTCAAGCCTTGCAAGGAAGAGATATTGTAAATTATAAGTTAGGTCATTTATGTTAACAGAAAATCACTTTGAGCTGGTTTTATGTTCGAGGGTGTCACATTTGTTTACTATAGCTGTCCTTTGAAACACATTTTGCAAGACTACGTATGTATCATCTAGGCAGTAATTGAAATCCTGTGCTTTACCGTGAAATAAATCAGTCTTCCGGATCCAGTTATCTGATTATTTCGAAACCAAAGCAGCAGCTTCGTTAAATGTCTATTTGGTGGCTGTAAACTGTCGAACCACCGTAGTTCGATATGTTGTTGGTACAGTCGACCTTAAATAACTCGAACGCCGGTGGCTCATTCGAACTCTTTTTTTGAGTCCACAAGAGAAAACAAATATTTAAAGATTTTTATATTATCATAAAACTGTATATTGTGTGTATTCATTAGAATCGCATCATCGGGGCGATTCTAATGAATATTATTATGAGCAAGGTGTAACGAGAAAGAAATGAGAGTGAAACCAGCAACAAGCTTTAAATTCTTAGCAATATTTATTCACAAAAAAAAATGAGACAAGATTCAAAACAAAATAATGTAAGTAAACAGTGCCTTTCAAGTTTATGTCACAAAGTCCCTCAGAAATAATCCACAAGAATTTATAAAACAAATTCTTTGAATAACAGTCTCTGATCCCACAATTTAAAGTTCTTGAATTCAGAATTTAAGTCCAAAATGAATAAAATATTAAAGTAATCCAGTAAAGAATAATTTCCGATGAAAGCATACAAAGATGCCCATATGAAAATCTTTTCTCCTTAGATAATATCAAAGAACATTCTAGAAAAAGAATTTACTACAGGCATCTCTCTTTTTCCAGTTTCAATCAAGAAACTTCTAAATATTCTATGACATGCCAAAAATAATTCAGTCCAGAATCAAGGACATAAACAACATGTTATTGTAAACATGTTGTTCCAGAAAGTTATCTATGGAAACATAGTAAATAAAGTTATTTATGGAAACATAGTAAACATGATGCTTAAAATAATTGAACACCCTATATATAACAGTATACTCAATATACCGTTATAGTATAGAAGGGCGAAAAAGAATTCCCTAAATTACCATTTATTTCCTGGCCTGGCGCCATGATTAACCCTCAGTGGCTCGAACTAATTATGCCTCGAACAAAGGTGTTCGAGCCATTGAAGGTCAACTGTAATTTTTCCATCCTTTAGGACTTTTTCCGTTAAATCTGAAAGTAGAATTCTGTGAAAAGTACTGCTATCAGGCGTTTGAGATGGTGTAACATTCTTTATCCCTTATGAATATAAGCAATCAAACCGAGGCTTCTGTTTACTTTCATTTGTTTTGTTATGTGTTTTAGAAAAGAACTATCTTTTTCACACTGATTTTGAGCTTGTGGTGTAAAGAAATAAAAGTCATAGAGGATTGCCTTTGGAAACAAACATTTAAATTCGGTTCCCACATCCCTAGAAGCCCAAAGTCATTAGTGCATATAGTACTGCACAATGGGTAAATTAATACTCGGAAACATGACTATAGAAGGAACCAGCCAATTCAGAGAATTTATATTCCCTGGCTTTCAAGAATTCTTCAAAGACACCTTCTATATATACAGCTTGGAGCTCAAACAAATACCCAGTAAAAATGCGGAAAGTGAGGGGAAAAGTATATTCCGTGGAACACGGAAATAGTAATAAAAAACAATCTTAGGATTATATCCAAATCACATGCACAGCTTTAGAGCATGATAACAACACATGCACCAGTTTAAAAAGATCGGCATAAAACTGTAGGAGTTGTGGCCACAAGGTACCAACGACCTGTACACTTTGATAGTATCTAAACCTGAAAAATGTTTGAGTTCAAAGCGCGGAAAAGTGATACAAATTAATCTTAGGATAATATCCAAATCAAATGCACATTTTTAGAGCATGACAAAATACCTGTACAGTTTCAAAAATGTCGGCATAAAACTAGGATGAGTTGTGGACACACGGTACCCACTGCCTATCCACTTTGATAGTATAGGAGCTGAAACAAGAATTGTCAGGAAACAACGCAGCTCGCCGGAAACGCGGGTGTTGACGAAATACGAAAGCTATATCTTACATACTTCAGCAGTCATGTACACTTTCCAAAACTTAAACACAGCTGTAAATGACAAGGTATGACCTGACCTTGACCTAGGCAGAAGGTCAAACTGAAGAAGGGGCGTGTGCTATTAAAAGGTCTTACACTAAGGTAGGTGTGGGCCAAATATTAAAGCGGTATCTTGAGTACTTCAGCAGATACCCACACTTTTCAAAGCTTAAACACAGAACTTGAACATGGGTTTAAATGACAAAGTATGACCAGACGTTGACCTAGGCTGAAGGTCAAACTGAACAAAGGGTTGTGAGCTGTTGAAAGGTCTTACCCTAAGGTAGGTGTGGGCCAAATATTAAAGCGATATCTTGAATACTTCAGCAGTTACGTACACGTTTCAAACCTTAAACGCAGAACTTGAATATGGGTTTAAATGACAGAGTATGACTTGACCTTGACCTAGGCAGAAGGTCAAACTGAGAAAAGGTTGTGTGCTATTGAAAGATTTTACCCTACGGTAGGTGTGGGTCAAATATTAAAGCAGTATCTTGAATACTTCAGCAGTTACATAACTTTTCAAAACTTAAACACAAAGCTTAAACAGGGTGTAAATGACAAAGTCTGAAATTACCTTGACCTATATAGAGGGTCTAAATTGTGGATGGGGGTGTATGCTATTGAAAGGTCTTACCCTAAGGTAGGTGTAGGCCAAATATGAAAGCAGTAATTTAAATAATTAAAAACTATGTACATCTTTAAAAACTTAAACATTGTGCTAACGTGGACGCGCGGACGCGGACGCCGACGCCGACGCCAATGACTGGGTGACAACATAAGCTCTCCAGGGATTTGTCCCGGCGAGCTAAAAATGACCAAGTTCCAAACGCGGAAAAAGTGATGAAAACTAATCTGATCACTATATCCAAATCGTAAAGATAGTCATAAAACTGTAGGAGGAGTTGCAGACACAAGGTTAAATTATCAGAGGGTGTTGACCTACGCACCACACACCACGAACCATGGAAAGCCGAATACCATGCCCCCTCGCTTTTCTTCCAAAAGGCGGGGACAATGACCCTTAAGCAATCAACACACTCATGTTATTGAAAAAAGCTGAAGTATCAAGTTCCCTGGTCCAGACTGGTTCCGGTCAATTAGGCCTCATCAGGGACGCTCAAGTAGCGTTTCAAATATCCCGGAAAGGGCTCCGTGATCACAAAGGACCAGTAAACATAAACTACAGAATGTGTGAAGTTCCGAGAGATTTTTTTGCGGCCGCCACACGGCACTAACACTGGCTTTAGTAAACATAAAATGATTCTAAAAGGAGTGATCCTTGCGAGCAATTAACACACTCAAAAACTGAAAACCACTAAAGTGTCAAGTTTTCTTGGATGAATTTTTAATCATAATCTTATGGATATAGTGATATTGAGAAGACTGTGGTATTTATTTTCATTTACATGTAGAATACTCGCTGCGAATTAATGTGGAAAATGTCAGGAGACATTTTTTTTCAAAGCAAGGGAGAATGTCAAAGGGGTAAATATTTACATTAGTTCGGGTAACTGTGGTACCTCTGTAATACCTTTTCGTAATTCAGCATTTCAATATTATTCGTCGCTACTTTCAGTTTTGGGTTATTCGATTAAATGTCATTTTTAAAAAGTTGAATTAGTCATAAAACGAGTATGTAAGCTGACGGATGATTGGTGGTGTACTAACCAAAGTTAACTATTTTTTCAACAAGCGCGCGCTCTGTAATTTTTCTCTTTCTTTGTCAGGTCGCCATATAATTTACATTGCCGTTGAACGGAAACTGGAAGTGATCCTCTATTTTATATTTTACGGAAAAATTAGTGATTATAGTATTGTGCCAGATATGATTCATGCTGTATTTTGATACTGCTATATTGGAATATTCTCGAAGAAAAAATCTCGATATTTATATATTTTCGATGCATTCCTTCACAGAAGTATTGACAAGTATTCAAAGTATGTCATACATTTTGTCCTGTTTTCGTTATGTGCTGTAGCTGTAATTCAGATGTGGCGTTATGGTTATACGTGTTAATGCTTTATTTATAGGATGCCATTTTGGAAGAAATAACTAAACTGATTGAATAACTCTTGAGCGAGGAAGTTATTGTATTAAACTCACACCTGTGACATTTTTATCGTATTATTCCCGCATCAATCTATACAAAGCTGTAAATAAACACCCTATTCAAAACTATTTTCTCGCGTTACGACAAATAGTCCACAGATATTCTGAAACGAGTATCTTTTGGAAATACATAACAAATCACAAGCAGAAAATAGCAGACTTGGTTGGATCGAAAGAGAGGATAAATTGAAAAAGAACCACAGTCCTTAAATTCAATTCACGCTTCTTCAATGCGGGAAAATCAGCGTATGCCATGTAAACATTCCATTAAAATATAAGAAATCCCGCCCTCCTCAATATTTCAATTACAGAATAAGAACACGAACACTGTTAGTGAAAAAGTCTTTGGCGACATTTCGGAACTATCTGTTTTCATTACTGGTATAGCTGAGGTTCTGATATTGAAATGAGCATAGTGAATGATTATATAAAAACCACACCATGTGCAAATATGTCTCCGCGCAGTCTGCTCAAGGTCTTTGCTGTCCGCTAACCAAATCATTGGATACGGTATAAAAAAAAAGGTAAGAGAAAAGTCCAAGGAGTGCCACAATCACAGACACCAAGAGGAAGAGGAAACAGACGAAACCAAACAAGCGCAAATCGAACAAACGTACGAAAAGCACCAAGACTAGCTCTCTCTTCCCCAAACAAACACAAGAACAAAATAACACAAGGCAAGACATAAAACAAATTGCCTTGTAGAATAAACCACAAAGCAACAAAGAGTAGGACTAACACCGGGACCACCGCCTTAGAATGGTCAGCAGAATAAACCGCCGGGGTGTGTGTGGGTTAAAGCACTTGTACGGCCAGCCACCTTCACCCTGGGTCCGATGTAACTATTAATACAGAAAAACATAAAAATTCGGTTCGCATAAAGGCTCCCAACTCGGTCAATGCATCAAAGCAAAAACATAAAAATTAAATTCATCACTATGATAAACAAAGACGAGTAATACATCTATGTATAGTAAAGACACCGTCTCACTGGGTGATATGGATCTTTGTGTTTTTATATACCTAAAAGACATCTTTTCTTATGGCGAGACTCACAATATATTATCAATGAGCCACGTGATTACAAAATCTGACTTCTATCAGAACGGATTGCGAATGTGTGGCGTGTGGCCTGGGCATGCGCAGTCCACGTTTCATGTCTTGAAGTCAGAAACATGCCAAGACACTCTGGCGAACCGAATAAGTTGCGAGATATAAACACTGTAGGAAGCTCGACGAGGAAAATCCCCATCCAAGTAAGGAAAAGTTACAATCTCAAAATCAAAATCATCGCGTTTATCATAAATTTTCTATGAAATAAACCCATCTAAATTAGACAAATGCAAATCCAAAAACGGGGCTTCAGTTCAGAAGAATTTGTGTTTTTTAATTGAAGCTCGAAATTTGACTAATCAAACCATCGATGCACTTATTAACAATATTTAATCAATATTCCAAATATCTAGACGTCGAGCAGAAAGCTTCAATAACTTCAGATTGCTCTTCTTCAGAAAGAGACATCATGATGTCTTTCTCTTTCATAACAGAACAAGAACAAATCAGCCGCAAGCAGTGTGCAATTCGTACCCATCGGAATACCAACCATTTGTCTAAACAGTTTAGTACTAAATCTTATACAAATATTGTCAAGTAGAAAAATGAGAGCTTCATACACTTTCTGACATGACCATAAAGTATAATTTCTATGCCTTTTGGAAGTGAAAAAACCATTTCTTTCGTTACATGCAAGATAGAGTGAATTTTCCCTATTTCCAAAAACGTGGCAACTATGTTACCCAAACTTAACTGAATATATCTTAAACTTATAAAACGAGGGGGCGGGGGAGGGGTGCTTAAGCTAGGGTTTTCCATTCTCTTGTGCAATTTTAAAGAGATTCGATACACTTTCTGTGATGGAAAGGGAAGACACTGTCAAATTCCTTTTGCTCCTTTCTGAAAACAGATCCATCCTAAAATGAAACATTTGCTCCCCGTGGGTGAAATTTCTTTCCGAATAGACCAGTTTTCAGAAGGGTTATAAGGCGGTGGTCCTGATATTGTTCTTACTGTTTATACTGTTTTTTCTATATATGTTGTGATGCTAGCATTGTGATCACCGTCTTGAATAGCTGCCCACTTTGCTTTCTGTATTACTAGTTGTGTTGTGATGCTAGCATTTTGGTCACCATCAACAGCTGCCAATTTTGCTTTCTATTTTACTAGTTGTGATTAAGAGTGGCATCGGGAGCGAGGGTGAAGTTGGCTAGCTTTAAAAGTGCTTTAAACGCACCCCCCCCTCCCCCCCACACACACACTCCCCCGGGTTTATTCTACTGACAGTTCTAAGGCGGTGGTCCCGGTGTTAGTCTTACTCTTTGTTGCTTTGTGGTTTATTCAATGAGGCGATTTGTTTTATGTCTTACCTTGTGTTATTTTGTTCTTGCGTTTTTTTTTTCAGTCCATTTAGCATTGCGATTACCTCGCTTGGGGAAGAGAGAGAGCTAATCTTAGTGCTTTCGTGCGATTGTTGGTTTCCTCTTTCTCTTTGTGTCTGGGAAGGGCTGCGGTTTGTGATTGTGGCACTCCCTGGACTTTTCTCTTACCTTTTTTGGCATGCAGGCAAGCAAACACAAAGTCACGAACGTTATCTTCATTGTCAAAATTTGCGGAAATTCTAACATTTGTATTAAGTCCCATTAGCCTTCTGAGTCTAGAGACAATATATATAACATTTTTTTTGTTTCTAGTTCAAACTTGAGCGTGCTCATTCCGAGTAAAGAGAGTAGTATCTGGTAACACAGGGTATGTTGATATTCTTTTTTTTTTTTTTTTTTTTTTTTTTTTTGTCGGGGTGGGGGGGTGGGAGGCGGGGTTTTGTTTGTTGTTATTGTTTTTATTGTTGTTGTTGTTTTGTTGTTGTTTTTTTTGTTTCGTTTGTTTCTTTGTTTTTTGTTGTTTGTTGTTTGTTTTGTTTTGAGTTCTTTTTCCCTTGTTTTTGTTGTTTGTTTGTTTTTGTTGTTGTTGTTGTTGTTGTTGTTGTTGTTGTTGTTGTTGTTTCGTTTTTTGTTGTTGTTGTTTGTTTGTTTTTTTGTTGTTTTTTGTTTGTTTTCTGTTTGTTTGTTTGTTTTTGTGTTGTTGTTTTTGTTGTTGTTGTTGTTGTTTTTTGTTTTTTTCGTTTGTTTGTTTTTTTGTTTTTTTGGGTTTGTTTTACGGGAACATGTGCATGCACAAGAAAAACATTTCATTTCAACAAGTAAATATATATAGAACCGTCAATTTGACCCCACTTCTAAAGAGTACCTGTACCCAAATTTTCTTTTCTGCACACATTTAATTTTTAATCAGCAACTTGGCGCCGAAATCGATACATTTCTAAAGATGTGGTACGACAGTTGTAGTGATTTTTTCTTTTTTTCTATTGTTATCTTCTAACTCATCCATGATTCATTACAGGCAACAAATAAATCACAGATAAATAGAAAAGAAGGCAATGATCAGGAACTGATACAATTACCTAACATCTTCCGTCCAAAACACCAAAGGAAAACAAAGACGTTCTTAAAGCAACGGCACCACAATCAAAACACTACAAGCAGAAAGCCAAAAGGACAGTTTCTTTCCCAAATATTGGCTATCTAAAATGAAAATTTCGCCAGGACATACATTACAAAGACACAGTAAACCCTAGCAAAAGCATCGTCCTGGAACGAACAGTAAAATATTACTTCGGGGACGGGGTGGGGGCGGTTTAAATCGATTTTACAAGGCCACAACCCTCGCCCTTAATTCTGCCGTGGTATACACAAGACGTTAGTTCAATCCGTGTGAAGGATCCCTAACTACGCAGTGCAACATTTCCGAGAACATAAAAATCGAATACAGAGACAAAACAACGATGAGGACTCGACGGCAAGAACCCAGCTAGCATTCTACGTAAATCTACATCGGGCCGTCATCGGCCCGTCAGCTACCCTGACGGGCCGATGACGGCCCGATATAGATTTACGTAGAATGCTGACTGGGAAATAACTGAAATGCTGAAACAAAAGAAAACCAATAGTTGGACCCCTATGATGGAGTAAAGATGAGGACTCAACAGAAACAACATGTTGAGACATTTGGAGATTCCTGAGTTGTCAAACAACACCATTGGAATACTGGAGTAAACGAAAACCACCAGTTGAACCCTGATGAAGAGAGACGTAAAAAGTTCCGACACAGGTACTCTCAGTTTCGTCTGTAAGTCTCTCTTTTATTAAATTATGAGACAAAGTTGTATAAAGCGTAGAAAAACCATATGGTGACAAACTGGACGCTCGAAATCCTCTTGACTTTAGTTTAATAAGTACCCATCAGAATTTTTAATTGACCAAAACAAATTCCTGCCTGATCTTTTGTGTACTTTTTTTTCACAACATCTAATTATTGTACATGAGTTTTAATAGCAGTAAGGCAAGAAGTTAATAATTTAGAAAGCGAAGTAGGGGTACAGGATCTTTAATTAGCGATACTATGCTTTATATGTTTGTTTTTTTATGAAGCTTGGGTAACCAATTAATCGTAGGAAGCTTGTTTTGCTATTCATTAACATTAACAGAAAATTGCGGGGCTTTATGGTTGCAGTGGCCGAAGACAGCTGACTTATCTTCTTCCGGAGTCTCTGTATAGCCATGGTGCCTTTTACATTGAACATTCCCGTTTACGTCATATGTGGTAGTAACTCTCATTTGTTTGCTTTTTTCTACTGCCAAAGCAACTATTCGCGTAAGCAACTTCAACGACCATATTTACGTCCCTTTTGCGACCGTAATAAACTAATATTGCAGAAGTGTTCCGTGATTGTGGCCTTTTCCAGTTATCTGCAAAATTATCTTAACAGCTTTTTTTTTTTTTTTTTTTAAAAAAAAAAAAAGGGTAACCGGTATTATTGCATAAAAAGCAGTGTCGCACGTTATTAACAGCCGTACTTTAACCTGCGAAAAGGCGTATATTAACAAGGCAATTCACGCGCTGTTAATGCACGGCTACGCAACTTTCAACATGCTCGTACCGGGGCCACAGAATTGCTGCCGTCACGAGATGTGTACTGTCCGGCCCTAGAACGGGCATAGTCCGTGCAAACAGCGTTCGTGTGACATCGGGGAAAAGGCGAAACAAAATAGTTCAAGAAATAACGCGAAATGTAGCAAATGTATTCAGTTTTTATGCAATAATAGCGATCAAACAGGGTTTTTCAATGCATTAACATTCGCCAGGTCCCTTGGGAGGTGTTGAAAACCGCGGCCATGTTTGATCCCTATTCATATATTAACTTCTAAACTTATCATAAAGATTCTGAATTAATTTCTAAATGTTACGTTGGCTCAACAACAACAACAACAAACGTTTCAAAACGGCCCATTAAAATCCTAGTTTTGTGGTGACTTAACTCACAAAATAATGGCATTTAAGATGTGTCACAATAGAGATCACCAATACCGAGAGGGCGAGCGATTTAGCAGGAACATCCGCAACTAGAACACATAGCTAAAGTACTAATCTAACAATCAGCACTATCTTCCCGAAGTGAGGTGATCATAAAGCTAGACAAGACAGAACAAACACAAGAACAAGGAGAGTTTGAGAGTAACACAGAATTGTTGTTGGTAAGTGTGATTGCTCAGAACAAGGCAAAAATATTATTGCTTGATATAAAAGATATGAGCCTGGACAAAGCATTTCCTACAAGCCCGCATATGTGCCCAGCAAAGACTTTGATCAGACCACGCATCCGCGCAGTCTGTGATCAATGTCTTCGCAAGGCAATCTCTGGGTAGTCAAGGATCCAAAGCGTCAATTTTAAACCGTTTATGACACCCTTTCTGAAACAGGGTTTCTTCTAAAACGAAACGAGGGCTCCCAACGGAAGCATTTTATTTTTCCCTTTTAGAGTATTCATTTCAAAAAGAGGTAAAAACAAGTTTGAAAGAATTGCTTAGCCCGGAAGTGTATGCGTTCTTCCAAAATTGTTTCCAGGAATATTATAACGTATTTAAATGTCAAAGCCGTAGACAGTTTACAAAACCTTTCCCTGTATAAACGTCCTTTGTCCCATTACAGGCAATGATAAATCTTTTCTGTTTGTGTTGTTTGGTTTTACACAATGAAATTTATGGATACTTTCAAATAAAGCTCGTCTGAAGGTTTGAAAATGCATGCGCAGCAATTAGAATCTGCTTTAATTGAGCAGATACACTTCAAAATCTAACAGCCATTTTCACAAGGGAGACAACTTTTGTAGCTTCCCATTTGCTTTCCTGCATATCAACCTCTTCAAATAAGGGGTCTATACTATAAGGAAATAATTTACTCCTTCTAAAAGCGATTTTCTTCTTATAGTGTAGACCCCTTTTCAAAAGGGGACAAAAACAATTTTGTCAAAGTTAGTTCCTTGAACGGTATCTATTTCCCTTAAGAACTTTGTCAGACTGTAGGGATTCTAACATCCTTAGTGAATTTATTTAACTCATTAAATTCCGGGAACAGAATGCAAGCTGCACCTAAACACTATTAATTCAAGGCTTTTTGAGTAATTAATTTTAAGTTTTGTACAGAAAGATAGCTTCTGGAGGCCAGATAGCAATTGAAAATCGATCTTAATGCGAATATGCCATGATTTATTTCAGAAAGGTGCTTTAATAATGTAATTTAAATAATTTAACTGAAAGAAAGCGTTTCACTCTGTAGAGTACATTATCTGTGTGTCTTCAGATACGTGGACATAGTGATGTGAAGCAATCTCTGCGGACCTGGATATAATTTTCAGTAGACGACATTTTGAAATGTTTTTCTTATTATTCCCAGAAAATAAATTTTGACATTTCAATTCAATTTAAATTGTATGAAATGTCAACTCTATTTTCTGGGAAATATAGAAACAGCATCATCAATTTGTCATCTGCTGAATTTGCCCAGAGGGTGGAAAAGGTTAAGAAGTTGGGGAGCTTAAACGTTCAACTTGAGGTTGAAGATACGCTTATCAAAAAAATGCGCAGTGTTTCATTAAGATAGTGTTCCTTCAAAATCTGTCTCCCGTAAATGTGGATGCCCGGCTTCTTGGTGCATGATATATTAAAATAGAGAAGGAAAAATGAGAGAAGGACTCTGACAACTGATATTTATGTCGCTCTCACTAAAAGCTTTAGTGACTCGATCTGCAATCAGACATCCTGTATTGTAATGGAAGCTAGCAGTAAATTGTATCATTAGAGATAATTATGACCTCGGTCAATACTTCTAGTTCAGTATTTTATTTCTTGAGACATAATCAGTGATGAAATAACAGTTTGTTTATTGCATAAACATTCATTATGCGGTCCCTCACGCACAAAGCAGCTTCAGTGCATATGCATATGAGAACAACAAAAATCTAGAAAAGACTGCGCATCTGTTCTTCCCAAGCAACTTTCCCAGCAAACACACAACGTAGCAACAACGTCGTTACAACGTCGCTGCAACGTCGCGACGTTGCAGCGACGTTGTAAAGACGTTTTGTGTTTGCTTGGTTTGCAGCATTTTAGGGTTTTATCTTTGCAGGCGGATAACAAAAGCAACGAATTGCCGTATTTACCGTACGTATTCGGGCAGACAGGCCAGAGCAAAGCGGAAGACCAAGATGAGACGCTGCAAACAGTATTGTTGAAATGATGCCATGAACATCTTTAACCTATTTACTCCTCTCGTCCCATAAAATGGACATTGGCAAACAGTGTAAGCCCAGATCAGACGCCACAGTACGCGGCGTCTGATCAGGGTCTACTCTGTTTGCATTAAGTGCAGAAATTTTCTATAATATATGGTAATAATAAAAACTAACCAGACACCCCTTAAATTGGAAATAGATGGGTCCGAAGTAAATAGAATCTCATGACTCTGTTCTTTTCCAATCTGTTCTCTCTCTCTCTCTCTCTCTCTCTCTCTCTCTCTCTCTCTCTCTCTCTCTCTCTCAAACCGAATCTGCTATTTTCTGTTTATGATTTGTTATGCATTTCCGAAATAAATTAGTTGCAGAATATTGTGTCGACTTTTGTTCCGTAATTAGAAAAATATTTATGAAATTTGAGCCGGCGCATGACAAAACCTACAAAATGGCATGTGCGCCCAGCGAAGACTCAGAGTCTTCGCCGTCCGCATGAAGAAAGCTTTGGATCTTAGTTATCCATTGAACGCACAGCGAAGACTGGGCGGATGCCTAGGCTGATCTGAGTCTTCGCTGGGCGCACATGCCATTTTGTAGGTTTTCACATGCGCCGGCTCATTTGGTGTTAATTATCAAATTAGTACAGCAGGAATAATATGACAAAAGTTGTCAAGTTTGTTCATGGGGAATAATTAAAACTGCAGTATCCTTCACGCCTCCTAACAGCTTTAAACAGAGTTCTATTTTCACGTAGTGCATATCACGTATGTAACAAGCTATATTCATTGGTCATAACCGTATTACGTGCAGGTCTCTATCTATGGATAGAAGCACGAGCGGGCATTGTCACTTTACATGGACCGGTCCATAATATGTGACAGTGCCCGCTCTGAAAGCCTTTGCGAAAAATATGGACTTTTCAAAGCAGCAACATGTTCAACAGCAAAATTAAAAACAATGTGCCACATGTATGATACTTGCGAACAACGACGGCCCTGATAAGACTTCGCATATTCCTAGATAAAACTGCGCATTATTATTAGGGTATTTATTGTCACTGCCTGTATGACTAACATGATAGATAACTCATTACGTGGCCATATTCATTTTCACTGCCCATAAACCTACCTTTCGCGTATATGTTACTTAATTTATTTGAATTTATATCCATTCAATTTCATGAAGACATTATAAAATAGTTATCATAATGCCAAAGAGTGTTTTAAACACGTTTTTGAAAATCATTTCATTAAGACGGAAAATTAGCCCACGTTTCTCACTTTTTGTTTAGGGGCTAGGAATGCATGGGCAAAATTACGTATGGAGCTAGGAATGTATAGGCAAACTTACTTGCTGTTTAGATAGCTGGGCTGAGTGGCTGCATATTGCGCAGGCTGGTACGTCCTTATATTAGTGCGATATCTCTGAAGACATATTTTTAATGTCCCGGCAAATTTCCATGTGCTTGTCAATTGCCACTCAAAATTTCAAGCGCTGTTTAACGCATTAAAGGTAATAGCCTCAGCTTCGGACACTATGAAGGTTTATGGACTGCCCTCGGGCCAGGGCCAGGGTCTGAACCGACGAAATGATATGGCAGTCCATAAACCTCCACAGTGTCCTCAGCTTAGGTTACTTTTGCTTAAGTATGTGTGAGCCGAGTAGTCCCAAAAGACTAGAAAATGAATTCAAGGATATCATAACTATACCTATGTACGGGATGACGCTTTACGACCTCCAAATAAGCACAAAGAGAAATGCTGTCTCATAATATATGCAGGCAATTACTCTTTACAGACTGTCTAAAAAATTGATTAACCCATTGTAGATTGAATGAACTCCCCCACACTATATATTAGAAGAGTCCTATTTCAATTTTAGGTACGTCCGGCTATGAAATTTAGATATTCCTAGAGAAAAATTTATTTGCAAACAGTGGAGACCCTGATCAGACGCCGCATTCTGCTGTTTGCTAAATACCCTTTTAGGGGGGTCTCCAGATTACAATGGGTTAAAATAATATGAATGCTTAATCCGGTATGCCTTCAAAAGCAGAAGTTGCATTGTTAAAAAATAAATATGGGAATACCCTAAAGAAAGCCCTGGTCACGGAAGACAGCCGCCCCAAGGCATCACATAAGGGCTGAATGAAACGAAACGACGTCATAAAATAGCATTTTAATGAGACCAAAACGCAGACATGAAGACGGACTGCAACAGAAGTACCGCATTGAAACGTTCAACAGTAAAACTCTTCCCAGAAATATGCAACGTCGCATCAACGTCGTTACAACATCGTTGCGACATCGTGACGTTGTTGCCACGTTGTGTGTTTGCTGGGCTTAGGGTATGGGGCTTAAACCTATTTTTACGAGTGTTCAACCAATTCCAGTACTCTTGATAACGTTCCAGCTACATATAACTATTCCGTCTGCGTAGGGGTTCCATAACTCAAAGGTAGATCAACACAGAAAACATATACAGTTGACTCTCGTTATCTCGACCTCGCTTATCTCGAATAACCGCTTATCTCGAAGTGAAAATCTGGTCCCTGCCTATACATGAAAACCTAACAACAGATGGAAAATATTGTAGAAAAGAGGAGAAATTGCTCCTAAGGAGCAATTTCTCCTCTTTTCCACAATATTTTCAATATATCTCTAACTTCAAAAGTCCAATTACCTATCAGTTTGTTAAATGTGGTTAATCAAATTATTTTTTTCCTCAATTCTGCAAACCTGATATGTCGAACTACGGATATCTCGAAGTATTTCAGAGAGTCCCTTGGAATTCGAGATAACGAGAGTCGACTGTATCACCGTGATAACTCGACAACAAAATGAAGGTCAGAGACGTCGTAAGGTTTGTAAAACTGTAAACCTTCATTAAAGCACCTTGTAACAAACAACATTTTGATTCATATTTTCCTGTATCCATTTAAGCAATTTGGATTACGAATTGGAAATCAGCTACTTTCAGAATACTCCTGAGAAATAAAGATGCCGTGTTATATGATCAAACGCTTTATCTCCGGTTGGTAGATTAAAACCAAGGTCATAAAGTATGAGTACAGTGGACTCTCGTTATCTCAAACTCCAAAGTACCAGAATTTTCAGTTTGAAATAACAGAAGTTTGAGGTATCAGTTGTAACGTAAAGAACAGCAAGCAAAACTAAACCAACATTATCCAACATTCAGTTTGACTTAAGCAGTAGTTTGAGTTATCAGTGTTTGAGGTAAAGAGAGTCAACTGTATATTGTTATTATTGAAATATGCGTGTGTGAGCCCGGCTCTCCAGCTGTGTGAAGTATCAAGGTTGTTTTATTCTTTTTTTTTTCTCCAGAAAAAAAAAATAAAAGCTATGGGGTAATTTTTTTAGAATTATCGCACTGACACTACTCTGTGAATCGAAAAAGTGTTTTTCGGGAAAGCAATTTCGACAACAATGTTTGGTAATAAAACCTCTACACGTAAGTCTGAGGGAACATAGTTTGAAGTGTTAAACATGCAACTGAAATGGTTCTGAAATCGTCCTAAGGAGAATGGCTACTCTTTCAGGGGAGAGACTTTTGTCTAAGAATTACTTTACCTCCCTTCTGAAAAATGATCTACCCTAAAAGAAAATAATTTGTTCTCAGGGGTGGGGTGAGGGGGGCTCGATATGCAAGAAAGCAAACAGGATGTCACCAAAGTTGTCCCCCAGATTTCAGTTTGAGATCATGTTAGTCTTACATAAAAGGAGCTGAAATATAAAGAACATAAAGCAAAAACTAAGAAACTAGAAACAAGAAATTCTTGTACTTAGTGCAAACAGTGTAGACCCAGATCAGACGCCGCATTGTGTGGCGTCTGATCTGGGTCTACACTATTTGCCAATGTCCCTTTTATGGGACGCTGGGCATAAATGGGTTAAACTACTCTGATTTCGACGTCCTACAATCTATGTTTTTTAGCAGAAATAAGAAAAATAATGTATACCCCTGTAAACCCCAGTTTTACTAAGTACAAGTGGGGTTAAAGGGGGTCAAAATTATATAGGCATGTTTTCGTGATGAGGACACACGAGTAGCAGCTCTTTTTGTCTTCGTAGTTTTATCTCGTCCTGGTGTAAAATATCACAAACAGATATACATACTGACATATAAAATTCCACCAAACAATTAAAGGCTCCATAGTCCTCAAAAATGGGCATTTTTGTATCCAAGAAAGGTTTATTGAATTGATACATGGTATTAATACGATCATAAAATGTGGCATCTGATAGCCTGTGAAATTTCAGGGAGTCTCTTTTTTGAACTGGATCAAAAATGAAATGATCTTAATCGTAGCTCTGAATCAATGTTGGCAACATTAATTCAGAGATACGATAAAACATCAGTTCATGTTTGATCCAGTACAAGAACTAGAGACTAACTGATTTTTTACAGGCTGCCAGATGCCTTATTTTATGATTGTATTAATACCGTATATCAATTTATTAAACCTTTCTTGGATAATAAAATGTCTGTTTTGGGGGAATATGGAGCCTTTAAGCGCACTGTTACAGACACACAATTCATATACAATCCATTAAAAGTTTAAATTTACAATAATCTATCTTAAAAACACATTTTACCTTTAAGATAATAAAATCATGATTCAATAGTGTACTACCAATGCAATGTTATGTGACAAAGAGGAGCCATTGGCGCCAAACAGGTACATCCTCCAAAAACTGAAAATTTTCAGATAAAAAAAACTCTGATATGTTTCATATTTCTGCTCAAAACATAGATTGTGGGTACTCGTTAGAACCGCCTGTTAAAGTGGGGTTCAAGGGGATCAAAATTATATAGGCATGTTTTCGTGATGACCATTTCCGTGAGCCATCTGATACTGCCCCGTTAGGGAGCTCTGTGTTAAGAAAGTAAAGAGGATTCTAGAAAAAGTCACAATCACAAAAATAACCTAGCAATGACACCAAAAGAAACCCACGGTAGATATCTTACGTTACAAATCAACGAAAACCAAAACAAATAGCTCCCTCTCTCCCAAGGGAATGATCACAATGCCAAACATTATCCACTAAATAAGACAATAAACAAGCTAGAACCCGAAAAAGCCTCACAGCGACCAACCACAAGGCCCCTCAAAGAGTATATACGATAATATGACAAAATGAATTGCGTGATTTCATTACTGGTCTGTCTGAGAAAGTCCGACGTTGAGCTTAAGTTATTGGCTGATTACATAACCATCTCTTAACCTTTACCATAATCTTGGCTAATTCAGCAGACGACATTTTGAAATATCGTTTTTATTTCCCAGAAAATAAGGTTTGAATTTCAGGCAAACTGTCTCAAATTGATACAAATTGTCTCTTTAGATTTGCATGAAATGCTGAACCGTATTTTCTGGAAAAATGAGAAAAATATTTTAAGATGTCGTCTGCTGAATTTGCTCAGGAAATGGCACGCTGGACAAATTCAGAAGACGGTATTTTAAATTATTAAGGTTTGACATTTCATGCAAATCTAAAGAGACAACTTGCATGAAATGTAAAACCTTATTTTCTGGGAAAATGATAATATATTTCAAAATGTCGCCTAGCTTCTGAAAATTTTACCCAACGTCAATGATATAATTTACTGCTAGCTTCCATTACACTAGAAGATGTCTGATTGTACGATCAGTCACGAAAGCTTTTGGCAAAGACGAAATTAATATCATTTGTCATGAATCCTCTTCTGTTTTCTCCCGATGTCTTGTTCGTTTTGTCATGTATAACCCATTTTGTTTTGTCATGCATTAACCCATTTATGCCTGGTGGATTTTTCATAACTCTTTGGGCCAGTCTATTTCCAATAGCAGGGTGTCTGGTTAGTTTTTATTATGACTATGTTTATTAGAAATTCCTGAACTTAATGCAAACAGTGTAGACCCTGATCAGACGCCGCGTTCTGCGGCATCTGATCTGGGTCTACACTGTTTGCCAATGTCCTTTTATGAGACACTAGGCATAAATGGGTTAAGAAGAAATACATGAACATTTAACGGGAGACAGATTTTTGAAGAAAAGATTTGTATTGTAACTGAAACCCTGTGCAAAATTATCAGCGAACAGCTTCTCCTTTCCCTTCTTCGTCTTCTTCTCAAAACAAACGAAAACGGCACCAACTAGTCCAAAACTTCAGTTGTTGTTGCTGTTGTGTCTTTGTTGCTGTTTTTTTTTTTTTTTTTTTTTTTTTTTTTTTTTTTTTTTTTTTTAATGTGCGTGCGTGTGCATGTGTGTCGTTTCTTATTCGTGGTCATCAGAAACCTTGCTACAGTTTTGTGGAGCGAGATACTTCTCACTCGGTGCTTTTCCATATCACTAAGTATTAACACATAAATGTATGTGTCCCAAAATGGACTTTGGTGAACAGAGTAGACCCATAACACGGTGTGCATTGTACAGTATGTCATTAGCGATTTACTATAAAAAAAAAGCAATTAAAGCAAACCAACGTCTATATTATTTAACTTATACCACTCTCTAGGCCAATTTAGGAGATAACAGATTGATGATATTTTACTTTTTTCCTCCAGAAAATTGAATTTGAGATTTCATACAGTTTGCAACTGTATATCATTAAAATCATCTGAGGACTAGCTGATTATGATGTCTTCCTTGACCTGTCTTAGTCTCTGGTTGATTTTTTTAAATACAAACTGCATGAGACTAAGAGAGGTCATCGAAGCCACTGGGTTCAGTGACATGGCCTATATAAACTATATGTGTCTCAAATTAATCCAGGGTGTTGGTAGCGCCACAGTCCAGTAGACCTTTAATTTAAAGGGAAGGGCTCACAAATTTTAACTGTCACGTCAGAAAAAAGGGTTTAAAGAGGCAAACATTCTGCCACAAATTTTATGTAAATCGGTTGAGCGGTTTGGGAGATAAGGCCTTTTGTACATTTCACAATAGCTTTCTATTGAGGCCGCCATTTTGTCAGTCATGTCACGTGACGGAATAAGAAATCGCTAATTTCAAGCATAAGGATAAATTGTTTTCGCTTAAAAACAGTAAATTTTCATTATATTCAATAAAAAGAATATAAATTGGCTATTCACTGAAATTATAGTGCATCAGAATCACTATTTATATTCGATATTTTTATTGTGAGTTTATGACGCCACAAACTCACAGCCTCGTTCTGAACTCACATTACCAAGTTAATAACTTTCTTATAGATTGGTCGATTTTCATGAAACTTGTAGCAAAATGCTAAGCTGCTAAATGCCTTTCTTCCAAACTAGAAATATTAGTTTATGGGCCCTTCGCTTTAAGCTTATGCTCAATCAGATCCCACCAGGGTCCGATCCAGGATAATTTCTGAGGGAGGTTCTAATTGATCAAATTTTCTTTCTTACTCTACGTATTTAGAAAGACAGGCCTCAGCAAACACAGTAAAACCAGATCAGACGCCGCATAAAGCGGCATCTGATCAGGGTCTATACTGTTTTCTACTCATCCAGAAATTTTACATACATTCATAGTTAGTAAAATTGACTTGTTGAAGAGAAGTACGAGGTTAAGAGTTTAGGGTGTGAATATTTAGAATAAATACGTTATCCCGACAAACTTTATCGACTTTATCCAACATTTGTCATGAAAATAAAATTTTGAATCAAAAGGGGGTTCGACTTCACCTCCCCCCCCCCCCCTCACACACACACACACACACACACACACACCCGAAACCCTCTGAATCCGCCCCTGGATTCCACATAGTCTACACAACACTACATTGACATGGCAATCGTGGCGTTCTCTTTAAGGGAATGGATACATTTTCAAGAGTATCAACTCTGTCAGAACATTTGCCCCCACCTACCCCCGAGCCCCACTTTTGAAAAAATGTATTTACTCAAAATGGAAGATAGATCTACTTCTTTCAGACCAAATTTCAGAAGAGACTTGGTGCGAAGACAAAGTTCCAGATAAGAGGGGGTATCTGCAGAAAATCTTTCTTATTTCTCTACGAAAACATAAATTGTGGGTACTCATTAGAAACGCCTCTTATAAGAAAACTTTCAATACTTGTCGGTTGAAAAAACGCCTTATCTGGAGTTATGACAAAAAGCATAAGTTGTCCTTTTTGAAAAACGTAAATGTAAGCTTCCATCAATGTGCATATCTCTTGACAGCATACCTCCATTTTGGCAACTCCTCGCAATTTCTGACCGTTCAGTTTATTTGTATGCCGACTGCTTTATCATCTCAGTCTGCTATTAATGGCTTCTTAAAAGCATGTCAATCTCTGCATCTTCGATTTTGACTATATTATAAGTGAAAGAGAAGCTTATCTTCCAGTTTTGTCTGCCTCCTGAATTTGGTGATCAGTCATCCTAGGCTGAATATCTAAACTTGGATGCTGTCAGAACAAGTTCTTGCTCAATCGCATTGATCTCAATGAAAGAATCTAAAGTGCAGACCCATGGAAGAATAGCATCAGTGCCATCTCATTACAATACAATTGGCTAGCCAACAAAATTTCATCATGCTTTTATAAATTTGTACAATAAATGATGACACTGTCGAAAATTTTGATGAGATGCACAAAGGTCACATAGATGTCTGCGTTTGGTTTTTACACTTTATTTTGAGTTGATTTGCTTTGAAAAAAAAGGTTAGAGAAAAGTCCAGGGAGTGCCACAATCACAAACCGCAGCCCTTCCAAAACACCAAGAGGAAGAGGAAACCGACAAATCCAAACAAGCATAAATCGAACAAACGCACGAAAAGCACGAAGATTAGCTCTCTCTTCACCAAGCGAGGTAATCGCAATGCTAAAAGGACTGAAAAACACAAGAACAAAATGACACAAGGTAAGACATAAAACAAATCGTCTCATAGAATAAACCCCAAAGCAACAAAGAGTAAGACTAACACCGGGACCGCCGCCCTAGAACGGTCAGCAGAATAAACCACCGGGGGGTGGGGGGAGGGGGTGTTAAAGCACTTTTACAGCTAGCCAACTTCACCCTGGATCCCGATGCTACTCTTAATACAGAAGTACATGGAAATTCGGTTCGCATAAAGGCTTCCATCTCAGTCAATGCATCAAAGCGAAAACATAAAAATCAAATTATTCACTATAATAAACAAAGACGAGTACTCATGGCTAAACTTTATCGACTTGCTTCTTCCGTTCTTAACACGGACTCTGATAGGAACCCTGCAGTTTTTTGAGTTATCCGTTCAGTGTGAACCTGAGATCTCACCTAATGAGAGGAGCTACAACGTGCGAAGAGGTACCGTCAGACATGTACACCCAACGACGATCCAGATCAACCTATGCATCTGACCAGTCTTCGTTGGGCGCTTTTTTGGCTAAATAGCTAGGATCCCAGGCGTCGTCAGGTGGACAGCGAAAACTCTTATCATAACGAAAACACGCCTATTCAAATATGTTGAAAATTTCACCACCAAAAACTGAAAGTTTTTAGATAAAAATTCTGATATTATTTTCATATTTCTGCTCAAAACATAGATTGTGGGTACTCGTTAGAACCGCCTTGCTGAGGCGGTTCTAACGAGTACCCACAATCTATGTTTTTGAGCAGAATTAAGAAACATAATGTATAACCCTGTAAACCCCAGTTTTACTAAAAGTGAGGTTTAAGGGTGTCAAAATTATACAGGGTTGTTTCCGTGATGCAAACTTAGAGGATGTGCAGGCTGATTGGAATCTTTACTAGGTGCATATACACATTTTCTTACGCCCTTGCTCAATTTCATTGCCAGTGGCTACTTCATTATGTTGTACAAATTCCAGTTCGTCTTTCCTTTGCACTTAACCTTTACTACTCTCTGGGCTAATTCATCAGACAAAAAATTGATGATACTTTTTTATTATTTTTCCAAGAAAATAGACTTTGACATTTCAAACAAATTGTCTCCTAAGCTTGGAGACAATCTGCATGAAATGTCAAGCCTATTTTCTGGAAAAAAATAAGTGAAATATTTCAAAATATTGTCTGCTGATTTTTGCCAGCATGCAGAGCGTTTTAACGTCATTCTTTTTAACTTGAATAACCGCCTTGAAACAACTCTTATTGAAGAACATTCTAATCAAATCTGAGCCAGCGCACGACAAAAGCTACAATAATATTTTGTGCGACCAGCGAAGATTCAGATCAGTCTGTGCATTATAGCTAATATTTCTGCACAAAGAATAAAAATGAAAGTTGATATTGGATCCCCTTGTTTGCAGCCACGTTCCAGTCTAAATGGCGAAGAGAAGTTACCACCCTGATTTACCCTAATAGGGGTATTTTTTGGGGAAAACTGAAATCCACTTTTGAATTGAAGGCCAAAATTAAAAAAAACTTAAGTACTTTATGAATAAATGCCCGTAACAGAGAATCAAATACCTTCTCAAAATCAACCAAAAGCAAGAGCATAGGTTTATTTTATTTATTTATTTATTATTATTATTTTTTTTTTTTTTTTATTTTTTTTTCATCCACAAACTGCATTAAGTCATAAACAAGTCTTGTGTTTTCACTTATATTTCGCCCTGATATAAATCCGGACTGATCTGTATTCATAAGTTTTGTTATAACAGTTTTTAATCTGTTTGCAATACCTGCTGAGGCTAACTTATATATTGTATTTAAAAGATATATTGGCCTATAATTGGTAAGCAGCCATCTAGATTTATTTTCTTTTGGTATAATAGTAATTATGCCCTCTTGTTGAGAAACAGACAATTCCCCGATGTTATCACTGTGGTTTATCCCTCTCAGTACAAAACTACTAGCTGCTTCCAAAAACCTTTAAAGAATTCACAAGAGAAACCATCTACTCCTGGACTACCATTATTTTTCATATTTTTAAAGCTATTGTAAGTTCAGACAAAGTTAAAAGTCCTTCTAGCTTTTCTGACTCATCATCATTTAGTTTGGGGTGTTATACTTATTTAAATCTGTGTTTAAGTCAATATCAACATGGTTCTTTCCTTTAGAAGAATACAACTTTTTGTGAAATAATTCAATTCCACTCATGATTTTCTTTCGGCCATTTATGATCTCTCCTTTAGCAATTTGAAGTTTTGGAATAATTCTACTCATGAAGTTATGTGATTCTAGTGCACAAAAATATTTTGTTTTTTCCCCCTCTACTATATTAATTGCCCTTGATCTGATTACTGCCCCTTTTATCTTTTCTTTTCTTAATTCATATAGATCTGTTTTCATGCTTTCAAGTTTTTCCATATTTTCACTATTCAAATCCTGCTCCAGTTTACGGATGTTTGATATCAGTGTATTTTCTTTTTCATCACGCTGTTTCTTTTTGTGACTTGATTGGGATATGGATTTTCCCCTTAATTCCATAAGTAAAGTGTCTAAAAATAACTAGTCATTAATAGTGAATTGTAACTCATTATCTGGCATATTGTTTAAATCATCTAAATTGTACACTGGTAATGCATATTGACATTTTACTTCCATTATTTTACTTTTTATTGCTTCAGTGTAATGTATGTCATAGAGTAATGAATTATTATGTTTCCGAAAAGATTTTCCCTTTTGGAAATCATTAAAGACAATGTTTAATACAAATGCTGAATGATCAGATCGATAACTATTTTCTATCTTGCAACCATTTAAAGAAGTCAATAAGCTTTCAGATATAAGAAAAAAAATCAAGTCTGGCTTGTTGGAATGGATGCTTTTTTCTCCAAGTATATCGCTTTAAGGATGGATGTAAATCTCTGAATGGGCCAACTAAATACATTTCCTGGATGATTTCAAGAACTGTTTCCCTTGCATTTTATTATTAAAAGTTTTATAATAACAATAATCCATAGTAGGGTCAATAACTAGATTAAAATCTCCACACCAAATTATATGTTCATTACCTATTTCTTCAATTTTCTTGGCTATATTTTGGTCGAATGTTACATCATCCTGATTTTAGTCATAAATAGTTGCTAATGTAATTCTGTTATTGTCTATTGTAACATCTAATATTAAATAATTGCCATTAAGATCAGAGATACAACTGTGTACTTTATATTTATAATTTTTATCAAATAAAATTGCTACTCCTCTTGAATTAGATTTAAATGAGCTGAAATAACTATCATACCCCATCTTGCCCTCATCAACTTTTAATCTGTCCCAGAAGTAAAATTAGTATCTTGCAGGCTTGATAATGTTTTTGCTTTAAGTACTCCAATATGTCGGTACGCTTGGGGAGTTGCTCAATACCTTGTACATTTAAAGTTACAATTTTAATTTCTGCCATAGTAAAATATATTTTTGTGTCTGTAATAAAGGGATTTAATGTTCTCAACACTAACAAACAGCTTGAAACTTGCCTCATGACAGGAGCTAAAGCTAGTGACAGAGAAACAGAAATAGAAAGAAAATAAAAAAAAATATGACAGTTGTAATATTTTCTCAAAAACATGCACAATTTATGTTTTTGAGCAGAAAAAAGAATAATAATGTATACTCCTGTAAACCCCAGTTTTACTATATAAAAGTGGGGTTTTATAAGGTCAAAATTATATAGGTATGTTTTCGTGATGGGCGACAATTACGTACGGCATTTGCGAGAGTTTCCAAATTTCCTCTCGTGAGTTGCAGGGCCTCGCTCTTCTGTCGCTTGATAAGTTATCTCTCAAAATAGTCACAGAGTCGTCGCTGGTGTTTCGAACCCGTCTTGAATCCTTCTTAATTTAATTCCCGTGAGTCAGAAAGTGCGAGAAATGTCAGACAACTTCGTGAGGAAACTAAATTGCGGCTGATGGGAAAAAAATATGAGGATCGAGGCCCTTCCAGGGGTTTTGGGGAACAGGGGAATAATGCCATTTATTTCGGGGGAACAAGGGAACAAAAGTCTAAAACTGAAGGGAACAGGGGAACAAAGGCATTTGCGGGGAACAGGGAACATCGAAAATCAAGATTTTGATTTTGGGAACAAGGGAAAATGCCGATTTTTTTAGGGGAACAAGGGAACAGGTACCTCCTTGGGAGGGCCTCAGAGTCTGACATTCCGGTTCTCCGTTTCCTCCATTATCATGCATAGCTGTCGTGCGATGTTGCATGGCTTTCATGCGCCAGTCGCAAGTGCCAAATATTCGCGCGACAAGTATAAGAACTCCATACGAAATTTTGTCTGAATTTTGCAGGGTGTTCATGTGACATATGTGGAATTTCCGTTTGACATACGCAAATCGTGTTGTACATGTAAGTAACAATTCAGTGTGATTCCAAGTGCGAATTGTCGCGATTTTCTCGCACTCTCTAACTCGCACTCTCTACCTAGTCGTGAGATGCCACAGCCCACAGAGATACTAGCTTTAAGGTAAATATTGTAACCGTCGTTTTTACGCTTAGTATTCTGGGTAAAATTTTCAGCACGCGACATACTGAAATGTGTTTTCTTATTTTTCCCAGAAACAGGATTTGACATTTCATGCAAATTATCTCTAATGGAGACAATTTGCATGGAATGTCTAATCCTATTTTTCGTGAAAAATAAGAAAAATATCACCAATTTGTCGCATGCTGATTAGTCAAGAGAGTGGCAAGGACAGACATGTTTTCAGAGACTTGTCCATTTTTAATGCCAGATTTCATCTGTCATTTTTCGTTACCGTCAAACTTTCAAGTGTTAGTGGAATTCACTACCACTGAATATGCTTCTGCACAAAAAGAAACTCAAGTTTCGCGGCATTTTACAAATGGATTTAGAAAAAAAAATCATATTTATTTCATTTTTAAAAGCATTATCTCTCGAATTCTGAATATAGTGTTGGGTGAATATGAAAATAATCAGGAATGAAAAATGCCTAGTTTAAGTGACGAATGATTATGCAAGAGGAAAATGTAAACTACGGAACTTATCAACATATGATATATCAATACGCCATCGTTCTTGCTACTAGTGAAATGCCCGCCAATGAAAGCTTACCTCTCTTGTTTGTTTGTTTGTTTGTGTTGAGGTTTTACGGCCCAGTCAACCCAATGGGGTCATGTCGACCGCGGTCAGTTTACCTAACCACACGTTTACTGGGCAGACTTAGTCCTCTAAGCGGTTAACCAGTATTGTGAACATTCTTTCGCCAGAAACTGACAACTGCCCTTCTTGAGTCAGCGGAGGTGAGAGAACGACCGTAGAAAATATTTCATGATCAATCTCCACAAAAGAATGTTGCCGACCTCGGCGGGTGTTGAACCCGCGACCTCCTGGTCTCCAGTCGGACGGCGCATCCAACTGAGCCACCGAGGCCGGCTTTACCTCTCTTGAGTGTTGGCTTCTGCACCCTTATAAAGTTAAGATTTTCATGAATTTCTCAAGAAAGCTGTAATTTCAGTGCTTTGGGGGCTTTAATTTCATCAGTCCGCTTACACTAAGAGTGCAATAATTCTGTCATAACAGACATTAGTATTCGATCAGCTATCCATCTAATTCCGTTCTGTTGGACCTCATCAAGTGAAAAGTGTCTTCGAACATGCGCAAAATGCACAGATTTAGACCATCCTGCGCATGCGCAAAGTATGATTCGAGTCTTTGCTCTCAATTTACACATTCATTCTGTTAGCGGACAATGAAAGCCTTGTTCAGACTGTGCGGCTGTGCTGTCTGATCTGTGCATTCGTTGTCCGCATATGTCCGAAAACACGTTTTCGCATGGCGCCGCCCAGATAATATTATTGCCTTTTACGAGATTTGTGAAGAAATATTTCGATCAATAAGGGTGCAAAGTCAGACGCTTGGCAAAGATTGCAATATTTATGATGGCATTTATGGTGGTGAGATATTTGCATAAGTTGTATTAGTAGACAAAACAAACATCTTTAGGTTTTGGATGGTTTATTCTTTGCCAAATTAACACAGACTGTCAATTTTACAATATTTGATTTTATATTTATTCCTCAGATGAAGCACATTTCTAATGTTTGACTTGACTCGACTTGACGGGATTGTATAATATGTCCTACTAGTTTGCTTATCTCTTCCGTAACGAAATGTGCAACTGCAGCTTATCCTGTACGTTAACCCATATATGCCTAGCATCTCCTGAAATAGCAAACTGTGTAGACCCTGATCAGACGCGCAGAACGCGGCGTCTGATCAGGGTCTACACTGCTTGCATTAAATACAGGAATTTCTATAAAATATAGCAATAAATAAAAATCAACCAAACTCCCCTTCTGTTTGAAAAGGACCTGTCCAAAGAGTTGAGGTAGCAGAGTCCATTCGGCATAAATGGGTTAAGACTATCCTGTGCATTTACGCAGTTGTATCAGAATCTACCAGTACTGTAGCTGGGTAAATGATCGTTCGTCCGTCATTCCTGAAAATGACCAACCCTAATTAAATGCGTAAAGTGTTGTTGTTTGTGTGTTCCTAAATGGCTGATGAGACCAGTCTTAACTCTAAACTGCCTGTTGTAAATAGAACAAGAAAGGTCTGAGGAAGAAGGCTCTGTTGGTGATGCCTTAGCTCTGGCTTTCCGCTGCGCACGTTTCTGCTTGGCTTCGCTGACTCTTTTTGCTTCGTATTGACCAGCATCCCTTCTTATGAGGCCGCTCCACTTTGCTCGATCCTGTACAATCTGTTCCTCCGACTCTGTTGGTATGTTGAAGTCTTTAAGGGAGGCTTTGATGCCTTGTATCGCTTCTGATCGCCATGCGAGCGTTTTCTGACTTGTAGTTCTCAATAGAGGATTTTCTTTCGCAAATGTTCATCAGGCATTCTGGAAACATGGTCTGTCCATCTCAACTGTGCCAATTTCAGAAGAGTATGTATACTCTGCATCCCTGCCCTTTTCAGGACTTCTGTGTCTGGAATCCTGTCTTGCCACTTGATCTTTTGAAGTTTTCTAAGACAGCTTGTATGGACATGGTTCACTCTTTTCGCATGCCGTTGGTAAACTATCCAACTTTCGCATGCGTATAACAGTGTTGGCAGCACCACAGCTCTGTAGACTTTCAGCTTTGTGTCAAATCTGATTCCACTTCGATCCCTAATACTTCCATGTAGCCGGCCAAATGCTGCACTAGATTTGGCAATCCTGGCATTGACTTCATCATCAATGTGCACAACTCTAGACAATGTGCTTCCAAGGTAGATGAATTTGTCTATCACTTGCAGTCGTCGACCTTTCACTGGGATGGTAGGTTCCTTGTAAGGCTTTCCAGGTGCTGGCTGATGTACTACCTCAGTCTTTTTTATGTTGATTGTGAGATCATAACTGTCACATGAATCAGATACTTGAACTACACCTTTTTGCATTTTCTCTTCTGTTGGAGCACTCTTTGCCATGTCATCAGCAAAACGGAACTCATCTAGCACCTCTGTCTGCACCTTGGATTTAGCTTGCAACCTTCTTAGTTTGAAAAGCTTCCCGTCAAAGCGATACCGCATGGGTATACCATTGTCGTATGGCTTTCCAGGATAGCTGGGTAAATAGAAACTAAGACGAGAACAGCTCGGGCTCAGACAAGACTATATGAATGCGCAGAAAGATCCCTTAGTCTACAGTCGTTTTGTTTCAAATGAAATTTTGGTCTGATTGATCATGTCTTATGAGAAACCATTTGTCTTTTCTGTTTCTGTGGTTTGTTCTCACCCTAAAACTAAACTTACGGAGAAAAATTGGTCGCACAGATAATGTACTCTCCAAAGATAAACGTTTTTTTTTTTTTTTCTGCTAAACCAGGAAAAATATCATTAAAATGTCTTTTTTTTTTTTTTTAAACACTCGCATTAACCTTTACCACTCCTTGGCAATTTCAGCAGACGACACGACAAACTGATGGTATTTTCTTATTTTTTTCCTGTGAAATAGACTTTGACATTTCAAGGAAATTGTCTCCCAGCTGTAAAATAGGCATTGACATTTCATGCAAAGTGTCTCCTTTTCTTGCTTGAAATGTCAAAGCCTGTTTTACAGGAAAAATAAGAAAAATATAACAAAATGCCGTCTGCTCAACACTTTACCCAGCATACTAAGCGTTAAGATCGATCTGTCACCAAGAAGGCATTTTTTTGTACAAAAATTAAAATTAATCACTTAAATAGCCTTGGATTGCTAGTGTTTAGTCACAGCTCGTATTCTGTCTCTGGAATTTAATGGATTCAATAAAAGCTCTTTGGAATCTAGTTTCCGTCCAGTATGTTAAAGATCAGAAACTAGTCATTATTGTTGTGCATGAATTTCCAAAAGTAAAGTAAAAAAATATCTTCCTTTGAAAAGTTTCAGCAATGTCATTGTGAGAAAACACAAATGTGATTTGAGCCGATGCCGGTGCACAGCGTTTCCTATAATATTGCATTTTCGCCCAGCAAAGACTCAGGCCAGCCTGCACACCCGCACAGGCTGATCAGTCAGTGCTGCATGCGGGAAGACGCTTTAGATCCATGGCTACCCAGAGTGCTCCGCAAAGATCTGATCAGACTGCATGTTGATCTGAGTTCGCTGGGCGCACATGCAATCTGGTAGGAAATATTGTGCCTCGACTCATTTGTCATTGCATTTAATGGAAATGTGACGCAAGAGAGAGGAGGGCAGATTGTCTGAAAACTTGGGAAAACATAATTTCATAGAAAACGCGAGCTTTCAAAGCAGTAGTTTATAGACGAGTTCTATCCATAAAGTTAACTGGACTGAGAGTCATTACAAATTTACAGTATTTACTGTTAGTAGTAGGAAGACATTCCTGGGCAAACAGTGTAGACCCAGATCAGACGCCGCAGAACGCGGCGTCTGATCAAGGTCTGCACCGTTCGCCACTCATCCAGCTACCACAGGTATTAAAATGGATATTTTTCACATTTTAGGGCAAGTTTTATAGAAAGTTAGTGTGCAAATATTTAGGGTAACTACGGTACCTTAGCAGCACCAGCATCCAGAGAGTCAGAAGCTGTTTTTGTCCACAATAAGGTAAGCTAAATTTTTTACAGACAGTCAACATATGGATAGAATCGGGTAAATTGCGGTCCGCGAAAAGCAAGCACCTCCTTTCCTATTAAGAGCCGCTTTGTCTCCATAGATAAACAGTCAAATCCGAATATGTCGCTGATAAAGTGTAACAAGAAAAGTTGTTGTTAGCTAAAGCTGGTTATTATGGCGCCCATTGATCTTTAACGTTCAGCATGCTGGGTTATTTTATCAAGAGAGTATTAAATTCTCTTTTCAAATCACACAGACTCGCATTGATACTTGAACTTTTAAGAGTAATGGATGCACTTTCAGGGGAGGCGACTCTATTTTTTTTTTTTTTTTTTTTTTTTTTTTTTTTGCTTCCCTTCTGAAAAGGGATCTACTGTAAAAAGAAAGAATTTGCACCTAGAGCAAATTCTTTCTTTTTACAGTAGATCCCTTGCCAAAGGGAATCCCTGTCCAAAGGGGCACAGTTTGCAGGAAAGCAAACAGGAAGTCACAAAAGTTGACTCGCTTGTAAAAATGGCGGACAATAACCCACATATATCAAGTCTCCCTAAACATAAAACTTCCATGAAAATAAAATAATTCTGCATACCGCACATAAAATGAAAATAGTTTGTCTTCAAAGGAAGTATAGACCACTTAAGACGTCAATAACATTTGCGGAAATCCCATTGTGTTATCGAATATTATTTGTCTTTAAGGAAAAATGCTACTTTGTAAACAAATGCGTCTAAAACTGTCTTGAGAAATCAAGGCAAAATGTGAAAAACTGTCAAACAAATATTGACGTGTTTTCTTTTTTATTCATTTTGTTCATGGAAACAAACTCCAGACAGTTGCTGTCTCTTCAAGTCAAACCTAAACGGCCCAAAAGCAATGTTTTAGATGGTTCGTTATATTTGGTGGCAAAGAGTTCAGGAAGCATATGCTTGTTGCAATAAAACCTGACATTGATTGTATGAACAGCCTGTTGGACGCTTGCAGGCATAGACATGACGACAAAGGACAAGCGTATATTGGAACATGAAGACGAAATTAGAAAAGTTTAGAGTCATGTTTCATTTTCACTGGAGCTGCCTTGTTGCCTATGCTAGCCTTGATTATATGAGACGCTTTGTGGAAACACAAAGGTATTTGCCATTACCATGCTTATAATCCAAGTAAAATGACCGCGTTTGAGAAGGGTAGTGTGTGGTGTAGAAGTAAAATATATTTTAGTTAATTCGTATAAAACTGCCTATTGTCTTCTTTTAAAATAGCATACAGATAATATAATGTTTTTGTAATGATTTCAGCGCCAAGCTATTTGGTGAAACGTGTGTAGAAAAGCGTTGCAAGTTTGAGTATGAGTGCTCTTCAAAACAGCCAAACACACACACACACACACACACACACACACACACACACACACACACACACACACAGAGTATGACTTAAAATGTGTTTTTCTTCTGCACGCGCCTTTTCCCGCCAAAAAAAAATCGCCCCCACATTTACTTTCTCAATCGCACTCTTTTTACTCGGATGACTACGCTTAAATTTGAACTGGAAACAGAATTGTTTAATATACTGTCGATCGACTCATTAGCCAACTCAAAGCACGGAAAGATTTTAAGGGGACCTGATGTTTTACCAATTTTGACAAGGAGAGATAATTTTTGTGACTTCTTGTTTGCTTTACTGCAAACCAATCCCTTCTGAAAATGGATCTATTCTAAAAGGAAAGAATTTGCTCCCAGCGGAGTTTCAAATACTGTTGCATTACGACACTGTGTATTTGCTGAGGCAAGAAAACGAATATTGCTCCTTTGACAAAATATCATTACATGCTAAAGATTTGTTTGTGTTGAGGTTTTACGGCCCAGTCAACGGAGTCATGTCGAGCACGGTCAGTTTACCTAACCACACGTTTACTGGGCAGGCTTAGTCCTCTAAGCGGTTAACCAGTATTGTGCACATTCTTTCGCCAGAAACTGACAATTGCTCTTCTTGAATCAGCGGAAGGGAGAGAATGACTGTAGAAAACGTTTCATGATCAATCTCCACGAAAGAATGTTGCCGACCTCGGCGTGGGGTGAACCCGCGACCTCCTGGTCTCCAGTCGGACGGTGCATCCAACTGAGCCACCGTGGCCGGTTCACAGGCTAAAGAATTTGAAAACTCTCTTTTGTACAAATTCATTTGTTGGCTTAACTTATGACGAACTATAATATATCCCATTCGTTTTACGGACCTAATCTCCTCTTGTCTACACATCGCTTTGCAGACGATTCGCATGAACTGTCAACCCTTTACTCTTAAAAGTATATTGAATAAAAATTAGGCTATCCTCTACTTTAATTAAAATAGCTAGAAAAACGGCAGTATCCTCCAGCATTAATAATGGGGTTGTGTAATGTTAGAATGCTTAAAAGAACAAATACTGTAATTTAGTCCACACTGCCTGTGATGTGCTCATGATTAAAACCACAGAGCCTTATATTTCAAATATAACGTTTTGTATCCGCTGACTGCTTGAATAGTTATTAGTAGTATGAAAAATGCAAACACTGTATTGCAGTAAAATATGCATGAATGTATGGAAATTCATGGTTTCTAGGGAATGATTATCCAGATGGCACACAATGTTTATGATGTTGCATCGAGCTTGATGCGACATCTACGTGTATAAACGCCATGCGTGCGCTGGATAGAGACCTGGCGGCAGTGTGTCATTATAGAAACACAGAAATCGCTTCTTTTGTAATTATCATGTTGATTCTTTCAATTAGAGACTTAATGGAACGACAATACTCCACTTAAGGCGTTGTCTTGAATCCACTGTATAACATAAAACTTGGTCGTCCCCATCTTTTCTCAGTTTTCATATTCAAATAAAGGGAAGCTGCTTAGAGTTGTGTGTGCTTTATACTGCAAATATGGTAGGGGTACTAGAATGTACAGTCAACCCTCTTTATACCGACACTCGATACAACGACAAAATTCGTTATAATGACAATTTGACTGTTACGAAACATTTGCTCAAGAGGTGAAGCTGAATGAGAAATTATGCAAAAACATTGCATAATAGCTTCAAGCAATATATGTTTTGGATATTTGTTAGAATCGCCTTAGAGAGGCGATTCTAACAAATATCCAAAAATATGTTCTATGGAAAATAAGAATAAAACAAGGCCTTTCTTACATATTCTGTCCATTAAGGATTCTTTACAACAGCAAATTCATTATAATGGCAACATTTTTGGAAACAAATGCTGTCGTTATAACGAGGGTTCACTGTATATCAGAATCAGTGGCGAAGCCAGAACGGAATGATTTTTACGCACATCCAGGAAAAAAATCTGAAAAAAAAAAAAAAAAAAAAAAAAATCACGCCAGTATCCTTTACAAAGAGGGGGCTACTCTTAAAGGAAAGAATTTGCTCCCAGAGGGAGCAAATTCTTTCCTTTAAGAGCAGACCCTGTCATAGAGTGGGAAAATATATTTTATGTTAAGTGATCTCTGTTGTAAATATGTTTCTTTACGCACATGCGTAATGGGAGCTACGTATAGCAGAATACTACCAGTCTCGCAGCAGTATGTTTTCAGAGCAACATGTCATATCGTATGGCAGCATTTTACTTCGCGAGTTTTGTAGTAAGTTGTTTAAAGCATTGAACACCTGATTAACCCTTTAAACGCTGGTCAAAATTGTAGCAGATGACATTCTATTTTTATTATTATTATTTTTCATAGAAAATATGACTTGGTATTTCACGTAAACCGTCTGCTAGGCAAACGATTCCTATAAAATGTCAAGCCTTATTTTCTCCGAAAAAAATACAAATAATAATAATAATAATAATATTGTCGTCTGCTGTAAACGTGCTTAGCGATTTAAGGGCCAAAACTTCCCGACATAATGCCTTATATGCTGATGGATTCATTGACTGTGACACGTATGACCATAGGAAATGCAAACATTGTATAGCAATAAAAGTCACGGTTTCTGTATAGCAGTAAAAATCACGGTGTATCATTATAGAGACGCTGAAAGCGCTTTTGTTCGTATCAGTCTGTAATGAAAGAAGCCTTGATACCATTTGCCATTTTTACAAGGGGGACAACTTTTGTGACTTCCGCTTTGCCTGACTGCACAAAAAATCCCTTTTGAAAATGGGTCTCTTTCGGGACCCCTTTTCAGCAGGAGGGCAAAAGCAATTTTGAAATAATTATCTATCCCCTGCACCCACGCGAAAGTATACCCATTCCCCTAAACATACATTTCCAATAAGGAAATTTAAAGAAACAAATATTTCCAATAAAGAAATTTAGTACGAGTTGAGATTATTTGATTTGAAAAATGCCTGATTTTATCGCTAATTTTAGGTATTTATTTTGATATATTATGTTAATTTCAACCTTGAGTACAAAGTCCATTTGCATGTTACTGGTCGGGAGCCGGTTATAGTATAAAATGGAAAAAAAAAAAAAAAAAAAAAAAAAAAAAAAATGTCTTATGAAAATGTGCACGCCTTTTTGAAAAGCTTATACTTGTAATATTGAGACGTGACAAGGGAGACTACTATATAAATATATTATTCATTCCGAATTCGTTATTTAAATACTGTACCATAGTTATTCACTGCTTCACATGAATACAGAAAGGTGGATTCTATAAAATAGATATAAAATGATGCTATGTTCTAATAACGTCTATTTCGTTTAAACCTATACTTGTGTAGGGCACGTTTAAAAGGATAATAAATTAAACTGATTTACAGTTAACAAATTATGTAGAAAATGTAACCTGGAGTATTTGAATGTCACGTACTATATATACCGCCCAGCCTATTAATAAGGTAGCTTTGCGCAGTGGCGGTACCATAGCCAATGAGGTTCATCCGAGGCGTGGTTATTGCTAGTTGAAAACTATACCCAATACCCCGCGCCGACGCCCTGAAACATGGGCGGCGTGCGCAATTTATGAACGTTCCTACGGGAACTGCCAAAACACATAAGAAAGATACACCAAACGAATTCTCGACTCACTTCGCTCGTTACCAAGGTATCAAACATTATATAAGTGACTCGCGCAGTAATTCTGGACGTTCTGGTGATTCAACCGTGGGTTGGGTGAGGAACGATCTGACAAACTGTTATAAAATTGTTTTCATGCTTAACTCAGCTGAACATGAAATTTGCCCTGCTAATAAATCTCAAAAGTACATGTACTAACAATTGCAAATTCTTGCTCTCTACCTCAGAGAAAATGCCAGCTAGTGCATTTTCATATTTATTAGCAGAGAAAAGTTCATTCTCAGCTGATTTTAGCATAGTAAAAGTTTTATCTCGGGGCCTGGTTTAAAAACAATATGTATACCGATTTGCAAGTCAAAACTAGATCAACGTACTCTAATCAAGGTACACACCGGTCATTTAACATGTGGAACTTGAGAGAAAAAAAAACAAAAACAAAAAAAAACATGACCGTCCAGCATAGACCCTGAACAGTCTGATCCGCATTTACGCTGGTTGCTAGGTTGTACGGGCACATGTGCACACGTGTCTTCGCTGTTCATAATTGGCAGTTTTTAGTGTGTGTGTGTGTGTGTTTGTTTTTTTCACTCGGTCAAACGTATCCATGGTATCAGGCTACGTTGGCAAAGGAATTTCCTAGAAAGAATATGACATCCGCGAGATCAGGGCCCAATTACACAATCATTCCTTAAAGCTTAGCACTCAGGGTAAAATTTCCAGGAGACGGATATTAAAGTATTTTTTTTTTTTTTTTTTTTTTCGTATTTTTCCTAGAAAACACATTTTGACATTTCGTGCAAAGTGTCTCCATTGGAGACATTTCATATGTACTGGAGAAAAAATCAAGGTACGGAAACTGACTTTTCTCAGGTTATATCCAACCAATTTTCATAAAACAAAGTACATCGCATATGCGAATATGAGCACTTTTCATAAACATACAGCTTATTTAAATCCTGCGTGCAGTATTTGCAAACATTCGAAGCAAATGTGTGAACACTTCCAACATTTCCGGCTTTGCTTCGAATTATTTGCAAATACTGCATGCAGAATATGAATACCCTGTATGTTTATGAAAAGTGTCCATATTCGAATATGCAATGTACTTTGTTTTATGAAAATCGGTCGGATATAACCTGAGAAAAGTGCAATTTCCTTACCTTGAATCGAGCGATTTTAACGTTAAAAAAAAAGTGTGCAACATTAAAAAAAAAAAAAAAAAAAAAAAAAAAAAACACGTTTTGGTGTACACGTTTTTTTTTTTTTTTTTTTTTGTTTTTTTTTTGTTGTTGTTGTTGTTGTTTGCGTAGAGTTAGTTGGTGTTCAATTATACAGAGATATTTTTAACATTGTGGTTTCACCTATGTGTTTTTCCATCACTTTAAAATACAATCAAACCATCAACACTAGAGTGCTCTGGGCAAATACAACAGACGACAATTTGCTGACATTTGTCTTACTTTTTCCGCAAAATAGGATTTAACATTTGCATGATATAGCAAATCCTATTTATTGAAAAAAAATAAGAAATATATTTCAAAATGTCGTCTGATGTTTTTTTTTTTGTTTTGTTTTTTTTTTTACCCAGCATACTTAGCATTAAGGGATTTTTTTTTTTTTTTTCATAGACAAAAAAGGCTAGACATTTCATGAATCCCCTGCTATAAGTTAATTAACATGAAATGCCATGCCTTATTTCCTCTGAAAAATAATGAAAACAAAAGAAAATCAAAATTGCTGCGGTTGTGATTGGCGCTTGAAGGGTTAATGGTTTAATGTAACTTTTCCTGGAATGTACCGTAGTCGACCTAATTACCGCACTGTGCGCTAAAGGTTTTCAAAATTACTCGAAAAAATTGTGGTAAAATATCTACCCAGTAAGCACGCTTTAAAGAACGATCAGCAGAGGACTTCATAAGGGGCATGTTTAAAGATGCTTATGCGATATGTTTCTGATTTTCTTCATAAAGGCGTTTGTCGACTTGTCGAGGCAATTCATATGAGTATCAACAACATATGATTTTATAAAGAAGGAGATAAAAGAACACTGGCTGCAATCTGAAGACTACAAAATGCTTGACTGTGCGCTTATAAGGGTACGTGCGGTAATTAGGTCGAATACGGTACTTTTGCGAAATCATAATTATTACATTGTAATAACCTTGAACTTGTAGAATTTAAATATCAGCTGACATTTTCAATATATTCCTTTTACGTTTCATAGAATACAAGGATTGAAATTTCTGCCAATTTGTCTCCAGTTTCCATTTTACTGGAATGGAACGTCCAGCTTTTGTGTGTATGTGTGTGAAAAGCAAGTAAAACATCAGTAATTGTCGTCTGCTGATTTATCCTACCATGCTAAAGGTTAATTTTCTCTTATTATTTATATAACATTCTACTGTTGGAGACATATTGTCTTGAAAACACGTATTAAAGATGCATACGACAAGAAACAAACGATACTGAATTTGCATGAACGTATGCTAAAGAAAATTAAATTGTTCATTTCTCATCTTGCTTTGCATTCCACCGTCTAGATTGGGCTTCTGTTCAGACAATATTTTCTCCAGTAACACTTTGACATCCATTTCTGAGTAGCATTTATATCAGCCTAGGAGCTGCTGCATTTCATTTGGATATAGTAATAGTATTTAATACCAAAGTATATATATATATATTTTTTTTTTTGTCGAGGTTTTACGGCCCAGTCAACCCAATGGGGTCCTGTCGAACGCGGTCAGTTTACCTAACAATACTTTTACTGGGCGGACTTAGTCCTCTGAGCGATTAACCAGTATTGTGCACATTCTTACGCAAGAAACTGACAATTTCCCATCTTGAATAAGCGGGAATGACCGTAGAAAATATGCCAAAGTATAAAAGATTACAGCAAAAGTAGCCAAGGTATATCAACACCGTTTTCAGCACGTTATTCCATTTAACCATCACTCTCTTGGCTAGTTCAGCAGACGACAAATTGGTGATATTTTCTTATTTTTCCCGAAAAACAGGATTTGACATTTCATGCAGTGGAGACAATTTGCATGAAATGACTAATTCTGTTTTCAAAACAGAATTTGACATTTCATGCAAATTGTCTCCAGTGCATAAATCCTGTTTTCCGGGAGAATATCACCAATTTGTCGTCTGCTGAATTCTAGGAAAATATATTTCAACATGTCGTCTGCTGAAAACTTCACCCAGTTCTAAGCGTTAATATGCTGTGATATATTGAGTGGTGAATGAACAGTTCAATTCCAAATGCAGTGCATTTACATATTCAGCAGACGGCTATGAAATACTTTTTCTTATTTCCCCCAAATCGGGCTTGAATGTTTCATTCGAATTTTCCCCTTTGAAAACAGATTCAAAAACTATGTCAAGCCTCGCTTTCCCTGAAAAAAAAATACGACAAATGAAATTCTTTTGTCTGCATTTTTAGCATGCATTATGCTGAATCAATAATACTTATTGCTAAGATGGTGGTCTTGTCTGCGACCATATCACGAAAACAGGCCTATTCAAATATATAGAAAATTTCACCTCCAAAAACTGAAAAGTATTCAGATAAAAATTCTGGTATTTTCTATATTTCTGCTCAAAATATATATTGTGGGTACTCGTTAGAACCGCCTCACCGAGGCGGTTCTAACGAGTACCCACAATTTATGTTTTGAGCAGAAATAAAGAAAAATAATATTTACCCCTGTAAACCCCAGTTTTACTATATACAAGTGGGGTTTAAAGGGGTCAAAATTATATAGGTATGTTTTCGTGATGATAAGGACTGCAGTCGCAGGCGGCTTTTAGGGGAACAAAATCCGAGGATTTTTTTCGTACTTACTCATCATATGTACTGGTAAGTTTTATCTTACTTCGGCTACTGCAAAGTAGTATTTTATGTCTTTTGGAAGCGGTAAGAAAATTATACAATGCTCTAATTTTTCTTCATTATTTTTTCAGGAAAAATAAGACCACATTTCATGTGAATTGTCAGCAAACCTAATTTTCTCTGAGAAATAATATAGTCAAACCTGTCTTAAGCAGCCACCCATGGGAAGCTTAAACTGTGGCTGCTGAAGGCAGGTGGCTGCTTAATACAGTTAAAATATAAAGGTATATGATTTTGGGGCAACTTTCCTCTGGCTGCTTAATACAGGTTGGCTGCTTAATAGAGGTGACCACTAACACAGGTTTGACTGTAATAGAAATAATTTCTTCTGCCGCAGATGTGTTTAATGCTTTAAGAGATAATACAATGTGGACATTGACATCTGAAATAGGCGAAACCTTTTGACTTTACTTTTCACGGATTTTGTTGAACTCCGTTTTTATGTTGAAAAGTTCTAGAGACAAAGAAAATTCCCGAATAACGCATATACTTAATGCTTAGTATGCTGGGTAAAATTAAAGCAAACGACATGCTGAAATATTTTATTTTTCTGATAAAATAGGCTTTAACATTTCATGCAAATTGTCTCCAGACAATCTGCATGAAATGTCAAAGCCTATTTTCTGGGGAAATAAGAAAAAAATACATCAATTTGTCATCTGCTGATTTTGCCCAAAAGTTAAATAGACAATTAATCGACTGAAGTTGGTGTTTTCGGCCTAGTCAACCCAGTAGGGTCATGTCGAGCCGGTTAGTTTGCCTAACCACTTTTTACAGGCAGGTTTAGTCCTCCAAGCGTTCACCTAACCACACTTTTTTTATGGGCAGATTTCATTAACCAGTGCATTGTATTTGTGCACATTCTGTCTTCAGAAACAGCCCCTTTTAAATCAGTGGGAGAGAATGACCGCCGAATCAATCTCAATCTCTATGAAACAATGTTGCCGGACCCCGCGGGATCAAACCCGCGACCTCCTGATCACCAGTCGGACGCGCATCCGAATGGACCACAAAGGTCACGAGCTGCCAAATTTAATCGGTAGGTCTTCACATGGTCTAGTCCTGAATATTCCACAGCTGACTACCCAGACAATAACCCAGCTAGCATTCTTTATAAATCTAAAGCGGGCCGTTATCGGCCCATCAGCTACCCTGACGGGCCGATAACGGCCCGCTATAGATTTATGTAGAATGCTTACTGGGAACATTTTCAAGAAAAAAAAATTTAGGAGAGATAACAAAAGCATATATCTTCCATAGCAATGCCAGTCATCATAAAGAAAGTTCACTAGACAAAACCTCTTAAAGCCAGTTCCACTGGATATTCTCCATTAGGAAGATTATCCCTGTGGATCTTACCAAATAACCGTATTTCGCTTAAAGGAAAAAGTGAGGCTGGCAAAGAATGCGTCTGAAATGAAGGCCAGGCAATTTGATACAAAGACCAAAACCGAAAAAAATAAGGCTGTAAATGATGTTTAAGCTTTAAATCTTTTTGTCAAGAGCACCACAATTTTAAATATTTTATGAGGTTCTGAGCAGACAGTGTAGACCCAGATCAGACGCCGCAAATGCGGCGTCTGGTCAGGGTCCACACTGTTTTCCACTCATTCAGCAGTTTTTAGACACACCAAGAGGTAGTAAAATTGACAGTAAAATTTTTGGACAAGTATGGTTGATAAAGTGTCCGAATACTTAGGGTAAATATGGTATATCTGATAAAATCCCAGTAAATACACATCACGTCGTTACAACGTCGCTGCAACGTCGCGACGTTGCAGCGACGTTGTATCGACGTTGTGTGTTTGCTGGTGAACTTCCCAGATTGCTGTTGCCTAAAAACATACAACGCAAAGTATCATCAATACCTGAAACTGAAATAACTGTTGCCGGGGTTGCTAAACTCTATCAAATCTAAATTTAGCTAAGGGAGCTTCACAGATGCCTTCCGGCCAACAGTCCTGTCGAAGCTCAGTCGGATAATTGCACCAATGAGCAGTGGTCAAAGTCTTTCAAAGATCTCTGGACACTAGCACTGGTCCAGGTTGAAAGAAGGCTCAAATTTGTACTCTTCAAACAAGAGATTGAAACTGACCTTGCCAAGTCTCGGCCAATTTTATTAACATGCTCAGCATGCAAAACTATAAATACATATACTTGTAGCTGCCTCTAATTAGGCCAACATTTTCACCAGCCTTAATTCAAAATTCTTTAGTGGACAAAAACAATGTACGAGGGCAACTCAACAAGAAATCAGATTAGTGTATTTCTAATTGGCTGACAAGGCCACGATTTTCATGCCATTGTAATGCACGATATAGGCATGCGTAAAAATAGCATCTGTGTCAGTTTATTCACTGATATTGGATGTTAAACATGGACACTAATATAAACACTTTCTTCATCTAAATTAGAATACAGAGTTGTAATTCTTGCACATTTTTGAAAGGGGCTGAGCGCAAGGAAATATACAACGAACTAAGCCTTGTATATGGATCTTCTACACTATCATATGTTCAAGTATAAATATTCTGGCCTACTAGCTGCCATTGATGAGGAAATGTGCAATAATAAAGAGCAGGATCTTGTAAATTGTGATGGTGGTATTCAGGAAGATATTATCAGATTGCAAAGATATCATATGGTAGCGTTTCAACAATCTTACATGATAATTTCGGTTTTCGCAAGCTAAGAACCTGTTGTTTCCCAAGCAGCAAATGGCAACTGGAGCATCAATAAGTAGTGGACTTGTAAATAAGGTCCAGGTCGAAGAGAAATATTCTTTTGGGTTTAGAAACTGTAGAAGATACCTAGGGCCATTAACTATGAGGCAGAAAACAAAGCCCAAAGTCGTCAATGAGTAAGGTTTAAAGATATAACTCAGAACCTCACAATACTTTCCAAGCATCTTTTTCCATTTTTATTTCTAATTCCTGGATAACCCTGGATATTACCACAGGCCCCCTAGCAGTCTCTCTTAAAAATAAGGGTTTTTTTTATAAAGGCAATTTTCGGCCAAATAAAAGTTTTTCAGGATAAATTTTGTACAAAATAAAGAGCATTTAATGGTTACATTTCTTGGCAGATCCCAAGCAAAAGAATTCCGAGTCATTGCCTTTCAAGCAAAATAGGGAGAAAAATTGCAGAGAAAATCTAATATTTTCATCTTTAAATGGTAATGACAATATTAACTTGCATTTCTGTTTAGAAGTATATGAGTCTATGTAACAACTATAATTTGTTGTTACAAAATGCTACATATTTTCTCTATCCTTCTCTTGCATTTACATATTTGCCAAATATATAGGTTTTCTCATCAAAATACAGGTTTTTACAGGTTTTCAGCCAAATTAAAGGTTTTAAAGGATTTCAACAAAATTAAAGGTTTTTAAAGGTTTTAAAGGTTCCCGTAGGGGCCCTGTTAACAGGGCAAATACATCAAACTGTACTGAAAGGAGTTAAAAGAAAAATAACAAGCCTCAAAGTGTATTACTTTTTAATATCCTTCTTGCACAAGATCAGATCTAAATCCAAATCTGATATAATATCACATTTAGTTGTTTCAAACTAATTCAAAGTAAACATGATACTTCAGACAAAATTGTTTTGTGTCTCTTCTGAAAAGGGGTCTGTCTACTGTAAAAGCAATGAATTTGCCCACATAAGATTATAACAGATCCCTTTCCAGAAGGGGATTGGTGTGCAAGAAAGCAAACTGGAAGTCACAAAGTGTTGTCTCCCATGTTTGTGTTGAGGTTTTACGGCCCAGTCAACCCAATGATGTCATGTCGAGCATGGTCAGTTTGCTTTACCACACTTACTGAGCAGGTTTAGCCCTCTAAGCTGTTAACCAGTAATGTGCACATTCTTTTGCCAGAAACTGACAACTGCCCTCCTTGAATCAGCAGGAGGGAAAGAATGACTGTAGAAAATATTTCATGATCAATCTCCACAAAAGAATGTTGCGACCCAGTGGGGGTCGAACCCAAAATATCCTGATCACCAGTCAGTTGCGCATCCAACTAAGCCACCAGGGCCGGCTGTCTCCCATGTAAAATGGTGGAAAATCTATCAAATGTACCCAGTCTTGTAAATACTTTACACCATGAGTATCAGTGCCTTATCTCGAGCTATGATACCATGAGGTTTACTAATGAAATTTTTATCACTACCGTATTTGCTCAATATATTGGGACACCATACCTCGCTTTCCTAAAATTGAAACAAGACCCAATACTTCGGGTTATTATGGTATCTGCTCATGAGTCAATACAAGTACTTCAAGCAAAACTATATCAATTAACACCAATTAAAGTGTTTGTGTAACTTCAGCTGAAGTGTGCTAAGCATTTTAATGGTATGTCAGTGATTTCTCCACACTTGAGGTGGACCTGTATGAATAATAAAGCATAGAATGCAATATGGTGATGCTAGGAATTGGTCTAAAGTATGATTTTGAACTCATAACCTAATGATAGAGAGACAAGTGGTGAACCTACTGTCAGAGCCCTCAATATGAAATTATGATAATGATACATTTATTACAGTAAATATGAATGTAAATACATTGTACCTTGCAGAAATATATGGCACTTTTACACATGATTCATCTATTCATAGAAGCAGTTTTATTCTTTTTATCTATTCTGAGCTGAACTGGGGTAAATGCGGACAAAATCAGTTCATTTCCATGATTTATAGTTTAAGATAACTTCCAATTATGTATTATGTATAAAAAATAAATCAGTACTATAGGTAAGGATTTATTCTGCAATGATGGTATAAAAATATTTTCTTTTTTAGTTATAAGACCCAATGTGGGGAAAATCAAAAGCTTTCCCATATGCAAACACCAAAGATTAAGGCTGACCCAGGTCTTTGCTGGAGTTTTATACATCATAAAAATAATACATGTACTGCGACAAAAAGTGCTGATCCCAACATGAGTGTCTCAGCAGGCTTGCCTGGGTTTTTTTTGCTATAAACATATGAAAAGTTGGTTTCCCAAGTAGGACTCATTAATATCATTATCACCATAGTATAAAATTCATGCAATCATTTTGGTCTCTTAAAGCCCCCTTTAGCTGGCTTCTTCTTGGCTGATCCTTTCGCCTCTTCTGCCTGAAAATACACGTGTGATACAGTGGACTTGTTAAAGAAGAGTATCTGGACCCAGCTGTTCAAAACTAACGATGTCGTTAGTTAACATATTATTATCTTAATCATTAAATATGGCATACATGCTAATACTTTTTGCTGAAAATATGTGAGTAGCTTTTGCATTTGCAAAAGCTACTCACATTTTTTACAGCAAAAATACCTGTGAATTAGATATTGTACTTACTAGAACAGTTAACATTTTGACCACTAATGCACTTGTTAAGCTAACAACGCTTTGAACAATTGGGCCCTGGTGATAATTCTAAGATATTTTTTCTTATTTCTACATAAAAAAACATATGTTGTTGGTTGTCATTAGAAGCGCCTCAGTAAAGCACATCTCACAAGTTGGTTGATTGGGTTGGAGTTTAACAGCCCAGTCAAAACTATTATGGTAATGTTGAGCTGGTCAGTTTACCAAACCACACATTTCTTGAGCAGGCTTAGTCCTCTAGTCTAAGCGGTTAACCAGTACTCGTGCATATTCTTTCACCAGAAACTGACAACTGCCAGATGAGAGAGAATGACCAACTAGTACCCACAATATGTTTTATGCAGAACTGGAGAAAATTATCCCAGAAAGCAACATGCTAAAACTTACCTTTAATATGTTCTGGTGACAACATACATGATCTGCAATATGTCCTTATGATGTGCGCCCATCAAAGACTTGCATATGCCTGTATATCCACACAATCTCAGCCCAGTTGTTCAAAACCGACGATGTCGTTAATTAACGTATCATTAAAACCTTGATCATTAGATATGGCATATGCGCTAATAATTTTGCTGAAAAAAATGTGAGTAGCTTTTGCATTTGCAAAAGCTACTCACATTTTTTTCAGCAAAAATACTTGTGAATTAGATATTGTACTTACTAGAACAGTTAACATTTTGACCACTAACGAACTTGTTAAGCTAACGATGCTTTGAACAACTGAGCCCTGATCAGAATCTTCTCCTGCCCTCCTGAAGATACCTTGAATCTTCAGCTGTTCATAAAGCTCCCAAAGACCAATTAGAGATGCATGGGAGTCCAGTGGCAGACAGATCCGAGCCATCACTGAGAGCATCGGATATGGTTCAGTTTCTCACAGGACTCATAATCTCCACAGCTCCAGATAAGGCACTTTTGTTTCAATCAAAAAGTACTGAATTTTTCTACACGAAAACACAAGCTGCTTCTAATGTGTGCTCACTAATGAGGCCATTGCTATTTGTCATAGCTTTTAACGACACATCAACTACTTGCAGGTCATTGTATTACCTTCCAGAGAAAAGGTAAAAAAGTACAGAAGAGGTAGTAGAGAGGAAAGAGAAAAATAGAGGATAATTTTTTTATCTTGAAGTTTTACAACACAGTAAACCCAATGGGGTCATGTGGAGCGTGGACAGTTTACCTAATTACACTTTTACTGGGCAGGCTAAGTCCTCTAAGTGGTTAACCTGAATTCTGCAAATTCTTTCACCAGAAACTGATAACTGCCCTTCTTGAATCAGCGGAAGGAAGAAAATGACCACAGAAAATATTTCATGATCAAAGTCCACAAAAGAGTGTTGCCGACCCTGCAGGTGTCGAACCCGCACCCTCCTAATCACCAGTCGGACACGCATCCAACCAAGCCACAGAGGCCAGCATAGAGAATGATGGATAAAAAACAACAACAAAGTGACAATAAAGCAGACACAGAAGAAAAACTAATGTTTCTCCTGTTCCCACTCTATCATTCATTGTCTGTCAGTCCTCAGATGATAATTTGTTGCTTGTGACTATTAAATGTATATCTTGTGGGTGTTTAATGGAATTCCCTTGACTACCCATATACTTTGGTGCAAAACTAACTAAAATTATCCTAAAATATTGCCATAATTATCAACTTATCTGGAGCTACTTGGTATGTTCTACATCACAAAACACAAACAACTTGTCACAAGGTAGTAAGGCTCGCACAATTAATCGGTTAACTGATTAATTGATCAATAAATTCCACAAAAATGATTATCGCTACAGATTGCTAATAATTGTTTTGATTTCTGTGTCTGTTACTTTACCATATTTACCTTCAGGATTAGACACCTCAACTCTATACCATACTTTATCCAAAATTTGAACAAGTACAATTTATTACCCAATGTTGCGCCTAAAAATAGCTGGATGAGTGGCAAAGTGTAGACCCTGATGAGACACTGCATTTGCTGCATCTCATCAGGGTCTACACTATTTACTCAAGCTTGTCTTAACAAATACATACAGTGTAACATATAGTTAGAGTCATGCTAAGACAGACAGGTAAAATTATCAGACAGATAGGTAGAATTATGACCAAATTTTCAGTGATTACTTATCGATTATGGATCACAATGGCAGGACTGATAAGTGATTATCTTTTCAGCTCTGATTAGCCAGCCTTACAAAGTAGCCAAAGAAAAGCAATAGCTTAAGATAAGGATATGTTCAAGAGTTTATGTTTCATGCTGTTTCACTGGCTGTTCAAAACAACAGAATATGTGAGTCCTGTCAGGGTCCATACTGTTTGGCACTCGTCCAGCAAATTCAAGACATATCAAAAGGCAGATTTGTTCATACATGTATTTTGGAATGGAAAGGAGTTAAGGTGTTCGAATATTTAGGATACATATGGTATAAAGAATAGCCTTATATTAAGGATCCAGTCTAACATGAAAAGGCTTCCTAAATGTGGGATATCGCTCATTATACGTGCGTAAGAAAATTGATTGAGGTTGTATGGCCTAGTCAGCCCAGTTTACCTAACCACACTGTTTCATGGGCAGGTTTAGTCCTCAAAGCAATTAACCCTTAAAGGGCCAAGAAAAACTGCATCAGAAAATGTCGTCTGTTTATGTCGTCTGCTGAATATTCTTGCAAACTTTTCAAACCTATTTTTGCATACAGGCAAACAGTGTGGACCCAGATCAGACTGCTCCTAAAGGAGCAGTCTGATCTGGGTCCACACTGTTTGCAAAAATGACTTTTAAAATCACAAGCAGATGTCAAAGCAGACGACAATAGTTGTGATTGGCAGTTTAAGGGTTAACCAGTATTTGTGCACATTCTCTCATCAGAAACATCACAAGAAAAAGGCTCTCCAGACTGTAGAATCAATCTTTCAGTGAACATACCGAGGCTGTAGCTAGTTCTTTGATCTACCCTTATGTGAGTAAACAGCATAGGTTCTGGCATGACACAGCTCTTTTCCAATGATGCAGCTCATATATTTACAGTATTTGGTCTGGGTCTACACTGTTTGCTCAGGCCTGTCTATTCAAATACAAATGCCATTAATGTCTACGAAATTACCTTTCTCTTAGTAGCATTTGAGGGAGATGACAAAACCTTGAAGAATCCATCCAAACGGCCCTGTGTACTGCCTGTACGCGCCTTAGCTAGCTTTTTTACTCCATTTCTCATTCTGTCTTCACTGAAATAAGCCAAAACAAACTCTAATACATATTACCGAAGTAAAATACAAATATCTTCTGCATAAAAGGTTGTTTTTAATTTGCTTTAAAATCTGTAACTTTGTGCTTTGCCTTTAAATACTATAGCCAAAAACGTAAACATATTTTTTTCCCAAGTCTATGACATGTGGTCCATATGGTAGAGAACAAAACTTCAGACCAGTATCTAACATCAGGGCAAGTGTGACCTACATGTACTTCCATCCCAAGGTTCAGGAGATAAAGCCTTTTAAAAACTTTAATTAACGCAGATGCTGACACCAGTATAATTGTTTACTTTCCTTCGCCTCCTTCATAGGAGGAGTATTAACCCTTACCAAGCTGAATAAATTAAGATGCCACATCCACTTCTAATTTCTTTTTACAGCCAATCAGATTACTTGATCCAGGTTGTTGATACCAATTCACATACTTTATGACAAACAGTGCAGATCCAGATCAAATGGCTTCCACTGACCTGGATCTCACTGTTTGCAAAGGCAGGACATATCTGAGTACAGCAGGGCAAGGGTTAAATATTTCTCCACAAAAATTATGTTCCGGGTACTCAGTAGAAGTGCCTTAGAAAGGGGCTTCTCGTGAGTATCCAAACAGCTTTGTGTAGAAATTGGAAAAATAAATCAATATGTTTTGGCTCAAAAAGTGTCTTATCTAGAAGACTTAAGTTCCCCTAAGTGCACATTAAACACCATACTGAGTCAAAAATCTTCAGAAGGCAGTGACACACTTATCCTGTCAATATTTTAGCCATTTGTGATGAATGCTAGCAGTTGCACAAATACTGACATATGAACAAACAGTTGGATGGAAACCCAGACACCTATCTGCAAGCAATGACAAGAAAGAAACATAACACACAATGAATATCTTTAGTCAAGATAATACTCATCAAGGTTTTCTATTCATCAGCGGAGTCCACAGAATGATTCTATAAACAGTGAAACTCTTTATCAATCCATGAAGGTAAGCATGCTGACTTGAAATACTGCTATTCTCTTACAGGACAGGTTTCCATTCTGTTTGCTCTGGTTCATTTTACTGGTACAATCCTATCAGCAAAGATTACCTTATTTACACTTAACATTTGGATACCAGGGCCCAGTTGTTCAAAGCATCGTTAGCTTAACGAGCTCGTTAAGGGTCATTTCGTTAACTGTTTTAGCAGATTCAATATACAATATTCTGATATTTTTTGCTGGAAAAATGTGAGTAGCTTTTGCACTGCAAAAGCTACTCACATTTTTTCAGCAAAAATTTCAGCATATTTGCGTATCACGAGATGTAAATTTTAACGAATCGTTAACTAACGATGTCGTTAGCTTTGAACAATTGGGCCCTGATCTCCTTTAATACTGCAGTGGGCCTAAATTTGAACAAGTCCATTTTACTATCAGTTGATTTCTCTAATAAGAGCTGTCCTGGACAGCGCAGCTCTCCAGAATCAAGCTTTGCCTTTTATAAATACTTTAACCATAAACTTTAAAGGGGAATGCAATATAAGTTGTAAGTATATCTTGGAGTATAGTGCTTAACAAATCAATTATTTTGAAGCAAGAGTTTTCAAAATCGGCCTAAAAATAATTATGGTGGTTTGAATATATTTAAAATGGCTGTCATGGATGCCGCCATATTGTAGGCTTTGTGATGTCACACAGCCCAAATTAAATGTGAAAAACCAAATTATAAAGGGTTTTTAAGAATAATTTTGCTACAGATCTAATTTTTTCTAAGTCTGTCACTTCGACCTAAAGCTGGTATGGTAGAGAACAAAACTTTAGACCAGTATCTAACATCAGAACAAGTGTGATCTACTTCTATCCATAGGTTCAGGAGATATAGCCTTTTAAAAACTTTAACCTAAAACTTTAACCAGCGCAGACCCCAAAACCCATGCCTACTCTGAGGTGACTACTACAGCTCTATTTGAATTTTCGTACAAGTGAGCTATAAATGCTGCATGCATGGCAAACCGTGTAAACCCCAATACAATAACAGTTTTTGGATCTACACAGTTTGCTCACGTCTTCTGACCAAATACTTAGGCTGGAAAATATAGTACCTGTTAAGCTGACATATTAAACAGAACACGGATATTTCGTGGGTACCTGCATCTGGCTTCACAAAACCTACAGGTTGCCACATTAACTTTCTTTTGGTAATGTTGGAACTCCCCAGACTTCTCAACTTATAAGAGGAATAAAACAATCACATGCTTCTATATAATCATGTCCAGCTTGCTACTCCTTTGGGTTTTTTTTTTTACCGTAATAACCCTAAATATTCAGCCAGAAAGGCCTGAGCAAACAGTGTAGACTCAGATCAGATATTGCAGAATGCAGCATCTGATCAGGGTCTGCACTATTTGCCATTAAGCCCAGCAGCTTTTAGACTGATCAACAGGTACAATGAAATTGTTCAAATTTTAGAACAAGTATAGTAAGGAGTTAAAGTGTCCCAATATTTATGGTTAATATTTCACCCAAAAATTTTAAAAAGTTTTGACTACCTAGTTATGAGTCTAAACAGTGCTGGCAGAATGGCAAATAGTGCAGACCTTCAACAATCTGTTCTTTTAGCCGGGCTTATCTGGAGCAGTCCAATCTGAGTCAATACTGTCTGCTCAGACATTTCTGACCAAATATTCAAGATATATATAAATGGTACATATCAGTGCTCGAGAAACAGAAAATTGCCAATCGGTCCAGTCATTTTCGGCCGCATCAACGGAGTATTGAGTCATTTTCCACAGCATTTACAGAGTTTGCTGAGTGGAGATTTCGGTATTTTCCGTAACCATTATTAAAGGTTTTCCGTATTGCAATTTCCAAATGCAGATGCTGATTTATCATTAACATAACGAATGACATACCAACATTGCTAACTCTGAACATGCTCATAAGTATCACGATTATAAACAGCAATATAGCTCATTATTAGCAGACATGTGGGATTTAATGTACTTTCACTTTCACAACAACCAAGCACTCAGTCGGTGAAGAGGGAAACAACTTGGGCTCAGCTGTTCAAAGCTAACGATGTCCTTAGTTAACGATTCATCAAAATTTACATCGAGTGATACGCAAATATGCTGAAATTTTTTGCTGAAAAAATGTGAGTAGCTTTTGCAGTGCAAAAGCTACTCACATTTTTTCAGCAAAAAATGTCAGAATATTGTATATTGAATCCGCTAAAACAGTTAACGAAATGACCCTTAACAAGCTCGTTAAGCTAACGACGCTTTGAACAACTGGGCCCAGAGTATGTTGTGGCGAGTCACGTTTTCGTGTTCGCTTTGTGCTGCAGCTAGCCACTACATGCTTTTTTTTCTTTCTATGGACTAGTAAAAAAAAATGTAGTGTTTTACACTAGCACCTTTTCAAGGCCCAGCATATCCGACTTCGGCAGGGGTATTTTTTTTATTATGGTTTATTTATTAATAAAGCATTTTATTTACAGATCAGCGCATACATTAACAAGAGCTGTCGTAGGACAGCGTAGCTCGCCTGCTGGGTACATTTTATATTGTAACATTTTTATCATTAAGAAATTCAAAATGAAATAATCTATGAAATAATTTTCAAGTTATATGGCGAAATCATTCAACCATATAATATAGGTCACACTGACCTAGATGTATTTGTATGTAAATCATTTTGTCACATAGATATAATAATCCAGGTATGACAATTCTCCATGAAATAGTAATAAAAATAAAAGGCAAAATCACTGAAGCATGAAATATAGGTCAGAATGACCTAGATATAGTAAGTGGTCATTCATTGGGTCACATGGAACTAATATCCCAGGTGTGACATTTATCCAACAAATAGTATTCAAGATATAAGGCAAAATCACTGAACCATGAAATATAGGTCACACCAACAGAGATATATTTTGACGTCAATAATCGGGTCACAAGGAAGTAATATCCCAGGTGTGACATTTATCCAACAAATAGTATTCAAGATATAAGGCAAAATCACTGAACCATGAAATATAGGTCACAATGACCTAGATATAGTAAGTGGTCATTCATTGGGTCACATGGAAGTAATATCCCAGGTGTGACATTTATCCAACAAATAGTATTCAAGATATAAGGCAAAATCACTGGACCGTGAAATCTAGGTGACCTGGACCGTAAAATGTAGGTCACCATGACCTTCACTCTCTTACACTTAAACCGATGTCACATAGTTAGCTGATGTATAACCAGTTGTGTCTATAACCTGTAGGCATATAAGATTTTACAAATGTGTCCTAGATTTTGACCCCTAGCCCCACTCCAAGGCCCACCCTGAGGTATGAACCCAGGGGTATGTTCTTTTGGAATCTCAGAAGACTCCTCCAGGTACCCAAATTCTAAATATGAATGCTCTATGAGGAGTGAAAGTCAAGATATAAGAATTTGAAAAACTTTAACACAGTATTACAAAGGTGTCCTAGATTCTGACCCCTAGCCCCACCCAGGGGCATGAACCCAGGGGTTTATTCTCTTGGAATCTCAGAAGACCCTCCAAGGTACCTAAGTTCCAAATTTGATGCCTCTGTGAGGAGTGACTGTTGAGATATAAGCATTTGAAAAACTTTAACGCAGTGTGACGGGAACGGGAACGGGAACGCAAACACGAACGCAAACGAAAACGCAAACGCAAACGCGGACGACCGGGGTGACTACAATAGCTCTCCTTGTACTTCGTACAGGCTAGCTAAAAAGCATGTTAAAATTACAATGAAGTGCATTAAACAGATATTTTGAATTTAAATGAACAGCCCACTTTTATTGTTGTAATGCATGACCAAGCAGGTATGAAGTGCTGTACCTTTTATATTTACTGCAATAAACCCAAATGCTAGGACAAACAGGCCCGATCAAACAGCAGACACGCAAAATACGCAGCTTCTGATCTGCATCTACACAGTTTACCACTCACCCAGCAATATAAAAGATGCATCAAGATGAAATAAAAAAGACATATTCAAATTTAAGGACCACTGTGGTTAGGCGTTAAGGTGCTCAATACCTAGGGTAAATACAGTACTCAAAAGCTGGCACTGTTCAATATGAGCAGTTACTTAATTTTTGTCACACGGATAAAGCTGCGTTGGGATAATGAGCTCTAGGCGATTTCTGGTACACAGACGGATTATGTATTGACAAAAGGTTTGTTTGTATAGCTCCACATAAGATATAAATTTAAAGTCCTGTAACAGAAAATATGAATTTATGGAACAAACTTTATATGTCCTTCTGAAGTGAAATTTGGTCCAGCTCTTCAAAAATCAGCTTCAGACTGTAGAACCGGCATTTTCTCGAGCCCTGGTACATATATACAAGTTGATTGGTTTGGAGTTTAACAACCCAGTCAACACTGGGTCATGTTAAGCCAGCAAGTTCATCTAACCTGGGCAGATTTAATCCTCTAAGCTGTTAACCAGTACTTGTGCACATTCCTTTGCCAGAAACTGACAAGTGCACATTCCTTTGCCAGAAACTGATAATTGCCCTTCTTGAATCAGCAGAAGGGAAATATTTCATGATCAAGCTCCACATACATATTCAAGTATACATTTTTCCGTAGCTCCCAATAAGAGGTATATCCATACAAATATTTTTTCTTATTTCTCCACAAAAACATGTTGTAGTACTCATTAGAAGCGCCTCCCTGAGGCACTTCTAATGAGTACCACAACGTGTTTTCATGGGAGAAAAAAAAAAGAAAATGATCAACATTTTTCATTTGAAAAAAAGCCTCCAGACCAGCACTATTTACAACCAAAAAAAATTGATATTTCTATTTTTGTTTCTCTTCAACAACATGTTTTAGTACTCATAAATGTCTTACTTAAATTGTTTCTGTTTCACCATAAACTCTATTAATTCGTCTTCCTTTGGCTCTGTCCATTTCAGCTGAAATCAACAACAATATTTATTTTTTACTTTTGAACCCCTTTTACAACATTAAGGGGAATGGACACACTTTCAGGGGAGGTAATTCTAAATTGTTTTGTCTCTTTCTGAAAAAGGGTCTTCTCTAAGAGGAAAGATTTGCTCCCTTTTGGATTCAAACCTGGGACCTCACCATCTGAAGACAGGAGTGCTAACTACTCTGCCACCTGGACGCTTCTAGGCTGAGTGTAAGGTGGAAAGATAGGTGCTTAGTAAACATGGATGGAAGATCCTTAAAAGTAAGATGAAAACAAATTCCCTAAATGAACTAAAATTCTGGTATAAGGCCTTAAAATCTCAGAACACCAGTTCCACCCCGTATTTATATTTACAAGAAAATTCAAACCTGTGTTAATGGCCACCAGTATTAAGCAAACACCTGTCTTAAAAGGCCACTATTTTAAAGGAAATTTACCTGTATTATGCAAGCACCTATTTTAAGCAACCACATTTTAGCTTTCCAATAGACAGAACTCCATATAAGGTGTTTTTGTTTTTTTTTGTCCAACCAAAAATTGTCAATATTTTTTCTTATTTCTCCACAAAATTGTATGTTGTGGGTACTCATTAGTACCCACAACATGTTTAATGGAGAAAGAAAAGTATTCTCCAGAAACCTCCCTTATCTGATACCTCCCTTATCTGGTGCTATGGCCACAGCTGCTTTGACTGTATATTTAATACATTATCCTTTATTCTAATGCACTCAAGTAACACACGTCTGATTGGATAACGTCAAAAATTTGTGATGGTATATTCTGTGATATACTGTTGGAAACCTGACAGCATCAATTAAAATTGCTTTTCATTGGCTGGCATTTGCTTTACACAGCACACAGTGCTTGCCGATTTGTGCAAATAGTGCAAGTTTTTTTAACAAAAAAAAAAAAAAAAAAATTGATTAGAAAACAAGCATTAGAAGTTCCTCAGGGGTCTTAAAGCTGATAGAATGGGAAAACTTATCAAAATTTTCATTTGGGGAGATATACGAGGGGAGTTCAATAAGTTTGTAGAACTCGGGGTTTAACTCACAGACTGGAAGATGGTTTCAACACTACTTTTCAATATAATCCCCCCATACTTCAATGCATTTGGCCCACTTTTCTTTTAAGCAGTCTATGCCTTTGAAATAAAAGTCGTCTATTTGGTCCTCAAACCAAGCCTCTGTAGCAGCCTTGAGCCTTGAAATCTCGTTCCACGCAAGTGGGACTTCAAATTTCGAAACAGATAATAATCACTTGGGGCCAGGTCTGGACTGTATGGCGGGTGATTTAACTGCTCGAACTTGCACTCATGAATAGCCGCTTGTGCAACTCTGGACTTGTGCACAGGGGCATTATCATGCAAAAGAAGGACACCAGCAGCTAGTTTTCCTCTTCGTTTTTCTTTAATAGCAACCCTTAATTGTTTAATGACATTGGCATAGTATTCTCCTGCAACTGACGTACCAGCAGGCTTGTAATCTATCAATATAATCCCTTTGGAGTCCCAAAACACTGTGGCCATTACCTTGCTGGCTGATGGTTGGGTACGAAATTTCTTAGGTGGGGGTGAGCCAGGGCGCTTCCACTGCATGGACTCTTTTTTAGTATCTGGGTCCCAGTGGTGAAGCCAAGTTTCATCTCCTGTTACAAGACGAGTGTGAAAATCTTCTGGATTGGCATTGTACACTTCCAGAAGTTCTTGACTTGACTCCATCCTTTGCTGATGATCTTGCATGTTCAGGTTTCTGGGTACCCACCTGGCAGCTACCTTTGACATGCCTAAACGTTCATGAATTATAGTGTAAACACTTCCATTAGAAATACCACACTCTGAAGCAAGTTCGGCAACTTTGATTTGGCTATTGTTTAGCACAAGTCTCTCAACATAGTAGATCATCTCCTGGCAGATGACATCAGCAGGGCGACCTGGCCTTGGGTCATCTTCTAAGGAGTCTCGCCCACGTTTAAATTCTGCTGATCACTATGCCACTGTGGAATACTTTGGGCTACTATCACCATACACATCAGCCATGCACCGATGGATTTCTTTGGCCTCTGCACCCTCCTTAGTGAGGAACTTTATGACTGCTCTAAACTCAATATTCTGACTTTCCATTTTTGTCTATGGGTATAGGTTTTCAAACAAAAAGTAAGAGCAAAAAATGTACGTGTTGACTGAATGGCTGTTATCATTCAACTGACAAAGGTTTACACTGCACAAAAATGAAAAAAGAAATCTTGAATTGTATAGAAAAATACCGAGTTCTACGAACATATTGAACTCCCCTCGTATCATCGGTTTCAAGGTAAAATTTGGTTTGGAGCCATCAAACGAAATTTCTGAACTTAAAACAAATGATATACTTCCCGAAATGAAAACTTTCAATACAGTTATCCCCTAATTTTATACCTCAACTTTATCTGACTCTTCCACTTCTGGGTCCTTGAATAACTCTCTTGCTTCCTGTCAAATAAAAATATACAAGACCTGGCCCGAAGTTATAAAACTTTTTCATGCTAAACTCAGCTGAGCATGAAATTTTTCCTGCTAATAAATCTCAAATTACTAACAATTGCAAATTCTTTCTTCCTAAACATAGCTAAGCATGAAAATTTCTCTGTTAATAAATATGAAAATGCCAACTATTGTTGGCATTTTCATATTTATTAGCAGAGAAAATTTCATGCTCAGGTGAGTTGAGCATGACAAAAGTTTTATAACCTCTGGGCCTGTTGTAGTCAAACTCTCCTTTACCCAACATACTGTATTTACCCTTGGTGTTGGGACAGACTGGCCTGCGCAATGTGTAGACCCACATCAGATGCTGCAGAATGCTGCATCTGATCAGAGTCTCCACTTCTACTAATCCAGCAGTTTTCAGATGCAACAAAAGGTATTAAAATGTACTTATTCAAATGTTAGAAGTATGATTTAAGGGGTCCCAATATTAAGGGTAAATAACAATGTCAGCATTTGTTCCCCAACATTTTGAAATTGAACTGAATTTGTTGTTATAAAGAATGTGAATTTATAACAGTAGAGCACATTTACGAAATCAAGATGATGTTCTTAAGAATTTTGTTGTTATAATAAAAGCTGTTTTAAAGAGGGTTGACTGTAATAATTAAAAATTCTTCAGACTATGTATTGTGTCAATCAAAATAAGACTAAATGCATAAAAAATACTTGTGACTCTGCCATCATTGCTACAAGAGTTAATGTCTTTAATTTCCATTACAATTGGGTTTCCAGAGGTAACTCACTTGATACTTGATAGAACCTTTTGCCTGTTAAATCAAGGTACAATGACATAAGCAAACCAGCCCCTCTGATTCTCCTGTGATGTTTACTCTGTGCATAAACACATTCTTTGCACAGGCCTGCCTGTCTCAATAATTAAGGTTACTATGGCAAGTATGTTGCCGTTTGGAGAACAAGCATCATTTCCAACATTTCCCTTTTTTTTTTTTGTTTTTTTTTTGTTTGTTTTTGTTTTTGTTTCATCATATGGTATTATGCTGTCAGAGTTTAAATTTGTACTCACTTTGTACATCCAGTTTTCAGGTACTGTATATTTCTGAAAAATGAAAGAAAGATATGCATGTTTACAGTACTCAAAATTTACATTTCACCATCATGTTGGGGGATGATCATACTATCATCATTTTCCCATCTTTGAGAACTTTTTGTACTATTAAAAGTTAAAAGCAATGATGCTAAGTCCAGTACAGAATGATGTAACATACTGGGATACTGAGGCATTTCTAATGAGTACCCACAACATATGCTTTCATCGAGAAATATGAAAAATATAGATATTTTTGGAGTGAAAAAAGCGCCTTATCAAGAGCTATGGAAACAAGAAAAATATAAATATTTTGTGGTTGAAAAAAGTACCTATTCTGGAGCTATGTAAATTTCAAAGATGACAAATGCAGTAAATACAGTATTTCAAAGATTACCTTTGCATCTAGATGTTTCAAAATTTCCTCAATAGATTTGTGTTGTTTAATGAGATCCATAGCCCTCTTTGGTCCAATACCTCGGATAGATTCACAATAATCACAGCCCAGTAATATACACAGGTCAATAAACTGAAACAAAATTACAAACACACAGGTAACCATGTTTTCTGACCTTAATCACCTATTAAACCAAAACACACATACTTCAGTGCACGCCAACAATTTTCTTCAGTGTGGCCAACGGGACCGAAAAAAATGGGGCCATTACTGCTCAAACCTGTTTTTGCACAAAACATCATGTAAGTCTTCTTTATAGAATCAGAATGACTTTTATTTAATTCGGCTGAGGAGGCTATTTTCAAGCAGTATTAGACAATCAACTTACCCAGTCACTCACTATTATGGGAAGAGTTATTCCCGACATATTATTGATATCATCCAGTAACATCTGAAAGTTTCAACCAGCTGGGACGCTTTAATTCCTCAAGTACTCTCCTGCCATTTTCAAGGAAACAACAGGGATTTTGGCAGAACCACATTCCGAATAAAAAGCTTTACACATTAAATATCAAGCTGATGAAGAGGAGGAATGTTTGATTTTTTTGTTTTTTGAAATGACAGTCCGATTTGTCTTCACAGGGCACTCTGTGGGTAGCCAAGAATCCAGAGTGTCTTCAGGTGGACACTGAAGACTCCGATCATACTGCAAGGATGTGCAGGCTAATCGGAGTCACTGCTGGGCATACATGAAATCTTGTAGGAAATGCTGTGGCCCAGCTAAAATGTAAAGCCTTTGTTTCTAAGATAAAATACCTGACATTTAACCCTTGTCCTGCTGAACCCGGATATACCTTGTCTTTGCAAACAGTGTAGATCCAGATCAGTTGGCTTCTGAAGAAGCCAGCTGATCTGGATCTCTTTGCAAACAATGTAGATCTAGATCAGTTGGCTTCTGAAGACGCCAGCTGATCTGGATCTGCACTGTTTGCCATTAAGTGTGTGAATTTATAGGAACAATCCAGACCAAGTGATCTAATTGGCTGAAAACTAGAAGTGGGTGAGGCATCTTTATTTATTCAGCAGGACAAGGGTTAAATTCAGCTGAAGATTTACATAATGTAGCCAATTAAAGGTGCAGAACTCACCATACACAAAAATAAGATGAACAGACAGTTACCTCTTCTTTTGATAATCCTAATTCTTCCAATATTTTTTCATAATGGTATTCTTTTATTGGCATCTTCCTATAAAAATAAAATATCACAATAATTTTATCAGCCTCATCAAACAAGAATTCCATGGACGGTCATGTTGCATCTGCCAAGGTCTGTTAGCCTTATGATGGAGCTAATCATTAGGGTTGAAGTTGAACTTGACAAAGTCATTGGATGTGAAATACATGTCAAGGCAAGCACAATTAATAGGATAATGGATTAATTGATCGATAAATTAAAAAAAAAAATGATTATCATTACAGATTTGCTAATAATTGATCATTTGATTTCTGTGTCTGTTACTTTACCGTATTTACCCTTAGTATTAAGACATTTACCATACTTCATCTAAAATTTGAACAAGTACAATTTACTACCCACAGCTGTGTCTAAAAAATAACTGGATGGGTGGCAAACAGTGTAGGCCCTGATGAGATACCATGTTTGCGGCGTTTAATCTAGGTCTACAATGTTTGCTCAGGCCTGCCTGTCCAAATACACACAATAAAGTATAGCATATGGTAAGTCATGTTCAGACAAGTAAAATTATGACCAAATCCTCAATGGTTACTAATCAATTATCGATCACAATGGCAGGATTGATAATTATCTTTTCAGCTCTGATTAGCCAGCCTTAGTCAAGGTTATAAAAGGATACTGCATTATTTTGAGTCTGAGTTAGGGAGGAAATGTACATATATGTTTGTCGATTTGGATGACTGTAGGTCTTATAAATAGAAACAAAGCTGAACATTAATTTTGATGAAACCACAAAATCAGGGATCAATTTTAGCACTTGCTAACTTGCTAAACGCTAGTTAATTTCCTCAAAAAGCAAGCTGCAATTTCCATCACTTGCTAATTCTAGCAAGTTGGAAAGATTCTCTTTAATTGGTGGAGCCTGAGGCATTGTTGCTGAAGTTCTGCAATTTCTTTTCCAAAAGCAATGACAATATTTTTTCCAGAAAACAGATTTTGACATTACATGCAAATTGTCTCCATAGGAGACAATTTGCTTGTAATGTCAAAACCTGTTTTCTGAGAAAAATAAGAAAAATATTTTAAATTGCCTGCTGAAATTTTTACCCAGAGTGCTAAGGTTTAAAGCCACATTTAACAGTGTTTACAAGTGTGAAAAAGCAAGTTGGCTGAAAGGTTTAGCAAGTAAAAAATAATGCGACTTGCTAATTTTAGCAAGCTGTCAAAAAAGTTAAATTTGAACCCTGAAAATATGTCAAAATCATAAACAGATACACAATTTTTGATTCCATGTTTAACAGGAAGGAAAGGTATGCCAGGTTTGATTATTGTGGGTCTTAATTAAGTAGAAAAAGAGCCTAATGTTGAGGAATGGAGGAATGGATGAATTTAAAAAGTATTCAGATGTAAACACGGACCCAAATATTGCATTTGATTATCAAAGCAAGAGTGATAAAAACCTATGTTCTACCAGATGAAAAAGCAACTTCCACAGGATCACTATTTGCTATCTAAATCTTGCAAAGTTCATACTGTGTGTATGAAAACCTTATCTGGAGCTTTGCAGAGCATTTTAATACATTTCTCATCTCTCAATAGAAGTATATGTAACATATTGTGTGTACTCTCGGCACAGTCTTCGCGAAAACTGCAGGACTGTCTGACAAAACTGGCAAATTTTCAATCTGTCCTGCAGAAAATTTCAGTTTGTCTGACAAATGTCCTGTGATTTCTGGCAAAAGTGATAGTAATTTGATAACAGACAAGCCTCCTGTCCTGCAGAAATTTATTTTGTCCTGCCAAAAATTTCAGTCTGTTTGACAGCTGTCCTGCATCTGTTGGAAAGATTTCGCGAAGACTGTCGGCAAGGAAAATTACAGGTACCTACAACATATCTTTTGCAGATTAATAAGAGCAATATCTGCTCAATACATACCTTGCTTCACTAAATGTGAGATGACGTAATACCACATTGGAGCCAAATGTAAGAGAATCCATATCTTCAGTGCCTGTAGCCCAGACTTTACCAGCTTTAACGAGGGCTGCACATTGGGCCTCAGCTTCACAAGGAGCCTAGGAGAAAGACACAAATCATAGCTAGACCTCTAAGTAAGATGTTTTTTTCCAAGCTAAGACATGTAAGAGTACTGATGTTTTTCTTACCTCTCCAAAACAATATGTTCTGTACTCATTAGATGTGACTTATCAAGACGATTCTGTTATGTATATGTACCCAACCTGTATGTTTTTGCCACATAAGTAAGAAAAGTATTTATCAGGACAAACCACCTATCTAGAGCAATGAGAGCTCTAGATTCCATATCTACACTTACATACATTGTAGCTCCAGATAAGGCACTTTTGTCAACTGAAAAGTACTTATTTTTTTCTTATTTCTCCACAAAAACATGTTGTGGGACTCATTAGAAGAGTCTTGCCTTGAGGCAACATGTTTTCAAAGAGAAATAAGAAAAATATATTTATGTGGATACCTTCTCTTACACATGTGTACACTAAATGTTGGAACACTTTTCTTAATTCCTACCCTTCTTGTCCTTAACTTTGAACATGTCCGTTTTACTACCAGGGCCCAGTTGTTCAAAGCGTCCTTAGCTTAACGAGCTTGGTAAGGGTCATTTCGTTAACTGTTTTAACAGATTGAATTCACAATATTCTGATATTTTTTGCTGAAAAAATGTGAGTAGCTTTTTTTCAGCAAAAAATTTCAGCATATATGCATATCACTCAATGTAAATTTTAACTATCGTTAACTAACGATGTCGTTAGCTTTGAACAACTGGGCCCAGGTGATACGTCTATAGCTGCTGGATGAATGGCAAAAAGTAAAGATCTAGAAGAGATGCTGCTTTTTGCAGCATCTGATCTGGTTCTACACAGTTTGCTCAGGCATCATCGTATTTACTCTAAAATATTGGGACACCTGAACTCCGTATTGTATTTGTTCCTGAACTTTGAACAAGTCCCTTTTTCAATCTGTCTATGTGTCTAATACTGCCAGATTAATGGCAAATTGTGCAGACCCTATTTAAGTCTACACTATTTGCCTGTGCCTGTGTCTAAACAGTAAGGGTATATTAGTGCAAGAGATAACCAGACAAATATATTGCTGATTTGGCATCACCTCACTGAGGCAATTCCAATGTGTATCCCAATGTATTTTTTCCTGAATCAGTAAGAAAAGGTACTGTTTGAAAAGCAACTCATCTACAGCTTTTTTCTTTTTCTCCATGAAACCTTATGGTGTAGGTACTCACTGGAAGTCGCCTTCTGGTGAGTACCTACATAATGTTTTCCAAAACATAAGTACCCAAAACATGTTTTCATAGAGAAATAAGAAAAATATCAATAATTTAGGGTTGAAAAAAATTTCTTATCTGGAGCAATGAGCACTCAAGAAAGGTGCATGACCATTTTTTATAACATGAATCAAATGTTTTTGTAGGCATATTTTTGAGACAATGTTCACAGAAGAGGTACACTAATTGTAAGAATTTTTGAAAGCAACATTTTTATCAGGTCTAGATAAGAATGTGTATCAGGTAAATAAGTTTTCTTAATTCTCAATGAAAACATATGTTGTAGGTATTTATTAGAAGTGCCTTGATGAGGTGCTTCTAATGAGTATCCATAAATTATGTTTTTGTCAAGAAGTAAGAAAAATACATATATTTTTGATTGAAAAAAGCACCTTATCAAGAGCTATGAATGAAGCTTTGGTTTTCTGAAATAAACCAAATCAACTGAATAGCATTGCAACTTGCATGTAAAGGAGATTTCTATGAAAGCACACAAAACTGGATATAGAGAGGCCAAACCAGTAACAGCCTTTACAGAGGTGGTATCGGGTTAGAAAGAGCAAAATAACCATTGCTATATTTGTGATATATTCTGTTTCTGGTGGTGTCGTCTTTTGTTGTTGTTTGTTTGTTTTGTGGGGGGTTTTTTTCTGTTGTTTTTATTAATACTAATTATCATGTCTAAATACTGGGAAGACATCATATGGCCTTCTAAAAGAAGCATAGCTCTAAACAAGGCTGTATTTTTTTTATCCAAGAGAACTGAGATTTTTCTTATTTCTCCACAGTGTGTTGTGGAACACATTCAAAGCGCTGCCTAGAGTCACTTCTAAAGAGTCCCAACATGTCATAACCCCAGATAAGAGGGGTATTCAGATAATAGCTTTCTTCTCCCTCCACAAATACTTCTGTTGAGTTTCTAATAAATACCCACAACATGTGTTGTCATGAAGGAATAAGAAAAATATCAGCACTTTACAATTGAAAAAAAAAGTGCCTTATCTGGAGCTATGGTATGTTTTTGCAGGGAAATAATCATAGGTCTTGACAAGAGTGGGTATCAGCAAAATATTTTTCTTATTTCTCCATGAAAACATATGTTGTGGGTACTCATTAGAAGCGCCTCATCAAGGCGCTTCTAATGAGTACCCACAACATATGTTTTCGTGGAGAAATAAGAAAAATATCAATATTTTTTGACTGAAAAAAGCATCTTATCAAGAGCAATGTAAAATAAGAAAATTCTTTATGCCAATACCTCCCTTATATAGAGCTATGGGGTATATGAAATAACTTACATCAACATATGGTATTCCCATAAGCTTTAGCAACTGTTTACACTCTTCATTGTGTTGTTTGGTAACTTTAACAAGTCTTCTATTAAATTTCTCAATGTTCTCTGCGTCACCTGTTAAAACCATACAATGCAGTCAAACATCAGATTCATAGGCTTTAAATTTACATACCTCCAGGTAAGGACTTTAAAGGTGTTTTTCTATTAACAAAAAGTATTCATGTTTTTCTTATTTCTGCACGAAAACATATGTTGTGGGTACTTAACAGAAGTACCTCACTGAGGCACTTCTAATGAGTACCCACAACGCATGTTTTAAAGCAGAAATTGGAAGCATACGTAACAGATACTCCCTCTTATCTGAAGCTATGTGCTTATAAAGCACATTCCATTTCTGAAATGGTATGAAGAGAGGAAGGCCCAACTATCCCCACTTTCTAGCATATTCCATTTCTGAAGTAGTATGAGGAAAGGAAGGTCCATCTATCCCCACTTTCTGATTTTAGTAAATGTCCTCCAGAGATGTTTACATCACATACAATCACCCAGGGAAACTTGACAGCATATGGCAAGGTACCCCCACTTTCTGATTTTAGTTAATGCCCCCCAAGAGATAATTTTTACCTCTGACACCACATACGATCACGGCATATATCATATCAGTGTTTGCATGAAATCTGGGGTAAACAAACGCAAGATGTGGCATAAAATTTGATTGCGTTATTGGTTTTGTAATACTTGGTTTTTGATGCCTTTTTGTAATCAGTTTCTCAGGGCTTTTCAAGGCAGGAAACATTACAGTTCTTGAGGTGGGGGCTCTTTAAGTATTAAAGCCTTAACTGATCATGTTGTAAAGATCATTAAAATTTCCTTGGTGGCACACCTAGAAAAAATGTTCCAGTTCTGCCCTGGGATGCTTTTTCACAACAATCTCAAGCTTTGTCAAATGTATGTATAGAAAGTTTGTTTAAGTTGACGTTTAACATCACTTTCAACAATCTTTCATCAACTGCGATGGTGCCTGTCCTGTGAATGCCGAAACAGAAACTTTTTGTAGTATAATACACTGATCTCACATGCCAAAAATCACATATATTACTAACACTGGTACACCAGCTTTATAACGTCTTGGTTTGAACAAGCTGGCGATCAAACCCACAACCTTCTAATCTGAATGTGGACGCTCTACCAAACGAACCACTTATACCAGTTGGTATAAGAAAAAGTTCAAAATTTATTTCCTCCACATATAACAGGGCTTCCGTTAAGCGGACGTACGACGTATATTACGCCCTGAGATTGCCACCGGACGTCCAAATTGAACTTCAAAGACGTACCGCGGACTTCCGAAATTTCTTTTGTCCGTCCGAAATCGATACCCGAGACGTCCAAAAATTGTCAAAAGGCCCGCCCACTTTTAACCAGTTGTATGATGTTTGCCCCGCCCACTTACCGGAAATTCGCTACCTGTGTTGACTGAGCTTTGAGGACGTCCCACTTTACGCTTGCGGGAGTTTTATTGACAGCCGTGTCAAGCGTCGCGGCTACCTTTTGATGGCTGCGTGATCACTGCGTGTATTTTTCACGCGTGCTGAGTTGATTAATTGATGTTTATATAATTAAATTTTCTACTGCGACCCCGAAAATATTCGTTGAAATTATATGAAGTCATTATTATTTTTTAATATTCACGTCTTAAAATCTTAAATTATTATTTTGCTAAGAACGTGTGTCGTCTGCAACACTTCCGGGAATTGCCGAGTGAAATTCTATAAATAAATAAATAACAATTATGCACAGAACGCAAATTGAAATCTATTCGAATTTAGAAGCTTACGTTTGTCATGACAACAAAAGCAATTTTTCAAATGAAAAGAAAACATATTTTTCGTCAAAAGTTTTGGAAAACCCGTTTCTAAATTTATGCGTAACCTTGTTCCGGTTGCGCTGTTTACCAGCGCGGAAAAGACGCAAAGTAAGTCTAAATATAAGAGATTTGCGATGGTTTTGCTTGCTTTTCTCCGCGAACGAACGTTTTGCTGTTGGTATTTCATCGAGAGCTGCCTTTAATTTGTTTGTTGTTGCACGAGTCGGCGCCGTTTTCCCGCAATTTTTGTGAAGTAAGCAACTCGTTCGCTCGTGTTGATCAGCTTCAATCCGAACAAATATTTCATTAGATACATTTCTGCAAAATAATTTCAGCATAGTTTATTTTTAAGAAAACATGTTTTGGGTGTTTTCTCTCATGTATTCTCTTTTCTTTATTCTTTCTCTGGGCTTTGAAACGAATGCGAAGTTGTACCAATGTTGATGCCTTCGCTAAGGTCCGACATACAAGTACAGGCTTTCCAAACAGATGCGATCGAATTTTAATAAGCGATAAGGGCATTTTTAAAACACATCTAAGAGAAGCGTATATCATGATGATTCTGTGTGACACAGAAATAAGAACCTATGTTCTACTAAAGAAAGGGCAGACTGCCGCAGCACAGTAAAAAAGTGGGACTTCCTAGATTTTCCTGTGGGACTTCCAAATTTGAGGGGTAGGAAGTCTGGGACTTCCTGAGTCTGGAAGTTAATGGAAGCCCTGATATAACTTATATAAAGGCTCATGACCAACTACTATCATAGCCCCAGGTAAGTGGAGTATTTAAGAATATACAGTATAACCTCCATGGCTCAAACACGGATGGCTCGTTTACCGTGGAAATTCTTTCGATAGCTAAAGAAAAGAAATATTTTGGGACTTTAAGGGAATTTTTCTTATTTTATCAGAAAATGTTATGTTGTGTGTACTCATTAGAATTGCCTCATCAAGGCAATTCTAATGAGTACACTCAACATACCATTATTTTATAGAAGATGGAAAACACATTCCTAGATTATTTTCAGTTGCCTTCTGACCTTGCGCTATGATTAACCCTCAGTGGCTCGAATTATCCATGTCTCGAACAAATTTCCATGGTCCCAAAGATGTTCGAGTCATTGAAGTTTGACTGTATTTTTCTTACTACTTCATGAAAACATATGTTGTGGGTACTCTCAGTCTATGTGAAATCTGTAGCACCCCTAGACATGTCAGATAAAAATTTGTTCCAGCTAACAAAAATTCTAAGATTTTCAAGTACATTTTAATCATTTGTCTGAGCAATGTCAGACAGACTTCAAAAACTTTTTGCATACTCCGGTTTCTAAAGAGTACCAACAACATATGTTTCCCCGAGATATAAGAAAAATAAACTTTGGGTTTGAAAACCTTATCTAGAGCTATGTAGTATCATATTACCAGCTTCTTCTGCCTGTTCCAGGGCTTTCTGTGCCTCCTCACGCCTCTCTTTCCTCTTCTCTAACTGCAACAGACCAAAATAAACTGACTATCCAGAGAAATAAAATGAGGCATTGTGAAAAAGAAATAACACTTTCTGACAGCAATGCACCAATGATTGGTTATATATCATAAATATTTTGGTTTATGCCTATAAATCAATTCCAATAAATTATAATCAACAGTAAAATTCAAAATCAACAATTCAGGAGTTGTCAAGGAAAATTCTGGGATAATTTTTCTCTAATAACATACTTTGTGAGTACTCATTAGAAGAGCCTCAGTGAGGCCCTTCCAATCCAATGAGTACCCACAATATATGTTTTTATGGAAAACTGAAGAAATAGTCCCAGTTTTATCACCAAATACTGCTCAACAAGTCTTCTGTTACTTCCTTATCATGCCTAGCCTTAAATTTGAACATGTCCATATTACTACCTGTTAATATGTCTAAACCTGAGACTTGCAAACAGTGTAAACTCTTATCATAACCCGCATTCTGTGGCATTTAATCTAGGCCTGCAACTACTGCCATAAAAGACTGATTTGGTGTTTTACATCCCTTTCAACATTATTTAAGTGATATAGAGACAATGGAAAAGATAATGAAAAGTCTGTGCAATAAAGCACTGTGTCATGAGCTGAATGCTGGCGGCAGCAGGATTTGAAACCAGTATCTGTGGATCTGATGTCAGGAGCCCTTATTACTCAGAAATCCGGACACTCCCTCCATGCCATGTAAAAAGAGGCCTTTCACCTTCCAAGATACATTCTCTCTTCATATATTTGATCTGTGTTTGACAAAGTCAAATGCAGTTTTGTGTTGTCACTTTCTATAACAAAACCCTTATACAGTGCCTTGAGAAGGTAGGTATTGTTCCACATGTTGTGCGCTTTCCTGGTTAATTCAATAGGCATATTTAATCTAAGCACATGCAAGCAACAAAAGCCCAGATATGAGTATGCACTCTGATCAGGGTCTTTACATTCCTGGAGGAAATGCAGAATCCATAGCTCTAGATTTCAGGGATAACCAGATAAATGTAATTTTATTTTTATCCAAAAACATGTTGTGGGTTCTCATTACAAACAATTTGACCAAGTGTTTCTAATGAGTACTCACAGCATATAGTGTCATGAAGAAATAAGAAAAATATCTACAATTTTTGGCGACAAAACGTGTTTTATCCGGAGGTTCAGGTACACACACATAGTATCAGGTAAATATGCTTCTTATTTCTCCACAAAAACATACATTATGAGTACTCAATAGAAGTGCCTCAGCGAGGCACTTCAAATGAGTACACACAATGTATGTTTTTGTGGAGAAATATGAAAAATATCACAACTTTTATGGTTGAAAAAAAGCACCTTATCTGGAGCTATGACACAGGATTCAAAGTCAAATATTACCTCTCCTGACTTCATCTCTGGTGGCTTGCCATCAAAAACATATACCGGCTTGATACCATTTTCCACCATTCTGATAGTTCGGTAGAACATTCCCATCAAATGGCTGAAACATAAAATTCACGCTCTGATCTGCACTTGTATTATTAAACAGACATTTGCTAAATTGACATATTTTTGGCCCAAAATGATTTGTGTATGCCTAAAAACAACATCAGTCGTCTGGAAATAATTGGATACATCCAGAAGAATCATAAGTGATGTAAACACTGATATTAAAGATCTATGTGCTTGATCTGTTACTCTCATTGGGTACTGTCAGTTTATCTATGCAGACTGTTAACTCTTGTCATGCTGAATAAATTAAGATGCCACACCCACTACTAATTTTCAGCCAGTCAGATTACTTGATCCAAGTTGTTCATACAAATTCAAATACTTCATGACAAACAGTGCAGATCCAGATCAGTTGGCTTCTTCAGAAGCCAATCAGAAGCCAACTGATCTGGATCTACACTGTTTGCTAAGACAGGGCATGTCGTGTTCAGAAGAGAAGGGTTAATACTATCGTCTTTATGAATATTTAGCATGTGCAATTTGATCATGCCTTTGCTTACTTGCTTACCCAATCAATGGCTACTGTATAATGTATCAACAGACAGAGAAGGCCCTGATTAGACTGCACAGATGTGCAGGCTGATCTGTGCCTTTCCTTTTTTGCCCTTTTCACATGTTGTACATAATTAACCCTTGTCCTGCTTTACCCTGCCTTAGCAAACAGTGTTGATCCAGATCAGTTAGCTTCTTCAGAAGCCAACTGATCTGGATCTGCACTGTTTTTCATTCAGTATTTGAATTTGTATCAACAGCCAGAAAAGTAATCTGATTGGCTGAAAATTAGAAGTGGGCATGACATCTTAATTTATTCAGCATGACAAGGGTTAAAGGGAATGAATACACTTTCAAGGTAGCCTAGGCAAACTCTCAAAATCGATTTGTCTCCCTTCTGAAAAGTGGTCTACTCTAAAAGGAAAGAATAATTCTTTCCTTTTAGGGTAGACCCCTTTTCTGAAGGAGACTGGTGTGCAGGAAAACAAGCAGGAAGTCATAAAAGTTGTCTCTGACTCTTAAAAAAAAGATGGAAACTCTACAATGTACTATGCAGATTCTTGTTTGATATGGCTGAAATTCTGATATTGTTTGACTACAGGACTGTCCCGGCATTTTGTGTAGATGTAAAAAAAGCTGTATCAAAGACAAAAATCCAGTCTATAGTAAGGTTCCTGTAGACAGATTTCAATTACAAATCTGCCATCGGTAAACAATGCTTAACTAGAAAATGTGCTTGCGAAACACTCTGCCCCCAACCTTATTCTTGTCCATATATGGGACAAGTAGTTGTAATAATCAATCATCATCAGTAAAGATTTCCTATGGCTGCAGTGATGCAATATACATGCAAAATTTACATGAAAGCTGCTAAACCTTAAAGTGTAAAATTATACTGAGGATATTTCACTCAGATGTTGATCAGGTCACCTGCACATTAATTCAAAACTGCATACGAAATTTCATGCACCTAGCTCTAGGGTTTCTTGAGATAGTTTGTTTACAAGGTTTCCATATACATGTACGTACATGCATAAATCCAAAACGCACATAATTCTGTCAAATATTTATAGAATTTCACCAGGTTAATCTTGTCACCTACATATTAATCTCAAACTGTAGGCAAAATTTTATGAGCCTAGCTCAAGGGATTTTTGAGACATATTGTTAACAAGCTTTCCCTTTACGTACAAATTTGCATGTTTAAAAATGACCATAACTCCTCAACGACAAATCTGACGGTGACAAAAACAAAAATATGTGTCACCCTACTTTTTTATGCTTAATCCATCTATGCAAGTTTCAAGATTCTCTTACAGCTATTAAGCTACCCTGTAACAGACGGACTGGACCAAATACCGGTATGCCTTCCCAAATTCTTAGAATCTGGGGGCATAATAAACCCCACATGAAACAATCCAGCCTTCAGCCAGATAAGTTTTCTCATGCAGTCATATACACTACTTGTATTACCTTGTGGTCTCTCCTTCTTCATTCATCAACATATTACCCTCCTGTCGCACAGCTATCAAAAACTGATAGATACACATAGAGGCATCAACAGCGACTTTCCTCCCTGTAAAATACAATTCAAAATTATATATTGGGAACAATTCTCCGCAGAAAGGGGACTATCAGTATGTTAGTTTTGCATAAATTCAGTGTCAGTTACAAAGACTTCATAATACAGATCTGCTTCATCTAAGGCCAAACAAAAAAAAATATGTGTACATGTATTTAGGGTAACCCTACCATTTCTAATTTTCCAGTAGAAAGATTTCAATGGTAAAATTTAAAGTCAGTTATGAAGTCCAAGTATATATTTGGAAATTATGGTATAATTCCATGTTATGAGAGGCCTGAGCACACAGGACCCAGATCAGATGCTGCAATCAGACACTTATCCAACAATGTTTAGACATATCAACAGCAGTTGTAAAAATTTAAATTTTAAGGCAAGTACAGTTAGAGTTACATTATCTGAATATTTAGGGTAAATATGACAGTAACTACATTTTATTGGTGTATGAAAACATGACGAAACTTGAATGAATTCTCAGAATGAAACCATCTTGTACCAGACTACCCTGATAATACTAATAGCAACCAGTGGTGACTTTCAATTGTTGATGGGACCTAAGTTTTTCAAAAGTTTTGATAATCATACATACATCTACATCTAATAGCAGAGTAACTTCTGTCACAAATTAACTATTATATTACTTTAGTGGGAGAGAAAAAGTAATGAAATTTTGTAAAGAAAGGAAACAGGGTTTTCCCTGAGTGGCATTTTGACAGTTTTTACCCCTAATCATGTTCTGGATCCTCAAAAGTTAGGGCAAGGGTCCTCAATGAATGATGTGCAAATGATTGGTCTAAAATGTATTTTATGTATTTCTGGCTTGTATTTTAATCGATTTGTCAGCTCAAGGACAAGAATTATCAGTATTTGGGCAAAACTTAACCATATTCAAGCAATCGACTCTTAAATGTCACAATTTGACAAAGGGTTTTTTTAATTCTACATTAGGGAGTCCCTGGGACGGTCATTTGCAAACCTTGATGAAAAACATGCTTTAGAAAAGACAGCAAATTTGGAAAAAATTCTAAGTTGTGTTTTCATCCATTCAAGATGAACAAAACCAGCTACCCAACCGGCATAGCTTCAACCATCATCAGGTTTTGCTTACAAACTGGCCTCTAAGCATGCTAAAAATGACAGTGCTCCCACTTGAAAAATATCGAGCCAGGAGCCTCAGCAACTGATGCTGGCAGTGTGTCTCCCCTCCCTACAACATATGCCTTACATGGTGAAACACTTGCAGTAGTAGCCTGTGCCAGATATCTGGGTCCAGTTGTTCAAAGCTAACGATATCGTTAGTTAACAATTCGTTAAAATTTACATCGAGTGATACGCAAATATGCTGAAATTTTTTGCTGAAAAAATGTGAGTGGCTTTTGCAGTGCAAAAGCTACTTACATTTTTCAGCAAAAAATATCAGAATATTGTATATTGAATCCGCTAAAACAGTTAACGAAATGACCCTTAACAAGCTTGTTAAGCTAATGACGCTTTGAACAACTGGGCCCTGGGTGTTGACATCACCAACATGAACAACTTATCTTAGAAGACCCATGTCACCAGAATAACCAACAATGCATATAAATTACCTGGGTTTGTAAGGAGAAACCTGACAACTAAAACCCCAAATTAAGGGAAAAGGCATACAAGGTCATTGTCAGACCACAGCTGAGTATGCTGCTCCAGTCTGGGACCCCTACACTCAAGATGACATACAAAAAAAATGAGAGTGTCCAGAGACGGGTGGCTCAATGGGTGCTTGGGGATTATTCGCCCTTCTCAAGCATAACAGACATAATAGGAAGACTTGGATGGCGTACCCTCAAGTAGCGGCATGCTGATTCACGTCTGGTCTTCTTTTATAGGATAACTTTTGGATATACAGCGATACCTCTCCCTTCACATGTCATCCCACTTACTCATGCTTCCTGGACTCCCCACTCACTACACTGTAGCTTACATACAGATATCTGTCCGAACTGACCACCCTGACAGACAGACAGCTTCAAGTGGGCTGTCAGTCAGATGTGCCATTTAACCCTTAAAACGCAAAAAAAAAAACCTGCATCTGAAAATGTCATCTGTTTATGTCGTCTGCTGAATATTCTTGCAAATTTTTCAAACCTATTTTTGCATACAGGCAAACAGTATGGACCCAGATCAGACTGCTCCTAGAGGAGCAGTCTGATCTGGGACCACACTGTTTGCAAAATGACTTTTAAGATCATAAGCAGATGACAAAGCAGACAACAATTGTTGTGATTGGCAGTTTAAGGATTAAAACCCTAAATTTAACTTACTGCTGTTTTTATCCTCACTGCAACTTTTTTAGGTGACAACAACTTACTTCTGCTTCATCAAATTCCAATGTGAAAAAAACGTTTCTTCCAATGTATTGCCGGGTTTTCCCTCAGAAATTTACTTAAAGGGACATACAGGTATGTCTCTAGTGACCCATATTTTAGGGGACATCTGGGATAACTTAAGGGGTTAATTGTTTGAATTTTACATGTACAGAAAATATTGCAAATTTTAAGGGAGATCAATGTCTGTCTAAGATGAAGGTTTAGGGGACATCAGAGTTAAAAGGGGCAAAGTCTCACATTTTTGAGGGATAAGGAAAGCCCTGTTATTGCAAAAATATCTGTCTTAATTTTTGTTTAAAACCAACTGAAAACAGTTGTTTAACCTTTACAGTGCTCCAGCTAGGATTTTAGGGCAGAGGGGTGCCAGGTAGGGCACTTTCTGTGTGGTTATACAAGAATGAGGGCACCATGTATGTGATGTGCTAAGTATCATGACATGTTATAAAATATAATCCCATTCCACAATAAATGCCTCAGACTAGAATACACGTAAAACTGACCTTTACATATTGATAACTTTTTAAATTTTTGCCCGATTTTCATGATATTTTCAGCAAAATGTAGGGTTTTATGTCGGAGTTCAAATATGGAAGAGGACAGCTTCAGAAGGGCAGAGGGGCGGCAGGAGGGCAAGAGGGGTGGCCCGCCCCTCTACACAGGGCTAGCTGGAGCACTGCTTTACCACTCTGGGTTAATTCAGCAGCCGACACACTGGTGATATTTTCTTTTTTTTTTTTCCCCAGAAAACAGGTTTTGATATTTCATGCAAATTATCTCCAGAAGAGACAAGTTGCAAGAAATGTCAAAACCTGTTTTCAGGGAAAAATATTTCAAAATGTCATCTGCTGAAAACCAGAGTGCTAAGCGTTAAGAATATATCTAAAATCTGTTGTGCTGTAGGATGTAAATATCACAACATGATGAACCCTCTTACAGTTACAGTTCCATTGGCAAATTAGGAAAAATTTGATCATTGTGGGAATGCTTGCAAGCATGAATAGAAACAGTTTTGAATGATCTCAGCGTCGGTCTACACCGTTTGCTCTCAAGTACATAGATCTGTTGGAAGACTTAGAATCATCATGATGCGCCATAGTTACCTCAAGAAGACTTTGTATAACAGAAAAAAAATAGCTATAATTATCCTAAAAAATGAAAAAAGAATACTCCTTGGAAATACAAACTTCAAAATATGCATGGATGTCAGGACAGGGGCATCGAGAGCCCCAATATTTTTTCCCTAATTATAAGAATTGGCATATGTAGAAAAATGACCATTTTTCAGCGAAGTAAAAGCTATAAATGATAGATAAGGTTGTTTTCTCATGCCCCGGTATGCCAAATTCACATGTCATCTTTGCTTGTTGTACTAATTGCCTTTGGGGCAAAGGATTAATGATGAAAGATCAAAACTGGCTTATTGGTGAAGCATGCTTTTGCACTTCTTTATCAAAACACGTGACTAGCTTACGAAAATAAACAATGACCTATTATTTACCTTACGCTAACAAGGGAGATTGTGGTCAGTGTACTGCCGGCTGATCCAAAGCGCTTGTCAAGGATGATTACATTATTACTTTTGAAAATAAAATTAATAAGGCTATTTCAACAGACTTATTACAATGAGTAAAAGCAAGAAACACAGGATGTATCCTATAGGTCACTTGTAAAAGGCAAGATTTATTAATCCTTGACACCACAGATCTTTTTGTCAATGCTGTTTCAATCAAATATTATCAAAATAACTGACTGAGATATGTATAAACAAATAAATTTATAAATATTATAATTATGTCCAAGAAAATCTGTGGTTCAATTTATTTTAAACTCTAATATTAATATAAACTCTTAGAATGGAAAATCTTTGCAAGAAGTTCTGAAATAAATAAATATTGTGTAAAACCTCAAATTCTGCTCGCATAAACTTAACTTTTACCGCGGTATTTGTGAATACCGAAATCCAATATTTACCGGAATCTACCGGAATCCAATATTAATTACCGAAATCCAACTATATTGTCAAGTTTACCATGATTTGTGTAAATTTAGACATATACACTGTTAAATAATATATAATCAAACAATATGGCCAAGTTTAGAAGAATATTTTGGAATAATAACAATTTTATTAACGTTTTTTACAATTTCGGAATCTACCGAAATCCAACTATATTATCAAGTTTACCATGATTTGTATAAATGTAAACATATACACTGTTAAATAATATATAAACAGATAATATGTCCAAATTTGGAAGAAGTTTTTGGAATAATAACGATTTTATTAACGTCTATATAATTTTCATAGGTGGAGTTACTTCCCTTCGTAGATTAGCTCTGTGACGGGTACATAGAAGTACGGGGTAACAAAGCAAAACATTTTTCATATTTTTCCAATAAATAAACCTTTGATTTTTCCTGCAAATTGTCTCCACTGCAGACGATATCAAGCATGAGATGTCAAGATATGAAGCATAGTATTGGTTTTGTTTTGCATTTAACTGCATGCAAATCGGTAGCCTAACGATTGTAAAAACTCTCTCACAAATACTTCATTTAAATGGATTTGTCCAAACTTAAACTTTACCACTTTAATTTCTGGGCTAATTCAGCAGATGACACAGAATACAGCATTTGATCAGGGTCTGTTTTTTTTTTTTTTTTGTTTTTTGTTTTTGTTTGATTTTAGCATTGAATTGCATACAAACTAGAAACTCTCCCATAAAAACTAAACAGAGTTGTATAAGCTTACCCATGGCTAATTCAACAGACGACAATCTGTTATTTCTTATTTTTCCCTGAAAGGGTTTGATCCGGGTCTACACCGTTTTTGTGCACATATAACGCATTGACTAGTAACAACCTTACGCGGCGTTCAGCCGATCCCGGTTAGGGAGGGTTGTTACAGATTCTGTGCGTTATATAGCTATGTCTGGTAGATAGTTATTTAAGACTGGTGAACTCAAGTAGTGTAGTCCTAGATCAGACGCTGCGCTCCGTGGCATTTGATCTGGAACTACAGTATTTGCTTATGTCCTTTTATAAATGGGTTAATTTATTATATACAAAGTAATGAAATATAGAGAATTATTAATGAAATAAAATGCATATTTCGAAAAAGTTATATTTTCACTAGTGAAAATATAAAACTTTTATTTTATTGTTAGCAGTGAAATCAGTGTATATCTGGTGAAAATAAAAGTGGTATCAATCACTAGTGAATTGGTATCGTATCATTTCACTAGTGACTGATAGGATTTATATTTTCACTCCTCGCTTTGGACGACTTGGGTTTTCTTCATTGTTTCAGAAGTGGATGTTACCTCCACTTCAGCTTTTTGAACACCTCTAACTTCTTTGTTTCTGAACAAAACTATCAAGTGTTGGTATGCATTTTCTTAGTTAGAATGTAAGGAATATTTTGGTATCAAGATTATTTTGATTTGCCGAAACTTTTTGTTTTTGTTTCTCCAGCGTTTTACATGAAAAGCACTGAACGTCGACGCCATGACGTTTATGTTTAGTTTGGTGATGTTAGTTATGACATCAGAAACGTGCGTGTAAACAATAAAATAAAAAGAAAATTACTCTTTTTCAGTGAATATCATAAAAATTTTCATCTCGTGTAATAAAAACATTCAAATTTTCACTCGTGCTTCGCACTCGTGAAAATACTGATGTTTTCATTACACTCGATGACAATATTTATGGTATTCACAACAAAAGAATAAATATCCTCTATATATTTTCTCTCCTCTGAGCAGTGAAAAATATAAGATCTGGAACTGCTTTTTTTCTTATTTACATTAATGATCATTATGCACGAGTGAATATTTGAATATTTTCATTACACGAGATGAAAATGTTTATGGTATTCACTGAAAAAGAGTAAATTTTCTTTTTATTTTATTGTTTACACGCCAATGCGCATTTATGACGTCATTACTAACGTCACCAAACAAAACATGAACGTCATGGCGTCGACGCTCAATGCTTAACATGTAAAACACTGGAGAAAACAAAAAACAAAATGTTTCGGCAAATCAAAATAATTTTGATACCAACATGTTCCTTACATTCTAACTAATGTTATGCAGTTCTTATATGTCACCGCCAAGGGACAAAACTGCGTGTCAGACTTCTCCTTGCAAATGCAAGATTTGCATCTCTTCTATCGAAAGTGATGTACATAATAAAAAGAAGTGAAAAAAATGTATATTTTTCGTGAAGTGAAAAAATGTATATTTCATTCGTGCCTTCGGTACTCATGAAATATACATTTTTTCACTTCACCCGATGAAATATAAGTCATATTCATGACAAACATTTGAATATCCTCTATATATTTCAGCTATTGTATATAATTATATAATGTGTTTGCAGATATCAATTTACTTTTGTGCCATTTTCTAATTTGGTTAACATATAATTTAAATATTTTAAAAACCTATCAAGTTTACAATTTCAGAATTCTCTTTATAGACATTCGCTTTTTTATACATTAAAAGTTGCATTAATTATTTTATTTCTGGAGTTGAGTTTACTGCTTTAAAATATGTTTACTATTATTCTATTTCATATGGCATTGTTTAATTTATGACACGGACGTCAAGCTACAAAAGTGTCTTTGAACATGCGCAAAATGTACGGATTCACCCCAACGGGCAAACGACGTCTTAGGAACGTCGCATCCACGTTGTGTGCCTGCTGGGACATCTTCCAGTTGCCCTGCATGCAGTCTCATCCGGGCCTTTGATCTCGATTCATACATTTTGCAGTACCAATGAGTCTGTTAGCAGACAGTGAAGACCCTGATCAGGCTGTGCATCCGCGCAGTCTGCCATCTGGGCCTTCGCTGTCCACATATGTCTGAGGACACGTTTTCGTATGACATGGCAGATATACGGTTGATTCTTCAAATTGTTTAGTTTAATAAGTTGATATTTGAATATACAGTGTGTTTTTATATACTTTATGCTGTTGAGAGAGAGAGAGAGAGAGAGAGAGAGAGAGAGAGAGAGAGAGAGAGCTTTTATTACATTGAATTGATTACTTAATTGTGGAATAAAACAATGCAAGTATAAAACATATCTTGCTATATTTTATTCTGTTTGCCCTCTTTCGTTATCTGCCCAGGCTAAAAGTAATGTTTCGTTGTGTTTCCCCGTACTTCCATATACTCGTCACAGAGCAAAGCTACGAAGGGAAGTAACTCCACCTATGAAAATTATAAAAACATTAATAAAATCATTCCAAAAGCTTCTTCCAAACTTGGCCATATTGTATAATTATATATTATTTAACAGTGTATATGTCTACATTTACACAAATCATGGTAAACTTGATAATATAGTTGGATTTCGGTAATTTATATTGGATTTCGGTAGATTCCAAAATTGTAAAAAAAACGTTAATGAAATCGTTATTATTCCAAAAAATTCTTCCAAACTTGGCCATATTATCAGTTTATATATTATTTAACATTATATATGTCTAAATTTACACAAATCATGATAAACTTGATAATATAATTGGATTTCGGTAATTAATATTGGATTCCGGTAAACATTGGATTTCGGTAATCCCAAATACCCCTTTTACCGTTCTCTGGACTAATTCAGCAGATGACAAGTTGACATTTTTCTTGTCATTCCCAGAAAACAAGATTTGACAAATTGGTCAAATTCTGCTTCCTGGGAGAAATAAGAAAAGTATTTCAACGTCTTCTGCTGAAAATTTTACTCATATTGCTAAGCGTTGATATACAGTCGGAGTAGACTGAAAAAAATTTGACAAAATATGAATGCTAATTAACAGATTTCACGATTGGTTGTGCTTGATAATGTATCCAATTTCCCCTTATGTCATCGGATAAGCAGTTATGTTGCTGTTTGTTGCCAGCTATCTATGGTTGCTAAGCAGAAGTAATAATGGGGGATCAGAATGACTGGAAAAGTTTAATGACGTAGCTCTAGTTTGGGCCCCTCTAGTTTTCAAGAATTTTGTCGAGTAAGCAACAATGGTAGATCTGTTTTCATACCAGGTGGCAATTATGAATCAACTTTTAACATGTGTCACACTATATGTGTAAAAAGTATCAGATTAATAAGGGACTTGTTTGAGGCTGATCTATCCTGCTGCAGAATTTAGAACCACGATTGTCCGAATACTGGTTTCATTCGATCACTTATCCATTCAACATATTACCAGATCACTAAAGGAAGTAAAACATCGAGAAAAATATTTCCATTCACCGAAATAGTTTTTTATTTCATTTTCTTTCATAGATCCCGGAGCGTGATCAGCAAGTAGTTTAGCAAGTCCTTGTATTCCCATGTTGAATTGATCTCCGCAGATTTGTTTTCTTGGCTGTTTGCACAACTCCCGCCAATTTCTGCTTTTTGACGGAAAGTTGCGAGTGTTGAATAAAACAGAATAGAATACTCTGTCAACACAGCAGCAACTGGACCTGACTGGAAACGAGCCATCAATAAATACCAATGCAAGAAAAACGTAGCTGGGATGCTGAGGTGTTGCAACACCAGGTGTCTTCGTTTGCTGACATCGCAAGAGTAGTGGTTTCAGTACATGTACTGAATAGGACCTGCATGACTCTCCTTCTTCTTACCTTAAAGTACAGGGCTCACTCTGGAGCAGTCGTACTATGCTTTCGAGATCCTTCACAAAGACGTTTTTTATTTGACATTTTATTCGAAATGGAAAAATTGATTTGTGATTATCAGAAACCATTTGCCTTTACTGAACCTGGGCTTTGTTTTTATTTAAGTATTTACTGCAAAATTATTTTTTATGGCCAAACAGCGCGCGATCGACCCATGCAATTTCTATAGTAAACTGGATTTTGGATTATATATATATATATATATATATATATATATATATATATATATATATATATATATATATATATATATATATATATATATATATATATATATATATATATTGCTCCTGTTCATCGATTTTGAATTACTGATGTCCCATAACAATATTGTGAAAATTTCAGAAATTTTGAACAAGTGGAACTTGTTGAAACCCTGCATCGATTTATGCATATTTTGCAGTCGGTTTTTTTTTACTATGGGAAAAATGAAAATATTCGAATTTTTTAAAACCGACTTTTTCTACACATGTAGTTATGACAAATGGTTTTGCATTAAATCACGCTAAAAGTTTACAAATTCTTCTGTGTAAAGTAGCAGGCAAAAAATGTCGAAATGTCGAAAGAAGAGTGTTACAGGAAGAGAGGGTGTGTGTGTACGTGGGGGGAGATGGGGGTGGAGGGAGGGGGTCGTGGGTTCGAGTTCCGTCTTGGCCAAGCATTTTACCTCTGATGTTTACTTTACTGGTGTCACAAGTAAAGTAGGTGTGCGCCGGATGTGGCCTCTCGGGGATTGCAGGTTAGATATCTTCAGGACAGCCAAGGAGTGCCTGAATCTCAAATCATGTTATGACAGCGAGGGTGTAGTGGCTTGAGTGCATGGACTTAACAGGACCGCCCGGGTAGCTCAGTAGGTAGAACACCTGACCAGTGTTACGGCGAACGTGGGTTCGAGTCCCCTCTCCCCTCGGGTGGGCATCTTTCCTCTCCTGTATACTTTATAAGCATTCTTAAAAGGTTGATGCACGTCGTGTTGTTCCTAGAAGAACAGGGAATTTCTATATATCAACAATAGTGGGGAGACCTTCAATACAACAAGAAAAAGTACTAAAGTAAAATAAGGGTGACTAGGCTCGGACTTACCGGGGGCACCCTTGCCCTTATGTCCATATAGTCACCCGCCCCAGCTGGCTCAAAAAGTGACTTTTTATTCGATTTTATTCTTCTTGGTCTCTGCCATCCAGACATCCGGCTGATCAGTGTAGTTTTTGTATGATGTCACTTATGATGTCATAAGATACACAAGCTACATCCCTTCGCTTGGAAAAGAGTAAGTTTGAACTTGGGAATACAGATCTACAGGTAAGTTTTCAGTTATAACCATAGAAAAAAGTTCCTTTTTAGGGTAAGCATAATGATTTCAAACTCATCTTTTCTTGTAGGATGTGTATTGATGAAAAACAAAGCAAGGTGTCTTCTGAAAACTTAATTTTGTAGCAAAAATGTAAATCTAGTTACAGCTGCTTCGCCATGACCCTTCGCTTCGGCCAAATGTAGGCTTAGCTTTTCTAACGAAACCCAAATCAGCTTGCATATTTATGTAGCTTGATCAAGGTCTTGATTGTCCGCTTAATGAATCAATGAATATTGAAGAATATACTCGTATGCCGGCAAATAGAAAAGGACCTGATACAGATGCGCTGATCTGGTCCATCCCTTTTCGCATATTTTAGAGAGGCCCTGCACTGGGGTTTTGAGGAACAAAGAACATGCCCATCTTAATATCAGGAAACAAGGGAACATTGGTCATTATCATTAGGGAACAAGGGAATGAAACTTATTTTGGGGAACACGGAACATGAGAATTTTGAAAATTACTTTTAGGGAACGACCGATTATCTTTTGGAACCAAGGGAACATGGCAACCCCACCTTTGGTGGGGTGGGGCGGGGAGTCTCACTAAGTTTAATACGGTTGCTCTTGCTGGAGTTGATTATAGTTTTATTACTTTTTCCTGAATGACACTTAATCATTGTATGGAGAATGTTCTCCCATGAATTTTTGCCCTTCTAATGAGCCCTTAATTGCAAACAAACACATTGTCATTGTTGACAGGCTACGTTAAATTTTTGATTGATTGATTGATTGATTAGGTGTGAAGAAGATCTAGACTGCTTTCTCTCCAAGGGAGAGAAGTCATTTCTAACTTTTTAACTTTTTCAGGCCCATGGGCATGGTGGGCGAAGCTTGCTTACCAAGTAATGCTTACTATCCGCGGACGCCTGATTACACCCTTTGTTCTGGGGTCCATGTCTGTTGGTCTGAACATTCTGATTCGTCATTTGTTTATGGATTTATGATTTTGAATTACGGCTTTGGTACCATGACCGCAACTACTTTTTAAACGGTGCGACGATTTACCGAAAGTACTTTCTTTACTTAAGCAATAAATATCTTATTTTCTCACTTTCATTAAATACTGGTTCGTACTAGAGAAATTGGTCAAATTGTCACCTTTTTTTTCATCCCTTTTATTTTCTTCTTATTATTTTTTTTCCTTTTTAAAAATAGAACTTGTAGGAAATGTATTTGCTCCCGTCTGTCCGTCCATCTTTATATTTTCAAGTAGAGTTTCTCCATAGTGTATTAGTACCCGTATATGGGCTAGAACGATGTAGTTTCCATATTGGCCCTTGGGATGGAGTAGGCTACAGGAATAGCGGCACTGATGGACAGAGAGCAAATGGTTTGTTACACGAGACCTAGCCCATTTTTAAGAGAAAGTTAACCCTGAAGGAAAGCACCCCTGGAACAAGGCTATCTTTGCCATAAAAATTAAAGGGCTTCAATATTTTATTCTGCTACATAATTTGGGGCTCGTTTCATTACATTATGAACGGACATCCCTTTTAAAAATATTTAAACATGACAGCATACCATAATACACACATATTTTGATAAAATAGTGCAGTTCAGTAAATTTTGGTAGTTACCTAGACTTGCCCAAGCCCCTACGTTTGTATTTTCCCTCTTTGTTATTGGTAATGTCTCTTTAAGAGCAAAATATTGAACTAGCCCTTTTAGTGTATTATCTCTGAATGTTTATTTCAGTAACATCAGATACAGGACTTGATTACTTGATTCTTTTTTTTATCTTTAATAAAACTAAAAAAAAGCAAAATAAATAAATAAATAAATAAATAAATAAATAAATAAATAAATAAATAAATAAATAAATAAAATAAAATAAAATAAAATAAAATAAAATAAAATAAAATAAAATAAAATAAATAAATAAATAAATAAATAAATAAATAAATAAATAAAAATCAATGAACAGACCTGAGCATGTCTAGTAGTCACAATAAAGTGTTCAGACTTATATGGCCGTTTTGGAAACATTTCTTGGGGCGTATTTGGTCTGGGGTAGTTCTAATAGAGACAGTTGTTGTCCAGGGCCATTTTGTCGGTAAATCATAAATATATTTCTATAATCTCATAATATGCATTTCTAATGTATATAGTATATAATAAACCTTTGAATTTACTCATCCAAGTACCCTTTTTTAACTACGTGTATCCTAATCGGGGGTGAAATTGGTTGCGAACTCCCAAGTAGCGAAAACGTATCTATAGGTAGCGAAACCTTTTCCCGCGAAAGTGCATGAGTTGCAGAATTGTACTTGCAAGTCGCTAAACCTCTGTAAACCATTTTAGCACCTCTGTAGTTTCCAAATCAAACACAATAGGAAGCAAAATATTGTCATTGTAACAACATCCTAATGTTTGCATCGTCAAATGAGTGTTCATTTCAATCTGCTTCAATAAACTTGTTTCGTTTCTGTCCGACTGTGTAAATTAAAACCAAGTCGGGTAAACAAACGTGTTGTGTACAAACCAAAATTTATAGATTATATAGAAAAAATACATTTTATGATCATTTTCCTATATAATCTATACATTTTTGTTTGGATAAAACATCCCAGCAATCATTCTTTTTTTAAATCTGCATGGGACCGTTGGATTCTAGACTGGCTCCAGTCTCTAGTGACAAAATAATTTTTCTTATAATCTGTTTAATCCACTAAAATAAAACCAAAGTAATATCATGACTATAGAGGCTGGTCACTACCAGCCTTTATAGTCACGATAATTTTGGAGTTTTATTTTAGTGGATTATCAAACAGGATTATGAGAAAAATATTTAGTCACTGGAGACTGGAGCCAGTCTAGTGGTAATAATGCACAGAAGCAAAAGTTTGAAGGGTAGGTGGTACAGGGGCTGAATATACCTATTTCAGGGTGGAACGGAAAGAATAGAATTAATGTAGAGCTAAAAAAACTTTTTAAGAATAAAATTACACAAAATGTGTAACAGTTAAAGTAAAAGTAGCTTGAGATTTAATGTTCCCCGCACAACAGACAGAATAACGGAAAGAGCCGAAAGGTTTCCGAGCTCTAACGGAATGAGCCGAATTCAAGTAAGTCGTGTTTTGATTTGCAACCAAAAGTAGAATAAAATCGTGTTGCTTGAATGCAATAAGCTTCGCTTATTGTCATTAAAAGGAACTGTAATTCTTTTTGATACTATATTATTTAATACATTTTATCTAATTGAGACTATCATCGGAATATTTTTCCATACGAAAATTTGGCTTATACTTTTCTCATGAAACATGTCAGCTCTCCATGACTTGGGACTGGTCGGCACAATTACAGAAGATGACGATGTACCTGTCGTCTCAGAAAGCTCAGATAGTGAGCCTGAAGTAAGAGAGACACTTCAAAATACGTTCCATTGCACCTAAAGCGCAGATCTCATCTGTGTTTTAAAAATTCGCTGTGTGTAATTAGTTTTCACGACAGACCATCTGTTCAGAATCAGAAATTTCACTGGTGACACACCAATAGACATTCATTCACCAGGTTCTCAGAAGGAAGCCACTTATAGCAAGTTGTCACCGGAAGTTGGAGGACTTGATTATGACTCTCACTAATATGAAATTAGGCACTACATAGATGTGTGCAAAGCCACCCCACTACATAGGCCTCCCAGGAGGTAACATGTTCCTTAAAAATAATCGATCATGTTCCCTAAAAGTAATTTTCAAAATTACCATGTTCCCTATTCCCATAACATTTGTTTTGCTACCCTGTTCTCATAAAATATTTTCCAATGTTCCCTGAAAGGAAAAGACTAATGAGCATGATCCCTTGTTCCCCAACCCCCCACCCCCTCCCCGCCGCCCCCCGGGGAGCGCAACCTTAAAAGGTATTCAGGGAACCGCCGTGACGTCACGAATACCGAAAAATCAGAGGTAATCCAAATACTTGACTACGGTGTAAATAGATCGTTAGTAACCATTACTAGTAATGGGTGCTCGCTAAAACAAATCTTATCCTCGATAAAATCATGATTTACTGTCGATTCTGATTTGTTTACATTGAAATTATCATTTTATTATTATCTCTAAATTATCACTGTCAGTATCATTGATTATATGATTATTGATACATTACCTATATTTATTAGCGCCTGACGATCGAGGCATTTGCTGGGAAATCTTCCGTCATATAAATGTTTGATATCCACACAAAGGTAAAATAATTGGAACATATATAGAAATAAAACAATTTCGTGTTATTATAAATACCAAATGTGTTATTGATTTTACACCTATCTTGTAGACCATAATAAAAAAAAAATACAAACATTGGCTCAGAGCATTGATTACCCTACTCAGGCTACTCTCAAAGTCTAAACATTGAAATGCAAAATGACAACAGCATACTAGGGTCCGGGACTGATCGTTAGCCTAAAAACAAATCTAAGTGAGTATTCACCTGTCAGCTTTATAATCTACTATTTTACTATAGATTTTTTGGGGAACCAAAAATATGTAGATAGCATAGAATTTTAATTGAAAAACTTCTACTTTACCAGTCCTACTTCAATGCTGATGTTGAATTAAATTGTTCACCCAATCAACATTCCTCCCAAGATACTAAACTAAACACACTGGCTGGTGTTGAACTTAACAACTTTTGCTGATCAACATTCCTCCAAAGATTTCAAATTCAGCCAGCACACCTACCAAACTGAACACACCAACCGGTGTTGAACTTTAGCCAATCACTATATATATATTCCTCCAAAGATACCAGTCTGCTGGCACATCAACCAAATTAAACACACTGGCTTGTTTTGAATTTATCTCATTTAACCGATCAACATTCCTCCAAAAATACCTAATTCAGCCGATACACCTATCAGACTAAACACATCAGCCAGTGTTGAGCTTAAACATTTTTAGCCCATTGCCATTCTTCCAAAGATAAAAAAAAAAAAAAAAGAAACTCATCCGACATACCTACTGCACTAAACACACCAACTGGAATCAAAATTAACTACTTAAGCCGACAAATAACCTCCCAACATTAACAAACTCAAATGACACACATCCATAACTAAACACACTGACCGGTGTTGAACTTAGCAATTTTTGCCAATCAACATTCCTCTCAAGTTACCCCCCACCCAAAAAAAATCAGTCAACAAACCTATAGTTGTTGAATTTCTTTAATGACTTTAATTAGTCGATCAGCATTTCCCCCCAAGAAATCAAACTTAGCCGGACATACCTACCAAACTAAGTGGACCAACCGGTGTTGAACTTGACAACTTCAGCAAATCAACATCCCCCCTCCCCACAAGATACCAAATTCATCTGATACACTTACCAAAAAATACAGCGGATGTTGTTAAATTTAACAACTTAAGCCGATCAACATTTCTCCAACTATACCAAACACAGCCAACATACCTACCAAACACACCGGCTAGTGTTGATCTTTACAGCTTCAGTCGAAAACCATTCCATTGAGATACTTTATTCAGATACCAACAAAATACCCCGACCGCTGTTGAATTTAACAAATTAAGCTGATCAATATTCCCTGAAGATCCCAAACCCATCTGATATAATTACCAAACTAAACTAACCAACCGGTGTTGACCTTAAAGACTTTAAGTCGTTTGACATTCCTCCCTAATTACCAAACTCAACTGACAAACATACGAAACTCACACCAACCAATACTCAACTTAACAACTTTAGCCGATCGACAATTCTCCAGAGATACAAAACTTAGCCAATAAACATACTTCCAAACTAAACAAACCTTCTGATGTTGAATGTAATAAATATAGCCAAAGGGAGACCATCTCTTTTCTCCCACTTTTTTGCTTTTATTCCTTATCTCTTCCTCCGTTCTCCAACCCCTCTTCTCCTTTCTCCTACCCAACCTCCTTTCTCCCAACCCCTCCTTTCTCTTATCCGACTTTTTCTTTCTTCCACCCACTTTCTACCTGCTCCCTCAACCCTGTCCATCCCAACTTCTTCAGTCTAGGTTAGTTTATTGACTACCAATTTATAAATATAAAATATATATTATTCTGGATTTTTTTTTATTTTTTATTTATTTGTTTTGAACAAAAAATAATGATTTATCAGAAAAATAGATCAGTGCAAACAAAATTAAAAAAAAAATAAAAAAAAAATAGCCGGCACATTAATGTTATTAAACATGTTAAATAGGTATTTGACTGAATCTGAATATGCGTGAATAAAACATTATTTTGCCTCGAAAATGGCGCAAAATTTAGTAAAAACAAATAGAAGACAATTACATTTACATATAAAGAATATTTTAGATAAGAGATTGAATGAATTTAGCAAGTGGTGGATTTGTTTACATATATGATTCAATTACAGGTAATGCACGGCGGTCATTTGTTTTCATCGTATCTAGGGACAAGTCAGAACGAGGCAACCGGAAGTGCGGTCCCCCGAATTATGCTTTAAAGTAAAGAACTTTACAAACAATGAATTTTGACACACATTTGATCAAAATTGGTGGAAAATTATGTAAGTTATAGGCAAATGAATATTTTAACATTGGAGGAATGGGTGCCGCCATTTTGAATATTTAATGAGGTTCCATAAAAATTAAAATTCATTTCATAAAGGTAGTTATTCTCATAAAGTTAGTTTATTTTGGGGGAAATGATTGCTTGTCACTATAATTAAAAGATTATTAAAATATGCAGCAAAATTATTCGTAAAAACCCTTTAAAATGTGGTTTTGCATATTAAATTTGGGTGTGTGACGTCACAAAGCCTACAATATGGCGGCATCCCTTACAGCCATTTTAAATGTATTCAAACCAGCATAATTTGCTTATTTCTAGGCAGTTTTGAAAAAGCTTGCATCAAAGTAAATGGCTTGTTAAGCACTTCACTCCAAGATATACTTACAACTTATATTGCGTTCCCCTTTAAAGACTTCATACATAGTATATAACCCAGGAACCATGCGGAATTCCTGGCTGCTTGCATGACTCCAGCACATTGATAGGCTGAGACAGGTCCGGTGGCCGAGAGACAAAAGAAAGAGCGCATATTCATGTGCACGCATGAGAAAAGGTGAGGCTTGTATAGGATATGTGGTGGTGGCGTTTGTGGGGTGTGTGTGTGTGTTGGGGGTGGGGGCGGGGAGGAGGAGAGGGTGTCATCAATATCCTGTATCCCTGGAAGTCAACAGACGAACATCTGATATCCCTTCTGTGTATTCCCTGCAATATCTCTACTTTTATTTGTTTTTAAATATCCATAAAATTACCAAACTGGGTTCCAAATATACCACATCCTTGGTAGTAAAATGTCAAATATCCCATACTACTTCAAGTAGAAAGGCAAATATACCACATCCCTAAAACTAATATACTAGCCTCAAAGGTAAAACTTAGTCAACAGTTTCGATTTTTAAATCAAAGGAAAACCTATTCAAAATATGTTTGCAAAGTTTTACCTTTAAACAAAATGTTGCACTCTGGCCTTTGTGGGATGTGAATACAGCATTTCTTTAAGAGCAATGATTTTTTTTCGAATGTGACAAATGTGCTATTTTACTGTCAGCTGGCATATTTTCGCAGTGGGTTGGCCATTTGATGTTGTTTACGGCAAAAATCTCCATAGTTATACATAGCAATGCCGTTGAAACAGTAAAAACTGACATTTAATCTTTAAAATCCTTCTCAGAGATTCAAAACATTGAGGCAATATTGTATCGACGTCATATGCCTGCTTAGCAGAAGCATAGTAACCCTAATGAATAAATAAAACACAGAAAATTAGGTGGACATTAATGTTTCCTGTCGACTTCTTGACTAAAGGTATGTAAGACAGGGCAAGGCAATTGCCTTCAGCCAAAGAGGTCCATCAAATTTGTATGGACTGGGATAATTTGGTTAACTAATCACAGGAGTATACTCTTCACCGGACTCCCACTCTCTGAACTAGTACATACAGGTAGGTGCAATTGATATTGGAATAATCTGCCGGGAATAATCTCAACTGGTGGAGAAAAAATGTTTCTGCAGAGAGGGTTTTCCTTTTTTTTTTTTTTTTTTTTTTTTCTTCATTTAGGTAAAAATATGTTTTAAGAAATAAACTAACTTATGAAAAAAACTTTTTAAAAGTAAAAATTTAAAAGTGCATAGACTGGGTTTGAACTCGCGTTACCCGCTTTCCAGTTCCAACGACTTGACTATCACAGCCACCACGATTATGACGTCATCACTCGCAAATTTAATAATTAGTCAAAACAATTTACACTGGGCGAAAAGACCGTTTATTAAGCCTTTCTTCAGGAATACAAATCGCCATATATTTGATATCATATTCAAATCCTCATTCATATCAATGTGTGACTTGCACTCATTTTCTCCCTCTTTTTTTTTTTTTTTTTTTTTTTAAGAAACAAAATACACACCAATGCCAAGCGAATTGAACCTACAGAGCACCTCTTTTAAAACCTTTTTTTTTTTTTTCAAGCAAGAACAGCATTTATACATATTGGATTAGATAAATGATTAAATTACCTTGAAATCTTGTCTCAATATGCTGGTTTCATAAATACCTGCTTTACATCTCAAAAAAAAAGTGTAAACAAACGTGGTTACAGCAACAGGAAAACCCCGCAGGAACATTTAGCGGACAACAAAAGCTACGTCACGGGAACACCCAGTTACGTAATGCCAGGATTCTCGTGCACATTTTGTTTCTTTTTTCCCCAGTACGGTGTAAATTCGGTTAGCTTTCATTTCGTTTCACATCTGACTTTGGAATTTGAACTTTGAAAATTTTTTGGATTAATTTAAATGCAAAGTAAATAGATTCTAATCCTCTCTTGATATGTCGAGAAGATACTTGTGAGCAAAAATGTGTTCCGGCTTCATTGAGCGTCGATCAGAATTAGGTTTCTGATGCTGGATCCAGTATTTCATATGAAAGGTGCCATGTTGTCCAAAGTTTTTAAGTTTCTTAGGTAAATAACTACATTTGAATGAACTTCATTTAAATGCTACGTGTTATCTATAGGCGTGCTTCGCACGCGAAGGGCCCGCTTTGCTTTGCACGTAATAAGCGTCACAAAGTGACCAAACGAGTGTGAATAAGTGTCGCAAACGTATTTTGCTGATTATTTTTATTATTTAATATGAAAATTGGATTAGCCTGTATGCAAGAACAGCACAGACCTATCTGTAGTCTCTTCAAATGTCCTTCACAGCATCATTAAATAATGAATATCAGTATATAAAATATATATGTAAATCAATAATAAATAATAGCAAGCACAGCTCGCGAACAAAGTGAAATCTACAGTAGAGAATATGTTCACGGAAAAGTAACATACAACAATATATACTTTCAGCAGAAATTGCTCTGACCAATTTTCTTCCTTTTTTTTCTTCCCGGAAGATTTCACCGGAAGTTGGCAGAACTGACTGGGTACTGCAATTCACCAAATTTGGGTCTCACTAATAAGCATCATGAAGTGACAAGAAACAAATGTCAATAAGTGTTACGAACATATTTTGCTGGTTATATTTATTATTTATTATTGATTTACATAATATTTTTATATACTGATATTCAGGGCTTTGGAAATTCTGAAATCTGCATCTGTCCAGCCGATGACAATGACGTCATCAATGAGCCCATTTCCAAAAAAAACATAATATCACTTGTCACGAAAACTAATGAAAATTGGCAGTCCTATAACTCCTTTTAAATAATATACATTAGCTCCGTTATATGACGGAAGTCTGGGTATAACGAGCATGATCAAAGCTGGTGTCATCAATAAATACAGTCAGGTATGTAAAAAGAAAGAAAGAAAGAAAAAAAAGGCACGATTTTGTTGTTATTTCCATCTCCACAGGGTTTTCCTAGATAACTATTTATAAACAACTGATTCCCATCTGTGTAAGCGTGAAGATAGCGGGAAACAGGAGAGACGGAACGAAACGACTTTCATGGACCTAATTAGGTCTAATAAAAAAAGGCCTGCGCCTCGGGCAGTTTTGCAGTTTTCAGTGTTTCAAGATCTGACCAGACTGCTTAAATTTTTTGCACTGACCAATCTTATCTAGCACAAGTGGTGCATTACTTATTTTTACCATGAAATCTACGTTGAATTATACTCGCGTGTTATGGCCATCAACAAAAAAAAAATGAAGCAAACAATAAGACCCAGATCAGACACCGTTGTATGCTGCGACATCTGATCAGGATGTACATGGTTTTGGAATTAATTTATCAAATCAGGGACCGACAAACCATGGTGATCAAAACAAAAAAGACGAGGAAGAAAACGGGTGCATTCAAGCGGTGCATTCTTTTATCACTCTCAGTTAAAGTGACCTTTGATCTTTCGGACATGCTGACTGCACCTGATGTTTTGCAGTCTCAGTGTATTCACACGTGTCACACAAACGGATCAATTATCAGACTACCATTACTGATGATTCGTGTTAATCACTTGTTTACCGCACAAAGGACAGTGAAGTGTTAATTTTTTGACAATGTTTGGATAATAACGTAATTAATTTGTGCTGCGGTAGGTTGCCATTATTCATCTGTCTCTCCAATAACCATGTCAAATGACTGTTTAGAGCCTTTTTACTACCATATTATCACATTTAAAACGTGCGCGGACGTTGTCAGTTTGGGAAGACTTGACCGTTTGTGATTTTTTAGACATCATTGATTCCTGAAAATTGGTTTGTTGGGGAAAAAATGGGGTTCAAGGAACAAACCTGTTGGACCAAATTATTAGCGTTTTGGGGTCTTTGAAACCGGTCCAGAATTCTTATTTTTGGTCCAGACCGGTTATTTTCCGGTTTTCCGGAGCCCTGCTGATATTCATTCTTTAATGATGCTGTGAAGGACTTTTGAAGAGTGCAGATATATGTCTGTGCTGTGCTCGCATTTAGGCTAAGCCTATTTTCATATTATGAAAATAGGCTTAGCCTAAATGCAAGCACAGCACAGACCTGTCTGTAGTCTCTTCAAAAATCTTCACAGCATCATTAACCCTTAACCCTTAAAGCGCCAGTCACAACTATTGTCATCTGCTTTGTCATCTGCTTGTGATTTTAAAAGTCATTTTTGCAAACAGTGTGGACCCAGTCTGATCAGGGTCCACACTGTTTGCCTGTATGCAAAAATAGGTTTGAAAAGTCTGCAAGAATATTCAGCAGACGACATAAACAGACGACATTTTCAGATGCAGTTTTTCTTGGCGCTTTAAGGGTGAAAGCGCTGATTGCAAGTTTAGTTGCGATACGCAAGAATGGCCAGAACTGCCGTTAGCAACAATTTGTTGCGTTTGATACAGCCTATATTACTAACATGACATAGTGTACTAATATGAAAATAGGCTTAGCCTTAATGCAAGCACAGACCTATCTGTAGTCTCTTCAAAAGTCCTTCACAGCATCATTAAAGAATGAATATCAGTTTATAAAAAATAAATCAGTAATAAATAATAAAAATAATCAGCGGAAGTATATTCGTGGCACTCATTGACACTCATTTCATCTCACTTTGTGACACTTACTAGTGAGACCCAAATTTTGTGACTAGTGGCATAAACAATTCTGCCTGAATCCTGCCAACCTCCAGTGACATGCGGGAAGACAACAGGAAGAAAACTGGTCAAAGCGATTTCTGCTGAAAGTATATATCATTCTATGTTACTTTTCCATGATCATATTCTCTACCGTAGAGCTCACTTCATTCATATACATGTATTTCATTGTATGTTACTTTTCCTTGATCATATTCTCTACCGTAGAGCTCACTTCGTTGGCCATGCGCTTTGCGCCTCGTGAGCTGTGCTCACTATTATTAGGTATGGAATTTCTTATGCCAGAAATATTAACCAATCAAATAAGAGTATTTGTGTCCTATGTTTTTATTTAGAATTCTTGAGTGTAAAATTACATTTTTTGTGAAGGTATTTTCCTACCCGTCAATCCAAAACAAAATGGCAGAAGCTGATAACATGAGCGAATTCGGAAGTGAAAGTAGTGGCGATTCTGGCTCAGAATCTGATTTTGATGAGGGAGATTTAGCAATAAATGGCCTGCTCAGCCTCAAAATCCACAAATTTTGGCATACAGCAGCCAAAGTAATTATACTTTCCAGGTTGTGAAGAACAAAAGAGTTAATCAGACTGCATGGATGTGCATGTTGATCTGCACCTTTGTTGTTTGCACATGCAGTTTGCAGGTTTTCTCACGATGAGGCTCAAATATTAAAGCGGGGTACATAATTCCCTCAGGCTATCTTACAGAGTGGAAATCATTTACCAATAGGTTGTTGGACCATTCATACTAAGCATTACGCAGGGCTCTAGAAAACTGGAAAATAGCTGGTCAGGACCAAAAATAAGAATCCTGGACCGATTTCAAACATCCCAAAATGCTAATAATTCGGTCCAACAGGTTTGTGCCTTGAACCCCATTTCTCTCCAACCAATCAATTTTCATGAATCACTAATGTCTAAAATATCACAAATGGTCAAGTCTTCCCAAACTGATAACCTTTTAAATGCGATATTATAGTAGTTAAACCGCTCTAAACGGTCATTTGACATGTATATTGGAGAGACAGATGAATAATGACAGCCTACCGCAACACAAATTAATTATGAAATTATCCAAACATTGTCAAACATTCAACTCTTCACTGTCCTTTGTGTGGTAAACAAGCGATTAACACGAACCATCAGTAATGGTAGTCTGATAATTTAATCTGTTTGTGTGACACGTGTGAATACACTGAGACTGTAAAACACCAGGTGCAGCACTGAGACTTTAAAACACCAGGTGCAGTCTGCATGTCCAAAAGATCAAAGGTCGCTTCCCAACTGAGAGTGATAAAAAGAATGCACCACTTGAATGCACTGTTTTCTACCCCTCTTTTTTTTTTTGTTCATCATGGTTTGTCAGTCCCAGATTTGATAAATTAATTCCCAACCCGTGTGGGTCCTGATCAGACGTCGCACACAACGGCGTCTGATCTCTCAGAGAGTCTGATGTGCCCTTTTTTTATGACGGCCGTAACATGCGAGGATAATTCAAGGTAGATTTCACTGTAAAAATAAGTAATGTAGCACTTGCGCTAGACAAAGATTGGGTCAGTGCTTAAAATTTAAGCAGTCTGGTCAGATCTTGAAACATTGAAAACTGCAAAACCGCCCATGGCGCAGGCCTTTTTATTAGACTAGGTCCATAAAAGTCGTTTCTTTCCATCTCTCCTGTTTCCCGCCATCTTCAAGACGGGAATCAGTAAGTCTGCGGAGGTGGAAATAACAACAAAATCGACTGTTTTTTATTTTTGCTTTTTTTTTCTATCTTTCTTTTTTACATACCTGACTGTATTTAAAAATGACACCAGCTTTGATCATCTTCTTCATTATACCCGGACTTCCATGATATAATTATTATAGGACTGCCAATTGTCATTAGTTTTTGTGACATATTTCCACTGGAAATTGGCTCATTGATGACTTCATCATCATTGGCTGGACTGATTCAGAGTTCAGAATTTCTAGAGCCCTGGCATTAGGTTTACAGTCCTAAGCAAATATATTGTAAATTTTACCATTTTCAAAACACACCTATTCAAATATATTGAAAATTTTACCACCAAAAAATGAAAGTTTTGAGACAAAAATTCTGATATTTTTCATATTTCTGCTCAAAATATAGATTGTGTATACTCTCTAGAACCGCCCCAATGAGGCAGTTCTAACGAATATCCAAAATCCATGTTTTTTTTAGCAGAAATAAGAAAAATAATGTTTAATCCTGTAAACTACTTGTACTACATAAAAATGGGTTTTAAGGGTGATAGGGGTCGGAGTATGTGGGGGTCAAAATTATATAAGCATGTTTTCGTGATGGGCCATATAAATTTAAAAAGAAATTTACAGATAAAAATCTGATATTTTCCTTATTTCTGCTGAAAAAACATATATTTTGATTTTTAACTTGAAGTACACACAGTCTATGACAGGCTGACATTGACAATATGCCCTCAGATTTGACAAAATGCCCATTAAGTCGGCTGGGAACTACATGAGTGGCAGTGAGGTCCAAGCTCAGTTTCACAGTTCTTTTTGTTTAATTAACTGCCAGTCAACACTTGATTAATCAGGAATTAGTCAATAGTGTAACACTTATGTCATTTTCACGGCCCACTGAATGGTTTAAAATATACATTGTAACTTGAAAAAAAACACACACACACAAAAAAAAGCACATACATTTATCTTTCTAAACGTTTCCTTTTTAAAATATTACCTATAAAAAATATAAAATACTTCTAGAAATAGACGCATAAATGTATAGCTATATGTATGTTTGCTACATGTATGTGCCTAGTTGGTTATGTGCCGAGTTTGCTATGTGTTGAGTTGACCCGGCACCATGGCGGACAGGTCCTATAGTTACGCCCTCATGGATTGAGGGTTCTGGATTGATGTTTCCTGAATTGGCTATTTAATATGAAAGGAAGTGTCTCCAGGTATGGTACTGTTTCTGCAGACCCAGGGTCTCTGGGTACGGTACCATACTTGAAGACAATTCATGTAGGACTGTCTCCAGGTACATGTATGGCAGTAGTCTACATAAAAAGCTTTTATAACTTCTAAATTTATTAAGTGTATATAAAAAAAGCATCTAAATGAATATTCTTTATTTTTCTGTGGTTTACTGAAGCACTTCTGTATTCCTTGTCTCCTGCAGAAGAGATAACGCAAAAGGGTTACTCTCATTGTATATTAAATGGTTAAATAGATGTGACAAATTCCGCAACGGGAATACATGTAATATGGTATAAGATTATTCAGTTATAATCAATTCTTCTTATTATTATTAACTTTCAGATTAGATTAATTTCTTTTGTTTCCAACTTGTTTCATGTGTATATTACAGGCACAAGTGAAGAAGAAAAAAGTCAAACAGAAGAAAGAATTCAATCCAAAATTTGATTTTTCCGAACAGGTAAATCAGATATGTATGTCTTTAGGGCATATGTGAACAGTGAAGGCCCAGGCCAATCTGTAGACTGACACAATTTGAAAAGGACCTTCACTTAACCTTTACCACTCACTGGCCTAATTCAACAGATGACAAATTGGTGAATATCTTTCTTATTTTTTCCAGAAAACAGGATTTGACATTTCAAATCCTGTTTTCTGGTAAAAATAAGAAAAATATTAAATATGTTTTCTGCTGAAAATTTTACCTTGAATGCTAAGCTTTAAAGTGGGGAATGTATACACTATCAATGTAAGCATAAAAGTTTGTCTCTTCTGAAAAGGGGTTCAACTCTAAAAGGACAGAATTTGCTTCCTTTGGGAGCAAATTCTTTCCTATAGAATAAACCCCTCTTCAGAAGGCTCCTGGAATGTAGGAAAGCAAACAGGAAGTCACAAAAATTGTCTCTCTTTTAAAGAATGGTGTATCCAGTCCCTTATAAAAATCATTGTAAATATATTGATATATGGGAAAGGTCCCGAACAGGGTATGCATCTGTACTGGCTGATCTGCATCTGTACTGTTTGAACATTTCCTGAAAATGCCTCATTATGGCCACATCTTATTTTCCGAGTGCTGCCAAGCAAGGGACTTTCAGAATACACAAGAACCCTTTTATAATATGATCCATTGCAGGGCCTGACAAATCCAAGTTTCAGCCACTTGCCCGGCATTCCACAGCATCTTGAAAATGGCTCGGAATTACAATATTCCCTATATATTCTATACGTTTTTCTGGGCAAGTGAATTAAAAAATCACTTGCCCAGCCAAAATTTGGACTTGTCCCGGGCAGCTGGGCAATGGATTTGTCAGGCCCTGCATTGTAGGAAGGTTTTGGATATAACATGGCTAAAAGATTGATCCCCAAAGTTCTGTATCTGTTTATGTTTGTTTTTCTATATAATTTATATGTATATTTGTTTGTACATCGTATCTGTACAATTTATACATTATGTTTGTATCCATTTATAGACCATTTATGGTCATTTTTCTATAGAATTAATGATGTTTGTTTGGGTACTACACAGCTGTTTAGTTAACAGGCTTTTTGCTTTTGGATCTCTCCAATACTTTTGTTCTTGTGTACTTTATCTTGAAAGGCGGTTTAAATACTGAAATTAGCCTAAATGATCATCCTTGCTATACTTATCCTGAGATCACTGTTTCCAGTTAGCATCTACACTGTTTTGCACACACCCAGTGATTTTTTTTTACACATTAATGAATAGCAAAATGGACTTGTTCAAATTTTAGAATAAGTGAGGTAAAGGGTTAAAGTGTCCAAATATTTAAGATAAATATTGTAGGTGAGTGTGTATATTCTAAATCCTATATGAATGGGTCATTTGCTTTTTTTTTTTTTTTTTTTTTTTTTTTTTTTCATGGCTGCATGCAAAAGTGACATAAGTTTCTGGTTTTCTGTCCCTTTGTCCACCAGTAATGGCAGTTCATCTGTTAACTGTATGCCAACCCTAGCATCTCCTTTTCTGACAAGCTATAACACAGTCATGAATGGAATCACTGTCCATGGAAATTCAATTTCCTTGACATTATGTGAATCATATCCAAGGGTTCACTTGGAATCAGACCTAGGGTTGGATAGATGCAAATGTGTTTCAATTTAAATACAAATACTTTGTAATTTCATGTTTACAGTAGAATGGTGCTAAATCTATCAAGTGTATCCAATCACCTTAAAATATTTTTTCTTTGAAAATAGGATGCACATTTCAACTTGAAATGTGCATCCTATTTTCAGAGAAAAAAATAATTTGAAATTTGCATCTTATTTTCAGAAAAAAAAAAAAATTTAAATGTGCATCCTATTTTCAGAGAAAAAAAGTAACTTGAAATTTGCATCTGCTTTTGAGAGAAAAACAAAATATTTCAAAGTGACTGGATACACTTAGTGGATTTACCACCATTTTTACAAGGGACACAACTTTTATGAATTCATGAAAAGGTTTCTTCTTTTGTCTTAATCCATTTATGCAGAGTGGATTCTTCTACCTTAACTCTTTGGACCAGTCCTTTTCCAGTAAAAGGGGTGTCTAGTAAGTTTTACTTATTACTATTTTTAATATAATTTCCTGTATTTAATGCAAATAGTGTAGACCCTGATCAGACCCCGCATTATATTTCATCTGATCTGGGTCTTCACTGTTTCCAACGTCCCTTTTTGGGGACACTAAGCTTAAATGGGTTAAAGGAAAGAAAATGGTACAAGCGTAGTAATTTCTATCCTTTATGAAATTATGAGTAAATCCCTTTATTTAGAAGGTGTGCAAAAACAATTTTGACAGAGATGCCTTCCCTGATGATGAAAATGTATACATTCCCATAAAATGTCTGATGATATTTAAATTTAGCATATCAAGGAATTAGGATACATATGTTGTTTGTTTTTTTGTTTTTTTTATTTATTCAATAGGAAGATCCATTTAAAGGGTTTAAGACAATCAATCTGCAGTTTGCCAAGAAAGGTGCTCCATCACAGAGCTTGGATGAGAAAATAGAGACAGCCAGGAAGAAAAGAAAAAGGGAGGTAGGATAATTATACAAACAATAATTTGAACCACAATAATGGAAAACCAACCATATCATACATTCATCAGTTTGGTTAATAGCAACAAGCCCTGAACATTTTTTAGCCAAATAGCTAAATGTACAACTGGGCCCTGATATTTAGGGTAAATACAGTACTATGCAGAATGGTTAAAGATAATATTCAGACAGTATAAACTACAAGGAGGAGAAAATTCAGATGTAGAGTTTAGCAAGGGAAATAAATCTGCTGGTTCAGATGTTGATGATGGGGGATGGTCGGGTGGTGCGAAGGTGTCCTGTACCTCACGGCACCGGGGCATCCAATTGATATTGGCTTACAGTTGGGCAAGGCCTGCTATCCTTGTAGCAGGTAAGGGTAGAAGGAGAATGTTTTTATTTCTTCTGTTTCTTCACTTTCACTTTTGTTCCTCTTTCTTCTTTCTTCCCTGTCCTCTCTTTCATCTCTTCTACTATCTCTTCTATCTCTTTTCTCCCTTTCTCTGGGAGACAACACAAAATGACCCACAAGGGCTGACGTGTCGATAAACCCCAACACAATCAATCAAAAGATGTTGATGAATTAGATGAAGATGTAGAATCTTAATGTCAGTAGTCCAGGAAGCAGTGTGATAAGAGTTTGTATTATTTACCATTTGACCAGTATTTTATCGACATATCACCAAATACTTTTTGTCAAATTGACTTTATTCAAATTTTAGGATATGTACATAAAGGTAAGGAATATACTAGAATGGTGTGGACATTTATACATACCTGTAGATATGATGCTCTTTTTCATCCAAAAAGTGTTTTCTGATTACATCTCCAGCATATGAAGTATGCCATTGGTTTAGTCATTAGTTTTAGTCATGCTGTTTGTCGGATCGTCCATCCATCCTTCTGTTAAAACTTGGTTAAAATTTTTGCGTCAGAGTTTTCAACAGAGGCCAAATAAAAAATTATGTGTGTTTAGGGTAACATGTAAGAAAAAAATAGGTAGGGTAGGCAGGGATTTTTGTTTTTTACATTTTGTTTTATGAAGAATAATACCATAATTACCAACTATATTTGGACTTTGCACATAATGCACATAAAATTTTACCAAGTCTTTTGATTTTCCTTAAATGTTTCTAAAAGTACTGATAGATTGGCAAACAGTGTAGACCCTGATCAAACTGCTCCTTTAGGAGCAGTTTGCTCTGAGTCTACACTGTGTGCTCAGCCCTCCTTATTGGAATGTTTAGCACATTTTTTTTTTTTTTTTTTGAGAAAACATGAAAAAAAATACTAGGTTTCATCAGGAAAATTAGTAGGGTAGGGTTACCCTAAACACACATTTTTTTTTTATTTTTGCCTGATTATATCTCCTCAACCCTTCAGTAGACTCAGTTCATACATTAATGTTACTGCTGATCCAAAGATTTCATAGATTCATGTCCATTAGTGACCTTGAGTTCATCATCATAGATTTAATTATTTCATGTAAGTTTTGGCACTGGCATCTGCTGAGGGTAAATGTGACACCTGGTCACTTGTCAGATATTTTCTCCATGAAAACATATGCTGTTGGTCGCATTATATAAGTCTAGGGTTCATTTATGTTTAGGTATCTAGGAGTCAAGGCAAAAGTAGGACAGATTTTTTTTATCTATTAGCCTGATGTAAATTTATCAAAAGTAGCTGGAGGATATATTGTAATGTCTAATTTTGATGTTAAAAGTAGAAGGAAAAAATCCTCAGCCTCTGCCTTTTAATGCAACCCTGAAAAGTGCCTTGCTGATACCCACAACATACATTTAATGGAGAGATAAGAAACTATTTCTGTTATCGAGAGCTATGAAAATTTTAATGTTTTTCACTCACAACATTTGAAGTGTGCTGTACCTAGTATATACAGAATACTGGTAGTAGAGGTCTCCCATGTTACACAGACACCAAGGTTGATTTGTCTTCCTTTTTCATACCTCTAGGTAATATCATAAATTTGTATTTTTCTTATCTTTCTGTGAAAACATATGTTGGAGTTTTTAGAACTGTCTCACTGAGACTCTTTAAAGAGTACCAACAACATATGTTTGTTTGTTTGTGTTGAGGTTTTACAGCCCAGTCAACCCAATGGATCATGTCAAGCGCGGTCAGTTTACCTAACCACACTTTTACTGGGCAGGCTTAGTCCTCTAAGCGGTTAACCAGTATTGTGCACATTCTTTCCTTAGAAACTGACAACTGCCCTTCTTGAATCGGGAAGGGAGAGAATGACCGTAGAAAATATTTCATGATCACCCTCCACGAAAGAATTTTGCTGACCTCTGCGGGGGTTGAACCCACGACCTGGTCTCCAGTCGGACGTGCATCCAACTGAGCCACTGAGGCACAACATATGTTTAATGGAGAAATAAAGTAAGAAAAAACAGAATAGTTTGATACTATAAACCACATGTATATTGATAAGAAACAAAGTCCCTTATCAATGTTTGCCGTTTGCATTTGCCAAAAAGTCCATTTCTTATGGCATGGCTGATTTATCAAAATACATGTCAGTCTTTGAACAGACATTTTAGTTCACTTTAGGAAAGTCCTTTTCCACTTTCTTGTAACATTTTAGCATCATTGTTGATAGAATTATTATTACTACCACATTTACCCTAAGTACATGTACATGTATTGGGACAGACAGATCTGAGCAAACATAGTAGACCCTGATGAGAATGTGGTATCTGAACAGGGTCTACACTTTATCACTCATCCAGCAGGTAGATAATTGACTTGTTTGAATATTAGGATAGTTATGGTAAGAAGTAAAGGTGTCCTGGGCCCAGTTGTTCAAAGTGTTGTTAGCTTTACAAGCTTGTTAGTGGTCAAAATGTTAACTGTTCTAGTAAGTACAATATCTAATCCACAGTTATTTTTGATGAAAAAATGTGAGTAGCTTTTGCAAATGCAAAAGCTACTCACATTTTTTCAGCAAAAATATTAGCGTATATGCCATATTTTATGATCAAAGTTTTAATGATACGTTAACTAACGACATCATTAGTTTTGAACAACTGGGTCTTGATATTTAGGGTAAATACAGTGCCATAAAAATGTCAGTATGCAGAATGGTCAAAGATATTTGTGTAACCTACATCGTATGTATTAGATAATATATGCCTGTCATCCTTCTCTGGAGATAGGCTTTCCTTAAGGTATTAAAATCAATGTATTTCAGTAAGGCACACACAACATTCAACCAATAAGAGAAGTCTTCAACACTTCATGCCCAATTTATAGAGTTTTTGTAGTCATTCACTGCAGTCTCAATTGCTTCAGGATCATGAGTGTAATCCTTGGATCAGAATATCCATGCCATCTTAAGTAAAGGTTATATGTGATGCATTTTAGAAGCTACAAGGAGGAGAAGATTCAGATGAAGACTTTAGCAAGGGAAATAAATCTGCTGGTTTAGATGATGACGAATTAGATGAAGATGTAGAATCTTCCGATGAAGAGTTTGTTGCAGGTAATAACGGTTTTGAGAAATCAATACACAATATTTACTCTGTATATTCAGAGAGATATTATAGGAATGAAATGCATTTTTTTTTTTTTTTTATTTTTTTTTTTGACGTGTAACTGTTTGTGGATCAATCTGAATGTAGCCCAAAGGACCAGAGCTTTATAGACCATCCAGACAGTCTGATCACAACCATCAGTATTCTCCATTCTAAAAGATTTAAAGCTCTCTATGTCAAGTTGGTAAACAGCTCTTACTATTCAGGATCCATTTCCACCTGGGCCCAGTCGTTCAAAACTAAAGATGTCATAAGTTAAAGATTCGTTAAAATTTACATCAAGTGATATGCAAATATGCTGAAATTTTTTTGCTGAAAAATGTGAGTAGCTTTTGCAGTGCAAAAGCAACTCAAATTTTTCAGCAAAAAAAACCAGAATATTGTATATTTAATCCGCTAAAATAGTTAACGAAATGACCCTTAACAAGCTCGTTAAGCTAACGATGCTTTGAACAACTGGGCCCAGGTTTAGATAAATTTTTACTTAACCTTGATTTCTACATATAGTTACATATGGTAAAATAGGACAAAAACTTAATTTTAAATGAAAACATTTAACAGCTTCAATGCAGATGCACAGGAAATCCTGTACAGGCTATATGCAAACAGGAAAGCCCAAGAAGAGCTTGCACAGGCATTCAGGACTGCTTAGGGCCTTCAACTTTCAAACATGGAATATTTTAACTGTAGAAAGTCTAAATAGCAAATATTAATGTTCTTGACTAGACTGAACAGATTTGCAGGCAGGATTGGTCCTTTGTTGTTAGCATATGGTCTTTTGAAGGCCTTAAGTGGTCCTGGCTCTATCCAGTTTTTGCTGTGGTAATAGACATGACAGGTTTTTCTCTTAGAAAAAAAGTGGCCAAAAAATTCATGCTCAACTGATAATTCAACCAGATATTTTATGGCTACTGCTCTCAGCTCTCTTACAGGAATGAGTCTGTTCACAACAGGTGGTATTAACAGATTTACCTGGGAGAATACTTTTCTCTGATAACACTGGTTCCCTGCACTGTAATATATAGTCTTAAAATCTTTATTTTTCAACATAGAAAACCGTTTAAAATGTGTAATTTGATTAATTTTTTATGCAGATATAGATTTTAGAGTCCGTTTTGAACTACTTCATTGTGTTTAATATTTAAGAATTTTGTGTGGGGGTTTCTGGTTAACTGTCTTATCAGTATTACTTAACTAATTGCATAATAGAGCATCATTTTATTGGCTTCTGGGCAGAGTTTTATGGTCTCAATCATCAGAAACATATGGAAATGCAATATCCTACTAACCCGACTTTGATATAGTAATAGTCGGGAAGGTGAGGGTGAAATTCTCTAAGAGAAAAACAAGGCATGGATGAGAAAAAAATAAATTTAATTGAAAGCTTTATTAAAAAATGTTTACACAATAGTTGCCTAGACATATTAAGAATATAGTATAGCATAAAACATCAGTATTTACATACTGTATTTACTAAAGATCACAGCATTGATCAAGGTCTACACCGTTTTCCACTCATCAAGCAGATTTTAGACACACCAAAAGGGGGTTGTACAACTTACTGAAATACCGGAATACCCTTGTTATCATTAATTAATTTCGATAGATATATTATATCAAAGTGTAGAAAGAGGGAAAATTTTGTAACTGCAATTAATCTGCAAGTTGTCCTCAGAACCTGGCAAATCCAAGTTTCAGCCACTTGCCCAGCATTCTACAGCATCTTGAAAATGGCTCGGAATTGCAATATTCTCTATATATTCTGTACATTTTTCTGGGTGTGAAATAAAAAATCACTTGCCCAGCCAAAATTTGGACTTGTCCAGGGCAGCTGGGCAATGGATTTGTCAGGCCCTGTGTCCTTGAAATGTTCTCTCTGAAAATATTGTTGATCATCTGCTAAATTTAGAGCCAGAATACCATCGGAATAGCCATTAAAAAAAATAGGAATACCTATCACTTCAAACCAAAAATGCTAAAACAGTTTTGTATTTAATTATAAACCTACTTCAATTAAATGAAATGAACTTTGGAATAAAATAACTAAGTATGTAATATAAATTCATTTCTTTTTTAATATTCAGGTTTTAAAATCATGAGTTCTTAACATTCTGCAAAGAAACAAGTGTTGTCTGAAAAAGCCTCAACTCTTCCTGTAAAAGTTACCGAGAGAAATGCTATAAATAAATAACCTTCACTGAATGCAAATTGAAATATATTCAGTCTTATAAACTTATGTTTATATTTCCTACGATGCTATGACCAAGGAAGGCAATTTTTTAATAAAAAAAAACAAAACAGGAATATAGTTTATTTTTTTATCATAATTTCTAAGTACGTAGCCTCGTTCCTGCTGCACTGTTTACCAACACAGAAAAGACACAAAGAAAGTCTGAATTTTGGCAAATTGCGCTGGTTTTGCTTGTTTTTCTACGTGAACAAACATATTGTTGTTCGTATTTCAACCACATCTGCTTTTTATGCACGAGTTGGCGTCATTTTCCTATAATTTTGTGGAGGAAACCTCTGATATGCTCATGCTGATACACTTGAATCCGAACACATATTTCATTATATATGCCTGCGAAGTAAATTTTGGCATACATGTAATATAGTTTAAAGAAAATATGTTTTGGCCTTTTGCCCTTGTATTTTTTTTACTACATAATATATCAAATGCAATGAAGTAAAGGGTATTCCTGTATTTTACATGTGTATTTCGGTAGTGTTCCAGTATTTTGGTTAGTTGTGGTAGTCAAATAGACTGGTCCAAACTGAAGGAGAAGTATGGTAAGGATTTGGGGTGTACCAACTTTTAGGGTAAAAAAGTTTGAAAAAAAACATTTTTTCAAACTTTTTTACCCTAAAAGTTGGTACACCCCAAGTCCTTACCATACTTCTCCTTTCAGTCATCTAATTTATTATTTCAGATACAATTAAAACAAAAGAGAAGAAGAGAAAAAAGAAAAAAAGAAAAACAAAAGATGAAGCACCAGAAGAGGAAGAGGTACAGTTGAGCCTCGCATAGCTCCAGATTTTTTTTTTTTTTCACCAAAACTATATATATTTTTCTTATCTCTCAAATAAAATATATGTTGTGGGTACTCATTAGAAGCACCCTTCTGAGGCACTTCTGATGATTACCACAACATACATATATGTTTTCTTCTAGACATAAGAAATATGTCAATTTTCGGGCAAGTAAATCTTGGTTGGACAAGTGGATTTTGACCATTTACTTGTCCTTGGACAAGTAATAAATTTTGATAATTCTACAACTCTGGTTTTTATTACCATATTTACCTTAATACATATTCAGGCAATTACTTTACTATCATACCTATTCCAGATTTTAAATAAGTCCATTTGGCTAACTACTGGTATGTCTTAATAGTGCTTGTAGAATGGTAAACAGTGCAGACACTGCTCAAACTGCTCCATCTACAGTTTGCTCAGGCTTAACTATCCAAATAATCAGGGCCCAGTTGTTCAAAACTAACGATGTCGTTAGTTAACGATTCGTTAAAATTTTAATTGAGTGATACGCAAATATGCTGAAATTTTTTGCTGAAAAAATGTGAGTAGCTTTTGCAATGCAAAAGCTACTCACATTTTTTCAGCAAAAAATATCAAAATAATGTATATTGAATCCGCTAAAACAGTTAACGAAATGACCCTTAACGAGCTCGTTAAGCTAACGACGCTTTGAACAACTGGGCCCAGGGTAAAAGTGATATTTGGCTAACTGCTGATTCGGCTAAACATGCTGGTTGAGTTGCAAGCAGGATAGACCCTCAACTGCTCCTTATTGTTTGCTCAGGCATATCTGTTCAAATATTTAATAGGGTAAAAAATATTTTTGTACCATGTATCCATTCATTAGGATTTGGTCCTTGTGGGGGAGTTGGGGGGTATTTAATAAACAGTGCTTATTGGCAATGGCTTGTTTTGTTTTATTTCACATCAGGAAGTGGAGAAGGTACAGTTCTCAGAGAATGTGGATACCTATGACGAAAACATGACATTTCAAGATATTAATGTCTCCAGACCATTAATGAAAGTAAGTATTGTCTATGTTTCATTGAGAGGTCTGTGGAAATAGGATGTACAAACCTTCCAGGGTCTGAAGTGTAAAAATGGTGAAATTCAACAGAAAATAAAATACTCAGATAGTGAAAAAATAATACGGTGCATAATATAATCTAAAAGGTTGCCTTTGGAAACAAAGAACACACAAAAGAATGAAAATTAGATGCTTAGTTTTAAGTCTATTCATATATAGCAATATAGTTATGAGGCTGCATACACCGGTAGCACCAGCTTAAGCAGTATTTGATTTTCAAAGCAACCAGAATGAACTCAGTGATCCCACAGGTAATAAAAATATAATCTGCTCAAAGTTGAAGTATGGGAAGAGGTTTTACGGCCACCACACGGCGCTTAACACCATCTGCAGTTAATTGCTCTAACAAATGGGTGTACTGTAGCAAAGTTACCAGTATTGTGAATGAAGGCAAATTAATTGCCTTCCATTACTGGTGACTTTCCTGTTTTTGTAAACTAAGGTAAATGAATCATATGTTCTGTACAATTTAAAATTATACACCACAACCTCTTTATAACACTATTGTTGGGGTCCATAGCATAAACCGTGTTAGTTAAACAACCGTGTTACATCCAAACAAAAATGTATAGATTATATTGAAAAATGACCATTTATGGTCATTTTTCAATATAATCTATACATTTTTGGGATCCATCTTTGAACCGTGTTATATCCAAAACCGTGTTATAATGAACTGTGTTATAAAGAGGTTGTAGCGTAGCTCCTCTTTTGACTGTAGAAATATTCACATATGCTTGAAGAGCATAAAAACACATGACCTGCAACATGAGAAAATGTACCTTCTGACATATGTCCAGTGAAGACTCAGATCAGCCTGTCCATCCACACAGTCTTATCAGAGTCTTCATTGTCCACCTGAAGAAACAGTGCATCCTTGGCTACCCAAAATGCACCCAGTGAAGATTCTGATCAGACTGAGTGAATGGGCAAGCTGATCTGAATCTTTGCCGGGCACACATGTCATAAGGTACATGTTCAGTGTTGCGACTCATTTGTTTTGTACTGTTCAAAATGATAGATCATCTGCTGGCTGCAGAAATTTGGACATCCTTGAAATAGGCAATCTTACATGAATGGTCATTTCATATGAAATTTATGAACTGAGCCTTCAGCGAGTTTCATAAATTTTATTTGAAATGACTACGAATGTACGGTTCTGTTTATCATATAACTTTTAAACTGTATTTTATGGCTATAGAAGTTGAGCCGTTTCAAACAGAAACAGAAAACATAATGCTGTCACGATCAGCATCGTGACATTACATGCCAGTAACCAAGTGTTCAGTAACATATGGTCATATCATTATTATGACACAATGTTATCCGCTGAATAAAAGCGAAGTCATATGATAAGTTTATATATGTATGTAGTCATTATAATTGCCTTGATGAGGTAATTCTGATGAGTATCACAGCATATTTTTACATACAGAAGTTAAGATTGTTATAGAAGTAAGAGAATGTCAAAATTTGCTACAGAAGTAAGAGAATGTTAAAATGTTAGCCCTTTATGACACAGCTGTTATGTATTTATATTCATTATTGTGTTTGTTAAATAATGGTTGATGTATGAGCTTTTGAAATTTTAGAAGTATGACTCAATTGTCATAGGTATATCTGAAAAGATTTAAGTATGTACATTCTTTTAGTTATTTATATCAGTGATCACTTCTCTGTTTCCTGCTAAAGTGATGCTAATGACAAAAATATTTCATTATATTAGGCCCTAGGACAGCTGAACTTTGAAAAGCCTACACCAATTCAAGCAGCAACTATACCAATAGCTCTTCTTGGCAGAGACATCTGTGCATGTGCTGTTACAGGCTCAGGTTGGTACACTTCTTATTTCTTATGATTGATTTTACATCAAGTAAACTTTGTACCATAGTGGTGTGAAGCTAGTTATGTCATAGCTCCAGATAAGGCACCTTTTTGAACCAAAAAATGAAGTGTCCAGGTGGGTGGGTGGGTGGTTAGAGTTCCTGACTTTGGATCACAGGGTCCCAGGCTTGAATCCCGCTGGAGATGGAATTCAGCTCAATACTGAGGGACACTTCATTGCACAGAGCCTTTCATTATCACCCTTCCATCATCTCTGTATGACTTAAATAATGTTAAATACCAACACCGTTTGGTTGATGTTTGGTGTTTTATGTCAATGAGTACCACAATGAATGTTTTCATTGAGAAATAAGTAAAATACCAACACATTTTGCTGAGGTGCTTCTAATGAGTACCACAACATGTGTTTTCATGGAGAAATAAGAAAACTATTACCTGGATAATCCCTCTTATATGGAGCTATGGATGTGTAAGCCAGAGTATTTGACCATTTTGTTATGAAATACCTTTTGTCTGTTTGAATTGCATTCTGTGGGGTGTGTCAGAAGGCCAAGGTCAGTCAGTCAGTACATCTTCTGTTGTTTCACAGAAATTTAGTATTGACTAAATTATATCACCAGGAAACATGATCTAAGCCATTTATAAATTAAGAAGGTATAGACCAGCTTGTGCATTGCTTTTTGTTGAGATTGAGCAGAATTCATCTGTTGTGTGAGTCACCAGCAAATACACAAGAAAGATAGCACTGGGGCACAGTCTCATCTGGCCTTCCCTGTTTGACTTCACCCTTTCAGTTCTGCAGATAAAAACATATCTATGCAAACAATGCAGATCCAGATGAGACAACTCCTAATGAGCCAGCTCATCAGAATCTACACTGCTTGCTAATCTGTTCTTGAATGTGTATGAATACCAGGGCCCAGTTGTTCAAAGAGTCGTTAGCTTAACGTGCTCGTTAAGGGTCATTTCTTTAACTGTTTTAGCGGATTCAATACACAATCTTCTGATAATGCTGAAAAAATGTGAGTAGCTTTTGCATTGCAAAAGCTACTCACATTTTTTCAGCAAAAAACTTCAGCATATTTGCGTATAACTCGATGTAAATTTTAACGATTCGTTAACTAACGACATCGTTAGTTTTGAAAAACTGGGCCCAGGTAAAATAAAAAAAACATGGACAAGTCCACTGTAGAAATTTGAGTTGAAAGGGTTGAGGTATGTTGTCCTGTCACATAGCTGCTTTTTCTGATTAGTATCTGCCTGTATGGTATTTACACCTTCCTTTCTATACTGATCCTATTGTTAAAACATAGCCATTTGAGGTTAAATGTTGTGATGGAATGGGAAACTGTAGGACATGATCAAAGTGTTTAGAAGCAGTATGATCTGGGCAGTATGATACTGTTTGCATACACCTATATGTCCAGATATGCATATAATTAAGTCTTACGGGAACTCTGGATAAGTTAACATACTTACTGTTGCAGGGATAAAATATTGTTGTCTTTTTTCTTTTCTTTTTTTTTTTTTTTTTTTTTTGTATTTCTATGTAAAAACATGCTGAAGGATCTCTGAACCATTTCAGTGATCCCAGGAAATATCTGCACTGCAATGTGAGAGAATGTACCTTCATACATGTGCATCCTGCAAATACTTACATAGCAACAGATAAGGCGCTTTTTTCACCCGAAAAATGCAGATATCTTTCTTATTTCTCAACGAAAACATATGTTGTGGGTACTCATTAGAAGCGCCTCGATGAGGTGCTTCTAATGAATACCACAATATATGTTTTCATTGAGAAATAAGAAAAATATTATGTGGATACCCACTCTTATCTGTAGCTATGTACTTAGATCTGACTGGGCATCTACTCAGTCTGATCAGTATTCTTATCGTTCATTTGTCATTACTGGCTATGACCAAGCCAAATGATCCATATCCACTATCCACTTGAAGATTCCTTCGATCTTTTGCTATCCACAGAATGTCTAGCAAAGACTGTGATCAGACTGTACATGTGTGCAGGCTGATCTGAGTCTTCACTGGACATACATGGCTGAAGATGCATTTTCTCATATTGTGTTTTTATGGTTTCATGGACAAGCTGAAAAAACATTTGAGCTGTTCCATTAACCCTTGCCATGCTGAATAAGTTAAGATGACATCCCCACTCCTAATTTTCAGCCAATCACATTACTTGATCCAAGTCATTGATACAAATTCACATTCTTAATGACAAATAGTGTAGATCTTCAGAAGCCAACTGATCTGGATATACACTAAAAACAAAAATAAGTGTTTACAAAGATGGAACATATCTGGATTCAGCAGGACAAGGGTTAATGAAATGGTTTGTTGTACATTTGTGAACAGTGGAGGCCAAGAACAGTCTGTGCTGCCATGAAGTTGGATCAAGGCCTCATTATCTGTTTACAGAATCATTGGATGCTTTAGAATATATCAACAAACAGCAAACTGCCTGATTAGACTGTATATATGCAGGCTAATCTTGGCTTTTGTTCTTCATTTACGATATATGCTAAATGTTCTAAAATTTCAAACACTTTATTCCATACTTTTTGGCTTATATTTTGCTTATCATTATCATGCAGTTGTTTCTTAAACTGCTTAGTGTAATGGAAAACAGTGTGGACCCAGATCAGATGCTCCTGAAGGAGCAGTCTGATTTGGCTCTGCCCTGTTTGCATTTGATATTTTGTCAGAAAGTTTGGTGTTCGAAATTTTAGGAAATTTTATTCCATACTTTTTGGCTTATATTTTGCTTTTTATGCAGTTGTTTCATAAAATGCTTAGCGGAATGGCAAACAGTGTGGACCCCGATCAGACTGCTCCTGAAGCAGTCTGATCTGGGTTTGCACTATTTGCATATGACATTTTGTCAGAAACTTTGATGTGTGAAATTTTAGGATATTTACTGTTATGCTCTTTCTCTAATATTGTGACTGAAAACCTGGATACTCTGACAGCTAATCTTGAGCCATGTTTTGTTACAGGTAAAACTGTGGCATTCATGCTACCAATTCTGGAGCGATTATTATACAAGCCAAAACAAGCGCCAGTAACAAGAGTTCTTATTCTAGTCCCCACCAGAGAGTTGGCAGTGCAAGTCCACACTGTCTCAAAACAGTTAGCTAACTACACAAATATTGATATAGCACTTTCTGCAGGTAATGTTATTATAATAGTGATGATCATTTTGATAGATCTTTTTATACCCCGCCACAGGATAGTGATGGTATATTATGGTTTCAGGTTGGTAGTCCATGTGTTCATTCATGGTTGGTCCATCCATCTGTCCATATTTTCATTTCCTGATGATAATTTGAGTAAATATCAGTATTTCACCAAACTTGGTTATGTGCTTTGATATTGTGGAAATGTGGCATGAGATTGTTAATGGGCAAATTTCATCAAGTTTTGACATAGTTATCTGCCTGCCACAAAATAATGGCGGGGTAGTATTGTTTCAAATTTTTATTTTATTCTGGAATCTTTAACTAGGACAGGGATGTCTCTCGTTGGACAGTGGCCCTCCAGTTAATATCCTGATCCAAAGACGATGTACAGTATAACATCATCCCTGCCAGTGATGCTGATGGTGAATGATTGGACCCAGAAAGTTTCTCGTCCTGAGCAGGGATCAAACCCAGGACCTCTAGCACCAAAGGCCAGTGCACTAAACCAGTGCTACCATGCTACTTGTTACTCCTTAATGAAACCTTATGATGTCCATGTTACAAATACACCATGTTGCAATCACACCTAGTAGAAAATGGATCTAAAAGTGTTTGTGAACAACAAAAGCCCAGATCAGTCTGCTAATATGTGTAGTCTGATAAGGTCCGTCAACTTTCAGTTATGTTAATTCAAATGTACAGATTGTCTTAGGTGAATAGGTAGACTTTAAAGAAGAGAGCACCCAAAACTGAAAGGTTTTGCATCCCTTTTTTGAAAGGAGAGACTACTTCAGCTGAAGAGAATTTTCTCCCCCGGTACATGAATCCCCTCTGAAAGGAGGCTACTCTTAAAGGAAAGAATTTGCTCCCTATAGGGAGCATATTCTTTCCTCTAAGAGTAGTCCCCTTTCAGAAGGGAAGCAAATATTTTCAGGTCTGAGTGATTTCCCTTGGAAGTGTGTTCATTCTTCTTAAATGTGTTCTTAGCAAAATCCATTTTGTGAATATTTACCATAACTTGTAAAATTTCAGGGGGTCTTGACCTGAAACAACAAGAGGCAGCCCTACGGCTTGGACCAGATGTTGTTATAGCAACACCGGGGAGACTGATAGATCACTTACACAACTCTCCCAACTTTACTCTCAGTAACATAGAGATTCTGGTGCTGGATGAAGCTGACAGGTAAGATATGATCATAGCTCAGATTGAAGGAGTAGCTTCTAGCTTGTTAAAGATGTTTCCTTATCTCCATAAAACATATATTGTGAGAACATATACAATATCCTCCATGAGGCAGTTCGTACGGATGAAGCATCCGGATGGTTGAGTGGTTACCGCTTCTGACTTCAGATCATGAGGTCCCAGGTTTGAATCCCGCTGGAGGCGGACTTCAGCTCATGATTGTACGGCACTTCATTGCTCATACCCTTACATTATCACCCTTCCATCATCTCAGTATGACATAAATAATGTTGAAAGGGATGTAAAATACCAAACCATCATCATCAAAATCTATTCACATGGAGTAATAAAGCAAACATTTTTTTTTAAATAAAATGCCTTATCAAGAGTTCAAAAACAATAACCATTATTTCCAACAACTGCAAATAGTGTAGACCCAGATAGTCTAGCACATTGCTTGGCCCCACCCATCAGGGCTCACAAAATAGCCTTGCGCCTCTGTGGCAGAGCATGTAGTAATTTTTGTCAGGACTCAAGAAAATCAGTCATCTCAAGTTGGTAAAAGTTCAGAGGCAAGGTCTCAAAATGACTAAAATACCGTTGACTTGGACCTTAAATTTACTTCAACTTAACCCATTGTAGTCAGGAGACCCATAAAAGGGTAATTGGCAAACAGTGCAGACCCAGATCAGACGCCGCAGAGTGCGGCATCTGATCAGGGTCTTCACTGTTTGCAAACAGTTTAGCCATTTTTCTCTAGGAATATGTAAATCTCATAGCCGGACATACCTAAAATTGAAATTGGACTCTTCCACTATATAGTGTGGTAGATTCTATTCAGTATAGGATGGGTTAACTCAGCTCCTGCACATTGGTTCATAGACATATAGTTGCTGTTTCAATTCAGCAGTGTATAGAGATTGTGCATATAGATTGTGCAGAGATTTTCTAGAAGTGCCACCTGATGCCTTTCCATTGAGATGAAGCATCTTACTGTTTGTCATGGATCAGTAACAAGATGGGGGTCTTAAATACATGTACTTACTTTAAATAAATGATAGTATAAACTGTTTTTATAAGACAGAGAATACTTTCTTAGTTCTTTTGTTTATTTTAGAAATAACATTGACCTCTTTTATTCTAACACAGTTCCCCACCTATGCCTACACCTACACACACACACCTACACACACACACACACACACACACACACACACACACACACACACACACACACACACAATAGTGGTGGGGTATTATGGTTTCACATTGGTTGTCCGTGTCTCTCCGGACAATAACTTGAGTAAATATCAATAGATTTTCACAAACTTGATATGTGCATTGATATTGTGGAAATCTGGTTTGGGATTGCTAAGGGACAAAATTAATCAATTTTTGATAGAGTTATTTGCCAGTGACATGTCTGTATTTTCATTTCTGGACAATAACTTGAGTAAATATCAGTACATTTTCACCAAACTTATAATGTACATTGATATTGTGGAGATCTGGTTTGGGATTGCTAATGGGCAAATTTTGTGTTATCTTCCAGTGACATGATAGTGGTAGGGTTTTCACGTTTTCATTTAATTGTCTGATTATTTTTTTATTTTTTTTTTTTTTTTTGTATTTTTTCCCAGGATGTTGGATGAGTATTTTGCAGAACAGATGAAGGAAGTAATACGACTATGCTCTAGAACAAGACAGACAATGTTGTTCTCAGCCACCATGTCAGAAGCGGTATTTTCACACTTTTGTATTGAACTCCTGTGCTTCAAACACTTAAAAATAAACCATACCATATTTACCCTAAGCATTTAGACATCTTAACTCCCTATCGTATTTGTCCAAAAATTTGAAAAAAGTATTTTACTACCGATATTTGTTGATATGTCTAAAGTAGTGCTGGATGAGTGGCAAACAGTGTAGATTCTGATCAGAAGCTACATTATGGGGCATCTGATCTGGGTCTGCACTGTTTGCTAGGCTTGTCTGTCCAATATTTAGGATTATTACAGTACCTCACAGAACCTACAAACTGCCATGTGCAGTGAAGAGCCAGATCAACCTGCTCATCCTTACATTCAAACAGGCGTACAGTATGAAAAGCAAATAAACACAGCCATAATGAGACCACAGATATGCAGACTAGTCATTGCCTTCACATTTGCATATATATGATATGTTATCAGTTTTGCAATATTCCAAACCATCTGTCATAAGGAAAGTCAAGGCACCACAGAACCCCTGTTTGATTTGGTCACTGAACTTCTGGGTGGCCGAGTGGTTAGTGGTCTTGGCGTCAAATCATGAGGTTAAGGGTGTAAATCCCATTGAAGGCAGTATTTAGCTCATGACTGTATGGTGCTTGATTAAACAGAGCCTTTAATTATTGTCCTTTCATCATCTCAGTATGATTTAAATAATGTTGAAAGGGATGTAAAACATCATTACACTACAACCTCTTTATAACATGGTTCATTATAACACAGTTTTGGATATAACACGGTTCAAAGATAGGTCCCAAAAATGTATAGATTAAATTGAAAAAATGACCATAAATGGTCATTTTTCAATGTAATCTATACATTTTTGTTTGGATATAACATGGTTGTTTAACTAACATAGTTTTTGCTATGGACCCTAACAATAGTGTTATAAAGAGGTTGTGGTGTATTTTGTTCTGATTTACTACAAAAAAAAGCTAGTAATACATCTGCAAATATGGAAGTTACTGAACATCCTGTATGTCTAACCAAGGTTTCTTCCAGATTGATGAGTAGATTCTGCAGTGTATGTCTGTGGTAACAGAGAAGCACTGAAGTCAAACAGTATTTGTTTTTGTATTATTCTCTGCAAACAAGTCTTGATACTTCATTGGAATCATCCCTTCAGTAGTTTATTTTTCTCTGAAAATGGGGCTTTTCATTTTTGTTTGAATCATTCCAATTAAATGCCAAACCTTATTTCTAGGGAATTTTTTCCCCTGGAAATAAGGTTTGGCATTTGATTTGAATGAGGAAATTTGAATAAGGAAAAAATCTCATTAGTATCAATTTTGCTGATAACAGGGAAAAGGATAAAAAGTACTTTGTGTGTTTTATATGCAGGTGAAAGACTTAGCAGCAGTTTCTTTGAATAAACCAGTGCGAGTGTTTGTAAATGAGAACACAGATGTTGCCCTTGGTCTGAGACAGGAGTTTATAAGAATACGAGCCAACAGAGAGGGAGACAGGGAAGCCATTGTAGCAGGTATTATACATTATATATGTGGCCTAGTATGGATGAAAGTCATTTATATATGCGGCCTGGTATGGACAAAAAGGATGATTTTCATCTGGAAGCTGTGAAGACCCAGCCAAGGTCCATAGCAAGTTAGTAGTGCATCTGACTGTAGATCATGGGGTCACAAGTTCAAATCCCAGCTTGGCCACACAACCTTCATGGAGATTAATAATGAAGTCATTTCTATAGTCATTCTCCCACTTGGCTGATTCAAGAAGGACAGTTGTCAGTTACTGGTGAAAGTATGTGCACAAAGTACTAGTTAACCACTTAGAGGACTAAGCCTGCCCAGTAAAAGTGTGAGTAGGTTAACTCAATAACTGACTGGTTCAACATGACCTTAACACTAACCATGCTATGGGCAAATTCAGCAGATGACAAACTGATGGTATTTTTTCCTAGAAAATAGGATCTGACGCTTCATGCAAATTGTCTCCTTAGGAGACAATTTGCATGAAGTGTCAGATTCTGTTTTCTAGGAAAAAAATTGCATGAAGTGACAGATCCTGTTTTCTAGGAAAAATAAGAAAAATATTTCAAAATGTACTCTGCTGAAATTTTTACCCAGCATGCAAAGTGTTAACAGTTTTGACTGGATTGTAAAATTCCATCTCAAACAAACAAACAAGTGATGACCCATCCCAGCTGGACCATCAGTGCAGTCCTGCTGGGGTTTGTGATGTAGGCCAACATAACAGTGACATTATGTTTTGAGAAGGGAGTCATGGAAAATGCTTATGAGAAAATAGTTGTTTTCACATAGAGGGACTTGTATGTACATGTATGTTACCTTTTATAGACAGGTCAGTGCATGACAAAACCTACAATAAGACTTGTGTGACCATATGCACAGTGTGACCAGAGTCTTTGCTAAATGCATGTGCCTTCTACAGCCTCTGGGCTTCCAAAGAGGCTAAACTAGACCCTGATCTTACTGGGTGGAAGTGCAGGCCAACCTGTCTTTGCTGGTCACACAGGTCTTATTGTAGGTTATGTGCTGGCTCATCCCTTTTTTTTTTTTTTGCTTTGAAAAGTTAAAATGGTTTTTAACTGTTTGTCAATAGAGAATGTTCAGGTCTGCTGTTCATTTGTAAAGTCTATTCTGTTCAGGGCTTGCTTTACTTATAGAATCAAGAAATACCATGTAGATCCATGTTGTCCTAAAATTTAAATACAGCCAAACTTCATTGGCTCACACATCTTTGGGACCATGGAAATTTGTTCTAGACATGGGTAGTTCGAGCCACTGAAGGTTAATTATAGCACCAGGTCAGGAAGCAAATGGGGATAATTTAGGAAAGTATTTTTGATTTATACAAAAATGCTATGTTGAGTGTACTCATTAGAATTGCCTCATCGAGGCAATTCTAATGAATACACACAGCATACAATTTCATGATAAAACAAGAAAATTTCACAAAAAATCCTTAATTATTTGTTTTCTGGAGCTGTCGGAAGAATTTTATAAGGACTCAGAAACGAGTTCGAATTAGCCATGGTAAACGAACCATCGGTGTTTGAGCTATTGAGGTTCAACTGTAATTTCATTTTACTTCCTGTTGGTATGTCTAAAAATTGCTAGATGAGTGGCAAATAGTGTAGACCCTGATCAGATGCCACATTCTGTGGCATCTGATCTGGGTCTACTACTGTTTGCTCAGACTTGTCTGTCCCTTAACTTAAACATTTTAAATCCTCTTTTTCTTTAGGTCTAGTCAGTCGGACTTTCCAGGACCACTGTATTGTGTTTATTCAGACCAAGGTTCAAGCCCACAGAATGCATCTGGTACTAGGATTACTTGGGGTCAGTGTTGGAGAATTACATGGGAATCTCTCACAAGCACAGGTATGTTTACTGTAGTGAGTTATGGTAATCAAAGCTCCAGATTATTATTTTTCTTATGAACAGCTTAGATACTACTCTACTTACTTGCCCTTGAGCGTAAAAAAAAATTAAAAATTCCCATATATTTATAATGGGGAAACGTTGTCCGGTTGATAAGACCTTCACTTTGTATCCAATCCTCATTATACTTGTAGATGGCCAGGACAGGCAAGAAATGTAGGTGAAGTTTGAATATGGGCCATATTGGTCTATTGACTTTGGAGTTATGTACCCTTGAATGCCAAAATTTTTCCCATTTATAATGGGAGAATGTAACAAACATATCTCCAAGGTAAGTTGGCCAATTTTGTTCGAATTTACCTTTTAGCATCATAGGCTTGGGAGAAAAGCTGCATTAGGTTTTGGGGCAAATGTGGACAAGTGTGTGGTTACCATGGCAATCAATAGCTCCCATGGACTTTTAATCGTGAAAATGTATGGATGATAGTGACTATTTTTTTACAGATCAGCTTCATACTTGCAGGTAACTAGGACAGGTATGAAATCTAGGCAAAGTTCGAGTTTTTGGCCTTATCCAATTATTATCTAGAGTTACATGCCCTTGAGCATAAAAAAAATTGCCTGTATATTTATAATGGAGAAATGTTGCCTGGATGATAAAGCCTTCATTTTTTTATGATTTTACTTGAAGGTGTCTAGGACAGGCATAAAATCTAGAAGTTCAAATATGGACCATATATGTCAAATGACTTTGGATTACGTGCCCTTTGAGTAAACAAATTTTTCCCCTTGCATTTATAATGGGAGAATGTAACAAGCATATCTCCAAGGCCAGTTGGCCATTTTTGTTCAAATTTACCATGTAGCATCATTGGGCTGGAATGCAAATTTTGTTTAGAAAGACTATCCACTATTTTGTTTAGTTGCTGTGGCAATACTGGAAGAATGTTGCATAGCATCTGCAGATATGCAGTGGCTGTTTTACTCAGGTGAGCGAAAAGTGGCCTCTTGTTCTATATAATCTGCACATTTTTGTTTGGATACAACACAGTTGTTTGGCTAACATGGTTTTTGCTTTGGAACTTAGAAATAGTGCTATAAAGAGGTGATGGAGTAGTTCTGACTGGGCTAAACTTGAAATAATCCAAACTGTCAGTAATGCATGAAGCAGCATTGTTAATTTATTTTACTATGAAATTACCTCAAAATTGTATAAGCTAATACTTGTATGATTACAGCGACTGGAAACCTTGCAGAAGTTCAAGGATGCAGAAGTAGATGTGTTATTAGCCACAGATCTTGCAGCTAGAGGTCTAGATATACAAGGAGTGAAAACTGTAAGTAAATTTCATCATTAAAATTCATCTCTATTTTTTTCAGAGCAATTTATCATAACCCTACATTAAAGTTTTTAACAAAAAAAAAAAACGTATTGAATTTTCTTATTTCTCCACAAAACAAGTTTATTTACAAATTAGATTCACCTCAGAGGTAATCAAATGCCTTACTGGTATAAGAATCAGACAGACAGGCCTGAGCAAACAGTGTAGACACCAGTCAAATGCTCATAAATGATCAGGGTCTATACTTTTTGCCACAGGAGCCATTTAATCAGGATCTGCAGTATATGCCATGCCAATACAGCATTTCAGATACCTCATCAGGGCCCAGTTATTCAAAAGTAACAATGTCGTTAGTTAACATATCGTTAAAACTTTGATCATTAATTATGGCGTATATGCTAATATTTTTGCTGAAAAAGTGTGAGTAGCTTTTGCTTTGGCAAAAGCTACTCACATTTTTTCAGAAAAAGTAACTCAGAATTAGATATTGACTTACTAGGACAGTTAACATTTTGACCACTAATGAGCTCGTTAAGCTAACGATGCTTTGAACAAATGGGCCCAGGTTGTCAAATGGACTTGTTCATGTTTTAAGAATAATGTCATTTAACCCATTTTAGTCTAGAAAACCCCCAAAAAACACTGCAGACACAGATCAGATGCTGCAAAACATCAGATGCTGCAGAATGTGGAGTCTGATCAGGGTCTTGCTTGCATTAAATGCCAGGGACAAGAATCTTCAGCTTTTTAGCAAATTTTTTTTTAAGCAGTATACATTGTTGTAAAAATTTTCAGACTTGGTCTGAAAAAAACAAATTTGGTATTTTTGCTAGTGGTGGGGCAGGGCTCTGGAAATTCTGAAATCTGAATCCAGCTGATGACGATGATGTCATCAATGAGCCCACTTCCAGAAAAAAAAATATAATATCACCTGTCACGAAAACTAATGACAATTGGCAGTCCTATAACTCCTTTTAAATAATACACCTCAGCTCCGTTATATGACAGAAGTCCGGGTATAACGAGCATGATCAAAGCTGGCGTCATCAATAAATATAGTTAGGTATGTAAAAAGAAAGAAAGAAAAAACAAGACAATTTTGTTGTTATTTCCACCTCCGCAGGGTTTTCCTAGGTAACTATTTATAAACAACTGATACCCGTCTTGTGTAAGCGCGAAGACGGGGGGAAACAGGAGAGACGGAATGAAATGACTTTCATGGACCTAATTAGGTCTAATAAAAAAAAGGCCTGCGCCACGGGTGGTTTTGCAGTTTTCAATGTTTCAAGATCTGATCAGACTGCTTAAAATTTAAGCACTGACCAGTCTTGTCTAGCACAAGTGGTGCATTACTTATTTTTACCATGAAATCTACCTTGAATTATACTCACGTTTTATGGCCGTCAACAAAAAAAAAAAAAAAAGAAGCAAACTATAAGACCCAGATCAGACTCCGTTGTATGCGACATCTGATTAGGACGTACATGGTTTGGGAATTAATTTATCAAATCTGGGACTGACAAACCGTGTTGATCAAAAACAAAAAAGAAGAGGAAGAAAAACGGTGCGTTCAAGCGGTGCATTCTTTTATCATTCTCAGTTAAAGCGACCTTTGATCCTTTGGACAAGCCGACTGCACCTGCTGTTTTGCAGTCTCATTGTATTCGCGTGTCACACAGATTAATTATCAGACTACCCTTACTGATGATTCGTGTTAATCGCTTGTTTACCACACAAAGGACAGTGAAATGTTGATTTTTTGACAATGTTTGGATAATGACGTAATTAATTTGTGCTGCGGTAGGTTGCCGTTATTCATCTGTCTCTCCAATATACATGTCAAATGACCGTTTAGAGCCTTTTAATTACCATAATATTGCATTTAAAAGCTGCTTGGACATTGTCAGTTTAGGAAGACTTGACCGTTTTTGATTTTTTAGACATCATTGAGTCATGAAAATTGGTTGGTTGGGGAAAAAATGGGGTAAAGGCACAAACCTGTTGGACTGAATTATTAGGGTTTTGGGGTGTTTGAAACCGGTCCAGAATTCTTATTTTCGATCCAGACCGGCTATTTTCCGCTTTTCCGGAGCCCTGGGGTGGGGAGAGGAGTTTCAGTTTGTTTTTTTTTGTTTGTTTTTTTTCTGTTTTTTGGTGGGGGGTGGTTTTGTTGTTTTTTTCTGTGGCAAGAGGAGTTTCAGTTGTGTTTTTTTTTTTTTTTTTTTGAGGGTTTTTTTTTCACTAAAATCTTTTCTCGTCCCTGAAATACAGGAATTTCTGTTAAATATATTGATTAACCAGACACTCTGCTGTTGGTAATAGACTGGTCAAAAGTGTTGTGGTAGAGGAGTCCACTTGACGTAAATAGGTTAATAGGAGTTAAGGGGTCATAATAGTTAGGATAAATATGGTGGCTTTTACAGGAACAGAGATCATATCAGCTGATCAGCCTGTACAGTTGCTTGAAGACCCTTATTTGTTAGAAGCTTCCCATTATGAAAACACGCCTATTCAAATACAGTGTATATTGAAAATTTTAACTTCATAATACATTAACCTATAGATAATGTGCTATTCTCTTCTGTTTTCACACCTTCCACAGAAAAAACGACCTTTCAGTCGTTAATTAAAGTCTTAAACCAGAAGGTCCCTTAGGCAGTTACCTGTGTGACGTAACTCTTCCCGCTCAATTGACCACGTGTCAGTTTCTTTTCTGTGGACAAAGAAATTCAACAAGGATTATTTACCTGTGATAGAAATTTGGATTATTTCTTTCCTCACGGATAAATTTATGTATCCTTGTGTTTCTTTTGTTTATTTATCACTCCTTTCACTTTCTGTGTTATTATTTAAAATTTTCAATTTTCGATTTCATGTATTTTTGACTGGTCTTTTTCCACATGCGTTTTCGCGACTCTCGCTATTCGGCACAACGCTCGTGCGCGATCGGTTCGATAGTCATGTTTATATATGCAGAATATTTTTGTTCTTTTCGTTCCAGGTTATTCAGCAATTACGATATGTTTTTCCTGGACTTTTGTTTGCAGAGATCTTCAGTTGGCTAAAGATTCTCATGGTGGAGAAGCTGATTGTAAAGAACTTGTCAACCCTTGATGGGTTATAAGACAATTCTTTACTGATGGGAGCCCCACCCCATATGGCTATACTGCCGGGGTAAGACCCATCAAGGTGGCATCTTTGGGTACTTAGTATCCGATAAAGTCTAAGTCCACCAGTCACCAGTCATCCAGTCACCAGTCACCAGTCAACCAGGCACCAGTCAATCAGCTTCACCAGTCACCAGTCAATCAGGTGCCAGTCAACCAGGCACCAGTCACCAGTCATCCAGGTGCCAGTCAACCAGGCACCAGTCACCAGTCACCCAGTCACCAGTCACCAGTCACCCAGTCACCAGTCACCGATCAACCAGGCACCAGTCAACTAGTCTCCAGTCAATAATTTAATTATTTTCTGGAAAGACTTAGTTTTTTGACATATTTCACCGGACAAAATAGTCACGTATACTAACTTCCGGTCATTATGTCTAATTATTAAAAAATTTTTTCATATTTCTGATACTTATACCCGGTCATATTATTATATTATTTCTGATTTTTCACCAGGCAAACTTTTACAGAAAGTGTCTGGTCAATTTTTGCCTAATAATTAATTATCTTCGGGAAAAAGTTACTTGTGCCCGCTCAGTTTTCATATATAATCTCCCTTTTTCATCGGACTAGAGTTACGAATACTACTATCCGATCAATTTGTCAAATTACTTGTAACTTTACCGGGCAACAGTTACGAATACTAGTGTCCGGTCTTTGTGTCAGGTAACTAGTGTCAAAATAATGATCACTAATTCCCGAACAATCTATTATCGTTCATAGAGCTCCATTCACGTTTAAGTCAATGGATATAGGTTATTAAGTGAAATACATAATAACTTTTTATACAAAAAATTCTGTACAGTCTTTCCCAAATCAGACTAGAATCTTTAATATTCCATTGACTTATTATAGGTGTGTAATTCCATTAATATTTTAAATTAACTTATGTTTTATCTCTTTTATCCGCTAGAAAGAGTTAAACTTCCAACTATAACAAAATTCTTACCGGGCAGCAGTTCGTAGACTAGTGCCAGGTCATTCAAATGATGTTTTATCTCTTTAATTCGCTAGAAAGCGGTTAAATTCCGGCTCTAACGAAAATTTCATCGGGTGGCACTTCGTAGAGTAGTGCCAGGTCATTCTAACGAAATTCCACCGGGCAGTAGTTTCGTAGACTTTGTGTCGGATTACTAGTGTCCGAGTAGTAGTCACTAGTACTCGCTCAACATATATTTATTTAATAACCACAATAGACATGTATAGTCTTGGATTATAGGTTATTGAATGACAGCGATGGGTTCTAATACCTAGTAGCCATTTATATTGTTGAATTCTGTCCAGTCACTTTTGAACTTGACTTAAATTCTATATATATACATTGTATTTATTATTGAAAATGAATTAAGAATTATCGGTTACGATCAAATTCGCAATTCATTCACTAAGTGTTGAAGATACTTCCAGCTATAATTATATCTCTTTTATTCGCTACAAAGAGATTAACTTCTTAAATATTCACCTTATTCGGCTCTAGGGCAAAGGTGAACTATAAAACTATCGTTATTTATAAGAAGAAAAATATACACGAAATCTAAAAAATTTTCTTCTTTCCTCCCCTGTTTTTTCTTCTACATGCTCCGATATGTAATCAGCATGTAATCTAAGGAGTAAATTGACAAGAAAGTAGCAATCGATCTTTTCTACTTTCTATTAATTTTTCATTCTTAAGGTATCGGAAATTTACACCAACCAGATAAATAAATTAACAGCTTATTTATTTATTCGCTACCTCTCTAGATTACTACGATTTAAAATTCTAGTTGAGGTACATATTTTCCTTTTGCCTTTTCTATATGGAAAATAGTTGATCCGATAAGCTATTATTCTATTTTATACTATCTTTTGATTGATTATATAAGAGTCTAGGTCAGTCGTGCTCTGTCTAAACTCTGCTATAAAATAATAAATAAGAAAAAAATCTTATATTTAGGCATAGATATAATTTGATACGTTCTTTACTTTGCCTGTTTTATTTTTTCTTCTGGATCATTTAAGACTACGATAGCAATATACCAGATATTTTTGCCTCAGTAAGAATCTATTACGCCGAAGATTCTTCATATTGGAATAATAATTTTATTATGATTATAATTTCTAGACCCAATTAATCCTCGTATATTATAGGTCTACTTTATCTTATTGAGAAATAGTTTTGCTTCGACTAGCTCTATACCTCTAATTTTTTATTTATAACTAGAGTCCAAGTCAATCAAAATTTTCTTGCACTTTGGTATTGACAATGGATACATATTTAGTAAAGGCATTAATTATTCAGTACGTGACAGATTATTATTGCCTAAATTAGATATTATATACAATACTTTCCTTTTGATATTTTGTTTTATTGACTTTGTAACTATTCAGAAACTGCCAAAGTCAATCATTTCCTTCCTCTAAACTTACCGAAGCTCTAGATTATGTTGATATATATTTTTGATATATGCTTAGAGGTTAATTAACGAGAGTTTACCTCATAATAGCAGATATTATTATATTTATATTAATCAATCTATAGTCTAGGCTTAGACAAAAGGGAAAACATCCTTAATTACGAGCCGGTAAAGAATTAAGACACTCTTAATTATCTCTTTACCCCTCCTTTATGTTTACATTCGTTAAAGGGATCATAGTAATTCTCGCTAAGAGTTCAAGTTCAGTTTGCGAATAATGCAAAGATTAATATCTTGATTTCCAGTCCGCATCAAAAATGGTCTATATATATAGATAAATATCTTTTCCGAAACTGGATATTTATTTATTTTTCCACACAATAAGTCATTTCAAGATGTCGATGATTTTGAAATGCACTGCTTCAATTTATAATATAAAATATGTTTATATTAACTTCACAGCTTAGTAAGTGCTGCACCTATGTTCCTGGTCAGATCTTACTTTTGTGATACGTTTTTGAACATACTGAAAGTTTTCTCCGATTATACATTCGGTAAATAAACTTTCGAGTAGTATTTATGCTTTTAAATATGCTTTTAAACATTCAGATTATTTGATAATTGTTGGAGATAATATATTATTCCGATATTTATATATCTATCTTCATTATTTATCTTTCTCATCTTACTTTTAAATTAGATTGACCTTCTCGCTACGTTCCAGGTTTAAATCTAGCTAACATTGTGGAACAGTCACTTTTTTATTTCCTAAACAATATTTTAACATTTTTCTCAGTATTCAGAGCATAACGACTTCATGAATACTTGGAAATAATTCAATTCTACGCTTGTTAAACTAAGCCTAAAACAAGCCCTAGTTTTTTAGAATGGATATTATCCTTCGATTCAGTTCATGGAGATACATCCTTTTAGATCCCATTATCTCTATTTCAATCATACAAAATTCTAATGACTAAGTACTCCTTTTCTACGTACGAATACAGAATATCGAGTCACTGTTGCTGCATATTGGTTAAAGATTAAACAAATTTTATCTTAAACCTATATGACGTTAAATTAATTATTATCTCTTTCATATACATGTTTTTACCCTTCTGTCAGGGATCGCGATAATAATATTATTACTCTCTATGGTTTACACATAGATCTCGAGAGTATATATATGTATTTTCTTCCTGAACTCATTTGCGAGTACGTAATTTGATATTTCAGGAATTACCAATTATGCAGACATAGATTTTATTCTATTAATATTCAATTCTAAAAATTTGATTGAATGTTTATAAAATTTCCGGGCAGTAATTTTATAGAGAGTTATATTTTTAATAATTCCTTGCTTAATAAATAGTTATGCTTAACCTATTATTTATAGCGGGAATTTTGTTCAGTAGTATAATTTTTATTTAGTATTAATATATTTCTTACTATTCTTAAATATGCGTATAGAATAGTAATACTATCTCTTAACTTATAAATTAAGTGTTTTTTGAGATTATTAATCAGTATTATTGTATAATCTTTCTTCAGAGATTATCACACTATAACTTTTTCTCTGAGTCCTTCTCTTTTTATGAACATTTTGATTCGTATCAAAGTGGATTTTTTAACATTTCTTGATTTCCATGATTATTTACTCAGGAGTACTTTTCATGGCAATCTTCTGGTATAGAAAGATTCTATCCAGCTTATTTATTATTGCTTAATCTTATCAATACGGTAAGATTTAGCCAAACTATGACCGTCATACAGTTTGCTGCAATCAACCTTATTCTTATCTCTCTTATTCTCTGTCAAACTCTTAAGTTATGATGTTGACAGTTTATTCTTTATTTTTTTGTCAGGACATCAAACGTTTATATATGTCTATGACAAAACTAATTATCAATGGTTTAGGTTGTTTTTTCTTCCCAGCAGTTATATGCAAACTCTGTATTATTTTATTGCTTGACTAAAAATTCGTAATACAATTAGTCTAGCAATAGTTTTAACCATTATGTTTGTCTATACCTTTTTTCTTCTGATGGATAACTTAGTTATAGTTAAGTTAACTCCATCTACTTTTATTATCTCCCCTTCTTTAATTTGATCAAAGGGAAATAATTACATATTATGGTTATTTTAAGTCTGTGTCTGTTCATCGGAAACTGTCCTGTCGCTCCAATTAACAGAATCTAATTAGTTTATAATTCTAATAGCTTAGACTATTACAATTACATAGCTTCACATATCTAGAATTTTATCCAAAATATCTACATATGTCAGTTATCTATAGGAAACTCCACCGAGTAGACTTTTCCTTATTTATTCAAGACCCTACATAGACTACTTACAGTGTATGGTCTTGGCTTTTTGTTTTACAAATTTTGTTTTGAAAATATTTCTATATTCCTAGCTTACTTTGCGATGGAATATTTATGTTATGTCTCAATGACTCCTTTTTCTTTTTGAAGCCAATTGTTGTTTCCCAAAAAGAAAAAAAGAGGGGGGGGGGCCAATGTTAGGTCTCTGAGACTTAAGAACTGGCTTCCTCTAGAGTCTACTAATATATATAAGGTTGTTAGATCATAACACCTTAAAGATATGCTATTTTGTGAATCTAGATCATTCTTTCTATTAAATATAGAATTAGAATGTATCTGATTCCTTTGAGTTTCCTGAGTCTTAACCAGAAGTGGTGAGATATTATTGGTGTTAGAATTAGGAGAGCACCTCCCTCCTATTCTGCAAATTCTAGCACATTATCTATAGGTTAATGTATTATGAAGTTAAAATGAAGTTTTTTTAAAAGTAAAACATATTTTAACGAGTAATACTTAACCTATAGATAATCAATTATCTCCCTCCGCCCACCCTCGCTTATCTCTCCTAATTGTGTCTATTGTTTTACACATAAAAGAAACTGACACGTGGTCAATTGAGCGGGAAGAGTTACGTCACACAGGTAACTGCCTAAGGGACCTTCTGCTTTAAGACTTTAATTAACGACTGAAAGGTCGTTTTTTCTGTGGAAGGTGTGAAAACAGAAGAGAATAGCACATTATCTATAGGTTAAGTATTACTCGTTAAAATATGTTTTACTTTTAAAAAAACTTCATTTTACAACCAAAAAAAAGGAAAATTTTCAGATAAAAAATTCTGATATTTTCATATTTCTGCTCAAAACATAGATTGTGGGTACTCATTAGAACCACCTCAGTGAGGCAATTGTAATGAGTGCCCACAATCTGCGTTTTTTAGCAAAATAAGAAAAATAATGTATACCCCTGTAAACCCTAGTTTTACTGTATAAATGAGGGGTTTAAAGAGGTCAAAATTATATACGTGTGTTTTTGTGATGCCAATTAAAAATCCATAGCTTATTTTACAGTTCTGTGCACTTGTCATTGTTATCTCCCAGAGGGAAGTAGCAGGGAACCAGGGGCTTAGACTACATTAGAATAGCATTTCATTTCCAGAGTAGAATTAGACATTTATAACTAAAATACATTGTAGAAGATATTAGTATGATGATTTAACATAGACACATCAATATTTTCAGACCTTCACAGGGATTTTAGACACATTTTTATGCTTTAAGGGTTTGGAATTAAACATTTTTGAAACAATTTTGAAAAAGGTTCAATTCTTCTGTGTACATATAGAAAACATAATACTGGTAGATGCAATAGAAATGTGGAAGTAGCAGGTTAGTAATTGGCTTAGTGTCACAGTCTGAAAATAATAGTATCTTCTATAAAAATGATTCACATGAAAGACAAATAGTTCCCTTATAATTTGTGAACCTTTAATAGGTAAATAGATGGTCTCTTTAAACTAGCCTATTTCCGCATTTAATAGACATCTAATATAAGGCCCAGGTGGAATGATTGCAAGATATAACATGTTATGTATGGGTTTCAGTTTTCATTTAAATTTGTCAGTTGATTGCATCAATTTCAATTTGATTTGCTGACAATACTTGTCATTATTATTTGGGCAACACCATGCAAAAACATATCTTTAGCATATGTAGACATTGAAGGCCCAGATCAGCAGGGGCATGCAGTCTGATCAGGGCCTTCACTATCCACTAACAGAATCATTTGATACTACAGAATGTATGAATGAATGTATGAATGGAGAGCAACGGCCCATATGATACTTTGCTCATGCACAGGAGGGTCTGAATCTGCACATTTTGCACATGTTTGAAGGCACGTTTTCGCATGACGTTTTTGCACTCTTTGCATATGTCAGAAAATTTATCAAAAAATTTGATGTTTGAATTTTTAGGACATTTACCTTAGCTACTTTCATTGTTGTATGAAGAAAGTATTTGTGGTTATTTCAGGTGATAAATTTTACCATGCCCAACACCTTGAAGCATTATGTCCATAGGGTTGGTAGAACAGCAAGAGCTGGCAAGAAAGGCAGGTATGTAAAATAAAATGAGCCACAACATGAGAAAGTGCTGGCCTCGGTGGCTCAGTTGGATGCGCCGTCCGACTGGAGACCAGGAGGTCGCGGGTTCAACCCCCGCCGAGGTCGGCAACATTCTTTCGAAGAGATTGATCGTGAAATATTTTCTACGATCATTCTCTCCCTTCTGCTGATTCAAGAAGGGCAGTTGTCAGTTTCTGGCGAAAGAATGTGCACAATACTGGTTAACCGCTTAGAGGACTAAGCCTGCCCAGTAAACGTGTGGTTAGGTAAACTGACCGCGCTCGACATGACCCCACTGGTTTGACTGGGCCATAAAACCTCAACACAAACAAACAAAACGTTTAATTGTTTGTAGAAGTGTAAAGAATATGCAGGAATAAAATATAAAACTCATTTTGAAAAACATTCGTACACAAGCATGTTTGCAGTTAACCTGCAGACAAGCCAGACAAGGGCATTTACATGAAGCAATTCTTTGAACTTTTAGTCATTATAATGCACCTAGAATTGTTGAAATAAAAAAAAAATAAAAAAAATAGCGATGTATGTTTGATGTTGTTATAGATAGGAATAAACTGGAAATATGAGTCAACACAATGGGTCTGGTCAGACTACTGCTAGGCTTGTACTCTTTTGAAGACGTAACTAATGTGAAGAAATATAGGCTAGGGTGAAGAAATATAGGCTAGGGTCCTTCTGCCATAAGTAGGCAATGAAGGTTCAGATAAGCCTGCTGATCTGGATCTTCATTTCCCACTTACAGAATCAGTGGTACTGTAGAATAGAAAGACAAATGGAAAAAAGTCCTCCTGCTGGCCTCGGTGGCTCAGTTGGATGCGCATCCAACTGGTGATCAGGAGGTTACCGGTTCGACCCCCGTCAGGTCGGCAGCATTCTTTCATGGAGATATGATCATGAAATATTTTCTTCGGTCATTTTCTCCCTTCCGCTGCTTCAAGAAGGGCAGTTGTCAAATTCTGGCAAAAGAATGTGCACAATACTGGTTAAGTGCTTAGAGGACTAAGCCTGCCCAGTAAATATGTGGTTAGATATGCTGACCACACTCGACATGACCCCATTGGGTTGACCATTGACCTGGGATTCTACTGTTTGTATATGTCATAAGGGCTCTTTTCTTGTATTGTGCATCTTGTTGGTTTCTTTACGGCACACATAAAATGCTTCTTGTTCCTCCAGAGCTGTCACATTGGTTGGAGAGAAGGAAAGAAAACTGTTGAAAGAGATTGTTAAAAAAGCTAGAACTCCGCTTAAAACAAGAATAGTTCCACAAGGTATGTCTATTCAGGTTTATTTTGGTATTTGTATATACACTGTAACCTCTTTATAAAACAGTTAATTATAAGAAGGTATCTGCTATAAGACAGTTTAAAATTGGATCCCAAAAGTGTTGTATCCAAACAAAAATGTATAGATTATATAGAAAAATGACTATAAATGGTCATTTTTCTTTATAATCTATACTTTTTTGGTTTGGATACAACACGCTTGTTTACCTAACACGATTTTTGCTTTGGATCCTAGCAGTAGTGTTATAAAGAGGTTGAGGTGTATGATGCAGAGAGATGCCATTAACAACTAATAATAACTGTTCAAAAAACAGCTGTTAAAGGGCAAATACAAAGAAATTTAAAATATGCCTGGTTTTCAGGGTGTTGATAGAATGCTTTAAGAGAATTATTTTGTTGAAAACCCCATCAAAAAATTCCAATCCAATCAAAAGTTATGGTGATTAATTTACGATACCTACCTTTTTTCCTGTTAGAGTAACCTCCCTTGGATTGTGTATTGATTAGGGCCCACAATGCAATATTCTGTGATGTCATAGTGGAACTTTAATTTTAAATTGAAATTTTAAACAGGAATATTCTGCATTTCCTTATATGCTACATAGTTTTTCTCCTTAACCATTATTGATATTGGTCTCTGTCCACAAATAAGCCCATGAATAGAGAATTTAACTAAAAATTTAATCAGTTATTTAAATTTAAAGCTAAATTTTAAAATGTTTAAAACTTGACTAATATTAAATTTTTCGTAAGTTTTTTTTATTAATAGTGAATTTTGGGTGTATATCATATAAATGAATACCAAAAGAGTCAATTTTGGCAAATTATTAAGCATTGTAACTGGATTTTAAATTATTTAAATGAAATTTTTAAATTTGAAATGTAACACTTTAAACGGAAAATAAGAGTTAAATTCCTATGTATATTAGTTTAAAGGAGTTGAATAAATTAAACAATGTGAAAATTGAATTGGTGCAGATTAAAAAGCAAAAAATATTGGCAATTTAAAAAAATTTAAAATTTTACTGTTCCCTTATGATGTCATAAAAGGGCTTATGAATATTAATGAGGCAGCCTGAATTCAATCCTCTTGGATGTTAAATATCAAATTTCAAATTGCAATATTTCAGAAACCATTTAAGATAATTTGATGCGGTTTTCGGCAGTCACCTCCTTACTGAAGTGCCCTTAAATATTTAGTAGAATTAAAACCTTCGTATTTGCTCTTTAATTAAATTCTATGCAAATTATTGGCATGCCTCAGAATAGGAATTGATGTATTGGATTTGAAATTGCAAATTGCTGGTTTTAAATAGATTCTGCCATGCAGAAAATAATCTAATCACATATGCAGTCAACTTAGACTTCCTTGTCTATGCAATTTGATCAGGACCTACACAGTTTGGTAAAATAATCTATATAGCTTGAAGATCCTTTGAGCAAGAAATCACACTGAGTAGGTGTTCAAGCTTACTTCAGTCTGTGCTGTTTGCATATGTCACAAGGTTTTTCACTGAATAGGTTCATCAGGATAGAATATCACATTAATCCAAATATTCATTAAACATTTGCTAAGGAAAATCTTCACTGACTGTGACAGTAAGTGAAAATTCCTTGGATATGTTGAATGAATGGATTAATGTCATTGAGTTTTATATGAGGGACTTGAATGCCTGTTTTACTGGTTCGGCTTCGAAACAAATATTGCAGGAAACCAGAATTTACTTGTATTACAAGCATGGTCTGATTGGCTTAGGTATACAGTAGGTGGACAAAAGTATTTGTCACTTTGTGAAGTCGCCATTTAAAACAATGCATTTCCAGAAATTTTGTAAAAATTACTGTTGCAAAGTTATTAATGGCAATGTAATAAAACTTAAAGAGATGAAAAGCAAATTAAAAAGGGCAATACGATTTACAATAAAATATTAAGAAATTTCCACAACTAGTTTTCGAAAATGACATGTTTGAAATGTAAAATTTAAAAATCTTGATTCCCATTGACGTCAGTATTAACATCGCCGAAAAATTGACATTATAATTTTTGCTGTTCTTCTTGTTGGTAAGAAAATAAGAAACAATTCTATTTGCTATAAAATATGATTATTGCCTAGATCAATTTGCTTTCTTCTGGTACAATTTCCATGATGGTACCTTTCATAGTCTAGCAACAATAATTCTTGCAAAAAATCTGGAAATGCACTGTTTTAAACGCAGATGTCTTAACGTAATGACTATATTTGTCCACATGTATATTCTGTAATTGTATAAATGTGTCACCTCATTAGATATATATGCAATCTTTGCTGTTTACTGTATAAACTTTAGAAGTTTTAATATGCAAGCAATGACTGAATACTGATCAGTCTTTCCCTGTGACAGATTGATTTTGTTAGAGTACCCATTCCACTTCTACCAGCATCCCCTACTTCCATATTAGTGAAAACAGTGGTAGCATTAGCCAGAAATTTGTGAAACTAAAATATGCTTGAATATATAGGTATATATAGAGTAGAGACTGATCAATACAAATATTAGCACTCTGCATGCTGGGTAAAAATTTCAGCAGACAACATTTTGAAATATTTTTCTAATTTTTTCCAGAAAATAGCTTTGACATTTCATGCAAATTGTCTCCTAAGGAGACAATTTGTATGAAACGTCAAAGCCTATTTTCTAGTAAAGATAAGAAAAATAGTCAATTTGTCGTCTGCTGAATTAGCCTGGAGAGTGGTAAAGATTAAAATCTATACCGGTAAGCATCTCTGATGAAAATCTCTTGACTTTTGTTTTGTCCCTGCCAAAAACAAAAACCCAGTTTGTATTCTACATTTCAGAGGTGATAACACGTTACCGTGACAAAATATCTTCAATGGAGAAGGATATAAAAGAGATAGAACAACAGGAGAAAGAAGAGAAAGAGCTGAGAGCGACAGAAAACCAGATGAATAAAGCAAGAAGAATACTGGAGGAGAATGGAGAAGGAGAACAAGCAAAGAGAACTTGGTTCCAAACTCATAAGGAAAGACTGCAGGAGAAAGGTATTCCCATATTTCCACTAATATTTGTTTGTTTGTGTAGTGATTTTACGGCCTAGACAACCCAATGGGGTCATGTCAAGTGCGATTGCTTTACCTAACCACACTTTTACTGGGCAGGCTTAGTCCTCTAAGCGGTTAACCAGTACTGTGCACATTCTTTCTCCAGAAATTGATAACTGCCTTTCTTGAATCAGCGACGGGAGAGAATGGCTGTAGAAAATATTTCGTGATCAAATCTCCATGAAAGAAATTTGCTAACCTGGCATGGGTCCAACCCACAACCTCCTGATCACCAGTCGTTCATGCATCCAACTGCGCCACTGAGGCTGGCCCCCTAATATTTGTCTCTTTACCATACTGGTCATAAAACAGGCCCCCGTAGCCTGGTGGATAAGAGAGCTGACTCTTAATCCATAAGGTTTCTCACCACATTTTGGGAAAGCTATATTCTGCTTATGGATGGTCAGGTGTTTTTTCCTCGGTTTTCCGGTTTTCACCCACCTTTGATTAATGGTTGGCTCAGTATAAGTGAAATATTCAGATGCAGGTTTTCTTCACATTTTAAGGGCTAAAAACGGCTGGTTCTTACACAAACAGTAATTGAATATACCATATTTTGCCATAAGTATTAAGACATCTGTACGCCTTACCATACTTGTCCTAAAATGTGAACAAGACCAACTGACTACCTGTTGATGTGTCTACCAACTGATGGATGAGTAGTAAACAGTGCAGACCCTAAACAGATGTCACATTCATCACCATCTAAATTGGGTCTACCCTTTTTGCTCTGGCTTGCTATCTGAATACTTACTGTAAGAATGGTGGTGTTTTTTACTGCATTTGATATTTTAACCATGTCTTGAAAACAACTGCCTGGTTCCTTTGCAGATAGTGATTAAACATACTGTATAAGTCTTAAAACCAATGAATAGAATAAAACCTGTTGTTTGCAAAAATGTAGGTAGTTACAACAAAAGGTTTTGCATTTAATCATGACAAAAGTTTGCAGATTTACTTCTTCTGTGTAAACGCCAGTAAAAAAACAACTTTCTAGAAAATGTCAAAAGCAGAGTAGAATAAGTTGTGTTATTGATGTACACTGGCATAAATTTCAGCTGCTTTGAGGCTTGGTGAACTGGAGTTGCCTAGCAACAAAAAGAAGAAAGGGAAACAGAAGAAGTTGGAGAAAAATGTCAAAACAGTAAGGTGTTTCTTATTGAAAGTGCTAACAGTTATTACACAATAGTAAAGGAAGGTGACATTACATCCCCTCACCAGAACTGAGAGGGACATCTTGTTTTCAATGCAGATGCCATTGATGACATTTTAGCAGCTTCTTGTCTGCATAACTTCTCTTGAAGCAGTTGGCAGAGTCTGTCCGGACTTGAATGGATATATCATTGGGACATTCCTTGAAGTTGTTTAGGTTTGAGGTGACCATGAACTGATTTTCAAGGCTAACACAGATGTTCTTCTGAAAACATATCTTGTTCTTGTGGGAAAACCAATACTTTGCTATCTTCAAACAGTTAACACTGAGGCAGGCATTGCATTTGAGTGGGCTGGCCAGGAGTTTTTTTTTCCTTTGGTTTTATAAGTTCTGGAAGGTCTAAATATTATGTTAAAAGACAGAAGACTCTGGCCAGACTATGTTGATGTGCAGGCTGCCCTGGGTCTTTTTATCTCGCCTGAGCACAAAGTGCTCATGGTGAGCTATTGTGGTCAGTCAATGTGCATCGTCCGTCGTTCGCCGTGTGGCATCAACAATTGCTTTATAAGCCTACTCCTCCAGTTGACTCAGTACTTAGTAGGAAGCATCGGGCTGACTTGTAGATCAAAACTGGCTAAAAGCGTTCTGATTGGAAATCCAAGATAGCCGCCATGGCCGCCATCTTGAAAATCTATTTTTTGCTTCTTCTCCTGAACCGAAAGGCCAATTTACTCCAAACTTGCTAGGAAGCATCGGGGTGACTTGTAGATCAAAAAAGCCAAAATCGTGCTGATCGGAAATCCAAGAAGGCTGCCATGGCAGCCATCTTGAAAATCTATTTTTCGCTTCTACTCCTAAACCCAAAAGCCAATTGACTCCAAACTTGGTAGGAAGCATTGGGATGACTTATAGATCAAAAAAGCTAAAATCATTTCAGTTGGAAATCCAAGATGGCCACCATGGCAGCCATCTTGAAAATCTATTTTTCACTTCTCCTAAACCCAAAAGTCAGTTGACTCGAAACTTAGTAGGAAGCATCAGGGTGACTTGTAGATCAAAAATAGCTAAAATCATTCCAATCGGAGATCCAAGATGGCCGCCATGACTGCCATCTTGAAAATCTATTTTTTGCTTTTTCTCCTGAGCTGAAAGGCCAGTTGACTCCAAACTTGATAGGAAGCATTGAGGTGACTTGTAGATCAAAAATAGCTAAAATTGTGCCAATTATAAATCCAAGTCTTATTGTAGTAGCTGGTGGTCCTAGAGTAGTCTTTTCTTGTTTTCATTTTGTCTCATGTTTTGCATTGATAGTTCATTGATCTATACTCTCAGTTCTACTTTTAACTCTTTGACTGCTAGGTAATTTTGCATGCTTTTTTGTCATCTGTGGATTTTTTTTTATAATCAACCCTTGTCTTGCTGAACCTGGATATGGCCAGCCTTTGCAAACAGTGTAGATCCAGATCAGTTGGCTTCTGAAGAAACCAGCTGATCTGGATCTGCACTGTTTGTCATCCAGTATGTGAATTTGTATCAGCAACCAGGATCAAGTAATCTGATTGGCTGAGAGTTAGAAATGGGTGTGGCATCTTAATTTATGCAGCATGACAAGGGTTAACTTTTTCAAAAAAAAAATTTCAGGAATACCATCAGAGTGTAAAACAGTTTGAATCCATATCAGGCTGGACATTTTGTCTGGCCTGATCTGGATCCAAACTGTTTGGAAAGGTTATCAGCAGATGACAAAAGTCACCACTAGTGGGGAAAGAGTTAATTGATCTCTAGAAGAAAAACTCAGCAAAGATACCATATTTACTCTATTGGGACACCTTTATTCCTTACCATACTTGTCCTATAAGCAGTAAAAGTCTGTCTACTACCTGTTGATGTGTTTAAAATATTGCTGGATGAGTGGCAAACAGTTTAGACCCTGATCAGCTGCCACACTCTGCCACATCTGATCTGTGTCTACATTGCAAAGGCCTGTCTGTCCTAATACTTAGGGCTATTACGGTACCTAATGATTGTCATAAATTATTTGCATTACATGTATTAAAATACAAATGCGTAAAAAAAAAAAAAAAATCCAAAATGGCCGCCATGGCGGCCATCTTGAAAATCTATTTTTCGCTTCTTCTCCTAAACCCAAATGCTAATTGACTCGAAAATCAGTAGGAAGCATCGGGGTGACTTGTAGATCAAAATTAGCTAAAATCGTTCCCGTCAGAAATCCAAGATGGCTTCCATGGTAGCCATCTTGAAAATCTATTTTTCACTTCATATCCTGAGCCAAATGGCCAGTTGACTCCAGACTTGGTAGGAAGCATCAGGGTGACTTGTAGATCAAAAATAGCTAAAATCATGCTGATCAGAAATCCAAGATGGCCGCCATGGTGGCCATCTTGAAAATCTTTTTTTCGCTTCTTCTCCTAAACCCAAAAGCCAGTTGACTTGAAACTTGGTAGGAAGCATCGGGGTGACTTATAGATCAAAAATGGCTAAAATCGTTTTGATTGGAAATCCAAGATGGCCGCCATGGCGGCCATCTTGAAAATCTATTTTTCACTTCTTCTGCTGAACGGAAAGGCTTATTGATTTTAAACTAGGTAGGAAGCATCAGTGTGACCTGTAGATCAAAAATAGCTAAAATCGTCCCTATCAGAAATCCAAGATAGCCGCCATGACAGCCATCTTGAAAGTCTATTTTTTGCTTCTTCTCCTGAACTGAAAGGCCATTTGACTCGAAACTTGGTAGGAAGCATTGGGGTGACTTGTAGATCTAAAATAGCTTAAATTGTTTGGATTTGAAATCCAAGATGGCTGCCATGGCCATCTTGAAACTCTTTTTTTCGCTTATTTTCCTGAACCAAGGGGCCATTTGATTTGAAAGTTGGTAGGAAGCATCAGGATGACTTGTAGATATAAAAATAGCTAAATCGTTCCAATCGGAGATTCAAGATGGCGGCCATGTTGAAAATCTATTTTTCCCTACTTCTTCTGAACTGAAAGGCCAATTGACTCGAAACTTGGTAGGAAGCATCGGGGTGATTTGTAGATAAAAAATTGCTCAAATCATTGCGATAGGAAATCCCAAATTGCGGCCATGGTGACCATCTTGAAAATCTGTTTTGAACTTTTTCTCCTGAGCCGAAAGGGCAATTGACTCAAAGTTCATTGGAAGTATCGAGGTGACTTTTAGATCAACAGTAGCTAAAATCATCCTGATTGGAAATCCAAGATGGCTGTCGTCTTGTTTATGTTTATTATATTTCCCTGCCACTGAGCTGTTTACATGTATAAAATCGTGATTCTTCAGAAACCACTTAGCCATTTACCATCAAATTTCACATTGATCCTACTGTTGAAATGTGATTGAGAGTTTGTTCAAATGATCACACTCCATTGAGTGTCATGTCATATATATTCTTCAAAATCAGGAACTGCTTAAATGATATCTTTTCATTAGTTGAGATGACAGGATTGGAAAAATGTTGCATAACATCTGCATATCAGCAGTGGCTGTCACTCAGGTGAGCGAACCATGGCCCACGGGCCTCTTGTTTGTTCACTTGTCAGAAACTGTCGGTCGTGTAATTTTTTTTCTTTTTCACATTGGGACTCGGTTGATACTATCAGACCAGGCTTTATATTTGACAGGTCTAGCTAAGAGTGAGTATCTGGTATATATTTTTTTTATTTCTCCACAAAAACATATGTTGTGAGTACTCATTTGAAGCACCTCAGTGAGGAGCTTCTAATAAGTACCCACAAAATATGTTTTCATGGAGAAATAAGAAAAATATCAATACTTTTGATTAGAAAAAAGCAGCTTATCAAGAGCTATAAATTATGAGCAAAATTGGTAGAATTTGATTCTGTCTTTTCTGACATATTGAAGCATCCTTGTTTGATCTTTTATAATGTTGAGATTATATATTAGTTATCAGCATTTAAAAACATTTTTTTTTTTAATAAAAATTGGGTTTAACATTTCATGCATATCTTAAGATAATATTCTTAAGAAATGTCGAGTCCTATTTTCTGTGTAAAAATAAGGAAAATATCTCTCATTAGGTATCTGCTAACTTTTCATTATCATCATATCATCATAATGATTAACCTTTAGAGCATTAAGCAGAATTGTAGCAGATGAAATTCTGTTGTTGCTGTTGTTTTTTTTTGTTTTGTTTTTTGTTTTTTTTTTGTTTTTGTTGTTGTTGTTTTTTTTGTTGTTTTTTTATTTCAGAGAAAATAAATATCAAAGTCATTTTTCTGGGATTTTTTTTGACAGTTTGCATGAAATGTCAAAGCCTGTTTTCTGGGAAAATTAAGAAAATCATTTCAGAAATTTTCCCCAACATGCCAAGTGTAAATGGTTAAACTTATTTATTTCCAGCCGGAAGATCGTGTTAACATGGATATACAGAAGGCACAGTTATATGCTGCTAGAGCTGCTAAGAAATCTTTCAAGCAAAAGAAATTGAAAATATTTGCAGATGATGACATCACTAAGAAAGGTATGTCCATATGGCTTTCATGCATATATTACTTGTAGTTTTATACTCTAAACAGGGAGAGTACATCTGGGCCCAGTTGTTCAAAGCTAAAGACGTCGTTAGTTAACAATTCGTTAAAATTTAAATTGAATGATACGCAAATATGCTGAAATTTTTTGCTGAAAAAATGTGAGTAGCTTTTGCAGTGCAAAAGCTACTCACATTTTTTCAGCAAAAAATTTCAAAATATTGTATATTGAATCCGCTAAAACAGTTAACGAAATGACCCTTAACGAGCTCGTTAAGCTAACGACGCTTTGAACAACCGGGCCCTGATAGCTGATTCAGTGGTTTCACTATACTATTCTCGGCATCAAATGAGAATGCTAATTGTTTGTGTTTGCCTGCATGTTTGATATAATGAAGAAAAGTTCATTAATGTCTACATTGAACAAACCTTTGTATCTTTTGAAAGTTTTATTTACTTATCAACATGTATCTTTTATTTGTGTAAAATATAGCCAGCCATGGTGGGTCAGTGGGATGTGTGTCTGACTGGTGATTAGGTCATAGATTCGACCGCCACCAAATCCTGTGACATTCTTTAGTGGAGATTGACCTTGAAATATTTTCTGCAGTCATTCTCTCCCATCCGCTGATTCAAGAAGGGCAGTTGTCAGTTTCTGGTGAAAGAATATGCACAATACTGGTTAACCCCTTAGAGGATTAAGCCTGCCCAGGAAAAGTGTAGTTAGGTAAACTGACCAGCTCAGCATAACCTTAATCGTGTTAACTGGACCTTAAAACCCCAAACCAACCAAATTTTAAACAAATACTAGTTTATAATGACCTTAATAGTGTTTACTGGGCAGTAAAACACAAAACCAACCAAATGTAAAACATATTGAAAAAAAAACATGTCTGCTCTCTAACTTTTGTAAGCTTCATTATAGTTACATGAAACTTGTTCTAAGTGGTCTCTGCCAGGTGCAGTGAAGACCTACATTGCTTCAGTAATGTACAATGCTAGAATTACTACTTTCCTTTGTCAAGAACCACAAAAATAAATGTGCTGTCTGCTCTGTAGCTTGTATAATATTAATTGGAACTTCATGAAACTTAGCCTCTCTGACAAGTTCATTAATGATCTAGGTCACCTTACAGTCCTATGCTTGCCAAAAATTGGTGAAAAAAAAATGTTCACTCTTCAACTCCTGTGATATTATTTGGAAGTGCTTGAAACTTGGACATAATGGTTAAGGGAACAAAATCTCAGCCAAGTTTAGTAGTGGCTTAGACCCAGCTAGCATTCTACGTAAATCTACATCGGGCCGTCATCGGCCCGTCAGGGTAGCTGACGGGCCGATGACGGCCCGATATAGATTTACGTAGAATGCTGACTGGGGATTGCCTTATTAACACTAGATTGCCAAGCTTCCAATTCCAGCTAGGCCACATAAGTTTTGTGGAGATTGATCATGAAATAATTCCTATGGTCTTTCTCCCCCTTCAGCTGATTCCAAAAGGCAGATGTTGGTGACTGACAAAAGTATGTGCATAAAGTACTGGGCTTAGAGGACAAATTCTGCCCAGGAAAAGTGTGACTGGCTCAACATAACCTTAACAGTGTTGACTGGGTCGTAAAACTTCAAATTTAAAAAAAAAATACGAATAAAAAAAAAAACACCAGATTTCTAGCACCTTGCCAGAAATAGGCAAATAAAAAAAAAAAAAAAATAAAAAATATTCTCCACTCTCTGACCTATGAACTATTCATTGTAACTTTATGAAATTTATATAACATCAGGAATGCTTCTCTTGAGGACCCAAAATGTATGTTTTTATGGAGAACTGGAGAAAATTATCCAAGAATTTTTACCAAAAAACTGCTCCTTAACAAGTCCTCAGAATATTCCTTATACATAGTTGTTATTTCATGAAACTTAGCCATACATCAGTATGTTAACTCTTGGGTAAGTTTGATAATTACCTAGATTGCTTTGCTAATGCAAAACTTACAGCCCTTTGTCAAAAAATATACAGTATATACCCTAGATATTCCAACAGCTTAACTCTTAACCATACTTGTCCTAAAAATGAAAATTTCGATTTAACCCTTGCCATGCTCTTAAATTTAGATGCCATGCCCACTTCAGATTTTCAGCCAATCAAATTACTTGATCCGGATTGTTGCTATAAATTCACATACTGAATGACAAACACTGCAGATCCAGATCAGTTGGCTTCTTCAGAAACCAACTGATTTGGATCTACACTGTTTCAAAGGCAGGGTCTATCTGGGTTCAGCAGGACAATGGTTAACTACTGTTCGCTGTCAAAAAAATTGCTGGATGATTGGCAAACAGTGTAGGTCCTGATCAGATGCTGTATTTTACAGCATCTGATCTGTTGATATATTGTTGGCACAGGCCTGTCTGTGTTGACTTAGGGTAAATGTGGAATCTACTGATGAGCATATTTTGTGACAGTTTGGTGTTTTTCTAGCACATGGAATTACTTGTATGTATTCAAGATTTCTTGTGACATAGATCACTGTATATTTTGTAGCGAAACCAAACAAGAAAAAGATGACTAAAAAGAAATCAGCCTTTGATCAAGAATTAACCAACACAGGGAAGTCAGCTGTGAAGAAATTCAGGGCAGGGTAAGACTATAAGAATTTTTAATCTGTGTCCTCTAGATATGTTTAAAGATAGGGATAGAAATGAGGTTGTCTGAAATATTTTTGCTCAGATTTTTATCCTAACAAAAGAAATTCAGGGCAGACTATAAGAATTTTTTATCTGTGTCCACTAGATATGTTCATAGATAGGGATAGAATTGAATTTTGCTCAGATTTTAATCCTAAAAGAAGTTCTAAATTGAGCCAGTGCATGAGGAGTGGATACTTATCACATAGACAACCAGCAAAGGCTCAGGAGTGCCTGTGCAAAAGCACATTTTGGTTAGAGCCTTTGCTGTTTGCGCATGCACATTTTAAGAACCACAAACTGGAAAGCCAAAATGTCCCTTTTTTCATGTGCTGGCTCAATTATTCGTGTGCTATCAAAGCTTGAAAAAGGTTCTGTAGGAGCCATCCCAGTCAGCATTCTACGTAAATCTATATCGGGCCGTCATCGGCCCGTCAGGGTAGCTGACGGGCCGATGACGGCCCGATGTAGATTTTTCGTAGAATGCTAGCTGGGATCATGTTGTTTGGTTTGTCTGAGTTTGTGGGTAAAAATTTCAACAGATGACATTTTAATATATTTTTGTTATTTCTTTGATCTTTAACCCTTAAACTGCCGATCACAACACTTGTCATCTGATTTGTCATCTGCTTGTGATTTTAAAAGTGCAAACATTGTGGACCCAGATCAGACTGCTCCTGGAGAGGATCAGTCTGATCAGGGTCCCCACTGTTTGCCTGTATGTAAAAATAGGTTTGAAAAGTTTCCAAGAATATTCAGCAGATGACATTTTCAGATGCAGGTTTTTTTGGCATTTTAAGGGTTAATACAAATTGTTTCTTTTTAATGAAATGCCAAAACCTATTTTCTGAAAAAAAAAGGGAAGAAAAATTCCATCAGTTTATTTTCTGCTGAAATTGCCCATAAAGGGTAAAGCTTAATTAAAGTTACGTTTTTTTTGTGTTTTTTTTTCTGTAGTACCTTATTTACCCTACATGTAAGTATTCAGACAAACAGGCCTGATCAAATATTGAAATTTTTTTTCTTATTTTAACAGAAAACAGCATTTGACAATTCATGCAAACTGTCTCCATTGGAGACAGTTTGCATGAAATGTCAAATCCCGTTTTCTGGAAAAAATGAGTCAAATATCATCAATTGGTCACCTGCTGAATTAGCCCAGAGAGTGTTGACAGTTAAGCTAAAACTTGGACTAGTCAGTTTGAGTGATTAGACTGTTCCTCAGGAGCAGTCTGATCTGGATCTGCATTGTTTACCTAAGCCCACCTGTCCAGATATTTCTGGTAATTGTATAGGGGCGTAGCTTTTCCTACAAGATTGCATGTGCATCTAGCAATGACTCAGATCAGCCTGTGCAGTCTGATCAGTCTTTGCAGGGCTCTCTTTGGGTAGCCAAGGATCCAGAGTGTCTTCAGGTGGACAGTGGACCGATCAGCCTGTGCATCTGATCAGCCTGTGCATATGCACAGGCTAATCTGAGTTTGCTTGGTGCACATACAGTCTTGTAGGAAATGCTGTTATAATAGTACATGTACATAAGTTTGTCATAGTAGCATTTCAAAAGAACCTATTTAAAAGTGCTTGTTTATTTTATTGAGTACGAGGATCCTGCAAAAAGTTTTGTCACTGGGTTCGGATTACTTCAGTGCTACGTTTTATCAAATATATTTTTATTATAAACCTTCAAAGTATTCCCCCTTTACTGAAACACATTTTTGTAACCTTTTTACCTAGTCGCGAAAAGCAGATAAATAGTCTTCTTTTGGTATCTGTTGGAGACACTGATAAATAGCGCTGCCAAGAGAACTTCTAGACGTATACTTATTTCCAGAAAGCATTTTCTTAAGCCTTGGAAATAAAAAGAAGTCACAGGGACTCAGGTCAGGTGAATAAGGTGGATGGTTTAAAACTTTCACCTTTTCAGAAGCCAAAAAAGACTTAACAACCTCACACTTATGAGAGGAGGCATTGTTATGTAAAAGGTGGACTCCTGACCATCCTTTGCTTGGTCGTTTCTTATTGTTACAAGTAAATTGGTCAGTGTATATGACTGCATCTGTTTCAGTTTGAAATAACTCGGTCAGTTGGAAATCAATTTGAACGAAATGAACGGGTATCGTTAGCTATTGAACACACCATTCAAGTGCAGTGAAGCATTTTAAAATATACTTGGGATAAAACCAAGGAAGCATATTAATGGCAGAACTTTTTGCATGACCCTCGTATACAGTCAAACCTGTCCTAAAGGCCACCTGTATTAACCCTTGTCCTGATTAATAAATTAAGATGCCACACCCACTTTTAATTTACAGCCAATCAGATTACTTGATCCAGGTTGTTGATATAAATTCACATACTTAATGACAAACAGTGTAGATCCAGATCAGTTGGCTTCAGAAGCCATCTGATCTGGATCTACACTGTTTGCAAAGGCAGGACGTATCCGGGTTCAGCAGGACTAGGGTTAAGCAGTCACCTGCCTTTAAAGGCCACTATTTCAGATCCCATTAAAGGCAAAGAAGTGGAAATCTACCTGTATTAAACAAGCACCTGTCTTAAGAAACCAGTTTTTAACTTTCCCATAGGTGCCTTTGACTGTAGTTTTTATTCCACAAGAGGCTGATACATTGTAGATCAAAAATAAATTACTTTATTATTTCAGGCCCTCATATAAAGAGAGAAAGGAGTTGGGATGGGTTGGAAAGAAAAACAAAGCAAACAAGATGAGAAGGTACTTAATCTAAACGCAGCAGATGACATTTTTCTTTTATTTTGTTATTTTTATTCTTCAGAAAATTGAGTTCGGCATTTCATGCAAATTATCTCACTGTCCATGAAATGTCAAACCCTATGTTTTGGGAGGAAAAGAAAGCTCTATCCTGTCCTGTTAGGATCTGCACACATCCTATAACATTCTTATATGTAAATGAATAGAACAGATGCTGGTCAGAATACATGTGTATATTGAAGTTGTCCTATCAGCATCCATACAAGCCACATTGCAATAGTACTTGAGCTGGGGAACAGCAATGTGGCTTGTACGGATGCTGATAGCAAAGCTGTTCCCCAGCTCAAGTACTATTGCAATGTGGCTTGTACGGATGCTGATAGCAAGCTGTTCCCCAGCTCAAGTACTATTGCAATGTGGCTTGTACAGATGCTGATAGCAAAGCTGTTCCCCAGCTCAAGTACTATTGCAATGTGGCTTGTATGGATGCTGACAGCAAGCTGTTCCCCAGCTCAAGTACTATTGCAATGTGGCTTGTACGGATGCTGACAGCAAGCTGTTCCCCAGCTCAAGTACTATTGCAATGTGGCTTGTAGGGATGCTGATAGCAAAGCTGTTCCCCAGCTCAAGTACTATTGCAACGTGGCTTGTAGGGATGCTGATAGCAAAGCTGTTCCCCAGCTCAAGTACTATTGCAATGTGGCTTGTACAGATGCTGACAACAAGCTGTTCCCCAGTTCAAGTACAATTGCAATGTGGCTTGTACAGATGCTGACAGCAAACTGTTCCCCAGTTCAAGTACTATTGCAATGTGGCTTGTATGGATGCTGACAGCAAGCTGTTCCCCAGCTCAAGTATATTGCAATGTGGCTTGGACGGATGCTGATAGCAAGCTGTTCCCCAGCTCAAGTACTATTGCAATGTGGCTTGTATGGATGCTGATAGCAAAGCTGTTCCCCAGCTCAAGTATATTGCAATGTGGCTTGTACGGATGCTGACAGCAAGCTGTTCCCCAGCTCAAGTACTGTTGCAATGTGGCTTGTACAGATGCTGACAGCAAGCTGTTCCCCAGCTCAAGTACTATTGCAATGTGGCTTGTATGGATGCTGATAGCAAGCTGTTCCCCAGTTCAAGTACTATTGCAATGTGGCTTGTACGGATGCTGATAGCAAAGCTGTTCCCCAGCTCAAGTACTATTGCAATGTGGCTTGTACAGATGCTACAGCAAGCTGTTCCCCAGTTCAAGTACTATTGCAATGTGGCTTGTACCGATGCTGACAGCAAGCTTTTCCCCAGCTCAAGTACTATTGCAATGTGGCTTGTAGGGATGCTGATAGCAAAGCTGTTCCCCAGCTCAAATACTATTGCAATGTGGCTTGTACGGATGCTGATAGCAAAGCTGTTCCCCAGCTCATGTACTATTGCATTGTACAGTCTGATTATCAGTCTTTGCAGGACATGTGAGTGCCAAGGGTCGAAAGCATCCTCAGGTGGACAGTGAACTCTGATCACTCTGCATGTATGTGTAGTCTGATTTTTTTTTGAGTCTTCACTGGGTGTACATGCATCCTTGTAGGAAAGACTGTGCACTGGCTCACGTCTTTAGAGTTTTTGACATTTAGAGTTTTTGACATATGCAAATAGAGGATATCAAGACTAGGATTTAGCCTTAGTAACCTGTACATATCCTGAAGTTCCGATTTGGTTTGGAGTTCTTAAGCTCAGTTAACACTGTTAAGATCACGCAGAGCCGGTCAGTTAACCTACTCATTTTTCCTAGGCAGGCAGTCATTGTTTTGCCAATAATTGACGACTGCCCATCTTGAATCAGCGAAAGGGAATGACCATAGAAATGATTTCATGTTTAATCTCCATAAAATGTATGTGGCGGAACTGTGATTCAAATTTGTGAACCAGAGGATCTGCACTCAGAGCTGCTACCGACTGCACTATTGAGCACAGCCTTAAGAATCGGGACAGAGGCCTGAGAAAATGGTGTAGACCCAGATCAGACACTGCAGAATGTGGCATCTGATCAAGGTCTACATTGTTTGCCACTTATCCAGCAGCTTTTAAATGCATCAAAGGTAGTGAAATGGACAAACTGTAGCCCAGTGACTAGAACATTTGACAGCAGTGCTAAAGAATGCAAGTTCAAGCTCAGACTGTCAGCAGAAAAACTGTCTCAATTCACCCAGCAGTGAATGGGTGTCATTTGGGGGAAGGTTAATGGCAGTGATAGGGGAGGATTGGGACTCCGCCTTTCATATGCCTTAGCCCAAGATATAGTGGCTCTGACTCCCACCACCCCTACAGCCTCAAGGCTGTGGGGCTGTGGGACATGCTTTTGTGTAAACAATGAAGAGCATCATCAGACATGCCCTCATCTTAGCAAGTAAAAACCAGCTGTGCTGTAAATTCATTATACAACGCAGCACTCAGATAGTCCAACTTACTTCTTCTGCGTTTCTTATGTCTCTGCGAAAAAACACACAAACTTTTCCATACAGAAAACTTTAGGATGTGACCAGATTAGAGTCTATGAACGGTTCCTGAACAGTCTATCAACAAATAGCAGACCCTGATCAAACTGTGCCAATGTGCAGGCCGATCTGGGTCAGTGCTGTTCATGTCGTAAGATGGCCCTTCCACGGATTCAAGAAGTGCAGTTGTCAGTTTCTGGCAAGAGAATTTACACAAAGCTTGCCAAGGTAAAAGTGTGGTTTGGTAAACTGACTGGCTCGACATGACCCTAATGGGTTCACTGGGCTGAAAAACCTCAACTCAATCAAAAAAACAAAAGGACCAAGATAGCTCACCTGATCACCAGACGAGTTTCAATTCGAATGGCATTTCTGTTTAAGAGAAGTTCAACATAGATTTTCAAGATGACAGCCATCTTGGATTTCCAATTAGAAAGATTTTAGATACTTTTGATCACCTCAATACTTCCAATGAAAGTTTGAGTCAGTTGCCCATTTGGTTCAGGAGAAAAAAGTTCAAAATAGATTTTCAACATGGCGGCTAGGGTGATCATCCTGGATTTCCAATCTGAACAATTTTAGCTATTTTTGATTTACAAGTCACCCTCATATTTCCTATCAAGTTTCGAGTCAGTTGGTCTTTCCATTCAGAAGAAGAATATAAAAAATAGATTTTCAATATGGTGACTGTGGTGGCCATCTTGGATTTCCACTCGGAACAAGTTTACCTATTTTTATACTTCCTACTAAGTTTCAAGTCAATTGGCATTTTGGCTCGGTGAAGTTCAAAATAAATTTTCAAGATGGTGGCCGTGGTGGCCATCTTGGATTTCCCATCGGCAGAATTTTAACTTTTGATTGATTGAGTTGGGGTTTAAGGACACGTCAACCCTTGTGGGTCATTTTGTGTCGTCTCCCAGAGAAAGGGAGAAGAGATAGAAGAGATAGTAGAAGTAGAAGAGATGAAAGAGAGAGACAGGGAAGAAAGAGGATTGGGAATGAAAGTGAAGAAACAGAAGAAATAAAAACATTCACCCTCTACCCTTACCTGCTACAAGGGTAGCAGGCCTTGCCCAACTGTAAGCCAATATCAGTTGGACGCCCTGGTGACGTAAGATACACGACACCTTTGCACCACCCGACCACCCTATTTTTGATCTGCAAGTCATCCTAATACATCCTACCAAATTTCGAGTCAACTGGCTTCTCGGTTCAAGGTTGAAGCTCAATATAGATTTTCAAGATGGCGGCTGTGGCTACCATCTTGGATTTCCAATCAGAATGGTTTTAGCTGTTTTTATCTACAAATTGCCTCAATACTTCCTTCCAAAATTCAAGTTAGTTGGCCTTTACATTCATAAGAAGTTCAAAATAGGTTTCTAAAATGACAGCGGCCGTCTTGGATTTCCAATCAGAGTGATTTTAGCTATTTTTGATCAGCAAGTCACCCTTGTACTTCTTACCAAGTTTTGAGTCGACTGGGCTTTTGGTTTAGAAGAAGCACAAAATAGATTTTCAAGATGGCTGCCATGGCCACAAACTTGGATTTTGGATCAGAACAACTTTAGCCGTTTTTGATCTGTAAGTCAACCTGATACTGTCTACCAAGTTTCTAGTTAGTTGGCCTTTGGGTTCTGAGAAGATCAAAATAGATTTTTCAATAGCCGTCATAGCAGCCATCTTGGATTTACGATTTTAGCTACTTTTGATCAGCAAGTCACAGTTATACTTCTTACCAAGTTTTGAGTCTAATTGACCATTCAGTTCAGGAATAGAAGCGCAAAAAAGACTTTCAAGCTGGTCACCATGGCAGCCATCTTGGATTTTGGTTCAGAATGATTTTAGCTGTTTTTGATCTACAAGTTGCCCTGATACTTCCTACCATGTTTCCAGTAAATTGGCAAAATAGTTTTTTCAAGATGGTGGCTATCTTGGATTTCCAATCGGAACAATTTTAGCTACTTTTGATCTACAAGTCACCCTGATTCTTCCTTCTAAGTTTTAAGTCAATTGGCCTTTCGATTCAGGAGTAGAAGCACAAAATAGATTTTCACCTTGGCAGCCGTCTCGGATTTTCAACATGATTGATTGAGTTAAGGTTTAACAACATGTCAACCTTTGTGGGCCATTTTGTGTCGTCTCCCAAAGAAAGGGAGAAAAGAGACAGAAGAGATAGCAGAAGAGATGAAAGGGAGGGACAGGGAAGAAAGAGAAACAGGAATGAAAGTGAAGAAACAGAAGAAATAAAAACCACCTCCCTACCCTTACCTGCTACAAGGATAGCAGGCCTTGCCCAACTATAAGCCAATATCAGCTGGACGCCCCGAGTGACAAAAGATATATAACACCTTCGCACCACCCAACCACCCACATGGATTTTCTACAAGTTGCCTTGATTCGTACTTCCTGTCAAGTTTCCAGTCTTCCAGTCAATTGGCGTTTTGGTTCAGGAGACAAAGGGCAAAATAGATTTTCAAGATGGCAGCCATCTTGGATTTCCAATCAGAAAGATTTTAGCTGTTTTTTTATCTACAAGTCTTCCCGATGCTTCCTACCAAGTTTCAAGTCAGTTGGCCTTTCAGTTCAGAAGAAGGGCAAAATAAGATTTTCAAGTTGGCCATTTTTCTCTGGGAATATATAAATCTCATAGCTGGAAGTACCTAAAATTCAAATTGGACTCTTCCAGTATATAGTGTGGGGGAGTCTATTCGTTCTGAAGTGGGTTAATAGGCCAAGAAGAAACTTCAGCCAAAGAACTAGACTTGTGGCCTTGCTGAGGGGCTGGGCATGCACATTGAAATATTGATTTGACAGAAAGTTCACAATGTGGCTCATTTTCTTAATATCACGTTAACTTTGTTGTTGTTGTTTTTCATTTCAGAAAAAGATGAAGAGAATAGATAAGCCCAGTTCAGAATCCACTTTGATGAGAACATGCAGTGAATCATTCATGATTGTATATATATCCATACAGAAATAAATACAAAGAAACTCGTCAGTTTTGCCTAATTTCTAGCTACAGTCTAAGATATTTACCAAAACATGGTTAATGTAAACCATACCTATCATCAGTTCTGATATACATGTAATCACTTCAACCCAACCTCCATCTTACTCTGCTTTTTTATTATTACATGTATGTCTGAACTGAAATTGCTTAGTGGGCTGTGCTGTGCACCTTATGAATATTGCTCTCGAATTATGAGATAGTGCATATACCTGAAGATGGGCTTTATGTTTGGGCTTGGTAGTCACATGGCTATAGACAAGATGTTTTTCACCCAAACAGTACTTTTTTACTTCTCTGAATATCCCTCTTTTAAATCCAGGGTGATGATAATTTGATGTTTACATCTCTTTCAGCATTGTTTAAATCATATTGAGATGAATGGATGATAATGAAAGGCTCTGTGCCATGAAGTACAGTGCAGTCATAGCTGAATTTCACCTATAATGGAATTCAAACATAAGACTGCATAATCTAAAGCCAGGAGCACTAACTGCTTGGCCATGCAGATGCTCCCTTACGGATCGAATCTTTTTTCTTCTTTTTCTTTTTGCAAATTTGTAATAAAGCAACATGACAGTAAATCAGTAGAATCTGATTCACAGAAGTAATATATATCTGAAACAAGTTTTTTGACCTCAGATTAATATTGGAACAAGGAGTTTTTACTCCCTTCATGAACCATTTGTAGCACATCTAGTGATATGCAAACAGTAATGGCACATATAAGCCTATGAAATCTATTCACAACTCGGATTTAGTCATACAATCAACTGGAGAGAAAGAAAGTTATCTGACCGATTGATGACATTTTTTTAGTCACTTAAGATTCGGGCAATGAGAGCCCCTGAAAATAATGTCTGGATGCACAGCTGTATTAAACCACTGGTAACATGCCATTATGGTGATTTGATGTTTTATGTCCCTTTTGTCCCTTTCAACATTATTTTATTCCTATCGAGATGATGAAAGGATAATGAAAGGCTCTGTGCAATGAAGCACCATGCAGTCGAGCTGAATTCCGCCTCCAGTGGGATTCCGTGCAATGAAGCACCATGCAGTCAAGAGCTGAATTCTGCCTCCAGTGGGATTCAAACCAAGAAGCCTGCTATCCAAAGTTGGAAGTGCTAGCCTTTTGGCCACCTGGACATTTCAACATGCCATAATGCATGATGTAATAATTTATATATACAAACTTTTACACATGCAGCAATGGGGTTTACAGATAAAATGACAAAAACAACTTTTTTGTAAATTTTTATTTAATTATCTATTACGAAAGACATAAAATATAGTTTTAACATCATCATAGCGCCAGATAAGAGAAATATCCAGAAAATTGTTTTTTCTTTTCTTATAATTTTCTTATTTCTCCATGTAATTATATGTTGTGCGTAATCATTCGAAGCGCCTCGCGGAGGAGGCACTTTTTATAACCAGCATCACATTTCCGTGGAGAAATAAGAAAAAAAACTCCATACTCTCTGGTTGAAAAGAAAGCATCTTATCTGGAGCTATGCATCATTCAATCTTAACTCTACATTTATCCTAACACCAGGGCCCAGTATTATTGAAGTGATGAGTGGTTAGGTGAAGATGACCTTTACTGCATTTAACTTAAATATTCCGACACATATCCCTAAGCAAACAGTGCAGACCCAGATCAGATGCCGCATAATGCGGCATCTGATCAGGGTATGCACTGTTTGCCATTTGGTCAGCACTTTTTAAGATTAAATATATATTACAAGATATTCAAATGCACTTGTTTATTTTATAAAATAGGTATTAAAGTAAACTAGTTATAGTGTCTGAAATATTTAGGGTAAATATTTACAAAATGATAAAATAACGAAGAAAGGATCTCTAAAATACTGTTTCAATCTTCAGTACATTTAGAGGTTAGAAAAAACACTGTACATGTACAATGCTGCAAGTAAAACAGGCATTCAGAAGATAATTTTGTTACTTTCTGCACCAAAACATGAGAGGTGATCCAAATGAGTACCCACAATGCATAGCTCTTAATGAGTGAAGCCAGATGAATATTTTCTTATTTCTCCACAAAAATATATGTTGTGGGTACTCCACAAATTTTGTTTTCATGAAGAAATAAGAAGTATATCAACACTTTTAAAAAGTGCTTTAGGTGGAGCTCTGATGATGTATATTTTAATACAAAATTATCCAGAATTACCAACTTCCTTCTACTTGTGAATTGCAAAGATAGAGATAAAGAGCCTGCATGTTTTTAGAAAGCTGTCCTGGACTTTCCACTTTTTGGACAAATGGGTACATTATGGCATATCATACAGGTTTGTGTTAGCCAAAAGAGAGTCCTTTTTAAACCAGGCTTTGCACATGTGCAAGCTTTTTTCAAACATTCTCAATATTCACAGATAGTTATAAAAGGTTTTCTCATAACCACAGCTCTTGATAAGATGCTTAGTTCAATCATAAAGTATGAATAGTTCTTGTTATTCTGCATGAATACACATTTTGTGTGTACTCGATTAAGGCAATTTTATTTAAGGCCTACAACATGTTTTTTTAAGAGAAATAACAAAAATATGAATCTGGATACCCTCATTATCAAGAGGTATCAAGACAAGGTATATCTATATTTTGAAATGCTGTAGTTTTACAGATCTAAATACAAATTCTAACACATTTTTTTTTCTTCCGTAGATTTTCAGCATTTCAAGATAAGTAATGTGTTCAGACAGTTACTTTTAAGCATGTATTACTTCTCAACTAAAAACATTCTGGATCATGTTGGAACTCTCCCATCTTGGCAATTCTAGTGTGATTTAAGGACCTTTTTTTCAGAGAAGAAAGAAAAAAATTGTTATTTTTGTTTTCAAAGTAATAACCATGGTATGTGGTAAGGAGTGAAGTGTAATGTAGCTCTTTAACCTTGCCATACTGAATAAATTAAGATGCCATGCCCACTTTAATGTTTAACCAATCAGATTACTTGATCCAGGCTGTTGATACAAATTCACATAGTCAAACCTGTGTTAGTGGTCACCTCTATTAAGCAGCCAACCTGTATTAAGCAGCCAGAGAAAAGTTGCCCCAAAATTCATATACCTATATATTTGAACTGTATTAAGCAGCCACCTGCCTTCAGCAGCCACTTTTTAAGCTTCCCATGGGTGGCTGCTTAAGACAGGTTTGACTGTACTTAATGCCAAACAGTGCAGATCAAAATCAGTTGGCTTCTGAAGAAGGCACTGGATATCACGGTTCAGCAGGACTACGGTTAACACATTTGTCACCCCTACCCCCACCATCCCCTATCTGGAGTTCTATTACAGAAATATGGTGTGCACGGGAGAAAAGATCTCATGCCATATGCAGCCAATGAGGGCCCACCTTGGCATCTGCACAGTCTGATCAGGGCTTCTGTTGTGATGAACAGTGAATACCTTGATCAAACTGAGCAGATGCAGAAGCTGATTTAAGCCTTCACAGTTTTAATATGGAGGTCTCTTTTCAGCTGTTGCTCATCATATGAAGTACATGTACACATGCAGAAAAAATACACCATACCAAAATCTGGCATACAAAAGTGAAGAAACAAAATCAAAAAGTTAAATTTCTAACCTTTACATTATTAAATTTAAATATAAATAAATGTATATGTATAAATTTAATCCTTTCTATTAAGTACATGAAAAAAAAAAAAAAAAAAAAAAATTTACTGTATTTGCTCTAAGTATTTGGACAATTTATCTCTTTACCATACTTGTAAAACTTGAACGTCCATTTTATTACCAGTTAATGGGTTTAACCCTTGCCCTGCTGAACCCTGATATACCCTGCCTCTGCTTACAGTGTAGATCCAGATCAGTTGGCTTCTGAAGAAGCCAACTTATCTGGATCTGCACTGTTTGTCATTCATTATGTGAATTTAAATCAACAGCCTGGATCAAGTAATCTGATTGGCTGAAAATTGGAAGTGGGTGTGGCATCTTAATTTATTCAGCATGACAAGGGTTAACACTTCACATGATGGGTACAATTTTTAGCAGATGAAATTTTAAAATGTTTTAAACATCATCAATTTGTCATCTGTTGTATTAGCCCAGAAAGTGGTAAAGGTTAAAAACTGTTGGATGAATAACAAACTGTAGATTCTGGTAAGATGCTGCATTATGCAGTTCTTGATCTGGGTCTACACTGTTTTCTCAGGCCTGTCTGTCCAGATACTTTGGGTAAATACGGTACTGATAGTAACTGCAAGACAACTGACATTTTATGAAACTAGCACTAAAAATGAATCCTACACCAATATGGCCCCAAGGTTATAAAACTTTTTTCATGCTCAACACATCTGAGCATGAAATTTTCTCTGCTAATAAATATGAAAATGCCAACAATAGTTGGCATTTTCATATTAGCAGAGAAATTTTCGTGCTCCGCTATGTTTAGCATGACAAAAATTGCAAATGTTAGTAATTTGAATTTTATTTGCAGAGAAAATTTCACGCTCGGCTGAATTGAGCATGAAAAAAGTTTTATAACCTCGGGCCATGTGCTGAGACAAGCGAAAAGGTGTCTTCGAGCATGCACAAAATTCACAAGATTCCGATTCATCCCATGCATGCGCAGTCTTATTCAGGCATTTACTCTCCATTGATACATTATACAGTTTCTAATGATTCAGTTTTCAGACCAAGGTCCCTGATCAGACTGCACAGATGTGCAGGCTCATCTGTCCCTTCACTGTCCGCATATGCCCGAAGACATGTTTTCACACGGCGCAGCCCACATAAAGTTGTTTTTTTGTTGTTGTTTTTCAACCAAGTATTACTGATATTTTTTTTATTTCTCCATGTAAACAAACCTTGTGGAGCTCATTAGAAGCACATCAGAGGGGCAATTCTAATGAGTATCCCTAACATGTTTTCAAGAAGAAAGAAGAAAATTACTGACCTGGACAGTCCTCTTAATCCATTGTAGACTGAATTAACTCTCCCTCACTATATATTGGAAGAGTCCATTTCAATTTTAGATATGTCAGGCTCTGTGATTTAGAAATTCCTAGAGAAAAATGAATGAACTGTTTTCAAACAATGGAGACCCTGATCAGATGCTGTGTTCTGCGGCATCTGATCTGGATCTGCACTGTTTGTCAATTACACATATGACTTTTTGGAGAAATTGGAAAATTATTCCAAAAATCACTAAATACTCCTGAATACCTCTGCTGATAATTCTAATGAGTGCTAACTTCAAGTACATAACTTTTCATGGAAAAATAAGACAAACTGCTGATCTAGATAACTTATCTAGAGCTATAATGTATAAAAGGGATACAGTTAGTCTGTCCCCAAGCAAGCTTCAGTTTGAAGCATACTGTATTTGGCACTAAGAAAATAATATATATTTGGACGGATTAATGCAGCACTTTTAACCTGAGAGACGCACTGAAAAATTCAGAATTTGCTTGCGACTTACTTTAATAAATATTAGCTACTGATATTGTATGAAAATTTTGATGGCAATGATTTTGTTCTATGCCTCACATCTGACAGAAAAAATGTTGCGGGTATTCTTTAGACCTGCCCCACTGAAGCAATGCTAAAGAGAACCCACAAACATTTTTTGTGAAAAAGTATGACAAAGTATGTGGACCCATATCAGATGCAGCAGAATATGGTATCTAATCAAGGTCTACACTGTCTGCCACATACAGTATTTTCTTGACATACTTAGCAGGTAGTAAAATGCACTTGTTCAAATTTTCAGCAATGTACAGTAAGGAGTTAAGATGTCTGAATATTTAGTTAGTCTTTTTTCTGAATTTCTCAGTGCATGCAACACTGTCCAATAACTTTACCCTTAACATACCATATTCAACCTAATTACCGCACATACCCCTATAAGCGCACAGTCAAGTAATTCTGTAGTCTTCAGATTACAGCCTGTGTACTTTTTGTCTACTTCTTTATAAAGGCATATGTTGTGGGTACTCATCTGAATTGCATCGACTTGTCGATGCAATTCAAGTGAGTACCCACAACATATGCTTTTAGAAAGAAAATCAGAAAAAAAAAACGCGCACAAAACATCGCATAAGCACCACTGAATAAGTCATTTGCTGATCTTGTTTTACTTTTAGTATGTGGATACATATTTTACTACAAGTTTTCCCAGTAATTTTGAAAAACCCAAGCGCACGGTGCGGTAATTAAGTCAAATATGGTAAATTAAATATTAGCAGACATAAGAAAATATTTTTCTAAGTAAATGGCTTGAAATTTCATGCAAATCATGGAGATAATATGCATGAATGGGAAAACGGTCTTAAACTTTCATGCACTTAAGGAGATTCTGCATGAAAGTTTTAGCCCTATTTTCTGGGAAAATTAATATCACATTTTTTCATCTGCTAATATCAACAACATATCAAAGATTAACATAGCAACTATTCAGATAAAAATCAGGGCCCAGTTGTTCAAAGCTAACGACGTCGTTAGTTAACGATTCGTTAAAATTTACATTGAGTGATGCGCAAATATGCTGAAATTTTTTGCTGAAAAAATATGAGTAGCTTTTGCAGTGCAAAAGCTATTCACATTTTTTCAACAAACAATATAAGAATATTGTATATTGAATCCGCTAAAACAGTTAACGAAATTAACCTTAACGAGCTCGTTAAGCTAACGACGCTTTGAACAACTGGGCCCAGAAGTATCATAATTTACAATGGCTCGGATTTGTAATATACATAATTATGCAAAAAAAAATGTAGGTAAAATAATAGGCAGGTATAAAAATTCTGGACGGCTAATTTATACCTCTTGACAGTATAGATAAAATTGTATAGAAATACATAAAATATTAACATCATTTTTACAGATCAGCTGGGCTTACAAAAAATAGAGCCCATTAAAATAAAAGGTACCTTAACAAGCTGCAGATAAAGTAATAACTTAGAGGGTAATTTTTGTACCAAAACATATGTGTATTCACTGGAAATGCTTATGTGAGACAATTTCAATGAGTACACACAAGATATAAAACGATAACAACATAAATATCTTTTAAATACTCCCTTTATCAGGGCCTATCCTTAAAACATATGCCAAAAGTGTAGGACTCAAATCGGGCAAAACAGATGAAAAATAGGTTTTACTGTCCCTAAAACATACTATGACATTTCACTGGACTTGCTATTTTATTTCGTCTGTCTCCCTTGAAAATAATTTGATCAAAATGTCATTCTAATGTCAGCAAAAAATAAATGAACTACTTCATTATCTCATCTGATACTAGTCAATTTTACCACACAACTGTGAATGACAAAGACACAGATCAACTTGTACACCAATGCAATCTGATTAGGGTCAATTATGTTCACTGTACAGAAGGACTTGTTAAGGAGGAGTACCTGATCACCATTCTGGGATTATTTTCTGCAGTTTTCCATGAAACATGTTGTGGGTCCTCATTAGAAGCACCTCACCGAGGTGCTTCAAATGAGTACCCACAACGTTATGTTTTTATGCAGAATAAGAAAAGTTATTCCAAAGTTATCCCTACGTGCAGGGTTGTGGAATTATAAAATTTAATTACTTGTCCAAGAACAAATGGTCAAAATCTACTTGCCCAACAAAAATTTACTTGCCCGAAAATTGACCTTTTCCTTATATCTGGAAGAAAACATGTTGTGGGTACTCATTAGAAGTGCCTCACAGAGGCACTTCTAATGAGTACCCACAACATATGTTTTTGTTCGAGAAATAAGAAAAATATATATCTCATAATCTGGATAGATAGATCTATGAAGTACTTGTCCCAGGACAAGTGAATTGAAATTTCTAACTTGTCCTCAGGGAAAAAGGACAAGATGGACAAGTCGGGCATGCTATTTCCACAGCCCTGCCTACATGTATATACTCCTCCTTAACAACTTCCATGTTGTACAGATTTTACTATGTTCATGTTTGGGCTTAACAATAAAGACACTGATAGTTATATTTACAGGCCTCCTAGTGGCCCACTTTGAAAATATAGGTTTTTATATAGGTTCTTCTTAATCAAAATATAGGATATTTACAGGTTTTTCAATAAAAAATATAGGTTAAAAAAAGGTTCTTCCAAACTCATATAAAGATTTAAAACTGAGAAGAAAAAATACTTGATGAATTTTTGGCCAATTATTCAGATAAAGTTGATCTGAATTTTACAAAGTCCAAGCGAGCGAGGAAAAAAATACAATTTCTTGACAGTTTTCATCACTTTTTTGGGACTAAAAAGTAAAAATAGTAGGGCATTTTGAAGAAAAGTTAGGGTTGAGTCGCAAGAAGGTTCAAAAAGTGAAAAGTATAGGTTTTTTCCTGAAAATACAGGCTTTTTATAGGTTTTATGAACAAAATAAAGGTTTTATAGGTTTGACACAAAATTATAGGTTATTATAGGTTTTATAGGTTTCACTAGGAGGCCTGTATTTATTATGGAATAAGTGTTTTTGTTTACCCATAAATCTCAATCCTCCACCTTTCAAGGCACAGCATAATTGTCAGCTCATTTAGCCCTTAAAAGAAGGAGCAAATTTTCTCCTTTAAGAGTATCTCCCAATGAAAAGGGAGACCATTATTTCCATGTAAGTTTCCCTTGGAGGTATATCTGTTCTCCTAAACACGAAAGTCAACTGTTCATATCTAGTGACACTAAATGAGAACAAACGCCAAAAGAAATACGAAAGATGTACATTTCATTGTATAATGCTGCAGTGCTTTTTGTTGCTGTTCATTCTATTAACGCCTAAAGTGCAAAGCAAAATTGTAGTAGAAAACATTCTAATTTTTTAAAATTATTTTTCAGAGAAAATGCGGCTTGACAGTTCATGGGAGTTGTCTGCTAGGCAGGCGATTGTCTGCTAGGCAGACGATTCCTATGAAATGCCAAGACACAATTCTCTGAAAAATATTTTTTTTTTTTTTTTTTAAAAAATGTCTGCTGCAATTGTGATTGGCACTTTAAGGGTTAAAATACAAACCAGTAAAGTGTAATGATGCATCTTGGGATTTTGTCTGCTGGCAATGAAATTTGTTTCTTTTGGCATTGAGTAAATAGATTAACCTTTAACCTGCTCAATTTAAATAAACAGCAGACAACATTTTAAAATTTGTTACTTATTTTCGGACAAAGTAAGGCTTGATAGTTCAAATCAAACTGTCTCAACAATAAGAACAAAATATTTAACCTGACTTTCAGGAGGCAACTGGAATGGAATATCAAGCCCGATTTTCTGTAAAAAATAAGAAAAATGTCTCATTCATCATCTGCTCATAACAGGTAGAGTAGTAGAGTGCTACAGATTAAAACTGTGATGCTGAATGTAACAGGTCATGTTTAACCCATTTTAATTGGGAAACCCGAAAAAGGGTAACCCAGATCATATGCCACAGAACATTGCATCTGATCAGGGTTTACACTGCCTGTATTAAATACAGGCATTTCTGAAAAACACAGTAATAATAAAACTAACCAAGGCCCAGTTGTTCAAAGCCTTGTTAGCTTAACGAGCTCGTTAAGGGTCATTTCGTTAACTGTTTTAGCGGATTCAATACACAATATTCTGATATTTTTTGCTGAACAAATGTGAGTAGCTTTTGCATTGCAAAAGCTACTCACATTTTTTCAGCAAAAAATTTCAGCATATTTGCATATCACTCGATGTAAATTTCAAAGAATCGTTAACTAACGATGTCCATTAGCTTTGAACAACTGGGCCCAGATGTCCTGCTACTGGAAACAGACCAGTCCAAAGAGGTGTGGTAGAAGAGTCAACTCGTAGTCCTCATAAATGGGTTAAGTTTTCAATTCAACAATAACGAATGGTTTTGTATGTGCACTGATACTCACTCTCTATAGTTTGAATCTTGTGTCACTTCATACTGACACTAGGTCTTTATTCAGGAGCAGAATCAGAGTGGGTTTGGGAGATTCCGTCGAAACCCCGACCTCTTTTGACTCAAAATTTCATTTTTTGGGGGAAATTTTGGATACCTTGTACATTGTATACCCTAAATATTCGCACACCTTATTAACTGTGAATGTGTCTAAAATTGCTGGATGAGAGCAAACTGTGTAGATCCTGATCAGACACCCTGTTTCTCAGCATCTGATCTGGATCTATATTGTTTGCTCATGCATGTCTGTCCAAACACTTAGGGCAGGTATGACAATTTGATCAAATCAAACCCCTCAGAAATTCTGAATCCTCTGTTAAATAATCCTGGATCCAACCCTGTTATCAGCTACTGATTAGAGTCAGAAGATATCTTTTTGTTTTTTCTACAAATGATACATATATGTTTAGGGTACTACTGAAACACTAAATCTAGGAAACAATTAGTGAAACTAGCGAACAAATTAAGGACTGTTTTTTTATTTTTAACTTAGCCTTGACTTTTCATTCATAGCATCTCAATGTAGTGACGATCTGAATGAAATGTCATACTCTTTGTTTTTCCAAGAAAATAAACAGATCACTCATTTATTGTTTGCTAAATTTGCAATAACGAGTGCCAAGATTAAATACTAGCAGACAACCTGACAACATCTTAAAATATTTTTCAAGGAAACAGGGATTGACAGTTCATTCACAGAAAACCCATCACTTTCTTAGCTCCAGGTAAATTGTTTTATTTTTTTTTTCTGCCAAAAGTTTTGATCTTTTTCTTATTTCTCTATGAAAATGTGTGTTGTGGGTACTCATTAGAAGCACCTCGATGAGGTGCTTCTAATGAGTACCCACAACATATTTCATGGAGAAATAAGAAAACTAATTTCCTGATACATGTACTCCTTTTATCTGCAGCTATGATTTTACATGTCAAAACCTATTTTCTTAGGAAACATTGTCATCTGCTAATTTTGTGATAACCATTCTAAGGCTAAGGTTAATTGCAATTCAAGATTTGCAAGAGGCCAGAGCACCTGATAAGGGGGTATTTAGATACCTATTTTTCTGCTTTCGCACCTTCTCCATAAAACATGTTCTAAACTTCTATGGAAATATAAGAAAACATTTACTGTGTATCCCCTGATCTAGAGCTGAATATTTTACGAAGTCTGGAAATTACGTGAAATTTTCATATCCTGATCAGAATGCACATGTACAGACTGATCACAGTATATCTGTTAAGCGTATGTCCTGTTGATATCTTACTGCTTGTTGCAACTCGTATTTTACAGCTCTATCTTCATGTTTTCTGTTCTCTGTGTTTTCCAGAATCACACGACTTCAAATTTGTTTTTTCCTTGGCACCCGTTCATCGTACATGTACCAGTATGTGTATTGTTTGGCAAAACCTAAAACGACTCTATGTTTTTCCTTCCACGAGTAAAAATCACACTATTGTTTACACCACCATTACACTTAGCACTCTGGGTAAAATTTTCAGCAGACGACATTTAAATATTTTTTCTTATATGATTTGGCATTTCATGCAAATTGTCTCCATTGAAGACAATTTGCATGAAATGTCAAATCCTGTTTTCTGGAAAAAAAGAAGAACAATATCACCAATTTGTCATCTACTGAATTAGCCTAGAGAGCGGTAAAAGTTAATCAGCAGATGGAAAGTACATACATTTTAACCCTAAGAGTGCCAAACAAGATCTGTAGCAGATGACATTCCAAATTTTAGTTAATTTCTTTTTATTTTTTTTCAAAGAAAACAGGTTTTGACATTTTATGGGAACTGTCTACCAAGCAGACAATTCAAATGAAATGTCAACACTTTTTTTTCATTGAAAAAATAAAAAAAAAAAATAAAAAATTGTTGTCTACTGCAGTTGTGATTGCATGGCGCTCTTAAAGTAAAAGAAGATGAAATGTTAAAGATTATGTTTTGAGTTTGTTCCTTCCAGTTTCAGAAATATATTTACAAATCCCTGCAGAAATAATATTAACTTCACCCCTAAATTTCACCACGAACTTATGTCACAAGTTCCATGATGCATTCCTTCATAAAAGTGAATGTAAAGACAACATCGCCTAAACTGATATTGTAATCATCCTAAGTATTCAGACTAAGAGACCTAAGCAAACAGATCAGACACCACAGAATGCTACTTCTAATCACAGTCTACGGTCTACACTGTTTGCCACTCATCCTGCAATTTTTAGGCACACCATGAAGCAGCAAAAATGGACTTGTTCAAATTTCAGGACAAGTATGATAAGGAATTATTGTGTTCCAGTAATAAATAAATAAATTTTGAAAAGGCATATTTTCAACCAAAAAGTATTTATATGTTTTCTTATTTCTTGACGAAAACATATGTTGCGGGTACTCATTAGAAGAGCCACGCCGAGGCATTTCTAATGAGTAACCATAACATATGTTTTCATCAAGAAATAAGAAAACTACATGTATTAACCAGATACCCTCTCTTATCTAGACCTATAGTGTCCCAATACTTAGGGTAAATACAATTGAATAACATCCATATTGCCTTTCAGCTCTAGGTATGACAGCTCTATTTTAGCACTTTCTTTCCAGTCCAATGGAGTTGATATTTTTCTTATTTTTCCGCACAAACATATGTTGTGGTATTCATGAGTACCCACAACATATGTTTTTGAGGAGAAATAAGAAAAAGTACTTACCTGGATACCATATTATTTAAGCTACATGTATTTTTTTGTTGGTATAATTTTCAACAATTAAAGCATTGACATTTTCCTTATTTCTTTATGAAAAAAATAACTTGTGTTCTCATTAAATACGTCTCCGAGCCACAATATTTTACCACAGAAATAAGAAAAATATTAATACTTATACTTAAAACACGAAACAAACTACCCAGTCAGCATTCTACGTAAATCCATATCGGGCCGTCAGGGCAGCTGACGGGCCGATGACGGCCCAATGTAGATTTACGTAGAATGCTAGCTGGGTAGCCCTACCGAGAGCTATATTTTTGCACAATGGACGTCATTTGTTTAACCTCAGTCTGCCTTCTATATCTAACCAACCAAATTTGATTCAGATCACAGATTTCAGAGCATGTCATACAATGAGTTCATTCACCAACTTTGAAATATCTAATATGGTTATCCTTGCAAAGAAAACATCTTATTACCTCCCTTTAACATACTGATCAGTATATTCAACTTTATACATCCACATTAATTACACATATTTACTGCTGAAACTAATTCAATTATTTATTTTTTGTTTGCTTTTTGTGTTATTTTTTTCAATTCTTTGAACTCTGAATAAAACACTATCAGGACTCTGGATAAGTAGTGTACATTATTTTTTTTGCTTTATTTTTGTTACTTCTGCATAAAAATACATGTACAAGTTGTGGGATTACTTCCACACAATTATTTAACCCTTAAATCGCCATCCAAAATTGCAGCAGAATATGGTAAAACAGATTTTAATTTTCTCAAGACAATAAGACTGGCATGTCAAGAGAATTGCCTTCAAATGGTATGTCAAGCCTTCTCAGTCACTAAAATAGGAAAAAAAAATATTATTAAAGAATGCCGCCTGCTACTGTTCTTGTTTGTGTAGAAGTTTTACGGCCCAGTCAACCCAATGGGGTCATGTCGAGCGCGGTCAGTTTACCTAACCACACGTTTACTGGACAGGCTTAGTCCTCTAAGCGGTTAACCAGTATTGTGCACATTCTTTCGCCAGAAACTGACAACTGCTCTTGAATCAGTGGAAGGGAGAGAATGACCGTAGAAAATATTTCACGATCAATCTCCACGAAAGAATGTTGCCGACCTCGGCGGGGGTTGGCTCTTAACAAGCCATCTCATCAGGATCTGCACTGTTTACCATTCTATGACTGATTTTTGACTAAACCCCTGTTTGCAACAATAGACATTTCCAAATTCGCTTTGCAATGATGGACATTTCCAAATTCAGAGATTGTTAAGCCCATTTCAGAAACTCTTGTTTAAAAGGGTTAATCCCTCTTGTCTAAAACTATGAATTAACTCTTAAAACGCCAAGAAAATCTGCATCTGAAAATGTTGTCTGTTTATGTCGTCTGCTGAATATTCTTGCAAACTTTTCAAACCTATTTTTTTGCATACAGGCAAACAGTGTGGACCCTGAGCAGACTGCTAAAGGAGCAGTCTGATCTGGGTGCACACCGTTAGCAAAAATGACTTTTAAAATCCCAAGCCGACAACATAGCAGATGACCATTGTTGGGATTGGCAGTTTAAGGGTTCAATAAGCAAACTAATCAAACTTTTCTCTCCAAAAATAACATCTTATTAACAGAGCCCTGAAAATTACAACATATACCACTGACATGCTCGTATTAATATTTCATCAAATATTTAAACAAACGGCCAGATAGTTTTCAAGGAACTGCCATAACTCTAGATAATGTTTTGTTTTTTTCAACAGAGAAAACGATATTTTTCTTATTTCTCCATAAAAAACATATATGGGTAATCATTAGAAGTGCCTCATTGAGGTGCTTCTAATGAATACCTACAACATATGTTTTCATGGAGAAATAAGCAAAATATTTATCTAGGCCCAGTTGTTCAAAGCGTTGTTAGCTTAACGAGCTCGTTAAGGGTCATTTCGTTAACTGTTTTAGCAGATTCAATATACAATATTCTGATATTTTTTGCTGAAAAAATGTGAGTAGCTTTTGCACTGCAAAAGCTACTCACATTTTTTCAGCAAAAAATTTCAGCATATTTGTGTATCACTCGATTTAAATTTTAACGAATCGTTAACTAACGACATCGTTAGCTTTAAACAACTGGGCCCTGGATGCTCCTCTTGTCTAGAGCTACAGAACCTGATAACTTTAACCAAGTGAAGCCAAGTCAGCTCGTATTTCTGGGTCTCGGTGGAGAGCATCAATTTCTTCTGGCTGAACACGCCTATGTTCAGACCGAAGAGAACGTCCTGACTTGTTGGATTTGTTTGATTTCGTTGATCGCGTAGATTTGGCACTCTTTGAACTGTTTCCTCTGGAATACGTAGAGTTTCTTTGCAAGAGGTTTTGACTAATTGTCCGATGCAAGTTCTTATTGCTAGAGCCGGCAGCGTTGGTTGCAATCCACGGGTGTTTCAAGGCCTGAGATCCGGTTAAACGTTGATTTGGATCAAGGACTAGGCATTTGTCAATAAAATCCTTTGCTAAGGTTGATACATCTTTCCAGTGCTGCAATGAGATATAAAAATAAATCTTAGTTTCAAAGACATACGGTAATTGTCCTAAAATTTTGAGGACTTTATTCCATACTATTTTTGCCTGAATTTTGTTTTTCATGCAGTTGTTCCTTAAAATACGTAGTGGAATGGCAGAATGCAGGCAGCATCTTGTCAGGATCTACATTGTTTGTCACTCATCCAACTATTTACTCTAAGTACTTGGACAGGCTGTCCTGAGCGAACAGCGTAGACCCTGATCAGACCTTGCAAAATGCTAATACATGTACACACTTCTGTTGAGTTTCCATGTAATGTTTTGTGGAGAAATAAGAAAAATATTTATTACCAGTATTATATGAACTTTATTTCCAGAGCTATGATTTTTTTTTTTTTTTTTAATTTCTCCACAGAAACACACATTCAGGGTACGGTAAATGTCCTAAAAATTTGAACACTAAAGCGTCTGACAAAATGACATATGCAAACAGTGTAGACCCTGATCAGACTGCTCCTGAATGAGCAGTCTGATCAGGGTCTACACTGTTTGCCATTCCACTAAATATTTAAAGAAACTGCTGCATAAAAAGCAAAATTTAAGCCAAAAGAATATGGAATAAAGTGTTCGAAATTTTAGGAAATTTACTGTACACATTTTAATCTCCATGTTCAGGTGATGTGCCCAAAACACACCATTTTATTTTTGTTTTTTTTGTTTTGTTTTTTTTATAATGAACAAGAAAAATATTGATCTTTTACCCACAAAAGCTTTGTTTACCTAGAGCTACAATGCACTACTTTACCTCTGGAGAGCTTAACCCTTGTCCTGCTGAATAAATTAAGATGCCACACCCACTTCTAATTTACAGCCAATCAAATTACTTGATCCGGATTGTTGCTATAAATTTGCATACTCAATGGCAAACAGTGTAGATCCAGATCAGTTGGCTTCTTCAGAAGCCAACTGATCTGGATCTACATTGTTTGCAAAGGCATGGTATATCCGGGTTCAGCAGGACAAGGGTTAATAAAAATGTTTACTGCATATGTATGCTGAATTTAAACACTGTGCTATGTACATTCTTTTTCCTTGAAAAAATAGGGCCCGATAATTCATAATTCTGGAGGCAATTTGAGAGCAAAAACAAGATTATAACAAGATCAGTTGTATTTTTAGAGTAAGGAAAAACAACTTTCATCAGATCCTTACTTTGCCAACAGGATGTTGAGGAATGAAAATGAATTCACTCTTTGTAAACAAATAACAGATTAGCTCCATTCAAATTTGTAGCAAACAACATTCTAAAATAAAATATTTTTTACCTTTCTGAGATAAAGCTTGACATGCCATGTGAATTGTCTCTGAAAATCATTCCAGCCTTACCATAATAACCCTAAGTACTAGGACAGACAGGCCTGAGCAAACAGTGTGGACCCAGATCAGATACTGCAGAATGCAGTTTCTAATCAGGGTCTACACTGTAAGTCATTCATTCATCTGTTTTCAGACTCACTGAAATAGTCAAATAAAGTTGTTCAAATTTTAGGAAAAATATGGTAAGGGGCATAGGTCTTGAGAAGAGGGGGTATCAGGTAAATTTTTTTTCTTATTCTCAATGAAAATATACGTTGTGGGTAATCAGAAGCGCCTCGGCGAGACACTTCTAATGTGTACCCAGAACATATGTTTTGGTCAAGAAATAAGAAAAATATAGATAACTTTTGGTTGAAAAAAAGCACCTTATCAAGAGCTTTGGTAAGGATTTAAGGCATCCCAATATTTGGAGTAAATACAGTATTTTCTTAAAAAAAAAAAATAAAATAAAATAAAAAGCATCCTCTCTGCTGTTGCAGTGACTGGCTCTCATTATTAACCTGTTGTAGACTGAATGAACTCTGTGACCCACATTATGTAATGGAAGAGTCCAATTTCAATTTTAGGTAGGTCAGGTTATGAGATTTAGATATTCCGAGGGAAAAATGGCTCAACTTAATGCAAACAGTGGAAGACCCTGATCAGATGCCACAAAACACAGCGTCTGATCTGGGTCTGCACTGTGTATCAATAACCCTTTTAGGGGTTTCTCACCTACAATGGGTTAAAACACATAGAGTTCTACTCTAGGTAAATTGTTATTTTTATTTTCTGACATAAACATGTGATCTTCAAAATCAGAAAGTGTACCTTAACCCTTCTCATGCTGAATAAATAAAGATGTCACGCCCACTTCTAATTTCCAGCCAGATTACTTGATACGGGTTTTTGATAGAAATTCACATATTTATTGACAAACAGTGCAGATCCAGATCAGTTGGCTTCAGAAGCCAACTGATCTGGATCTACACTGTTTGCTAAGACAGGGCATGTCAGATTCAGCAAGAGAAGGGTTAAACCCTCTTCAGGAAAGACAGTGAAAATTGATCAGACTGAGTGGATATGCAGGGAGTCTAAGTTAGGAACATGTCAGAAAGTAAATTTTCTCTAACTTGCCGTCAGGACTTGTTAAGGAAGAATGTTTCAGGATAATTCTGGGATACTTTTCTCAATTTTTACCATAAAAACATGTTGTGGGTACTCATTAAATGCACCTTATTTTCTGTGAAAAATTAAAAAAAATTTTTTTAGAAATGTTGTCTGCTACAATTTTGCTTATCACTTTCAGGGTCAAGGGATAATTCAGATAATCTGATAGGCTGATTTTGATAGGAGGACTTCTTTTGCCTAGTCGCCCATTACACCCAGTCATTAACGCTTAACACTCTGGGTAGAAATTTCAGCAGATGACATTTTGAGATACTTTTCTTATTTTTTTTCTACAAAGGCTTTAACACTTAATGCAAATTGTCTTGTTAGCTGATAATTTGCATGAAATGTCAAAGCCTTTATTCTGGGACAAATAAGAATAATATCATCAATTTTGATCTGCTGAATTAGCCTAGAGAATGGTATTAAAGGTAAAAGTTCTTAGTTGCAAATATTTTTCCATTGTCTGCCGGTTGACAACAGTATTATTCAATAACAAAGATCCATATGCATAATTTTGCCAGTTATGTTTTGTTACTTTTACAAATGTATTGTGCAACATTTGCACAACTTTTGTTGTAATTTTTTTCCTCAGGAAGACAGAAACAAACATTACATTAACCAACTAGACTGTAATTAATGCTTGGCATGCTGGGTAAAAAATTTCAACAGATGACACTCTGAAATATTTTCCTTATCTTTTCCAGAAAACAGGTTTTGATATTTCAAATTAACTGTCTCTATGGAGACAATTTGCATGAAATGTCAAAGCCTATTTTCAGGGAATAATAATAAAAAAAAAATCAATTTGAAATCTGCTGAATTTGCTTATTAAGTTATAATTGTTAACCCTTGTCCTGCTGAACCCGGATAATATTGTCCTGCCTTTGCAAACAGTGTAGATCTGAAGAAGCCAACTGATCTGGATCTGCACTGTTTGCCATTAAGTATGTGAATTTATATCAACAATCTGGATCAAGTAATCTCTTTGGCTGAAAATTAGAAATGGGCGTGGCATCTCAATTTATTCAGCATGACAAGCCGGGGTTAAGAAAGGAGTTCAGGACAGTCACTATAACTTTTGTCCTATATCCTATATTTGTCCTAGACCAGTATTTGGATGACTATCCTATATTGTCCTATATTTGACAAAGTTTAAAAGGCATTGTTTTCCTATTTTTGTTTTCAAGAAACCCAAGAAAACATTATAGGGAGCGGTTTATTACCACCAAATTTAACATATTTCAACGACCCATTTAGCTTGAGTGAGCTACCATATATAATATCTATCTAACATCCCCCCCACCCCTCCCCCACCCACCCCCACCCACACACACACACACACGCACACACACACACACACACACAGATAGATCCCTACTAACACAGATAACGCTAAATCCTGCATTTAAAGGCTCCAGATTCCTCAAAAATTGACATTTTATTAGCCAAGAAAGAAAGGTTTACTAAATTGATATATGGTATTAATGGGATCATAAATTGTGGCACCTGACAGCCTGTAAAATTTCAGTTAGTCTTTCATTTTATAACCGCATCAAAAATGAAATGATTTTTTTATCTTATCTCGGAATAAATGTTGCCAATAAAAAACTGAGTTGTTTCCCTTTGTACAGCCTGTGTTAAGCAACTGCTCTATCCACTGATATGATGAGTGATATTGATTTTTGTCAGTAAATTTGAGACCTTACTTTCATGTTTTAGAAAAATGAACAATAATAGGTCGGGAAAAAATGACAGTCACGCAGTAAGCATTTTCGTTTTCATTTTTTTTTTTTTTTTTTTTTTTTTGCTGGATCACTCCCCAATCCAGTTCACAAACCTTTTAACAGGCCATCAAAAATCATTGTAAATCCAACACTCGAAAGTCATCCCTGAAACCACAGAAAAAGGGCAGAAAAGGGTTTGTCAAGTATTGTTTAGTTATTGCATTTTTTTTTTTTTTTTTTACTTTCAACTAAATCCCAATCAACCTTTGTCCTGCTGAACCCAGATATATCCTGCCATTGCAAACAGTGTAGATCCAGATCAGTTGGCTTCTGAAGAAGCCAACTGATCTGGAACTGCACTGTTTGCCATTAAGTATGTGAATTTATAGCAACAATCCAGATCAAGCAATCTGACTGGCTGAAATTAAGAGTGGGCGTGGCTTCATAATTTATTCAGCAGGACAAGGGTTAATGAGTTCAGGCAACCGCCCCCATCAGCACTCTCAGTGCTTTGATATTATTATGACTTTGGTCCTACCTGTATTTCAAAAATTCACTATGAGCAGCAAACAGCACAGATTCTGATCAGATGCTGATCTGGTTCTACATTGTTTGCTAAGGCCTGTCTGACCCAATTCTTAGGATTTCTACAGTATTTAACATAGGTCTTGATAAGAGGGGGGTATCAGGTAAATATTTTTCTAATTTCTTGACGAAAATATATGTTGTGGGTACAGAGCGAGGCACTTCTAATGAGTACACACAACATTTTTGTCGAGAAATAAGAAAAATATAGATACTTTTTGGCTGAAAAAAGCGCCTTACCAAGAGCTATGGACTATTTAGGTACTCTTGTACCTGTTCAAAGGCACATGTACCTAACACAGCTAGATATATTTACATAGCCTAGGTAAAATTTCAACAGACAACATTTTGAAATATTTTTTCTTATTTTTCCCAGAAAACAGAATTTGACACTTTATGCAAACTGTCTCCTGTTGCAATTTTACATTCAGCAAATGACAAAGAGTCCTGAAGAGACAATTTGCATGAAGTGTCAGATGCTATTTTCTAGGAAAAATAAGTGAAATATCATCAGCTTGTCCGTCTGCTGAATTGGCCCATAGCATGGAAGTGTTAATAAGCAATGATGTTTGGTACTTTAACTTTTACCACCCTCTGGGCAATTTAAGCAGGCAACTTTTTTCTTATTTTCCCCAGAAAATAGGCTTTGACATTATCAAACTGTCTCCTAATATGCATGAAATATCAATGTCTATATCCTGTGAAAAATAGGAAAAATATTTCCAACTGTCGTCTGCTGAAAATTTTACCCAGCATGCTAAGTGATAACAGACTCACTAACCAGGAAACTTGAGTCACAACATATAACACACCTGCCTCTAATGTCTGCACTCCAATTAAGACATTTTTTTCAACCAAAAATATTGATATTTTTCTTAATTCTCCATAAAAAATTATGTTGTGGGTACTGATTAGAAGTGCCTTAATGAGGTGCTTGTAATGAGTACCCACAACACACATTTTCACCGAGAAATTAGAAAAAAAAAATTACCAAAAACCCCTCCTCTGGAGCTAAACCGCCATGTTTCTGGGCTCCAGATCAAAAAGCTATTCAGATGAGCAATTTTCCTTTTTCTCTCTTTAACATGAACTTTGGGTTCTCATTTCCCATTTAAATTATTTTTCACTGGTTGCCACTGTATACATGTACATTTTCGTGCAGAAATAAGAAAATCTAATTTTTGTAGACAAACTAACAACTTATTTACAGCCCTACTGTGTGCCAGTGAACTGATTCCTACATTTCCAAAGGTAAAACCAGCATAATACTGAGAGCATCAAATCCACATTCATATCCTAAATATCATATTCAACCCGATTACTGCACATACCCCTATAAGCGCAGTCAAGCGATTTTGTAGTCTTCAGATTATATCCAGTGTACTTTTTGTCTACATATATGTTGTGGGTACCCATATGAATTGCATCGACTTGTCGATGCAGTTCAAACGAGTACCCACAACATATGCTTTTATAAACAAAACAGAAAAAAGAATTACTTAAACATCATCAAATAAGTCATTTGCTGATCTTTTTTTAAGTGTACTCTTAGTAGGTAGATACATATTTTACCACAAGTTTTCCCAGTATTAATTTTGAAAAACCTAAGCGAACGGTGTTCCACAGGTAAACAATACGTCATTTGTTTGTCCGAAACTTGCAACGCTTTATGAAGTTTGTCATATCAGGTACAAAAGCATGGGGACAATAATGAAAGCTGTCACATTTGGCATCTGCAATGCGTAAAATAACTACTAAAATTTCGGACAAACAAAGCTATTTATAGTTCATGCAGTACACTGTAACCTCGTTATTACGCTGATCGTTAGAACGCGGAAATCAGTATAACGCGGGTGTTCCATGGCTCCCGTTTTTTTTCTCCATAAATAAGTTAAAAACCAATTTTTTCTCATGAATTTTGGTAAAAAATTAATGTGTATTGGTTTCAAAGCTATGAGAAAAAAAAACGGTAAAACTGTCCGTCAATTAAGCGGATTAACGGTCCATTGCACTTAAATCTACCTGTTGACCTACAAACGTGAACACATGTAACGGTAATTGTCAATCACCTTTACCACCTTTACCTAATACATTGTACAAACAATTACCTATACTGTCAAAACTGAGTGATAAGCGTTACAACAAACATAATTACTAGCGCTTTGATTACACGAACACATTTCAGTGTCACAAAGTTGAGCAATTTCTGCCCTAACTTTATGCCCTTATAAAAGTGTATTGAATGCTGAGTGAAGACATTCCTACCCATAAGGTACGTTCGCGTCCTTCGGTAAGACTTTCTGTAGCATCTTGCTTCATTTGTGTATTTCTTTTCATTATATTTTATTCTTATTTTGCCATTAATCATATGTTTGCTTTTCAGATTAGTAGACTGTGTACATAAAAAAAAAAAATAACTGCGGTTCCGCGGTTATTTTAGTGTGGTGTATTTATTTTCGGTGTCAGTGTTTTTTGTGTTCAGGTGATTTTATTAGTAGCAATGGCCGGAAAATAATGTAGGAAATTTATTTCTACATGAAGCAAGTTTCCGACGCGATTCTAACAAGTACCCACAATACAAATGTACAGTATGTTTCTAGCAAAAAAAATCAAGCTTATCGCTTATTTACACTCCTTGTCTTTAACGCAATTCTGAGCAGAACATTTAAAAAAAAAAAAAAAAAAAATTTTTTTTTTTTTCTGCGGTCACCCATCTTAGTATTTTTACACAAAACGTTGCTTAACTTCGTTATTTTCCAATACACATAACCGCTCGGCTAAACTTCCAATACACAGTCTGACGAGTAAAAAAACCAATAATACCGATTAGCAGTCTCATCTATATATGGACCGATACAAACTTACGGTAAACTGGACAAAACTTGTCTGATTGATCAGACTAGGATAATAAATGGATTTAATAGATAAAAAACCTTTTGTAGTAGAATACGTTTTATTGATCTAAAACATATTTTTCTTTTTGTCAGCAATACATGCACTGAAATCAACATTTTAAAAGATCACAGTATTGGTGGGTGGGGTACACATTGTTTGACGACGATATGATGATTGTCGGTACCCCCAAAATTATAACGCGGTAATCACCGCTAACGCGGTCGGCTTTCTTGGACCGCAACAGCCGCGTTAAAACGAGGTTACAGTGTACCTATATAGAATCATTCCCTATTACTTTACATGAAGGTCAAATAGGGTACACAAACTCCTTATCATTGCTCCAGGCAAGGCTCTTTTTTTTTTCCAACTGAAAAGTATTGACATTTTTTTTTATTCGCCACAAAAGCACACATTGTGGGTACTCATTGGAAGAGCCTCAGTAAAGTGCTTTTAATGAGTACCCACAATATACGTTTTTGTGGAGAAATGAGAAAAATATTTTCCTGGTACCCCAACTATGCTTACAATGCTTTTCCTACCATTTGAACAAGTCCATTTTACTACCTGCAAAATTACTGCTGGATAAATCGCAAATAATACCGACCCTGGTCTGTTTGTTTATGCTTGTGCATCAGAATATTTGGGATAAAGACAATGTCTAGTACAATTCTTAACCTTAGTCCTGTGGACCCGGATATGTCCTGCCTTTGCAAATAGTGTAGATCCAGATCAGTTGGCTTCTGAAGAAGCCAACTGATCTGGACCTTCACTGTTTGACATTAAGTATTTGAATTTATACCAACAATTTGGATCAAGTAATCTGATTGTCTGAAAATTCGAAATGGGCGTGGCATCTTAATTTATTCAGCAGGACAAGGGTTAACCTTTACATATCTCTGGGAAATTCAAAATGATATTTTTCTTAACTATTTTTTCCAGAAAATAAATTTTGACACTTTTGGGCCCCTAGGAGAAAAATTGCATGTAAGATCTAAATTCTGAAGAAGAAAATTAGAAAAATCCTTCAAAAATGTCTATTAAATGCTAAAATTTAAGAGGAATTGATATATACTTGGGGAAAAAAGAAACCCAAGTTCAAATTTTTAAATACTGAAAGTTTGTTTGTGAACAAACTGATCTGGTTTTCTGTATTTGGTGACATTAGTGTGCTTCCCCGTGTATGGATCACACAAAATCACTGAAGCGTGAACACAGGCCACACAATGTCATTGTACCTGAATTTCATTATATCCGTGCTGCACGGGTAGTGCCGCGTGGTAAAGACTTTAACACATTACCAAACTTTCGTTCCATTCGTATAGGTTGCACAAAACGTTTGTTGTTTGAGTTTGTTGAGAGAAATGGTACACTTATCGCAACTGGATAGGGGTAGAGCTATTGCTCTAATTTTGCAGGATCGGTCACAACGTGACGTCGCGCAGCAATTTGGGGTGCACGATCTCCGATATCGCGCTTAGTTCAGCGTCTTACAGCTACCGGTAGGTTAACTGAACGTCCTAGGAGTGGACGTCCGCGCGTTATGACGCAACGTCAAGATAGACGTATACGTCTTGCACACCTTCGTAACAGGTTAAGGACGGCGACAGAGACCGCAAGAGAAGTTATCAGAACACATGGCCGTCGTGTGTGTCCAAGGACAGTCAGAAATCACTTGCGAGAGTTCGATTTACGTCCACGCCATCCTTACGTGGGCCCGAACCTTACACCCAGGCAACGTCAACGCTGCATGCAATGGCTGCGTGCCCATGCACCAAATCGGTTTCGACTGGCTGACTGGCGGCGTGTAATGTTCAGCGATGAGTCGCGATTTTCACTTCAACGGTCAGATAGGCGACAACGAGTGTATCGACATCTTGGTGAGCGATATTCTGACGCTTGCGTACGAGAAGTCGACAGATTTGGGGGAGGGGGGTCCGTACTGGTTTGGGGTGGGATTTCTCATGGGGTGAAAACGCCCCTAGTGGTTATTCAGGGTAATCTTACAACCGTACGCTATCGGGATCGGGTGCTTATGCCTCATGTCCTCCCGCTTGTCAATGCTCATAATCTCATGTTTCAGCATGACAACGCGAGACCGCATGTTGCCAGGGTTTGTCGCGACTTCCTCAACCAGAATAATGTCCAAGTGCTCGATTGGCCCCCATACAGTCCAGATTTAAACCCAATCGAGCACTTTTGGGATGCGTTGGACAGGAGGGTCAGGAAGCGCGTCAACGTACCGAACAACGTCGCACAGCTCCAGCTAGCTCTTATTCAAGAGTGGAATAATATCCCTCAAAGGACCATTGACAACTTAGTCGGGTCTATGGTTAGAAGAGTGAGAGCCGCGACAGCAGCCCGTGGTGGACATTATTGTCATTACTGATACCCATTATTCAATAACGTTGGGTGCCTGTGTTTAACGCTATTTATTGCAAACATCGTCTGCTATACGACACTAAACCAATAGCATTTAACAGATAATGAAATAAAGAATGAAAAAAATTAAACAATCAAATGATATCCACAATTTTCTTTAAAAATACAACCCCAGAATTAATACTTGCGTTTCTTTTTTCCGCTAGTATATTTTAAAGGAAAGTAACTTGTCTCATTTCTGGAAAAAAGGTCCATAGCAAATGGAAAAAAATTTGCTCCCAAGAGTTTTGATGCACAGGAAAGCAAATGGGAAGACACAAAGTCGTCTCCTTGTGAAAAATGGCCAAAAATATACCAAGTTCCCTTATTAATTTGTACCAACCTTAAATTTCATCTTCAATGACAACATGGCAAATAAATGTTTCATTTGAAGCTCCACAAAATCAGTGATGTTGTTTCTCGCTAGAATTTTCTCAATGAGAAAATTTGTTTGTTTGTTGAGGTTTTACAGCCCAGTCAACCCAACAGGGTCATGTCGAGTGCGGTCAGTTTACCTAACCACATGTTTACTGGGCAGACTTAGTTCTCTAAGCGGTTATATCCAGTATAGACCTTTTTAATGTTATTGTTTTTATCCGGGCTACTGACCACGTGATAACAGTATTTTGTCACGTGACCAATAATTGTGGATGGCAAAAAACACTTCCTGTTCCATTGATACTAACTGAATCAAGCCAAACTTTACTTGGATAATACATTCTTTCTGGTCAATATTCACTCGTAAAGTTTACCTAGTGTTTAACAATTCAGCTTAAAGAAGCAATCTATCTGCTTTTCCTAAGACAAATTTACAAATGTTTCAATGATATTTTTCCGATATCAGCTGGCATGATCGCAACTGTAATTTTGCTTTATGGTGACCATATTAGCTAGTATATAGTAAAAATATGTGTAAATATTTTTGGTTATGACATCTGAATGATCACTCGATGAGAATCTCTTCTAAAAAAAAACTTTTGACGAATGAAAATGCTTTATTTTTCTGAAAAGTCAGTGGCAATCTTACGGTCCAATAAAGGTAAACAACAACTTTCTGCCATCCAATAGGTACGAGCCTAGAACGTCTTCTGCGTTAAAGACCGAGAGGCTTCGGATGATTTTTACTGTGTGACGCAGGGTTTAAAAGGGTCTACTGTGCACATTCTTTCGCCAGAAACTGACAACTGCCCTTCTTGAATCAGCGGAAGGGGGAGAATGACCTTAGAAAATATTTCATGATCAATCTCGATGAAAGAATGTTGCCAACCTCGGCGGGGGTTGAACACGCGACCTCCTGGTCTCCAGTCGGGACGGCGCATCCAACTGAGCCACTGAGGCCGGCAACTGAATACTGGTACCATGCAGATGAAATGCTTTGTGGATATGTCACCACTATACCACACTGCATCCCTATAATTTCATAGGTCTTGGCACTTTTTTATACCAAAAAAGTGATTTTTTTTTTTTTTTTTACACAAAAACATATGTTATGGTATAGTAGCCAGAGCTCTAGATAAGAGGGAGTAAAGGGTATTTCAGCATTAAATTTTAGAATATCAGCATTGAAACTGAAGCAAGGGGGTAAATATATTCAAAGAAATTTTAGATTTCAACATTGAAATCAAATTTAGGGGGTAAAGTTTTTCAGTGAACTTTAGGTCTTTTAATATGAAGCAATTGCCCTCATATTGAATCTTTTGTGAGCAGGAGCAGTACTCTAGATCAGAAAGGGCTTAACCCTTAAGCTTCAAAGACAAATGCATAACTACGGTAGGTTTTTTTTTTTTCACTTTTTTTCAGCCAAATAAAGCTTGGCATTTCATGTGAATTGTCTGCACAGCAGACAATTCACATGAAATTCCAAGCTTTATTTTCTCTGAAAAAGTTCAAACTTTCTATGCTACACTTACATATGTAAGCTTGGCACTTTAAAAGTTACCTGGTAAGCATTACAAATGGGCATTTAAGCATTAAGCTTTAAAGTAGGGGGTAAAATACTTTATGTACCAAAACCTTATCTAGGGCCCTAAACATTGCAGGCTAGTGAAAAAAAAAAAAAAAAAAAAAATCCTAGATTATCACCTTAATTATCCATAGCTCCGAATAGGAGGGCTATCCTGTAAATACTTCTCTTATTTCTCAGAGAAATCATATGTTGTGCTAAGCGCTTCTAATGAGTACCCATATCATATGTTTTCATTAGATGAGAAAAATATCTATCTATATTTTTCTGTAGAAAAAAAATAGAAAACATCCTATCTGGAACCATGTATGCACCCTTGCCAGCAGCCCAGTCCAAAAATATCTAATCTGGAGCCCTGGTTGAATGGCTCCTGTAGCTAGCTCAGAATAAGAAAGGATTTCAGGATAATATTTTTCTAATTTCTCCATGAAAACATATTATCATGTTATGTGGCTATTAATTAGAAGCGCCTCGCACTTCTAATGAGTACCACATGTTTTTGTGAAGACACAAGAAAAATATTAACAATTTTTGGTTGAAAAAAGCACTTTGTCTGGAGCTATGTTCTGTAGCTAGCATGTAAGTAAAAGAACAGACTTTTTGGAAATTACAGCTGTCAGTAATCTTTCTCCTAATGCTACTACTGAGTTCATTGGCTGGACTGCTACTTCATTGTCTGAGAACAACAGACATAAAAAGTAAAGAAACCAGGACTAGAGATAAGCAGCAACAGTCCCCAGATAAAGTGTAGAAGTACCTAAAATTCAGAACACTTTATTCAATAATTTTTTGTGGCCTAAATTTTGATTTTTATGCAGTTGTTTCTTAAAATAATGTACTTCGTGGAACAGTTGGCAAACAGCGTAGACCTGATCAGACTGCTCCTTCCAGAGAAGTCTGATCTGGGTCTATATTGTATGTATATGCCTTTTTGTTAGAAACTTTGACCTGCGAAATTTTAGGACATTTACCAGTGTAGTGGTTCTGGATTTAATTTCTGTACAATAAATATTGATTGATTGATTGTGTTGGGGTTTAACGACACGTCAACCCTTGAGGGTCATTTTGTGTCGTCTCCCAGAGAAAGGGAGAAAAGAGATAGAAGAGATAGTAGAGGAGAGATAGTAGAGGAGATGAAAGCGGGGGACAGGGAAGAAAGAGGAACAGGAATGAAAGTGAAGAAACAGAAGAAATAAAAACACTCCCCCTCTACCATTACCTGCTACAAGGATAGCAGGCCTTGCCCAACTGTAAGCCAATATCAGCTGGACGCCCCGGTGATGTAAGATACACAGCACCTTCGCACCACCCAACCACCCCCGTGTACAATAAATCAGCAAAGATGATGACAGTTTAGTGTTTTAGGTTCCTTTCAACACCATGTAAGCCATATCGAGATGATAGAAGATTTATAATGAAAGGCTCAGGGCAATGAAGAATCATACAGGCAGCCTCACTGCATAGCACTAGTTAAGACGCTTTTTTTCAATCCAGCAGGATTTGATCCTGGGACATGTGATCCTAAATCAGAAGCACTATCCACTCAACCACCTGGATGCTTCAAGTAACTGAAGATGGTAGTGTCTTAACTAGACTGGCTCCAGTCTCCAGTGACTAAAATTTTTTCTCATAATCCTGTTTGATAATCCACTAAAATAAAACAAAAAAAAAATATATATATATCATTACTATAAAGTGACCAGTCTTTAGAGTACTGATATTTTTTTTTTTTTTTTTTTTTGGTTTTATTTTAGTGGATTATCAAACAGGATTATGAGAAAAAATGTTTAGTCACTGGAGACTGGAGCCAGTCTATGTCTTAACATTTACCATTCTCTGGGCAACAGGTCGGCAACATTCTTTAATGGAGACTGATCATGAAATATTTTCTACGGTCATTCTCTTCCTTCTGCTGATTCAAGAAGGGCATCAGTTTCTGGCAAAAGAATGTGCAAAATACTAGTTAACCTCTTAAGAGGACTAAGCCTACCCAGTAAAAGTGTGGTTAGGTAAACTGACCGCGCTCCACATGACCCACTGGGTTGACTGGGCTGTAAAAATTCAACACAAACAAATTCTCTGACTGTGGACAAATTCATCAGCTGACAAACTGCAGATAAATTTTTATTTTTCCCAGGAAATAGGCTTTGACATTTCAAGCAAATTGTCTCCTCTTTTAAGGAAATATTTCGTTTAACCCATTGTAGTCGGGATACCCGTAAATGGGTAATTGGCAAACAGTGCAGACCCAGATCAGACTCCACAGAACGCGGCGTTTGATCAGGATCTCCACTGTTTGCAAATAGTTTAGCCATTTTTCTCTAGGAATATGTAAATCTCATAGCCGGACGTACCTAGAATTGAAATTGGACTCTTCCAATATATAGTGTGGGAGAGTCTATTCAGTATACAATGGGTTAAGGAAATATTTTGTTTAATGGAAAGAGTGCAACTCTGATCAGATGCTGCTTTCTTTGGCGTCTGACAACCCAGCTAGCATTCTTTATAAATCTATAGCGGGCCGTTATCGGACCATCAGTGTAGCTGACGGCCCGATAACGGCCCGCTATAGATTTATAAAGAATGCTTACTTGGAACTGTAGATGAGGAGTACCCAGAAAAGTATCTTGTTTTCACGTCTCTATGAAAGCATATGTTGTGGGTACTCATCAAATTGATTTTTTTTATTTGGGTTTTACAGCCCTTTCAAGAGTATTTCACTTATATCAAGCCGATCATTCATCAAAGGTGGGCGAAAATCGGAGAACCCGGGAAAAAACCACATGACCATCCGTAAGCATAGCTTAGCTTAGTATAACCACAATGATGAGAAACCTAACGGATTAAGAGTCAGCTCTCTTATCCACTCGGCTACGAGGGACTGCAGGTACTCATCAGAAGTGCCCTGGTGAGGCGTTTCTAATAAGTACCCAAAACTTGCAAATAGTTTAGTCATTTTTTCAAGAAGTACAATGCAAGTCAAAATATCAATACATTTCGGTAAAAAAAAAGTCCTGAGCTATAGTGTCTATCTAAATCTACATGGACTCCCTAGGATCCTTTTTTTTGGGGACACTTAGCATTACCGTAATAAACCTAAGTATTAGGACAGATGGGCCTGATCAAACGCTGTGTCGACCCAGATCAGACACTGCAGAATGCGGTCTCAGCTCAGGGTTCACGCTGTTTGCAACTCATCCAACAAATTTTAGATGCATTAACAGGTAACAGTATAGAGTTGTTGAAATTTTAGGACCAGTATGGTAAGGAGTTAAGGAGTCTCAATGTTTAGGGTAAATACGGTAATATATAAATAATTTGGGGTCAAGTAAACACTTTTTATTTGGCAACCTGTCTTATCTAGAGCTTTGTTACCTGTATGTCTAAAAATCAGTGAAATCAGTAAAAGCCTGTAACTGAGATAACAAGCTACGGAATCAGAAACCGGCTTAGTAACAGCAGTATGAGTCATTCACACAAATCCCTTCCATTCAGGTTTTAACGCTTAGCATGCTGGGTAAAATAATTTTCAGCAGATGACCTACTGATATATTTTTATCTTATTTTTCCCCAGAAAATAGGTTTTGACATTTCATGCAAGTTGTATCCAGTGTAGAGCTTGTATGATGCATCGATATATCTTGACATCTTTTAAATGATACAGTGTATTGTGGTACTGACAGTCGCTATGGCAACTTCCTGTGACTTAAAGAGTCCTGTAGATTAACCTTTTGAAGAGTGGCCTTTTTTAAAAGATGAGCATCAATATATGGTATGAATAGTTAAGAGTTTACATAAAAAAAAAAACAAATAAAAGCACCGCAAGCACAATAACCCCGCCATAGCAATTATTTGTTTATGTATTAAAGTTATTATTGCGAAAATGTCTGGAAAGAAAATGATGGAGGGACAAAGACAGATAACAATCCTAAACCAGATCTTGATAATATCAATGGACAGATAACAATCCTAAACCAGATCTTGATAATATCAATGCATATAGCAAGTTTGGTTAAAAGGCCTTGTTATTTACTCAAGTTTTCGCCGGGGAACTAAAAAATGGGCGTGTCTCGGGCAGATAACTCCGTAATAATTTGACGAAATTTTCCCATTAGCAATTCCAAAACAGATCTCCTTAATGTCAATGCATATAGTAAGTTTGGTTAAATTCCCTTGTTATTTACTCAAGTTACCGTCTGGAAACGAAAATATGGGCGTGTCTCAGGCAGATAACTCCGTAAAAAATTACGAAATTTGTCCACTAGCTATTCCAAACCAGATCTCCTTAATATCAAAATATACAGCAAGTTTGGTTAAAATCCCTTGTTATTTACTCAAGTTATCGTCTGGAAATGAAAATATGGGCGTGACTCAGGCAGATAACTCCGTAAAATTTTGACGAAATTTGCCCATTAGCAAACCCAAACCAGATCTCCTTAATGTCAATGCATATAGCAAGTTTGGTTAAAATCCCTTGTTATTTACTCAAGTTATCGTCTGGAAACGAAAATAAGGGCGTGTCTCGGGCAGATAACTCCGTAAAAATTCGACGAAATTTGCCCATTAGCAATCCTAAACCAGATCTCCACAATATCAATGCACATACCAAGTTTGGTGAAAATCCATTGGTGTTTACTCAAGTTATCATCTGGAAACAAAAAAAAACGGACGGACAGATGGACAATGGACGAACGGACGGACACACGGACGTCCAACGTGAAACCGTAATACCCCGCCACACAATAGTATAAAAACAGTAGAACGGTTTTATCCATGTGGTCGACTGGTTAGCGAGCCTGACTTTGAATCATGAACTCCCAGGTTCGAATCCCATCGGAGGAATCAGCTCAAGACTGCATGGTGTTCCACTGCCCAGAGCCTTTCACTGTCTTCATATATGACTTAAATAATGTGATGAAAGGGACATTAACCCATTGTATACTGAATAGAATCTCCCACACTATATACTGGAAGAGTCCAATTTCAATTTTAGGTATGTTTGGCTATGAGATTTAGATATTCCTAAAGAAAAATGGTTAAACTATTTGCAAACAGTGGAGACCCTGATCAGACACCGCGTTTTACGGGTCTCCTGACTACAATGGGTTAAACGGCAAATCATCATCATCATAGTGTTGGGGTCCTCTTTAAACTACATGTCTGAAACTGTTCATTTATAAAGAGTTTTCTGTGGCTGTGCTAATTCAACACATGTAAAAGTACATTTTTGTCAAATGGGCTCTGTGGGAATATTTTATTATTATTATTATTATTATCATTTTGCTTTCACTTTAATCATGCATCAAATACTGCTGACACACCTCTTTCTATGAGAGAAGTGCTTCTATTCCAATTCCACTTACAGCGTTCATACAGCTCCAGATAAGAGGGGTACCTATATAATATTTTTCTTATTTCTCCATGAAAACATATGTTGTGGTTACTCATTAGAAGCACCTCCATGAGGTGCTTCTAATGAGCACCACAACATATGCTTTCATAGAGAAATATGAAAAATGCCAGTACATGTACTTTTTGGTTGAAAAAAAGTGTCTTATCTGGACCTATGGTGTGATCAATGTTTAACTATTTCCGTGCCAAATTTCAGACGACATTTGTCTTGTCGTCTGCTTTTTTATTTTACCAAACTATCACTTGGAAAGACTTTAATGTGTAAAGTTGGAAGACTGAATGTCAAACAGATTAGATTCAGACGAGCCATCTCATCTGGATCTGTGCTGTTTGCAAAAGCCTATTATTATTGCCTGAGGCAGTGAAAGAGTTAAACACACACACAAGTAGAAATTGTCCTCTTGAATAGGTATCAAACTCCAATTCTACACATGTCAACAATACCCTTATGATAGTAGCATAACAACACTTCAATTCATAATCTTTACAGGACAATAAAATAAACAAATGGATATTGAATAGGACTCCAACAGCAATACTTCTTGAAACAGCTCCAAATAAACCTGACTAAAGAAAAGGGGCCTTACAGCTCCAGATAAAGGGAATGTGCACCATGATAAACATGTATCTTATACATGTAGGTAACCCCATAGCACCAGATACAGCAATTTTTAATGAAAAAGTTTTCAAATTGTTCTCATCTTCCTGACGAAAATATATACTGTCGGTACTCTGACATTAAAAGTACCTCAGTGAGTTCTAATGAGTACCCATAACATAGGTTTTCATCGAGGACAAGGTGCTTCTAATGAGTACACACAACATATATTTTGTCGATATATAAGAAAACTATTACATAAATGGCCCCTCTCATATCTGTAGCTATGGTACAGACATGAAGCTGGCCCAGAAAAATAGGGAGACATCACTTGTGGAAAATTAGAGAGAGATGTTCCAAGATCAGGGAGACGTAACAATCCCAACCTAGTTTGCTTGCATGGTGAATGCTGCCAAACTTTAAATTTAATAAAAGAAAGCATTCTATGTTTTCAGCCTTTTATTTCAGCGGTAACAATACTTGGCTGAGTTGGCTCCCAATATTTGAACCCTTTCATCATTTGTTGCATGTAGGGCAGATACCTATATTTTGTGGTTTCTTTGGTAAATGATTCCTGGAGCATTTCTCAAGAAATATTGACCTTATCCTCCCAGTGGCTCCCCTTCTCCATTGCCTTTCATATAAATTCAGCACCCCACCCCACCCAAAAAGTTTGTTGCTGTCTGCAGTTATCTTTTAATTTTGAGTGTTATTGATATTGAGTGTTTTTGTTAGTGGAGTGAAACATTCATCCACTGTCTAGCCAAGGCACTTCTAATGAGTACCCCACAACATATGTTTTTGTGGAGAAATAAGAAAACTATTTACCTGATACCCACTCTTATCTAGGCTTATGAGAGACCATACATGCTGGTTTTGTTGAAAACAAAATCTTATCTATAGGTATGAGTTTGATAAGACTCCTTTTCTGATGAAGTAAATCAAAATCTTTTCAGTCAGAGATTACATACAGAGAAGATAATCCATTTATCTACTATCCCAAGTAAAAACCAAAAGGGACATTTTGCCTGTGAAGAAACACTCTTCCATCAGGGCAGGTCAAGATCTAACTCATAGGTCCAGATAAGAGGGGGTTTTCAAAAAAATATTTATTTATTTCTCCACGAAAACATTTGTGGGTACTCATTAGAACAGCCTAATTAGTACCTACAACATGTTTTCATGGAGACACAAAGCTCTTGAAAAGGTGCTTTCAAGGTGCTTTTTTCAGTCCAACAGAATTGGTATTTTTCTTATTTCTCCACGAAAGCATATGTTGTGGGTATTCATTTGAAGCGCCTCGGCAAGGCACTTCTAATGAGTACCCACAACATATGTTTTCGTGGAGAAATAAGAAAAATATTTACTGGGTAACCACTCTTTATCTAGACCTACAGAGACAAGAAAAATATACATGTATATCAACAATTTCTGGTTGAAAACAGCACCTTATCTGCAACTGTTTGACAAAATGTCAGGCCTGATCTGGATCCAAACTGTTTGACACTCTGATGGTATTCTTGAAAGATTTTTTTTTTGAAAAAGTTAATTTTAAAAAAATAATCCACAAATGACAAAACAAGAGGCCCATGGGCCATGATGCGCTCACCTGATAAAAACAGCTATTGCATATCTGCAAATGCCATGCAATTTCTTCCAGTTTTGCCACAGCAACTAGGACATATATTTGACCATACCATAAAAAGGTCAAAGGCCATCCTAGTATCATTATTTCAACAAATTTAGTAGACTTTGAGTTCCTGGTGCTGTATACCAAGATCAGCCTAAGAGCTTTCTTAGTTCTGGAGAAGATTTTTATTTATATGGGCATGGCAGCCATCTTGTTGAATGGCACAGAATTATTTGAACAAATTGCCAATATCCTTCGACAGAAGGCCCTATGTGAACTACTTGAAATCTAGTGAAAACTGTTCAAGCTGTTTCAGAGAAGACGACATTTAATTTAAAGATTTCACGATTTTATACATGTATAAAGCCTAAGGGCAAGGGCAGATAGCCCCAAATATTTTGACAGTAGCTAAACAGTTTTACTAATTTAATCATCTGTTGTAAGTTTCAGCCAGTAATCTTTATTATCCATTGAGAAAACGATTTTTCAACATTTTCCCCATACAAATGTATGTGTGCACTAAGATGTTGGAAGAGATGTCGAAAACTGATTTTCAAGATGGCCGCTGTGGCATCATAAAAACAGGTTTTGTGAGCTCAATGTGACAAATCTAATGACATCCTAATACTTTTGCATTAAAAACTTCAATAAATAAATGCTTTTATCATAATCTCCAAATTCATCTAACATAGGTCATAGAAGCATCAGAGCAATTCGGAAGCCAGAGTAATTCAGAAGCCAGATCTTTTAAGAAAGATGATTTGAAGTTTGCCTATTTCAACTTTAGGCCAAATAAAAAATTACGTGTGTTTCAGGTTACATGGAATTTTAAAATAGGGACGGTAGTCACGGTAGGTTGGAAAATATTTTTATTTTGTTCAAAGGCTCCATATTCCTCATAGACATTTTTTTTTTTTTTAAATCCAAGAAAGGTTCAATAAATTGATATATGGTATTAATACAATCATAAAATGTGGCATATGACTGCCTGTAAAAATTCAGTTTGTCTCCCTTTTTGAACTGGATCAAAAAAAAATGAAATGATTTCTTATCGTATCTCTGAGTCTGAATTAATGTTGGCAACATTAATTCAGAGATACCATAAAAAATCATTTCACTTTTGATCCAGGTCAAGAACAAAAGACTTGGAACATGTAGAACTGAAATTTTACAGGCTGTCAGGTGCCACATTTTATTGTATTAATGTTTTCAAACCTTTCTTGGATAAAAAATGGAGGAATATGGAGCCTTCAACTGGAAAACAATACGGCTGAACAGGGAAATCCCCGAAAAAAACTTAAAAAAACATTAGGGTCGGTGGTGAAAAATTAGGCACGGCTGGGGAACCTGAAACACACACTTCTTTTTATTTTAGGCCTTAGTCATATTGCAATGATGAAAGACTCTGTATAATGAAGAATCATAATCATAACCTGAACTCTGCCTCTGTGGGATTCAAATTGTTTTGTTTTTTTCTAAGGTCAGATAGGCAAGTAACGTATGCTTATAATGCTACACCAGAGAATGTGTCTCCATTTACAAAAGAGCTGCAACTTCAGACATGTGTGCCCAGCAAAGGTTCAGATCAGTCTGTGGCACTCTGTGCATTCATGTAGTCTTATCAGAATCTTCACAAGGTGCATTTTGGACAGCCAGATGCAGTTTCTTCATGTGTGCAATAAAGACTCTAATCCTGTCTTCAATGACTGCCCGTGTCAGAATGCATAGGTCTAGATAAGAATGGGTATCAGTTTAATAGTTTTCTTATTTCTCAACGAAAACATGTTATGGGTACTCATTAGAAGTGCCTCGGCGTCTCACTTCTAATGAGTACCCACAACATATGTTTTCGTCGAGAAATAAGAAAAATATACATACTTTTTGGTTGAAAAAAGCGCCTTATCAAGAGCTATGAGTATCATGTTGTGGCTCTAAAGTAGAAATATGACTAGACAGTAGATTACATACAATGTAAAGGTCTGGATTGCAAGCATCGAAACTCCCAGCTCTCCACTCCCCATCCCCAACTAAATTGCATTATGTACACCCTAAGCCCTAGCTCTAAATAGATAAGAGGTAAATAGTTTTCTTATTTCTATATGAAATTACAATACACTACCACCTCTTTATAATATGGTTCGTTATAACATGTTTTAGATAACACGGTTCAAAGATGGATCCCAAAATTGTATACATTATATTGAAAAATGACCATAAATGGTCATTTTTCAATATAATCTATACATTTTTGTTTGGATATAACACGGTTGTTTAACTAACACAGTTTATGCTTTATGGACCCAACAAAGTGTTATAGAGAGGTTGAGATGTATGTTGCTGGGACCCATTAGAAGTGCCACAATGACTGTGAGGTGCTTCAGATTAGTACCCACAATGTATGTTTAAACCAGTTTTTGCATTAGAAATAAACATTGTCCAAACTTTTTAGTCAAAAAAAAGAAAAAAAAAAAAGAAAAAGAAAGATCACATCATCATTTATATCATCCATTTAGCAAAATAAAAAGCAAATAATATAGTAATATTACTGTTATATTACCTCTCCAATATAGTTGTATTTGGCTTTGAGAATGAGTCGATACAACCGTGTTCTATTCTCATCATCAAACGGCATAGTTCCACTGAGAAGAATGTATGTTATAACCCCAACTGCCCACATATCCACCTGACATGTGTACGGTTTCCGAGCAAGAATTTCAGGGGCTATATATTCAGGAGTCCCGCATGTAGTCCGCATTGCATTGTCTCCCCTTTTGGTAGCACTTAAGCCAAAATCAGTAATCATTATTTTGGAGTCATGCCCTGGATGATAATAAAGCAAATTTTCGGGCTTTAAATCTCTATGTGTAATACCTAGCCCATGTAAATAGTTCACACCTTCCAAAACCATATTTAACACCCGTGTAGCATCTCTTTCTACAAAACTTCCCTTTGCTATAATTCTGTCGAAAAGTTCACCACCCGTTGCTAATTCCATTACCATGTACACTTTATCCTTAGTCTCAAAAACTTCAACAAGCTGAATAATATATGGATGTTTCACCCTGCGTAAAACTGCAAGTTCTGATTCGAAAACTTCCTTTCCTTGTACCCTGTCTATCATTTTGATAGCATATGGTTGCCTAGTCATCCTATTCTCCACACGCACTACCCGACTAAAACTTCCTCGCCCTATAAGGGCTTTAATATCGTACTTTGCTGTTACTCTAGGATCAAACTTGTCCCTATACTTCTTCACCTGAAAAATATTTCAGACCACAATTAACCCTTGTCCTGCTGAACCCGGATATACCCTGCCTTTGCAAACAGTGTAGATCCAGATCAGCTGGCTTCTGAAGAAGCCAAATGATCTGCACCTGCACTGTCTGCCATTAAGTATGTGAATTTGTAGGAACAATCTGGATCAAGTAATATGATAGGCTGAAAATTAGAAGTGGGTGTGGTATCTTAATTTATTCAGCAGGACAAGGGTTTTAACATTACATAGATCCAGATAAGAGGAGGTATTCACATATTTTTCTCATTTCTCCATGAAACCAAAGCACTTATAATGAGTACCAACAACATATGTTTTCGTGGAGAAATAAGAAAAATATCAGTATTTTCCAGTTGAAAAAAATGCCTTATCTAGAGTACAGATATACATTATTTATGACAATAGCTATTTAACAAATTTCAGTTCAAAATTGTCCATTCAGTTTTACTGTTATAGCCCTTGTCCTGCTGAATCTGGATATGCCCTGCCTTTGCAAACAGTGTAGATCCAGATCTGTTGGCTTCTGAAGAAGCCAACTGATCTGGATCTGCACTGTTTGACACTAAGTATGTGAATTTGTATCAACAACCTGGATCAAGGAATCTGATTGGCTGAAAATTAGAAGTGGGCATGGCATCTTATTTATTCAGCATGACAAGGGTTAATAACTTATTCAATGGGTAAATTTCTACTGCAGTTAGTCATCATCGGTTTATTGTTTTCAATGAAGTGCTGCTTTGTGATGCCTTGGTGCACTGTTCCGTGACTGTGGCATTTCCTGGGTATCTTATTGTTTATGTGCACTATGTACAATTCAGTAAACACATTTCTGGATGAATTTCCTATCAAAAATCTGTCCTTTAAAACAGCCCTGTCCGGGCACACGTCAGGCGGGCATTGGGCATCATGCAAGGTTTACGTTTTTGTTAACCTTTTTGAAAAACCCATCCATAATGCCATCAGTCTGATGTGTTTTTCTTGTTGACATATATCATGACTTGGTAAAATTCTATAATTAACTAGAGCAAGTGCCCAGAGGGTCATGAATACCCCCAGCCGGCACCATATCTTATAATCTAAAAGATGCTAAGCAAAATCATTAGACAATGAAATATAGGTCATACTGATTTATATTTACTTTGAGGTGAAAGTTTGGGTCACACTGTGCCTTTATATGTAAATATGACATTTAAGTATCAAATAGTGGGAGATATAAGACATAATCACAGGGCTATAAAATATAGGTCACATAATCCTAAAATTATATGATAGTAATACATCAAATTGTCTTCAAGATGTAATATAAAATCACTGAATTATGAAATATAGGTCACAATGACATTTACTTTTAGGTCAACTATTGGATCATACTAATTCATAATCCCAAATAATGATGTTCACACATCAATTAACATTCAAGATATGAGGCAAAATTACTGGGCCATGAAAAATAGGTCAAGGTGACCTACATTTGTTATGCTGTCAATCGTGGTGTCACAGAGAACCAATATTCAAAGTATCACATTAATCCATGAAATAGTCTTCAAGATACATGTATAAGGCAAAAATCACTGGAACATGAAAATATGATCACAATGAACTTGACCTTATTACACAGAATGCTGATGTGATAAACATGTCTGATGGCCATCCGTCTTTAAGAAGTTGTTTGAATAAACAAACTGCAACATACTACTTTATTGGGGCATTAATCCATGAAATAGTTCAAAATACACGTCAAAATCACTGAAGCATGAAAATAAGGTCACAATGACCTTGACCTTATTACACAGAATGTTGATGTGATAAACATGTCTGATGCCCATCCTTCTGTAATAAGAGTTTGTTTGTATAAACAAACTGCAATATACTACTTTATTGAGTAGTATATTGCAGTTTGTTCTAGATTTTGACCTCTAGCCCCACCTTGGGGCATGACCCGGGGGTTCATTGATGTAGAATGGAAGAGAACCCTCCCAGATACCCCAATATCAAATATGAAAAGTTTTTGATTAATGGCTGCAGAGATAAGTAATCAAAAAACTTCGAAATAAAACTTGGTTATAGAATCACATACGGAATGATGGACGGAAGGATGGACGGATGGACGGACGAACGGAACAGACGAAAACTATATACCCCTTCAGCATACTTTGTATGCTGGGGGTATAATTAGTAGGATATTTAACGTACAAAATACAAACGTATCACAACATTCAAATATTTTGGGCAAACAATCAGGGATATCTTAAGATTTTGAGTTGCCAACTGACTTTGTTTAAGTAACAGGCCAAAATCCCTCGTAGTACTAACTATTATTTGTTTGATTACTCAGAAAAAGTAACCAGCACTGAAGATAGAGGACAGTAAATGTCCTAAAATTTTAAACACAATTATTCTGACAAAATGACCAATGCAAACAATGCAGACCCAGATCAGACTGTTCCTGCAAAAAGGTATGGACTATGGAGTGATGTGTTCGAAAACTACTTTTTTTACATTTACAAATTTTAAACACAATTATTCTGACAAAATGACCAGTGCAAACAATGCAGACCCAGATCAGGCTGTTCCTGCAAAAAGGTATGGACTATGGAGTGATGTGTTCGAAAACTACTTTTTTACATTTACCGTATACAGCTATTTTTGCTAGCTGCCTGCTTCTAATAAGATCCCTGCATTCAATGCCCATCATCCTTTTAAAACATCATTGGCCAGATATACCATCACAAATCTGTACCATATTTATAAGTTGATCACTACTGACAGCCGACTGTCACCAGCGAAAGTTCACTGGTGACATTTGGCTGTCTACAGCAAAGTTCATAACCTTATACATGTAAATATATAATAGGCATAAAACAAAATTGATTAAATCTCTTTAACATTCCTATTTTATCAATGTATTACCCATATATTTTAGCTGGCAAAAGGTCAATGGTGACAACTGATTGTCTCCTACAAACTTTCGCTGGTGATAGCCAGCTGTCAACAGCCGCTTCCTATAAATTAATAAAGCATCCCACAGCATGATACCTTGCTTTGTTAAACAGTACTATCAACAATAGTCATGCGAAAGAGAAGGTGGTAAAAGAAAGACAGGACAGACAGAGGAAACAATTAAAACCAGCCCCTATCTTGCACCTGCTGCAAGTACAATAGGCACTTACTGTGCTTTCATTGTCCTTCCTTTTAACCCTTGTCATGCTGAATAAATTAAGATGCCATGCCCACTTCTAATTTCCAGCCAATCAGATGACTTGATTAGGGTTTTTGACAGAAATTCACATATTTAATGGCAAATAGTGCAGAGCCAGATCAGTTGGCTTCTTCAAGCCAAATGATCTGGACCTTCACCATTTGCTAAGACACCTGCATGTCATGTTCAGCAAGAGAAGGGTTAATATCATTTGGTATTGTGACAATTAATTGAATAAGACATTCCACTAATATTTAGAAAAATAACTTTTTATATCTGGTAATAGATACAACTGACATTTTATAAATGCACTGGTGTCATCCCTTATTTCTAGAATAAGAATTTCCACTCAAAAAAGGGACATGCACATCTTATTCTATTATATAATTTATTAGTGATCTGACTGAAATTTTCTCTCCATGACAGTTTCAGTAACCACACTCCCCTAACAGCTAATATGGGTAATCAGAATGAACTAACTCTTTTAGCCTTGCAGACCAAACCAGATACCTGTGTAAATAGTGTAGATCCTAATGACAGGGCTTCCATTAACTTCCAGACTCAGGAAGTCCCAGACTTCCTACCCCTCAAATTTGGAAGTCCCACAGGAAAATCTAGGAAGTCCCACTTTTTTTCCATGCTGCGGCGGTCTGCCCTTTCTTTAGTAGAACATAGGTTCTTATTTCAGTGTCACACAGAATCATCATGATATACACTTCTCTTAGATGGGTTTTAAAAAATATCCTTATCTCTTATTAAAAATTTGATCGCATCGTTTTAGAAAGCCTGTACTTGTATGTCGGACCTTAGAGAAAGCATCAACAGTGGTACAACTTCGCATTCGTTTAAAAGCCCAGAGAAAGAAAAAAGAAAAGAAAATACATGAGAGAAAACACCCAAAACATGTTTTCTTAAAAATAAACTATGCTGAAATTATTTTGCAGAAATGTTTTTAATGAAATATTTGTTCGGATTGAAGCAGATCAACACGAGAGAACGAGCTGCTTACTTCACAAAAATTGCGGGAAAACGGTGTCGACTCGTGCAACAACAAACAAATTAAAGGCAGCTCTCGATGAAATACCAACAGCAAAATGTTCGTTCGCGGAGAAAAGCAAGCAAAACCATCACAAATCGCCTATATTTAGACTTACTTTGCGTCTTTTCCTCGCTGATAAACAGCGCAACGCGGAGAAAAGCAAGCAAAACCATCACAAATCGCCTATATTTAGACTTACTTTGCGTCTTTTCCTCGCTGATAAACAGAGCAACCGGAACAAACGCATTTAGAAACAGGTTTTCCGAAAATTTTGACGAAAAATATGTTTTTTTTTTGTTTTTTTTTTTCATTTGAAAAATTGCTTTTGTTGTCATGACAAACGTAAGCTTCTAAATTCGAATAGATTTCAATTTGCGTTCTGTGCATAATTGTTATTTATTTATTTATAGAATTTCACTCGGCAATTCCCGGAAGTGGTGCAGACGACACACGTTCTTAGCAAAATAATAATTTATGGTTTTAAGACGTGAATATTAAAAAATAATAATGACTTCATATAATTTCAATGAATATTTTCGGGGTCGCAGTAGAAAATTTCATTATAAAAACATCACAGCACGAGTGCCAAATACACGCAGCCATCAAAAGGGTGCCGCGACGCTTGACACGGCTGTCAATAAAACTCCCGCAAGCGGAAAGTGGGACGTCCTTAAAGCTCAGTCAACACAGGTAGCGAATTTCCGTTAAGTAGGCGGGGCAAACATCATACAAATGGTTAAAAGTGGGCGGGCCTTTTGACAATTTCTGGACGTCTCGGGTATCGATTTAGGACGGACAAAAGAAATTTCTGAAGTCCGCGGTACGTCTTTGAAGTTCAATTTGGACGTCTGGTGGCAATCTCAGGGCGTAATATATGTCATACGTCCGCTTAACGAAAGCCCTGTAATGAGGTAACTCATAAGCCGTCTCATCCAGATCTACTCTGCTCGCCATTTTGTTATTGACTTTTGGCTGATACCTCTATCTGCAACCATGGATGTGTCTCAATTCCAGAGATGGCAGAGTCCCTTTCAGAAATTAGGGATGAAAGGATTAAGAAGGACTGTCCTTCCATAGTTTCATCTGAAAACTCTGTAGACCAATATCTGAGCTTTTTTGTTTGTTAGAGTTGAGGTTTTATGGCCCAGTCAACCCATTAGGGTCATGTCAAGCGTGGTCAGTTTATCTAACCACACTTTTCATGAGCAGGCTTAGTCCTCTTAGCTGTTAACCAGTTCTTGTGCAAATTCCTTTGCCAGAAAACAGTATTTGAGAGACCTTCATGAACTTCTCAGATCAACTAGTGGGTGCATTTTATTTTGTTTTCCTGGGGGTGGGGGATGAGTAGGGCATTGCAACAGATAAGGCGTTTTTTTCATCCAAAAAATGCTGATATCTTTCTTATTTCTCAATAAAAACATATGTTATGGGTACTCATTAGAAGCGCCTCGGTGAGGCACTTCTAATGAGTACACAACATATGTATTCGTCAAGAAATAAGAAAAATATTATATGGATAACCCCTCTTATCTGTAGCTATGGTAGGGCCCTTCTTGCCCTTTTCTGCCACCAGTCTACCCTTCTTAAACTGCCCTCTGCTTTTCAGACACAAAACCCTAGTGAAAATTTCATGAAAATCAGGCTAAAATTTGAACTTATCAATGTTTAAAATGTTTATTCTAGTTTGAGGCATTTATATTGTGGAATGAGATTATATTTTGAAATATGCATTCATACTTTAGGTACATTAGATGACACATGGAGCCCTCACTCGGGTATGACCCACACAAAGTGCCCTACCCAGCACCCTTTTGCCCTCAAATCCTACCTGGAGCAATGCATACGTAACAAAAACATAACCAAAATCACTCAAATAAAACAAACAAGCAATGATGACACATGTGGCAAATTATATGAAAGGTGGTAGTACATTATTTTATCCCCCAAACCAAATGTTGCATTTAACGAAATATCAGACTGGTGGGAAGTCCCATTCAAGGTACATGAATTGTCTCCTCGACTGACAACACCGTTTCTGACAAGATGAGGATATACCCTTGCCTAGTTTTGTCACAAAACATTATTGTACAGATGCCAAACCTTTGCACCACTCAACCGTCTTGATTTTAAACTGCTTCAGAAGTAGGCCAGTAGAAAAATCTGCATGTAGCCATTAGTGCACATTTAAACCTTATACAAGCTCTCTAAAACAAAAACTGAAATTTGGCTAAATACGTCAGAATCAGAATTTTTACCAGTGATACATCTACAATGCTGTCGGCCTATTCAGCACACCTAAGGATTTGAGCTGAATTTAAAAAATGTCGCTAGACCAGTTTTAATTTTTAAATGTACTAAAACGAAGAATAATTTATTATATCAATAAAACAAGTTTATTTTCATTTAAATTTTTCTTCAAATTTAGCAGATAATAATCCCTCAACTTCATCACCCTCTTGTTTGTGTGTCATAAAAAAATGTCTGCCAATGTCGCACACCTGTTAGAATTTTGCCTGTTGCCTTGGACATAAAGAATGTTTTTTAGATTAAAGATGCATTTCTATGATCACTGATCAATTTAGAATATATCTCTGCCATTTTCATTGTTCACACTGACAAAACCACCTTTTAAATTTCACGTTCAGGGAAAAGGGTCCTTTGGTTTTAATGAAAGCAACATTTTCCTCATTATTTTGAAATAAACTCCTGATTCCCCATGCAAATTGTAATGGTCATGTACCTTTTGATATGGTTCATCACATACGCCCATAAAATGATACTTTCAGATTTTTGGGAGAAAATATTTTGAGTGAGCAGCATTGGCAGATGCGCCACATTAGGCTACACGGCTGTAATGACATTCAGTCACCAGGGCTGTAATATATACCAAAAGAGAAGCCAGATCCCTGTGTGAGTTGGTGGGGGTTGGGGGGGGGGGGGGCTGCAAATGCACCCCACTTCCCTTTTCCAATTTTTTACCCAAACCCACTTTACACCCTAACTTTGTCCCCCAAATTAGCATTTTCTTAGCATTTGCAACCCACTTTTCAGAATAGCTCAATTTCACACCCCACCCCCTTTCAAAATACTGCATACGAGCCTGTTTTGGTCTAAAATAATCAATTAATAAATACTAAACGACACTAGCTGAACTGGATTAACAAATATGTCGACATGTATTTTACTGGGATTGGGGATAAGAATACATATCCTTCATTTTAGTCCATACAATCACATCAATTTGGCCCAGAATATCAGGATAGATGGGTTAAAAAATATAGTATATGGCCTACCTTCTTGTTTGTCCTAGGCTGCCCATCCATTGGCGGGGGTGCCCCTTTAGGCCTTTGGTGTACATGTTTGTTATTTGGATTAGTGTAAGCATTTTGGCCCGTTCGTGAAGTTTGTCTTTGCCCATACACTGTTTCAACCAAATGACCGTTTGGCGGAGATTCGGGCACCAATTTTGAGCTATAGCAGCCCATTACAAACCGAAATCACAAAGGGAAAGTCCCCTCATCCTTCTTATTATCCTGAGGGGCTACATTGTCTTGCGTTTCTAATTAATCACATGAACTTTTGTTTCACTGATAATCCCATTTTACACTCCGCCATTCTTGTAACAGTAAAAAAAATAGTGCGCGCACCTTATGAATACGCGAAAGATAAAGTTCGAGACCAAAGTTATTTATTTAGCCTTTATTTCATACATAACACGATCAATATTGAGATAAGTTACATAATAAACAAAAGAAATTTTATTCCGAAATATTTGTCCATCAACATCGGATGATGAATCGACTTGAACTAGTTTCACACGGGCAGTAATTTTTACCGTTAAATGTCCCATTAACCTGAAGCGGAAATTGGTTCGGTCATATCGCACGTGATCAAAAAGATCAGCTACGTCACAAAGTTGTTATAACGACTGTTAATCCTCTTAAAGTGATTAACCATACTGAATGGGATTAACGGTCAGAAAACGAAAGGCTAAATCGCAAATTTGCCGCAATGCACACAGGCGGATGTTTTGGATGCTTAAATAATTATTAAAGAAATCAATCGATCTAGAAATGTTACGAAATCTAGAAATATACATGTAGGGCCTATACGGAAAAGATTAGTTTAAGTTGATACTCGAGTTACTTTTGCTATAGAATTTTACCCAGGACGCCTGAGGATGTTCTCATACCTTAAAGACACATTTTGGATTGCATAACACCCTAATGACTCCTAGGAGATTAAGATAAGAAATTCTTGGTGACTTTGGCCACCCTTACAGGTAGGGGCCTGATAAGGGGAAATTAGATTTTATATCAACAAAATTTATGATGAAGAGAGAGAAACAAATAAGATGGGTAATTTGGTGATAATTTGATGATATTTTCTGTTTATTCAATAAAATATACCTGATTTTTATTCATAAGAATTGCCTCTCCCAGGCAGTTCTAATGAAACCCACAACATATTTTATGGAGAAATACAGATATTTATGCCTAGGCCTATATGCTAATTTATCACCAAATGCCCCCTTTATCTGTTTCTTTGGATCAAATACAGAAAATTAGGAAGATAGATAGTATTTAATTTAGTTATTTATGTATTTATTGAAAAAGAGAAGCTTTATGGCATAAAATACACATTTCTAAATTGTCTAAGAACTTTTTGACATATTCCATAATGTATTGACGGTTTTACTGAAATGGAAATGGAATAATTGTGCAGTGTTCTTATTTACTTTAGAAAATAAATAAATAAATATTTTCAATTTTATATTTCTATTTCAGTTCATTTGTACTTTTTTCACAATGCAAGAAAAAACAACACTTTTGAATTTAGGAAAAAAACTATCAAAAATAAAAAAAAATAAAATAAAAAAAATGAAATGATACAATACAAATCAACAAATAAAATCAACAAATTAAATGCAAAATTTGCAAATGAAGTCATTTGGTTCTAAAGTAACATACTGAATACTGCTCAATTTTATGAATTAACCCTTATAGGGCCCCACCTAAGGAGACTTAACATCCTTATTATGACTCCATAATCACTTAGATAAGATAAGCCTTTGATGTGCGCTCTGTTATCAGGACTGTATATTGGGGGTGATCATGAAGGGAGCGCGGTGGGGGGGGAGGAGGAGGGAGGGGGAGGTCTAGCCAAACGGAAGGTAAAAAATGTGTCTTTAAGGTAGGCGGATTCAAAGGCGAGGTGGGTAGAGGGTTCATCCCCCCACCCCCAACCGTACCCCTTCACTGAACCCCCTTTGACTCAAAATTTCATTTTCAATGGATTTGGGATAGCCTACCTTATAAATTTACCCTAAACCTTCACACCCTTTATTCTTTACCTTATACTTCTCTTCAACCGTTGAAGTCCAGTTTACTCATCCAGCAATTTTGCACACATTCATAACCTACATAAGTCCAATTTACTACATATAAATGTGTCTGAAATTGTCAGATGAGTGGCAAACAGTGTAAACCCTAATCAGACACCGCGTTCTGAGGCATCTGATCTGGATCTACAATGTTTGATCAGGTCTGTCTTTCCGAATACGAAGAGTAAGTACGGTAATTTGATCAACTCGAACCCACTTTGAGACTCATAGCAGAAATCATCTGACTGAATGTGTTAAATGAAGAAAAGAAATTAAGCTAGCTATCTAACGACTAGCAAGGCCGCTTACTCCTGATCAGAAATAAGTATACAATCCTTGTTTTGATAAAACCTTTTTTTTTTTTTTTTTAACTTTTCCTGAAAATTATTATTTTCAAACAAAAGGTAAATGCCTCGACTTCTCCACAAAATGGACAGTGTTAAGTAGACAGTTTACTTACCAGCTACGTATTCGAGATAGGTGTCAAGGGAGCTGATAACAAGATGATGGCGCTAATTACATTATCGTTAGTGTTATGATGTATTAAAAAAAGCTTTAAAAGTTCTGTAGTAAGCCACATAAATTGTTTACATATTCATGTTGTTTTTTTTTTTGTTTTTTTTTGTTTTTGTTTTTTTTACATTACCATAGTGGTATATATGATGCATTTGTAGTATATTCACATTATTACGTTTTCTTTCTTTCTTTTTTTTTTTTTTTTTTTTTTTTTTTTCTTTTCTCTTTTTTATTTTATTTATTTATTTAATTATTTATTTTCATTATAAAATATAGCTTTTATGTGACACTAAGTTTGTACATAGATTCTTCAAGAAAGTCATTGAGAGCATACATATTTATGAAATCATTTCAGAATCAGTATGCCTTTTCTAACTTAATATTTCCTAAAACAAATTTCGTACAAATCTCCACTTTGTGTTCAACTTCACGATGTCTTTAAATTGTGTGAAAATTATTCAAATAAATATTGTTTAAACAACGGTCTCTATATCGGAATATTTAAACTCACTGTTTAAACCATGTCTGGGAAAATTCAGTTTGGAATAAAATTCTGGTATCAAGTGAGCTCCATATCGAGTGTAGCTCAGTTACCAACCTTTAAATATTTATTTACCACATGAGCTGGACATGAGAAAAGGTCTCCGGAGTAAATGCAAACAATAAAGGTCAAGATCGGCCAGTGGAGACATATAATCTGATAAGGAATTTTGCTATACATGTCTCGGGGGTGGGGGGGGGGGGGGGTGGGGGGGCGGTGGGGGGTAACAGGGGTAATTTTGGTACGGGTGTGCGAGCCAGTATTTCAAAACCTACCCCATTCATATACATGGCCTTCGAAAAAACGGACCCATTCATATACTTGATTATCCAAAATGTTGACCTATTCATATACTGCCCTTTGATTTTTTAAACCCATTTTTACTGGTTATTATACAAATATCACAGTCAATTCATGTAATACCAAGAGGATAAGCAGCCTCGAAAAATCTCTGAGCGAAAAATATGTGCATATACCAGGATGTCAGAAAAATGCGGCCTTTCACATAGGAATCCAGAAAAATCGGGACATTCATATACTTTTTATTGAAAAAAGGGGGCCAATCATATACCTGGCAGCGCTGAAAAAGGGGGCTATTCGGCACGCACATTCGTACTATGCCATATATAGGAAGTTACCCCCCGAGATACATGTACAGTCAAACCTCGTTATCCCGAACTCGCTTATTTCGAATTACCGCTTATCTCGAAATGAAAATCTGGTCCCTGTTTTAACATGAAACTATGAAAACAGGTAACAAAATAATGTGGAAAAGAGGAGAAGTTGCTCCTAATTTCTCCTCTTTTCCACATTACTTTATATATTTCTAACTTCAGGAGTCAAATTACGTATTCATTTGTTAAATGTGAATAGTATACCTCCCTATACTGCTAATGTGGTTGTTCAATTTATTGTTTTCCTCACTCTCTCAATTCTGATATGTCGAGGTACGGATATCTCGAAATGTTTCAGTGAGTCCCTTGAAATTCGAGATAACGAGAGTCGACTGTACTTCGTTATGCTCTACAGTATCTAATCGTTCTATAAGCGGACAATTAAGGCCCTGATCAGACTGTGCAGATGCGCATGCTGATCTGGGCCTTCGCTGTTCGCATATGCCTGAAAACAAGTTTCCTTTGGCGCGGCCCATATAAACAATGGCTAGGCACTATCCTTAATTAGAAGTTAAAATTCTTTATATATGTGCCTTAAATGTAGACAAAGTCCCCCTGGCTCTTGATTCATTGTCAATGTCATTCCAGAGAAAAATTGAAGATGTGATTATGAAAATTTATCGTCATACATTATATGTTATTTCTATTTCTCAGAGAAAAGGGAGGTACTTACGACTCACAGAAAAGTCGATCGACCGTAATCGGGCTATGATCGACTTGTGAGTCCGTCCGGCAGTGGTCAATTAGTGAAAATGTCCGTAACTCTTGAACCGTTAGGAATGACAGACTGACACCGATAAGATCTAGCCAATGGGCTTGCCAAATGTTAAAACTAGCACACTGCACTGACCATTACAAGTGTTCCTCTAGACTGGCTCTAGTCTCTAGTGAAAAAATATTTTTCTTATAATCTATTTTATAATCCACTAAAATAAAACCAAAGTAACATCATGACTGTAAAGGCTGGTCACTAGTGACCAGCCTTTATAGTCATGATAGTTTTTTTTGGTTTTATTTTAGTGGATTATCAAACAGGATTATGAGAAAAATATTAAGTCACTGGAGACTGGAGCCAGTCTAGTGTTCCTCCAACAGTACGAGTAATTCTGGAAAAGGACGCTTGTCAGTATAGTTGTTCATCCAACGGAAGACCTGATCAGTAGGAGTGATCATCCGAACCAATACTGGTACAGAAGGCTGGTCAGTGTCTGCGTTCATCCAACAGAAGTTCTGGAACAGTAGGCTGATCAGTACAAGTGTTCATCCAACAGCAGTTCTTGTGCAATGGCGTTTGTCATTGATTGTGTTCAGCCAACAGAAGAACTGGCACAGTGCGAGGATCAGTACAAGTGTTCACACAAAAGCAATTATCGTACAGGATGTTTGTCAGTGATTTTATAATTGTGTTCATCCGAAAGAAGAACTGGCACAGTACGAGGGTCAGTACACGCGTTCATCTAACAGACTAACGGTTAGTAAAAGTGTTCATCCAACAGAAGAACTGGCACCGAACGAGGGTCAGTACACGTGTTCGTGGTATGGCAACAATGTCATAGGTGACCATGTACATTAGGACCAATCGCCTATCAATGAAATTAAAAAAAAAAAAAAAAAAAAAAAAAGCCACACATAAACAGCACCCGATAGTCCCTTTTTCTGTCCTTTTCTGTGATTTGTAGAACCCCGGCTCGGGCTACACATTTTCAGAGATGACTCTAGGGTGCGCGATCGCGGAATTTGCGCCAATATTTGGTGATCTCGCGCAGTTTCATGGACTTGGTTGGGGAGTGCAATTTATCTTAAGGTTGCTAGATGCACTTGGTAGATTTTCCGCCATTTTGGACAAGGGAGACAATGTTTGTGACTTCCTGTTTGTTTTCATGCACACCAAACCCCTCTTGGAAAGGTGTCTACTTTAAAAGGAAATAATTTGCAACCAATGGGAACAATTTCTGTCCTTTTAAGAAAGGACATCCCTTTACTGAATGGAGGCAAAATAATTTTGACCCAGTTACCTTCTTTGGAAGTGTATTAGTTCCCTTTAAAATTTCAGATAGACGGATCCTAAAAGAACATTTTCATCATGGTCTGCACTATTTGCCATTCAGCTAGCACAATTTAGATACACCAGCAGCTAGATAAATGGACGTCAACGTTTTAGGCCGAGTGCGGCAAGAAGTTAAGGGGAATATATACACTTTCAGGGGAGGCAAACAAACACCACGAAAACATATCTATATAATTTTGACCCACAAACCTCACTTTTATGTAGTAAAACTGGGGTTTACATGGGTAAACATTATTTTTATTATTTTTGCTCAAAACATAGATTGTGGGTACTTGTTAGAACCGCCTCGTCGAGGCGGTTCTAACGAGTACCCACAATCTAAGTTTTGAGCAGAAATATGAAAAATATCAGAATTTTTATCAGAAAATTTTCAGTTTTTGGAGGTGAAATTTTCTATATAGTTGAATAGGCGTGTTTTCGTAATGACCTATAAAGGGTGTCCATGGAATCAACGAACACATAAAAGAACGACACTCTGTCGAGACTCTTCATATAACAGTAATGTAGTTTACAGGGCTTCATATAACCCCAACTCCCCACTCCAGCATTGGCTTAAGCGGAGCACAATGTTCCAAGATATCAGAATGGCAAATGATTCCAAGAAAATAATAATAATAATAATTATAATAAAACTGCACTATAATGAAGTACAGTCGAACCTCAATAGCTAATTCGATAACAAATTCGAACTCGTATTTAAGTCCCTCGAAATTCTTCCGATAGCTCAAGAAAACAAGTATTTAGGGAAATCTTCTTATTTCATCATGAAATTGTATGTTGTGTGTACTCATTGGAAATCGAGGCGATTCTAATGAGTACATTCAACATACAATTAATGTGTAGAAAATCGAAAAGACTTCCCTAAATTTTCGTCATGGCGCTATGATTGACCCTCAGTGGCTCGAACTACCCATATCTCAAACAAATTTCCATGGTCCCAAATATGTTCGAGCCATTGAAGTTCGACTGTACGCGGAGGCTTTTTACGGTCGCCACATGGTCCTTAACACCAGCTGATTTGAAGTCGAATAAAATCTACAAAGGTTGCTCTTGGCAACACCGAAAACATATAGGGACGAAAATTGGAGTCTCGGTTTCATATGACAATGTGCAGTTTGCAGGGATGCATATGCACAAGAGTGTAGTAGCCAGGAACATTATGAAGATGAGGCCTGCTAATAGAATCTCTGAAATTTCAGCCGCGGCACAGCATTTCCTACAAGATTGCATGTGCGCCCAGCGTTCGTCTAAAGAAAGCCTGGATGTTTGGTTTAAACATATTTATTTCAAATCTCTTTGTACAGCATATAACAAACATGTGATAATATAAATGTGAACAGGATTGGAACGTAAGCAAATATGCTTATATAGTTCTTCTCCTAATGGATCATCAAGATGTTACTTAGATGCCGTAGATCTACTACTCAATTAGATGTGTGAAACATGAGTAATACATTTAACATAAAATTGAAAACAAGAGTGTACATATAAATACAGAAAATCGAACTTCTTCTTACTGCTCTATATAGATTTTTGTGCCACATGTTTAAGTTTTATTAGATTCAGACAAAATGAATCGCATCATTTGTAAGAAGTTTCGAAAGGGCTGGATGTTTGGCTAATTAGCGCAAAACAATCACTCTGATCAGCCTGCGCATTTGCACAGGCTGATCCGAGTCATTGCTTAGCAGACATGTAGGAAATGGTGTGGCATGGCCCATTTGAAGTCATCTGAACAGGGTTGTGGTAAAAATAAATGTTAAATTGTCAAATTTATGTTGAAGTCCGGGCTTCATAGCTTCCGCTTGGCTACGCGCCTGCGCACCCACCCACACCGCACCCTAGCACCGGCTTAAAATACCAGAATGGGTTCAACGATCCAAAGGAAAATAAACAGAGGATATTCAAATGTTTGGAGTGAAAAGGACTTTTATTTCATCGAGTGAAGGGAAAAAATGTATATTTCATGAGTGCCGAAGGCACGAAAGAAATATACATTTTTTCACTTCACGAGATGAAATAAAAGTCATATTCACGACAAACATTTGAATTTTCTTCTTATTATATACATCACTTTCGATAGAAGAGATGAAAATCTTGCATTTGCAAGGGGAAGTCTGACACGCAGTTTTGTCCCTTGGCGGTGACATATTGGAACCGCATAACAGCGGGAAACCTACTTCCGAAAGAAAATAGTCCCCGAAATATTTCAGCCAGAAGCGTCTTTTTAAGGGATATCAGCAATAAAATCAACTGTATTTAATTCAATTTAATAAAACAAGAAACATTTTAGGTATTGAACATGAAATTAGGTATTGAACATGCTTCCCTTTGACCATTAAAGTAAATGAGAAAAAAAGTAGTTCCAGATCTTATATTTTTCACTGCTCAGAGGAGTGAAAATATAAGTTTTATATTTTCACTAGTGAAAATATAACTTTTTCGAAATATGCATTTTATTTCATAAATAATTCTCTATATTTCATTACTTTGTATATAATAAAAATGAAAACAGCACTGTGATGAAGTATGGGGAGACTTTTTATGGCAGCCACACGGCACTTAGCATCAGCTGCAGTGCAGTTAAATAAAATGTATAGAAGTTGCCCTTTTAAATTATGTCAATAAAAATGTATTGTTTTTGTACTACCTTCTAAAAGGCGTCTACTCTAAAAGGAAAGAATTCCTCCCCTAAACTTTATCTTTTCAGAGTAGACTCCTTTTCAGAAGGGCTTTGGTGCAGAGGAAGGCAATCAGGGTGTCATAAAATTGTCCATTTCGAAAACACGCCTATACAAATATATTGAAAACTTTACCACCAAAAACGAAAATTATCAGATATTTTTTTTTTATATTTTTCATATTTCTGCTCAAAAACATAGATTGTGGGTACTTGTTAGAACCACCTCGCCGGGGCGGTTCTAACGAGTACCCACAATCTATATTTTGAGCAGAAATAAGAAAATTGATGTATACCCCTGTAAACCTCAGTTTTACAGTTTCTCTTACCCTTTTTTACTATATAAAAGTGGGGTGCAAGGGGGTCAGAATTATATAGGTATGTTTTCGTGACGTCCTTCTAAAACGGCGAAAATACTATCAAATGTATCTAGTCCCATTTGTTTAAACGTGCTGACACATATAAATACAAACATGGTAGTACGAGGGTCCTGCAAAAAGTTTTGTCACTGGGTTCGGATTACTTCAGTGCTACGTTTTATCAAACATATTTTTATTACAAACCTTCAAAGTATTCCCCCTTTACTGAAACACATTTTTGTAACCTTTTTACCCAGTCGCGAAAAGCAGATAAATAGTCCTCTTTTGGTATTTGTTGGAGACACTGATAACTAGCGCTGCCAAGAGAACTTCTAGACGTATACTTATTTCCAGAAAGCATTTTCTTAAGCTTTGGAAATAAAAAGAAGTCACAGGGACTCAGGTCAGGTGAGTAAGGTCGATGGTTTAAAACTTTCACATTTTCAGAAGCCAAAAAAGACTTAACAACCTCACACTTATGTTCTCAAGCTGAAAGCCACAACTTTTGAATGTACCAAAAATTTTTACATTGTGTATTATAGATATATGTATATATATATAGATATATGTGTATGTGTGTCAGTATATATATATA